>CM056583.1:74673119-75873119 GCA_029721435.1 Gymnothorax reevesii
TTTGCCAGAAAAAAATTCTAAATCAAAGCTTTATTAGGAACTGTGCAAAATTTCAGATCTGTATCTCTAGTAGATTATGCAATAAAAATCATAAGTCATATTCATGATTCATTTATAATTTTTTTCCAAAAACCTGGTAAACACCCCATAAAGTTTTAAAATATTTAGCTTTTTTTCATTTTGAATTAATGAAAGAGCATTTAACTATCATAAGATTTAAAAGTATGAGATCTGGAAGCCACTCTCACTCCCCTGACGAAGGAAGAGGAACTTGGTATGTATTGGCAGAGTGGCGGGAAAAGTGATAGAAAAGAGAATGGTTATATTGTTTATTTGGATAGGCCCTCTGCCTACCCTCCTGCTAATCCAAGCCTGTCACCTGTCAACCAGCGAGGAGGCGTGACAAACTTCAAGCGATAGGAAAGTCAGAACGAGACTTTCTGACCGGCACGGGCTGCAACGGCAACCAGTGATCTTTTCACTTGGTCCAAAGCTCACCTCCCTGGAACTAAGTTCACGTGGGTCAGCAAAGAATATGATCTTTTATGCAAGCCAGGCTTCAGGATGGTGCACTTAGCCATACATTGGCAATTTGACTGCAAACTTGCTCAAAACTGAACTTTTGTCTGTTTCGGCACCCACTTTTCTTGGAAACCATGCGTCTTACAGGCCTTTTTCATGGTACTCGTCAAGCACATATAGTAGAACTTCCAAGAAAAATTGCAAACCTTTACATTGATTATTGTTGAAGTTACAGCCCATTAAAAATGGTATTTCATACAACAACAAAAAATGGAAACGCTTTTTCAAACAGACATAGCATTGTAGAAATTACATCAATACATTTCATACTGCACATATCAACTGTACTAGCGCTAAGTATGTAGCATGCTGAATTTCAGTCCATACCTGTCATAGTTGTTGAGAAATAAGCATTTGAATACTGGATTTCATTTCATGACAGTAAAACAAGCTCTAAAAATGGCTAAATATGGCTTCCTTTTATGATTTGTATTGCAAAAAATATTATAGATATAGATCTGAAATTTTGCACAGTTCCTATGTACTACTAAAGCTTTGATTTAGAATTTTTTCAGGCAAATCTGAGGAGGGTCAGGTGGGAAAATTCTTAAATTTGTTTAAACCGTATGGAATTACTCACACGTGAAATTTAGGAGCAAACTGATTCCCTCCCTCCCCATTTTTAATGCCTCATCAATTAGAAAGTTTGATTCTTTCTGGCAAATACTTTGTTGCCACAATCATACTACAATTAATAAACGCCAAAATCTGAAAGATCTGACATGCCCCAAAGAGGAGATAGAGGGTCGAAGTTGCTCTGAAGTATGAAAGAACATTTTTTTAAATTACGGTTTTCATCAATGCATTTACATATTTCATCAAAATTTCATGCATCAAGCGTAAATGGGACTTCTAGAACTGCAGTTCTCGCTCGTACTCATTTTTCCGGCAAAATTGGAGCCAAGCCTCTTTTTAAAGCCTCAATCTCTCAAAAACCAATGCTGAAATTTTGCACATCATCTACTGGGCAAAATAACATTTTCCTTAAGTTTGATCTGAGATGGTCAGGCATCGAGTATCTCCAGATATTTCAAATGGAATGACCCACAAATGCATGAAACTCAATGTCTAAGAGAAATAGCAATAATAATAAAAATAATAATCTACAGGCTAAAACAATGCATGCCACAGTTTGCCATCAGTGTCAGAAAGTAAAATAAAAAGGAACCCTAAAAACTTTTTTCCACAACTGCAGCCAAATCACAAAATCACCAAAATCACAACAAGCCACCCCAAAGTTCAACAAAGGGATGCATTATGAAGCAAAATTCATGACTTGACCAGGTATGTTGAGCCTAAAGGCAGGGTTTTCAAGGACCGCATCTGAACTAAGAGCAAGGAACCTTCCTCAAAAAAGGACATATATACTGGAAATTGTTTGGCGAGTGTACATGACACAGAATTGTCTATTCCATGATGGAAAGGACGCACTTAGCTCCTTAGTTGCTTCCTTTCAGTAAGGAAACATAGAACCAACCCTGAGAGAAAGGACAACAAGAATACGGACCACAATCCATTGCAGCTGCAGCGATTAGAAACGTTGATCGGTACAGTAGTTTTTCATCAAAACTTAATGGCCATCTCTGTTGTCGTGCCTTATGTATTGAAGGAAAGGAAATCCAATTTCTCAAATGCACAAGGCGCTCTTAAAATCTCCAACTCTCCCTTCATCTGTGTGACTTTTTCTCGCAAGGTCAAGGAAAGGAGGAGAGGAAAAGAGAATTGCCGCACATTTAACAGAGCGGCATCACAATTACAGAAAATACTTCCCATGAAAATCATAATCTGATTCCACCCTAGCCAATCAGTCTTCATTTTGCATTCAATTTATATATTGTAGTTACTCCAGCATTATGCTTTTTATATTAAGGAGCTTCCTATGGAAATCCAAGGATTCAAAACACTATTTTAAGCTTTAGCCAAGGGATAAGAAAAATGTCAGCTGGTTGCCATCACTAATAATCATAGAAGAAAAACACCGTCCAGATTTTGACTGGCAGATTTACTTTGATCAAAGTTGTGACCATCCATGGTATTCGTGACTCAGCCAATACTCCATTGGCAAGAATCACCGAGGGGGGTAAAAAAAGACGTTCCGCACTTAGGACAATGGGCTTCCACCCCCTTCGCATACATTTCTGTTCCATTGTATCGTTTTTTTAATGCCTTCTCTGTTTGATTGAACAGCATTCCACAATTAGCCTTCTTGGCCCGTCCTTGTTATCCTCACTCCCCTTTGCGCTCCTATCTCCGATTAAACTACGCAATTTGCGTTTGAAAATGCATGGCTGGCTTCGTTTCCTTTAACATCCACCCCAATTCCAACCACATATTTTGTTCTTCCTCGCTTTCAATTCCCTTGTTCATTTCTTTTTCCACCATCCACCACATCATAGTCCGTTGAAAATTCTTTTAATCTGTACTCACAAAAATTCGGTAACCAAAAAATTCAGACAATACACAACATTTCGCGCCTAGACCACGCTGGTATCCATCTATTGCAAGATTAGAGTTTGTTGAACCAACTCACGCAGAGAAAGCCTGCCTCAACGTACTTCGTTGTGTACCAATTAGGGTCAGGTGGAAGGGCTGCATTTTCATTTATTATTAAATAGATACACAATATGACCGGGGATGCGATCTAAAAGGGTTTAAAAAAATGCATTTTTCACTTCAGCTCGACTTTTACGCGGATCCTATAACGGTGTAATTCACCAGTGTTGCCAAGTGGGTGTCACTACAGGCCAAACACAGACACAGCAGCAACATAAATTCGGCGAACGACGAAAGCTTTCTATTGTATTGATAAAACCAAGTAAAGCAACTTCGAGTGAAATCTGCGTATTCTTAAAAAAAAAAAAAAAAGACTGACAAAAACTGCATTTTGAGCGATCTAAATTCATAGTTTAAAGTCACAATGTAGGCTAGCCTATACGTTGAAATAGATATCTTCACGTTACCTTGTTCCGCAGTTGAGAAAATAAGACATGAGAAGCAGAATATCAGCAAAGATAGCTCTGCCGAATATTTCATTTTTCCTCCCATTTCACTTAACCAAATAATCAAATTACACCGCAGTTTGAAATAACACACATGAGCAACAATTTCTTGAGATTAGATGTGAAAGCACATTCCCCCACCCAAAGAAAAGAAGTGAAAACACCTGCTGATGTCACGATCACGTGACCACACTCACCTTTTCCTTTTCTCTTTTTTTCCTGTCTTCCGTGTATTGCGATCCGCGACACAACTTGGAGGAAAGCTAACCTTTGCGAATAGAAGTCCTGATATGTTCAGATTCAAGTGCATCCCCGGCTGGTCACAAACACAGCAAACATACCACTTTAAGATGCTGACAGGACATTCTTTATGGCATTTCGCAATCTTCCTATTGAATTATGAGGCGAGGAATTGATGTAAAGTTGCTTTTATGGGTACCTGCTCACACAGGCATCCAAGGGACTTAACTAGAGACCTTCTAGCAAAAAAAAAAAAAAAAGAGGGGGGGAGGATAACAGTTTCCAATACCAATAATTAAAGCAGAACTGCAAAGCTTTCATATGGCACAAAATTAGGTTGCACTGGCAGGCTTTATGGCAGTGTTTTCCAAATTGGGGGCGCGCGAGGTGCGGGATGCGAACCCCCCCCCCCACTGGAGTTCCGGACAGCAACAGAAAATTATTAATTCAGTGGCCGCTGAAAGAGTACTTGAGGCAGTTTAATTTTTTCTGTCTTTACTGGCCTTGCACCGAGGTACGGTCTCGGAACCACTGACTGCAAAGTCCATTCGCTGCCCAGAATACTGCGATTACATCGTAAATGACTGCCTTACTCTCAACATAACCGCTGGCCAAATCATTCATCTAGCCTGCCATTTTCATAAATAAATTGTTATGAATGTAGTTGTTCAAATATTTGAAGCTATTAAAATGAGATGGTTATAACCATTGTAGTCTAGCAATACCCAACTCACCGCTTTTTATCCTGTAGTCTACTGGTCTGGCAAATCAATAATAAATTACTTAGTGACACAGAACAAAATCCGATGAATATAAAGCAGAAATAACCGAGATAGCGTCATCTTATTCTCGATAATATGAATGCTCTGTTGGTCTACAGATTTTATCTAGCCTAGCTACTGAACGTTATCGGCAGGTTTGGCAAGTGGTGTTCATGACTTTTTTTTTCGCACTTCGCAGTCGGCTGTTAATATAGGTTGATTATGGTGCTTTCTTTCTGCATCATAGAAACATAATTTGAAGAAGACGGCTATACTCAGGCAGAGGGGTGTGATGCAGCCTAATGATTATATACTTTAAAAGAGGTTTTGCAATATTAAATCTTCGTGTCCTTCATTTGAAAATACGGTGGCCGTTTCCAAACCTGCCAATCATTTTTAATGTTTCCAGCTAGGCTAAACAAAAATCATCAGCCCAGAGCATTCGTATTTTCAAGAAGAAACTGACGCAATCTCGGCAATTAGGCCTATTTTTCCACAAAGGGGCCAAGTAGGTTTGGATAGCTTTTACCCTTAAAAAATGAAATCATCTTTTAAATTCCGGATTTTGTATTTGTCCTTTCATTAAAATTTGTTTGATGATCTGAAACATTTAAGTGTGAAAAATATGCAAAAAAGTAAAAATTAGGAAGGGGGCAAATAATTTTTCACGGCACTGTAAAACCTCCAAAGTTTCAGCAAAATTGAAAAAGGTGACTATCACCACCTGCCTGAACTTTGCAGACAATGGCTCTTAAGGAACAAATCAGGACATTAAGAGATAGAACACATTAACACCTATGCAGATCACAAATTTCAAAAAAAAAAAAAAAAAAAAAAAAGAAATACACGATGCTGAAGCAGTAAGGGTGTCATGGGGAAAAATTGTGATTTTGGAATGCTGCACACAACAACAGAGGGATAAGGCTCTGAAAATCAAGACCAATGTTTGGGCAGTTGAAAAGAGGCAAAAGGGAAATGATAGAGATGACGTCGGGATGGATAGGAGAGGTTTCTTGGCAATAGTGCTAGTGAGGTTGAAAATAAAACGGTGAGAATCAAGATGGTGGTGGATGCAGCAAGAGGGATATTGGGTGAAACAGATGTTGAAGGGAAAGATATTCAGGGAATTTGGAGAGGTTTTGGTTGTGGTCAGAGTTTAAGGAAGTAAAGTCTGAGAAAAAAAGGAGTTGGATTTAAGAATGATGGTGGTTATAAAGAGTGTCGATCAATTTTTATTTATTTTTTTATTTTGTACTGTTAAATCCATAGATATTGGGACAATGCATCCAGTAGGTGGGGGTATATGCACATAAAACAGTCTATCCGCTAAACAACCAAAGAAGAATAAGAATGGCCATTGAGAGTGTATCTCAAAGGGCGTATCTCAAATCGTAGGCTACATCCTTTGAAGGCTGCATTTTTAGGGGTCGTCACTTACTTCCATCCACCAAACTAACATTTAGGGTCAGGGATTTGGTTATATTTAGGGTTAGGTTGGATGCTAGGTTTAAAATGGGGGGTTAGAGTTAAGGTACAGTTAGGGAAATCAATGACTGTTTAACAGAGATGAAATGACGTCGTGTCAGTTTGGCAGATGAACTAAGTGACAACCTCTAAAAATGCAGCCTTCAAAGGCTGCAGCCTAGGCTTTGAGATGCACCCAAAGGCTACATTTTTTGGGGTCGTCACTTACTTCCATTCTCCAAACTAACATTAAGGGTTAGGGATAAGGATACATTTAGGACTAGGGTTACGTTTGGGGCTGGGCTTAAGGGTTAGGGGTTAGAGTTAAGGTTAGGGTTAGTGAAACCAATGACGACTCCCTTAAACCAAAGCTTTTTAATGGAGTTGAAATGACATGTCAGTTTAATGGATGGAATTAAGTGACGACCCCTAAAAATGCAGCCTTCGAAGGCTGCAGCCTGTGCTTTGAGATCTGCCATAAGAAGAAGAATAAGAGGAGAAAGACATGACTTGAGAGTTCCAACCGGGGAAATCGATTTAATAGTTAAATTATATTACATTGCAAGTTCTTAGCAGACGCTCTTATCCAGAGCGACGTACAAAAGTGCACAAGATCAGTACAAAAGTGCAGAGCTCCTAGGAGACAAGTACAAGTGATAACAGTAAGTGACTTATACTTTCCATTGTTACAGATCTAAACCAATAACAAAAGAGCAAGGTCAAGTGCAACTAAGGGGCAGAGTCAAGTGCAAGAAAAGGGCAATAAAATAAAATAAGTGCAACAAAAGGGCAACAGGTCAAGTGTAACGAGGGGCAGGAAAATCAAGTACTGACAACAGTACTAAGGTGCAACAGAATGAAGGGAAACCAAATCAAGCGGTAACAAAATCAGGAAAAAAGGTAAACAAAATTAAGAGCAACAAGATCGTGTAAGGGCAACGAATCAAGGGAAGTAGGGACAGGATTCAGGACAGTGGAGTAGGGGAAAGGTGGAGCCTGAAGAGGTGGGTTTTCAGGCGGCGCTTGAAGATGCTCAAGGATTCTGCTGTTCTGACCTCGATAGGTAGATCATTCCACCAACAAGGTACCAGGACAGACAACAGCCTGGAGCGGGAAGGGTTACTGCGTGCAATCACGATATGCCAATTGCTACTGCATTGAACAAGTGAAAAGCTCGTCTCCTCAGACATAAAATCGGCATTTTTCTCGAGACAGAACCCAAACGCTTAATCTGTAGTCGAGCAACAGGGCAACGATTGCATCATCAACTCGAAAGTTGTTTCAAAAACACTTTTTTGAGAAGCAGATTCATGATAGAATGTCATCGAGTTATGAAGGCCATATCAGTTTGATTGAGTGTTCTTGTTTCAGCGAGTCACACTCTCTGTACTCTTATTTACTTTATTGAGTGTGTTTGCTTCACAGCAAGACTCTGTACAGCTACTCTGATGCTTGATTTAGCAAGTCACACGGTGGGGCAGTTGCAATGTGCTTTTCATTATTTGAGTTTAAATGTGATTTAACCCAAGTTTGGATAAGCTGGAAACTTTGGGAGTTAAATATGCGACTATGCTTTAATCCAAATGTGACTGTATTGTCCTAACAAGAACAGGTTGAGCTGTTGGGGACTAAACTTCCGATAAACCTCAGGCCTGTTGCACAAAGGTTCATTTAACAAACTTGTGCCATGAACTAACCTTAGGCTTCAGTAAAAACAATCAACATTAAGTGGGTGCATGATGCTGGTTATACATAAGTTATGAGAAAATAGGCTTACGCATTCAGGTAATATTACTCATCAGGCATGCGCACATAAAGGTCAGGTCAAATGTACAGGTTCCCAACTTTTTAAAGGATTGATTACCTGCATGATACATTTTGCCTAGTTATTACACGTTTACATTACTCATCCCTCACTTGACCAAAATCTGAGACGTTATAGAGTCAAAGCAGCCTCCTTCCTTCCTTTATTCCTCATCATTCCAGAGGCATGAAAAATGGAAATTTAAGGTTGGGCAGACAGATACATGCACCTGAGCGGGGGAGGAGTCAAGGTGTGGCAAGGGAGTAGCAAACCGCGCCCTCTGTTTGAGTACATTATTTCTCTGTTCTGAATTTAGAGAATTATTAAGTCACCAATATATCGCATGGGGAGCGAAGTCAGGACTTCGATTGCCAATGGAGTATTGTTATATTGTAATTGGAAAATGTGTTAATGAGGAAACATGACCGAGAAGAAGCCAGGACTAATAATTGTTGTAAAGGGATGTTCTGGGCACCACCAATTTTCAGTTCTGGTTAGTCCACTGAAAGCCGATGAATTCAAAATTAGCCGAATCGGAGAGATGACTGGAAAATTTGAATAAAGTTTGCACAACTGCATTCTTGAAATTCTCATTAAACACCGCAGATTTGTGTTAACAAGCTTGAGTGTTCTGAAAGCACTAGCCTAGCCTGCATTGCATTCAACCAAAATTTGAAAGAAAAGGAACAAACACGGGAAATGGAATTCAGAGAAGTCAATGCAGATAAAAACAATTGCTTTTTTGTGTTATGAAAGTGTGACAAGACTGAGAGTAAGAAGCTCTGTTCAGTCGGTTGTCGTCAAGTCTGTTTGACCTCAGGCAGCGATACTTTCCAAGTCGGTCTGGGAAAAAGGTTGAACTTTTGGAGCTGTGAAAAATACATGCCAAATTACTTCTTCACCAGAACTTATTCGAGCAAAATTTCATGCTTAATAATCCGTTTTTATCACCCTGCATCAAAATTTCATTGAGGTTAAAACCTGCACATTTGACCATCAATTTTTATTAAAGTGAAGTAGCAAATCATTGTACTCATTCAGGATACAGTGCTGTTGCATACACAGTAGCTATATCCCTCTTTGTTGTACAGCCAGGAAAAAGGAGCTGGGTGATGCGCTGGTTGACATGGTGGTGAAAGATTGCCAGCTCTTTTCTCGAATGGAGGATAAGGGATTTTAGGCCTGTATTCAGAAACAACACTTACACCCACCCTCCACTCACCATATAGTGAGTGCGATTGAAACGAAACTGGAGTGTGAGAAAGAGATCGATCTTCCACTTACCAAGGGAGCAGTCCCACTCCTCGCCAGTTGCTATTCACAAACGCCACTAGAGCATTACTGACAGTAGTGGGCACTGGGTACCACAGGCGGTGCATCAGCTGCTGCAAAGGGACGCTCAATCCTCACCCTTCAGTACTGAATGACCTAAACCTGACGCAGTTGACTTTTCTTGATTAGAAAGTTTCTCAGACTAATTGGTAAAACGACAATCAGTTTTATTTTTGATAGCATTGTTCTACATTGCTTCACAAAATTGAGGTGTTTCTTTCGCACATAAATGACAACATAGAATATCAGCATGCCTTCATAAATTCTGTGGTCGAATGGTTCGCGAAAAGCGCAGGACAGCCCAGGAGGCTCACTAAGCAACAAGCCATGGAACGTGCCAGACATTTCCTTCTACATTCAGCAATTAAGAATGTAGAAAAGAATGGATTCTCGTGACTTACAGCTACATTAGCCTCACAGACCAATCCACACGCACCCCACGAGCTAGCTGAGTGCAGAATTTTCCAACCCATAAGTACAGAAAAGCGCAGCAGTCCGAATGCGTGAGAGTTGACAGATATGCGTCATTAATGAGAACTGGCCACACCTGATAATGTTGAGAGTTTTTGGAGTTTCTGCAATGGTAATTTAAATAAATTGAAAACAGAGCAATAATTAGTGTTCATTCTAACTTACCAAGTAGAACCAGCAACACATGATAATCCTTAGGATTTCTGGAGTTCAATAAATACATTTTTAAAATGATTGAAAACAGGTCATGTCCAGTCATTATTTTTATGGGATGGTTTTGACCTTCCCCTAATGCCATTACACCAGTTCACTGGTGAGTGGACAAATGCTAACCTCGAGTTCACCAGTTCCTAAACTCTGAAACCAGGTGGTCAGTCAGCAAGTTACCGGCATGGTGATCATTAATACTTAAAATTTGCGTAGTGGCGATTGCTTCGAGCACGTGGCTGTAAATGATCCAGAATTTCCAATGTTTGTAACCACCTGAAAGCCATGACAATGAAATACTGACAATGAAAGACACTATTTTCAGCGTGAGTGAGGTCTCTGAAAGCAAATGAGTGTAAGGACAACCTCTGATTCATTTAGTACAAAAGGTATAACCTGACACTAACTAAGTCTAAGTACTCACTCACACTCAATTAGTGTGAGTGTCATTTCTGAATACGGGCCTTAGAGTCTTTGTTGGGAAGTTGGATTGAGCATTACATTACCTTAGCCGACGCTCATCTCCAGAGTGACGTACAAAGTGCAAAAGTTAGCTGCATACATACACTCTATTCAGTAGAAATGTGCTAAAGCAGATGGTTGAGGAAAAGTATAGAACAAAAAAAAGTGAAAGATGATATCAAGGTTGTTGTGTGATCCTGACCATGACCTTTGATGCGTTCATGGGTGTTACTTGCGCTTATGTTCAATATGAAAAATCACAGAGCTGACTGCGAACATAACCAAGTTTTCCAAATCACACACTTCTGAGCATCCAAAAGAAGCACAGGAACTACGTCTGTCTGACTGGGGCCTCCTTGGAAAAGTAAGATGTATTATCACTGACAATACAGCCAACATGATTCGGTGTGCCCACCTTATGAAGATGACCCATATACCATGTTTTGCACGCACGCTGAACCAGGTCTCCAAAAAGGCCATTGAGGATTCTCTTTGTCTGGCCCACATCCATACCAATACTAGTAACATAGTTGGATTTTTCAAGTCCAGTACTGCTGCAAAAAAGAGGCAACTTGGAATGCCACAGCTGAAGTTGCTCCAGCAGGTGGAGACGTCATAGAGCAGCACATTTACTCTAAAACATTGCAGCGTCTCTATGAACAGCAAAATGCTCAATATACTTGCCCATAATATCTATCCGTCAGTTCAAATAAATGATCTCTTGCAACAGAAAAAAGTCATTGTCTTCTGTAGCAACCACTTAAGCTACAATGAGCCAACGGCATTTCAATTTTTAGTTAACAAAATCAGTTTTCTGAAGCAAAAATTCAACATGGTATTGATACTATGTCATGCTACTATCAATTATAGTCATCACATCACAAAAACACATAGTTCTCCACCATGGATTTATGCGTACAAAACCCAAAACCAGTGAAGTTGGCACATTATGTAAATCGTAGATAAAAACAGAATACAATGATTTGCAAATCCTTTTCAACTTATATTCAATTGAATACACTGCAAAGACAAGATGTTTAATGTTCAAACTGAGAAACTTAAATTTTTTTTGCAAATAATTATTAACTTAGAATTTAAATGCAGCAACACATTGCAAAAAAGTTGGCACAGGGGCCTTTTTACCACTGTGTTACATCACCTTTCTTTTTAACGACACTCAGTAAACGTTTGGGAACTGAGGAAACCAATTTTTGAAGCTTTTCAGGTGAAACTCTTTCCCATTCTTGCTTGATGTACAGCTTAAGTTGTTCAACAGTGCGGGGTCTCCGTTGTCGTATTTTACGCCTCATAATGCGCCACACATTTTCAATGGGAGACAGGTCTGGACTACAGGCAGGCCAGTCTAGTACCCGCACTCTTTTACTACGGAGCCATGCTGTTGTAACACGTGCAGAATGTGGCTTGGCATTGTCTTGCTGAAATAAGCGGGGGCGTCCATGAAAAAGACGTTGCTTGGATGGCAACATATGTTGCTCCAAACCTGTATGTACCTTACAGCATTAATGGTGCCTTCACATATGTGTAAATTGCCCATCCCTTGGGCACTAATACACTCCCATATCATCACAGATGCTGGCTTTTGAACTTTGCGCCTATAACAGTCCGGATGGTTCTTTTACTCTTTGTTTCTGGAGGACACAACGTCCACAGTTTCCAAAAACAATTTGAAATTTGGACTCGTCTGACCACAGAACACTTTTCCACTTTGCATCAGTCCATCTTAGATGAGCTTAGGCCCAGCAAAGCCGGTGGCGTTTCTGGGTGCTGTTGATAAATGGCTTTTGCTTTGCATTGTAGAGTTTTAACTTGCACTTGCAGATGTAGCGACGAACTGTAGTTACTGACAGTCGTTTTCTGAAGTGTTCCTGAGCCCATGTGGTGATGTCCTTTACACACTGATGTCGGTTTTTGATGCAGTACCGCCTGAGGGATCGAAGGTCACAGGCATTCAATGTTGGTTTTCGGCCTTGTCGCTTACGTGCAGTGATTTCTCCAGATTCTCTGAACCTTTTGACGATATTACGGACCGTAGATGATGAAATCCCTAAATTTCTTGCAATAGCTCGTTGAGGAATGTTGTTTTTAAACTTTTCGACAATCAGCTCACGCATTTGTTCACTAAGTGGTGACCCTCGCCCCATCCTTGTTTGTGAATGACTGAGCATTTCAGGGAAGCTGCTTTTATACCCAATCATGGCACCCACCTGTTCCCAATTAGCCCGTTCACCAGTGGGATGTTCCAAATAAGTGTTTGATGAGCATTCCTCAACTCTCTCAGTCTTTTTTGCCACTTGTACCAGCTTTTTTGAAACATATTGCAGGCATCAAATTCCAAATGAGCTAATATTTGCAAAATATTACAAAGTTTACCAGTTCGAACATTACGTAACTTGTCTTTGCAGTGTATTCAATTGAATATAGGTTGAAAAGGATTTGCAAATCATTGCATTCTGTTTTTATTTACGATTGACACAACGTGCCAACTTCACTGGTTTTGGGTTTTGTACATTCCTCCATCGATAAATTCAGCGCTACCTTATATCTTGTTGCTAGCCTATCACTCTATGATTTAAATTGGATGATCTGCAAAACTGCACACTGATAGTTCACGCTCAGGTGAAACTTCTCCATAATGATGTATTGATTGACATGTTTCTTATACAATTCCAGAGAGAATAAACTTTTCACAGTAACTGAAAGACATTGATTGGACAATCAGAAATGAATACAAGCCTTTCTGTAGCAGCAAGGTAGGTTGTATTCTCCTAATGTTGTGCACAGTGGCATGGCTTAAAATAACATGATTTCAAGAAAAAATACTTCCAAAACTAGCATGAAGTGTTCAGTTACATTTACGGGATTTAAATGAGGTATGGACATAGTCAGAGGAAATTATTCCAAAAGAAACAGGACTGGAAGGTTCCTTCCATTGGATATGTCTCTGGAGGAGGGATTCAATGAAGAAATACTACTACTGCTAGTGATGTAGCATTTTGCTCAATGTGGCTTTTTGTTTTGGAATTTATACCGTATTCAAATAAATCGAATAACGAGGTTTTGGCTTGTTTAAAATGCAAGCAGCTAAAGCACTTCGATAGACCCCCAGGTACGTTCATTGCACCATTCTGTTCAATCTAGGGTAGAATTTTGCCTGATTTTTTTCCTGGTAGTGGAATGTTTGTTCTCTTAAAATATTTTCATAAATTACTGGGTTAGTGATTTATACTTGCTCCTTAAAAGGTGTGGAGTGTGTTTATTTAAGGTTGCAAGCTCGGAAGTGGGATCTGCAAGCTTTTTATTGCAGGGTGAATGTTCTGACTTTTAAATAAGCAGTTCCTTTAATGAGTATGTGTGCTGGCTTGTGGGACTCTGAAGCAAAATGGACAATAGGCATTTTGTATTTGGAGGGGTTACTGGTGACCACAGATGTCCAGCTGCACCTATATTGATAAACTCATGCTAAATTCAACCTGAAAATTATTAGTTTATATTGAATTTCATGCATCAAAATTTGATTTGAGTTAAATATATGATTTTTTTTTATTTGACAGTGCACCATTTTGAGGGATCTTGGAGCCACCTGAATAGCGGTCTTATTTGGCCTTATTTGCAAGGGAAGTAGGTCATTTAGAATTTAATGCTCAGATGAATTATACTTGTTGTCAAGGAGTTTATGATCCCAGAAATGTATAGTTTTAACCCCCAGCCATTTTTCAATTCTCAGTATTTTTTTTACAACTTGAATGCTGAATTTTCATTAAGATTTTAATGTTTGCAGCCCTTATTCTCCACCAAAACCATGAAAATAAACTGAAATAAATTGAAATTCTAAATGCTTTAAGTGTCTTGACTCGGTTGAGCCATTTCTTTCCTCTCTGTGAAGCTGCAATCTTGAATTATAAAGCCTTAAATAAGGTAACACAAATAGCCAGATTTGGCTTCTGTCCAAAGGGGTTAAAGTGCTGCGTCCACCACCAGAATCAGCAGCACCGCGAGCAGTAAGAGAAGAGGACCCAAGATCTGGACCAAGCCCACATAGCAAAATTGGTCTGGCTCAGTTTTGCCCCACATAACGCACTTTCATGGCCCAGTTCTTACCCACATACAGCAAAAATAGTGTCCCTTTTGTGGCCCAGATCTGGTTTGGCAGAGCTGGCCAGCTGCAGATACACTCAGCCCACGTGGCAGGTCATCACATAAACGGTGCCAACATTGCCAGCCCTGGCCAACATTCAGCTGACATACCACTAGCCATGCCAGCAGTTGCCCAACGGTGCTGGCTTGACTCTGGATCCTGGCCAGACCCATCTGCTATGTGGAAGCAGCCAGCCACATCAACCAAAGGTTTGTTGTTTTTGAGTGCTTATTTGTTTTATGTATGTATTGTTTATTGTTATAATCTTTTGAAGAAAAATTACACTGACAAAATTGACACTTTATATATTTTTTGTCAAATTCTAGGGAGATTTCGCACGCCTTTGACTGCAAAGTCCAGCAGTTCAGAAAACAACAGAATCCAACTGCAGATGCAATTCTGGAGGTTCAGCGATACGTGATGGAGGACGACATAGACAGAAGGGAAGATCCAATAGCTTGGGAAAAAAAGTGCAAGGTCTTTCCCCACCATCACAAACTGGCACAGGTGTTCCTGCCAATGCCAGCAACAGCTGTGCCGTGTGTGCATGTATTTTCCTTTTTTTTTTTTTTTTTCTCTTTTTTTTTGTGCATATATATTTCTAGTTTGTGTCATATTTGTCACAAACCGTAAAATATTAATGCAGTTTTTCTCTAGCAGCATTTTTTTGTGTATGTGCTTGTGACTAAGTAACCACCACCGTCCCTCTTAGCGCATTGTCCTATCTTTTATTGGCAACTAATAACCTGATCTGTCTAAGAGGGCAAAGACACCACAGTGAGATAAAGAAGGACATTTTATTTATACACTAATAAAACACAAAAAGACAAAGACAACAAGGACAGGGACACAGAAGAGGAGAAAATAGAAGTGAGATCAGAGGGAGCCAGACAGAGCGGGACCATTTCCCAAAGTTTCTGAAACACCGCAGGTGATGCTCCTGGCGATGCAGCCCTTTGGTCCACAATCATTAGTGAAGCTTGGGTCATAGACGGCTGTCGCCATATTTGATTCGATTTAGCTAATGTGATCACCACTGGTGCATGCAATCCCACTTGGGTCAGATTAGCCAGGTGGCACAGCCCGACACCCGAATCACCAGGGCAGTCAGGCTGCAGGACCCGAACCAGCGGAGGAGACCAAGGACCCCGATCCAGAGGAGGACCCATACGGGGTGAGGTCGGGCACTGCCAGTGCACCCTGGCCGATCATCGGGCCACCAGGAGGGGAGGGGGGCAAGGGTACAAGACCCCCGCCCACCCCACGGACACCCGCCCCGCCCCACCACCCCCCCCACCCACAGCGGAGCCCGAGAAGCCGCCCAAGCCCGCGGCGCCCAGGAGCAGGTAGACCAGGTCGGGGCCAGGGTGCACCCACCCGGTAATCGGAGTAGGAGAGGGGGGGGGGCTGCACCGCACCTCTGCATTACAGTCTGTCCCCTCATGCGCCTCCCCAGCACCTAGCCCATCCCGCCCCCCCAGACTTGTGTTATCTGTTTTGTGTATCAGTAGCTATGTATCCTATTGTTGTGAAGTGCATTAAAATAGGAGTGCAGGGAGGGAGGAGGGGGGGGTGGCAGAGCAGCACTGCAACACTTCATTACCGTCTGTCCCCCCATAAACCACTCCAACACCTTACTTAACCCACCCTCCTAATCCTATTATTCCCTGCTCTGTCTCCTATTCTTGTGTAATGCATTTAAAATAGGAGTGCAGGGCGGGAGGTGCCGGGGAAAGGGGGGGAGAGAGCTGCAGCGCACCACTGCCCTGCTGTCTGCCCCCCCCCGTACCCCTCCAACACCTATCCCAACCCGCACCCCTAACCCTGTTGCTGTCCCTGTTCTATGTGTTTTTCCTGTGGAATGTATTGACTGGGGCAGGGCCTGTCTTCGCCAATTTCGCCCAAGGGGCCCCACGGGGCATCGGCGCCCCAGAAGCCCCCGACTCTCAACCCCCCCACCCAAGCCCCCCCCAGCACACCCCACGTCAGACACGACCCCCAACCACCATGAAGGGGCAGAGAGCAAGTTCCGAGGCCCCGTGCGGTGCAACTCCTGGAGGCAATGAACCGACACCCACGGAGGAAGAAAAAGACCCCCCCGGATGAACCAATCCAGCCCCTATTGCCAGACCCACGACCAAGGGCACACCGGGCCCAGCCGGCAGAGGAGTGTCACTCTGTACTGGGTGGACAGGAGAGAAAGGGCGGGTCTATGAACAAGCCCACCACCTTCCCCCCCCTCCCCCAACCACACCGGCACGCCATCGGCCGCCCCACGCCCCACCCACCCGTCCGACCCGTCCCCCGCACCAAACTCCACGGAATCAGGCGACCCCACGGACCCCACACCAGGCAGAAGCAGCGGCAGAACACAGCGGCATACAAGGGGGAAGCCAGGGCCACACCCCAGGCGAACCCAAGACCAGACGAGCCACTAGTCAGCACCGCGAGCCCCACCGTCCGAGGGCCCCACCCCCCGACCGAAGCCGCCAGCCACCCCCACCGCAAAGGGCCCCCCCGAACCAACGCCCCAGCCAACTCAGGAATGAGGCCCGCCACCCACACCAAATCAAACCCAAGGGTTATCAGAAAGATAATGCAGGTCCCCCTCCTCTAGACTAATGTGTGTGAGTGTGTGTGTGTGTGTGTGTATGTAGTCGTCTGGGTATGTCTGTTTACATGTGTGGCTTTTGTCTGTCTATATTACGTGTCGGTGCGAGTGTGTGTGAAAATTCACAATTTCCTGTGGTTGTTTGGAAATCAGTTAATTGGGGTTGTTAATTTTGTGAGGACTTGTGTCCAGTTAATTTCAAAGGATTCTACGGTATTATTACTTACTGCAACTCTTTTTTCTATTGATATTTGGTCTATTAGTAGATTTTCCCATATCTTAATATTAAGGTTATTTTTTGTTTTCTAATTTAATAGGATAGCTTTCTTTGCAATGTTTAATGCTGTTAAGAGAACCGTTAAGTGTTTATTATGATGTGCGATTTGCGATATATCACCAAGGAGGCATGTTACTGGGCTTAGCTGGATGTTGTATTCTAATATATTTGACAATCTGCTAATGACTTTGCGCCAGAATTGGTGGACCGGCGTGCAGGTCCAGAATGCATGAAAATATGTGTCGGCTGTGACTTGTGTACAAATAGTGCATTTGTCTGTATCAGATAATCCTATTTTATGTAATTTTGCAACAGTGTAATGTGTCCTATGGATGATTTTATACTGTATTAGTTGTAGGTTTGTACTGATGCTGTTGTTGAAATTATAGTTACAGATTTGATTCCAATATTCAGGATTTGTTTCTATTGATAGATCATTTTCCCATTTTAATATAGGTATTGAAACAGAGCTGTCGGCCTAGTTAAGGATTGCATATATTTTTGACATACTCTTATTTTTACTTGTTATATCTAAAATTTTGTCGATTGGAATAGGTTTTCCAAGCCAGTTAATACTTTTCTGTAGGATTGGGTTTATGATAAACTTTAACTGTGTATATTCTAGGACGTTTTGGGTTATGCCATATATTTGGCCCAATTTGGTGAGACTGATGAGAGTCTTTTCTTCGGTAATATGCTGAAGGTGTGTGATGCCTTTATTCTTCCAGTTTCTTTTTAAAAGAAAAATCTGGGTTTTTCCAAATAGGGGAGCGAAGAGACGGGGCTATTTGATGAGAGTTTGTGATTTGAACAGCTTTCCACCAGGCCTTCAATGTGGTTGCTATTGTCATATTTTGGAAGCATGGATGTTGTTTAATTTTTTGTGTGATAAATGGAAGGTCGGCCAGTTGAAGTTCACCGCATAGTGCTTGTTCTGTCTCAAGCCAGGAAGAGTTAGATTTGTTGTGCCATTGTACCAGATATTTTAGTTGACTTGCTGTGTGGTAAAGCTCTAAATTAGGAGATTCGAGTCCGCCTTGGGATTTGGGTTTTTGTAGAGTAACGAGTTTTATTCTTGGTGTTTTCTTTTTCCAGTAAAATTTGTTTATTGCTGAGTTAATTGATTTGAACCAGGAGCTCTTTGGAGTAATTGGTATCATTGTGAATAAGTAGTTAATTTTTGGGAGGATGGTCATTTTTATTGAGGATATTCTGTCTAGTAGTGATAAGGGTAGGTTAGTCCACCGGCACAAGTCCTGTTCCACTTTTTGTTGAAGAGGTGAGAAGTTTAGATCAAACAAATCAGACAGTTTGGGAGAGATATTAATGCCGAGGTATTTGATATTCCCTACTATTAGCTGGTGATTATGCGCTAGTGCTACTGCTTTTAATTCTTCCATGTTGTTAGGTAATATTGTGGATTTTGACCAGTTAATGGCGTATCCAGATACTTTTGAAAATGATGAGATTATGTTAAAGCAATTTGGGAGGGAGGATTGGGGTTTTTCAAGCAAGATCAATACATCGTCTGCATATAAAATTAGTTTATATTCTGTTGTAGCGATTTGGATTCCTTTTATGTTTATGTTTTCTCTGATTGCTGCTGCGAGTGGTTCAATGAATAGTGCGAAGAGGGACGGAGAGAGTGGGCATCCCTGTCTAGTTCCATTATTTAGGGTAAAATTATTTGAAATTATACCATTAGTGAAGACAGTGGCCATTGGTGAATTGTAAAGTGCTTTAATCCATCCAGTAAATTTATCGCTGATACCAAATTTTTTTAGAGTTAGGAATAGGAATTTCCAGTTTACTTTGTCAAAGGCTTTTTCTGCATCTAATGATAATATTATACTATCTGTTTCTTTTTGTTGCGATAGTTGCATTAAATTAAAGAGTTTTCTGGTGTTGTCTGATGATTGCCGTCCTTTGATAAAACCCGTTTGGTCAGAGTGAATGAGGGTTGGAATGACGTGCTCAATTCTAGACGCTAGCACTTTGCTAAATATTTTTATGTCGGTATTGATCAGTGATAGGGGGCGATAGTTAGCTGGATTAGTTGGGTCTTTATCTGGTTTTAAAAGTACATTTATCATTGCTGTATTCATAGTTGAGGGAATTATGGCTGATGATGTAAGTTTGGATATCATTCGAATGAAGAGCGGGGATATGGTTACCCAAAAATGTTTATAGAATTCGATGGGGAAACCATCAGGACCCGGTGATTTATTATTCTGAATTTTACTGATGGCCGAGTAAATTTCTTCTGGGGATATAGGCCTATCTAAATTGTTTTGTTCTTCCTTACAGAGATGTGGTAGTGTAACTGAGTTGAGGAATTGGCTGATTTCATCCTCGTTTGGGTTTAAGTTTGATGCATATAGTTTACTATAGAAGTCTCTAAACACACCATTAATGTCGTTATTGTTGTGAAGAGATTTACCAGTTGAGTCCTTGATACATGAGATGATTGTTTTTTCTTTATTTTGTTTAAGTTGATTAGCAAGGTATTTAGTTGAGTTTTTGTTTTGAAATGCATTGAGCCTAAGTCTTTCAAGTTGAAATTGGGTTTTTTTTATTAATAATATCATTTAGTTCGGTTTTGAGTTTTCTGATCTCACAAAAAAGAGTTTCTGTTGGCTCTTTGGTGTATATGTTTTCCTTTTCCACTATTTTGGTTTGCAAGTTGTTTTCTCTTTGTACCTTCTTTTTCTTGTAGGATGAGAAGGATATTATTTTACCTCGTAGTACTGCTTTGGCGGTTTCCCATAGTATTACTGGAGAAATGTTTGGAGTGTCATTTGTTTCCAAAAAAAAATGCCCACTCTTGTCTAAAGTACTGATTGAAGTCTTCATCTTTTAACAGTGATGTATTGAATCTCCATCTGAAGGAGGGTTTTTGTTGTACATTAATGTTTAGTTTTAATGATACTGCGGCGTGATCAGTAGTAATCCTTGGGTGGATTTGTGTTTCTGTGATGATACTTTGGAGTGAATTACTCGTTAAGAAGTAGTCAATTCTTGAAAACGTATGATGTACCTGTGAGAAGAAAGTGTATTCTCTTCTTTCCTGATGGTTTATCCCCCAACTATCTCCAAGACCGTAATCCTCCATATACTGTTTTAAGATCCTTGCTGACTGAGAAGGTCTTGGTTTTCCTCCCTTGCTTGATCGGTCTAAAGAAGAGTCAAGCACAGTGTTAAAATCACCACCAATGATAATTTCTGCACTTGGTAAATTGTTCAGTAAAAGGAAGAGTGTATGAAAGAAGTCTGGGTCATCCTGGTTTGGTCCATATATGCTTGCTATGGTTAGTTGGTAGTTGTGAAGAGAGATGTTAATAATGACATATCGTCCTTCTGGATCCGAAATGGTTGTATTGTGTGTATATTGTAATTTACTGTTGATTAAAATTGCAACACCTCTTTGTCTTGAATTATAATTTGCATAAAATGCTTGTGGGAAATTTGGGGATCTAATAACTGCATTTCTTGAATCAGTAAGGTGTGTTTCCTGTAGTAGGCAGATATCTGCCTGATATTTATTCAGTTGTTCTTTTATTTTAAGTGTTTTTGTCTGATTTCCGATACCACAAATATTCCAACTTAGAAATGTAACCATTATTATTAAGTTCCCAAATGCTTAATGATAATGTGTTTGTATGTAGGCCTATGTGTATGTGTGTTAAATGGGGGGATGTATTTATGTGTGCGCATGTATTTATGTGTGCATGTATTTTCCAAAGCTGGCCAGGTATTGCATCTCAGCTGAAAGGATCACCAAGCTTCTCCTGTTCTTTTGTCCCAACAAAATGTCTAACAAATAACTACGCTCTTATTTCAAGTAACAGAGAAGAGACGGAACTGACTGAAACCAAATGATGTGGAAACTGCACTGTTTTTGAAGAACAATCTTTATGATAAGGAGTTTGAATATTGTTTTACATATTACAACTGTATCGGGAAAACATTACAGAAAGTTACAAACAACATACAAGGTTTTTCACTGAACACTTGCAACCACATGTATTCAACACTTTGACACAATTGACACATGCAAGCAAACAGAGACACAGGCAAGTAGTGATAAATGATCTACAATTTTAATTATTATCCAGGGCAAAAAAAAATTTTGCACCTAACATGTAAATAGTTTTGTTTCACTTCTGTTATCCAGCACTAATTGGAAAGGGAACAGGTTATTTGGACCCTGTACCTGTTGGATAGAAATAAGTTGGACCCTCAACCGTTTACACCCCATGCCATTTGGACCCCAGTCAAGTTGGACCCTAGACCAATTAGACACCAGATGAGTTGGACCCCTGACCGGTTGGGTTAGGAGTAGGGACTGAGTTCCAGACCGCATGGGGTACGATGGGTACTGGGTAGGATAATATACACTTTATCGAACTCCATGGGGTAATTTGTCCTCTGTATTAAACCCATCCTATAGTTAGAAGCAGTACGCAGCCACAGACTGACTCCAGTTCTAAAGCCAGTTTATTGGTTAGGGGTACTGGTGTTCCAGTAACGTTTTCTGGGTGGGGGAAACCGGACTACCCAGAGGAAACCTTTGTGGACACGGGGAGAACATGCAAACTCCACACAGAAAGCCTCCAGGCTGGTTTCGAACCCACAACCTTCTTACTGTGAGGCAGCAGTGCTAAATATAGCCCATATCCATTGCACTGGTAGAAGAGTTTTACTCTCATTGTCATGACAGTTGAAAAAAATGAACATGCATAGGAGATGGAGTTCTAAAGTCGGGTTCCATGAAATCGCCATGATTCATTCTGGACTGATGCCAAGGAAGTTAAATGTTTCATCACTGCCTTCCTTTTCCAAAGCAGCAGTTTCAAGACCTGAGTTGTGAATTGATCACTGACACCCATTAAATTACAATGAAATTACACATCACACATAATTTTTCAATGAAGATAGTTTGCCACCAAACATGCAAACATTTTACACCAAAATAATTAACTTTAATGGAACTAACTTCATTAACTTTTCTATACAAGTTTGTAGACAAGAAAAAATGACAGTCAATCGATTTTATACATTACTAATTGTTCAACGAATTTTCATATTTCCCCAGGAGGAAAAAAAACATTCTATGCTTTGCCGGATGTCCTGCACAATATATTTCAGAGTGAAACATGTTTTGCTTTATTTTGTGGAATGAAAAATAGGGAAATTTTGTATAGACAATAGGTAGGTGGAGAGATAGAGCTGTTTTGTGACACAATATGGCATTACATCAGTCTTGCTGTATAAAAATGCTGTTTGAACTAGAGAACATTTTCAAATGCATTGTTCAAATTCAAGATGTTTTTTGGCAAATGTGAAAGGAGCCTTTTTGTTCTTTTTGGTCAGCCGCGGTTTTTGCCTTGGAACTCTTCCCATGGAGGCCATTTTTGCCCAGTCTCTTTCTTATTGTTGAATCATGAGCACTCACTGTAACTGAGGCAAGTGAGGCCTGCAGTTCTTTATATGTTGTCCTGGGTTCTTTTGTGACCTCCTGGATGAGTTGTTGATGTGCTTTTGGAGTAATTTTGGTTGGCTGGCCACTTCTGAGAAAGTTCACCACTGTTTTCTCCATTTGTGTATAATGGCTGTAACCATGGTTCGCTGGATTCCCAAAGCCTTTGTAACCCTATTCAGATTGATAGATGTTAATGACTTTGTTTCTCATCTGTTCTTGAATTTCTTTGAGTCACAGCATGATGAGTTGCCTGAGATCTTTTAGCCTACTTCACTTTGTCAGACAGGTTCTATTTAAGTGACTTCTTGATTCAACAGGTCTGGCAATAATCAGGCCTGGCCGCGGCTGGTGAAATTGAACTCAATAAATGTGGTTAGTCACAGTTAATTCATAATGTAACAAGAGGGGGCGCAATTTTTTTTTCACATAGGGCAAGTCTGATTGGATAGCTTATTTCCCTACGTGAATGAAATCATCATTTAAAAACTGCATTTTGTATTTACTCTGGTTATCTTTATTTTTATTAAAATTTATTTGATGATCTGAAACATTTAAGTGTGACAAATATGTAAAAAAAAAATAATTTAATTTAATTTCAGAATGTAGTGCCAACTGTAGGTCTGGAAGTTTGAGGGGCTGTTGCTCCTAAAATGTGAGCGCTGGAAATACGCCAGCCATCGCAGCATCACGCAGAGACCAAAGGGATCAGTTGTCTTAATGCCACATGGCAAAATATTAATGCTTTCTTGGAGCTAAGAAAAATGTTAATGTGTTTTAGGAAACACCTCTTCTTTTCATGTTGTTCATAAAGACAGATTTTGGTGCTATGGTCAGTACAAAATTACTGTAATTAAGTGAGTGGATCTCAACGACTTTGTTCCCAAGGCTTCCTTGACTGTATGAAGAAATTTCAAAAATGTTCTGTCAGTCCATATGACTAAATCTGTGCTGAGAGTCTTTTCAATGACTGAACACAATCTGAAATCAAGATGACTAATTTGCATAATCTGTGGTAAGTTTACAACTGTAATTAATTGCTGCATTTGCGGTGAGACTTAGGCATTCTGAGCTGCTGCATGTATCACTCCGTATGTACCAATAACCATTCGAATCAACTTTTACAATCACTTTCTGTAGCTGCCATTTCGAGCCATAATTTTTTTCCCCCACTAAATCTAGATTTCATTTTGCATTTTCAAGAACTGTATTTTGAACGCAGACTTCAAGCATTCATTTTAGAGGGAAAAAAATCTCATTGCTATCAAGCTGAATGCATGCAAAAATTTATCTTACTAAGACAAGAATATTTATTCCTCTTCTAAATGAAGCTCTTCTAAGACGTCACACAGTCAGCCCCCCCTGCATGCTGCCAGGGAATGTCTCCTGATCCCTGGTCACAGAGGTTCTTGAGAGCTCTCTTGCGGGGTCCTATGGCTGAGGAGCTGGGCCACTGTATTACGGAATTGTGATGAGCCGAAGAAATAGATTACTGGATCCAGGCAGCAGCTCACAGTGCCAAAGGACACAGAGGTCAGGTACGCAGTGTACAAGCTATCACTGGAGTTCTGGGCAAAGCGTGCAGAGCTGGCAAGCAGGAGCACGTTGGACGGAGTGAAACAGACCACAAAGACTGCCAGCACAGTGACTGTCATGGCCACAGCCCGGGTCTTCTTGTTGCGCTTAGTTTTGCTAAAGCAACTTAGGGACAGAATAATGCACAAATAGCAAGTGGTGGTGATGATGAGGGGGATGAAAAAAAACAGGCTGGTGATGGTGGGGAAAAAGTAAATGTAAAAGCCTAGAAGCAGATTTTTGTATTGCACATCATGGCAGGTGGTGATGCCCAGCTCACGCACCTCCACAGTTTGCTCCAGCAGTAGAATGGGCATCAACCCAGCGATACCCAGCAGCCACATGGTGCAGCACACGGCCACTGCATTCCGCTGGCTACGACAGGTCAGAGATCTGATGGGATAGACCAGTGCCAGGAAGCGATCTGCGCTAATGCTTGTAATCAGCAGGACAGAGCAATACATGTTGCAGTAAAAGGCGAAGGTGACCACGCGGCACATGGCTGACCCGAACACCCAGTCGTTGCCGTTATAGTGGTAGGCGGCTTTGAAGGGGAGCAGCAGCACAAACAACAGGTCGGCTGTGGCCAGGTTGAGCATGAAGATGGCTGCTGGCTTCTTGGGTCGGACTCTAAGTGCGAAAATAAAGATGGCGGCAGCATTGAGAGGGACACTGATGATGAACACTAGAATGTAGATGCTTGGGATGACTATCATCGTCATTGAGCCAGTCAGGAAAGCTTTGTTGTTTTCGGAAAGGCGGTTCTTCGCTACTGTTTCATTACTGTGCTGACTACTATTCGACAGAGATGTATTATTGACTCCAGATCCATTGGTGTCATTGAGTTTGCTTGACGATCCTGTAAATAGTGCACAAAAAAATCACATGGAGATCAAAACCATTATGTTTACTTCTGTCAGCCAACTCACATGTAAACCACTTACAGCAGAAGTACGAAATA
Organism: Gymnothorax reevesii; assembly: GCA_029721435.1. Lineage (NCBI taxonomy): Eukaryota > Metazoa > Chordata > Actinopteri > Anguilliformes > Muraenidae > Gymnothorax > Gymnothorax reevesii. The sequence continues at coordinate 74,698,501 of CM056583.1, forward strand.
GGTACAACAATCGCTTAGCATCTTGGCTCAGACCATTACACCCTGCCGAGAAAAAGACAGTAGGGAGTGTCAGGATACTCTACCCCTCTTGACCCCCTGGGATAAATTAAAACCCACAGGTACATTGGGGTGGAGGTGCGTTGTTAACAAGCAGCCAACAAGAGTGATGGACCAGCAGAGATTGTATCAGCGCAGTAGCCGGCAAAGGCATATTATGTCATGAAGGCAGACCAGGGGAGCAACTTATTTAGCCCACCTACCAGAGAGGCAGAGCAGTGTCTTACATGTCTGGGAGTGCCTATCGACCAGACCGGCACTTCCAGGTACTTCGCAACGCAACTAGTCCGTGCCCCCTTTCGGGGGATAGAAAATCTCAGATCCCACCGATCTTACTGTAATTACCTTCACCAGCGACTTCGCTGACGAAGGTAATGTTTTGATCCCCGTGTATTTATTTGTTTGTGTGTCTGTCTGTGTGTATGTGTATCGAATAACTCAAAAAGTACCAAACGGAATTTCATAAAATTTGGTGGGTTGATTTGGCATGACCTGAGGATCAATCGATTAGATTTTGGGAGTGATCGGGTCAAAGGTCAAGGTCAAGGCCACGAAAAGGTCAAAACCGACTTTGGGCCATATCTCGGTCAATTTTTATCCGATCGGCTTCGGCGAAGGTATGCGCTCTACCGAGTGCCCGTTCTAGTTTGACGTGTGTTTAGCTTTGAAATTTCACAGATTTGTTTAACTTGATTTCGTGTTTACATTGATTTCATGATTTATAGGTATGTCTAGCAATTATTTTGATACCTTGCCCGAAACTGAGCGTTCGCGATACCTTAATAAATGAAGTGTTCCCACACACATAAACATTGGAAGACAGTGGATCCCATACCTTCCCCTCCTTATCTTCTCTCAGATTGCCTGAAGCCATAAAGCTCTCCTTTTTGGATCCCTTTTCTTGCAGGTAGGATGGGGGACTTGAGACCTGGATTGGTCGTATTATTTTATGTACAACCCAGTACACAAAAGCTTTTAGGCATTTTCCTGCTCGATTTTCACACTTGTTAGTGATTGATTAGAGAGTTTTCCCCCAAAAAAGGTGCGGCCTTGGCGCTGAGCACTTTATGACGTGGTGCCGGTATTGTCTACGGTAATCTGGGCACGTCTTTTGTTGTCTCCCCGAACTACCTCTGCAGCCTGCGCCCCATTTTTGCAGAAACAATCTGTTTCTATGGAGTAATATTTGAGGACCCATTCTCACATATGGTTGCTCATTCTGGTTTATCAAATTGTGCTCTAGTTATCATTCTTTTGAATATTAAGGACAGTTTTTCCCCTTGAACAATAAGGAATCTCGTGATGCCCTTAATTATACTTGAATTTACTGAGTCACATGAGTATTTTGAGATTGCTGGTGTTCTGTGGCATTCTGAGGATGAGTATTCTTGGAATGCTTAGGACTCCAGAAATTCAAGAGAGCCATTATATTACTGGATGCAGATAAAACCACTCTCTGAAATAAGAATAGTAAGAGCAATCCAAGATTGCAAATCTCCATCAAGGCCATGCCTCCCAGTTTCTCGCATTTAGAATCATTATGCATTTGCCAAGGTGTGACCCAAAATGCAAAATGTTGACCCATCTACAATGGTGAAGAATTTTCAAAAAAACTCTGATCCAGATCACTATCTGGCTCACTTCCAAAATTTTAATTATCTTTGGGAAAATGTTCCTAGAAATCTGTCCATTTGTTTTTGCGTAATCCTATTAACCAACCAACTAATAAATAAAATATCATTCTCAGAATGCCGAGTTGCGGAAATTCAGATGAATAGCTAGGACCGTATTGCCTTGACAAACAGAATGGCATTGGTGTGACGTCTTCACACTGAAAAGAACCAACTTATTAGCTGAAATGTGCTTTTGAACTTCGGTGTGACCTTGATTTTAACCTTCAACTTTCAGGTCTGAAACCTTATATAAACATTAAAATAATTAAAAAAAATTTCACCATGCATCTTACTGCAAAAGTAAGCTGGATCAGGTGCTAAACAGCTCAAAGACAACAAATATAGAGAGGGACAAAAGAGACTAGAGCCCACTGATAAATAGTGATGTTACCGCTGATACCAAAGCTCCGAAGCATGTTTCAAGTTCGACAGGGTATTTCTCGAAAGCACTGTGCCAGAGCTTGCTTCATATTGGAAAAAACCATGTGACTGATGACGATAGAACTACTTCAGACTGAATCAGCTGACCGGTTTGGTTCGAGCTTCGAAACATTGGCAGAATTCAAATGTATTCAAGGTGGATGAAACAGTGCTGTTATTATTTTTGAATAAAATACCTAAGTCACACAAGCACCCCCAGTATACACCAAGCACAATCAAAAAACAAAATATGTTTTTTTGGTTAGAGCGAATTTTTACAGGATTCAACGAGGCTGTGGATGTAATTGTTATAGTATAAAATGAATTATCAACGTAAGGAAGAAAAACAGACACATTTTTCACAATACAAAACTCAAAGTGCTCTCACAAGGTGCATCAGCGTCACCTTTGCAAGGCTTTACAACAATCTCTGTCACTCAAGACCTGTGAAGCTCGTTTTTGTGGATTTTTGCCTGAGCTGGAGCATTTTCCTGTCCCAGGACATTGCAAGATAGCTACCCAATCTCCATTACCAAGGGACTGTGACTATCTAATTTTTTTATATTTCAATCTTGGTCAGTCTTTGTTTGATTAAATCTGTTAAAGTTTAAAAATTTTGTCTGTCATCCCTTGCTGTCTGCTATGTCATAACTCAATTGGGGCCATAACAAATTGGGGGCTCCTCTGGGATAGACCACTGTGTGAGTCATTTATTGAAAATCTAAAATTTCAAATTGTGAAATTGTTATTTGAAACAGCAATGGATGTTTTTTGGCATGACCAAACGTAGAGATCTTTTAAAAAGACAGAACTGCTAGAAATATGCGTCAGAGATGACAGATGTAAAACCAGCTATGCAAAAAGCAATACTGGCTAGAGAGATTGTTGAATCTTACATTGATGAAAATGTGTTTGCGCCTGGAGATCTGGAACAGTTTCCAGTGGAAAATCCAAATGTAGAAATGGAACTTAAATTAAAAATGCTAGAGATTGAAAGAGAGGAAAAAGAAAAACAAAGAGAATTTGAGAGAGAGAAAGAGAGAGACAGAGACAGACAGATTTTTTATTTACAGAGGTTAGACAGAGAAGGAAGGCTCCAAATAGAGCTACTAAAAATCAAAATAGAAGCTGAAAACAAATTTCATGCCAGCCAGGAGGTAAAGCTGGTGCCTCCATTCTCGGAAAAGGAGAAAGAAATTTTCCAGAAATTTAGAGGTCTGAAGAAATCCGACAATCAGACTTATGTGGAATTTGCTAACGAGAAGAAGGTTTGCTTTAATCACTGGTGTACTTATATGGAGGTCAAGGATGATTTCAACTCACTAAAAGAGATAGTGTTCGTTGAAGAATTCAAGAACTGTGTTAAAGATGATATTAAGACCTACCTTAATGAGAAGCAAGCACTGAATGTGCAATCAGCTGCCAAATTTGCAAAAGAGTATGTTCTCACACATAAGTCCAAATTTCAGTCAAGCAGTAACAATAGATGGTCCAAATTTCAGAAGAAAGGTAATGGTGATACCCAAGATTTCTCACCCAAAGACAAATCTGGTAATGGTGCTCAAAAATCCATATGTTGTGGCTCTGAATGAGCATTCTTCTCCTGTACCCATATATATCCTGAAGGATACCGGAGCTTCTCAGTCACTTTTGTAGATGGACTCCTTGGAGCTACGTGATGAGACCACTTCTGGGGATTTCATACTTGTACAAGGTATTGAAGGGAGGACTGTATCTGTACCCCTGCGCTCTGTATTCTTGAAGTAAGATTTAGTTACAGGACAGGTAAAGGTGGGACTCATGTCAAGTCTACCTATCAAGGGTGTTTCTCTGTTGCTTGGCAATTACCTGGCTGGTAGTTCCCCCTGTTCATCTTACTTCACAGCCGAGCACTGAAGATGGCAATGAAGACCCATCTCTGTATCCTTCCTGTGCAGTGACTCGTGCTATGGCTAAGAAGGCTCAAGAAGAAGATGATGTGGTGCCGTCCAGCACATTGAATAGTCATGACTCAGGTGGTTCGCCTCATGACTCTGTTCAGCGTACTATGGTTTCTCCATTTGAGGACTAACTAGACACGTTTATCAGTTCTCTATTCAGCCAGCCAGATGGGTCTAATGATTCTGGTGTGACTGGAGACTTGTCTCTGTCAAGAAAGCCGTTGAATCAGGAGCAAACCAATGATCCTGAAATTTGTGTACTAAAGGAGAGAGCCCTTCCTGATGAAGAAATAGACGCAGTTCCAGTTGGGTATTATCTCAAGGATGGAGTGTTGATGTGGAAGTGGCGCCCTCCTGATATCACTGCCAATGCAGATTGGGCAGTGGTCAAGCAAATTGTTTTTCTGATGGTCTACAGGAATGAGATCTTAACAATAGCTCATAGAATGCCTTTAGGAGGTCATCTTGGTGTTAACAAGACTGTTGACAAGATCATGAAACACTTCTTCTGGCCTGGACTTCGGAAAGACGTTTCCAACTATTGCAAAACCTGTCACACTTGTCAGGTAGTTGGAAAACACCAGTTAGACCCACCTGTAGCTCCATTGTAGCCTATACCAGCATTTAGGGAGCCCTCCTCCAAGGTCATCATTGATTGTGTTAGTCCATTACCCAAGACTAGATCTGGAAATCAGTACTTGTTGACAATCATGTGTGCATCTACCAGATTCCCTGAAGCCATACCTCTACACAACATCAAGGCAACTGCAATCTCGAAGGCTTTGATACAGCTTTTCACGTTGTTTGGCCTTCCCAGGGAAATTCAGTCAGACTAAGCAAGCAATTTAACTTCCGGATTCTTTCAGCAGGTTGTGTATGAACTAGGTGCGAAGCAGATTCTTTCCAGTGCCTATCATCCAGAGAGTCAGGGTGCTTTGGAGCGTTTTCATTCCACTCAAGACAATGATGAGGACTTATTGTTATGATTATGAGGAAGACTGGGATGAAGGTGTTCATTTGCTGTTGTTTGCAGCTAGAGAAGCAGTGCTATAGTCTACTGGATTCAGTCTGTTTGAGCTAGTGTTTGGCCATGAAGTGCGAGGACCTTTGCTGTTGTTGAGTGAACAATGACAAGAGAAAGAGCCGTATATCAGTCTGTTAGACTATGTTAGAAAGTTCGAGGAAAGACTGCGTGCAGTTTGTGACCTAGCCAAAGAGAACTTGAAATCAAGTCAGGCAAAAATGAAAACTTGATATGATCATAAGGCTAGAAGCCATAAGTTTAAACCAGGAGACAAGGTCCTTGTGTTGTTTCCCTTCCAGTCCAATCCTTTGCACGCTAGATTTCATGGTCCGTATGAAATTCTGACAAAACTCAATGATCTCAATTACATGGTGAAGACTCCAGATAGGAGAAAGCCAGAACAGTTGTGTCACATTAACATGCTGAAGCCTTATCATGATAGGAATGCTAGGGTTGCAGCTGTCACTTCAGATCCTCCTATGGCCGAGACTTGTGAAGATAAGGGGGAGTTTCAAGATGGTGAACCTAGAATTAAAGCTGAAGTTCTGCCATGTAAATTGTGAAATTCTGAAGTGTTGCAAAATCTTGATGTAAAACTCTAGCACTTCGAACCCTCACAGAAAGATCAGTTTGAGAGGTTGATATATAAAGAAATATAAAGATCTATTTCCTGATGTTCCAAAGATAGTTTCTATAGCCTCTCTTGATGTAGATGTTGGTGATGTCAAACCAATAAAACCTTACCGGGATGAATCCTGAAAATGGAAAGATTGCTGAGAAAGAGGTTGAGTACATGTTAGAACATGATATTATCAGACCCTCTAACTCAGATTGGAGTTCACCCTGTATGCTAGTTCCAAAACCTGATGGAAGTAGATTCTGAACAGATTATTGCAAAGTCAATGCTGTAACTAGAACTGATGTGTTTCCAATACTTAAATTTGATGATTGTATCGATAGAAGAGGGCAAGCAAAGTTTCGGACCAAGATTGATTGATTGAATAGTTATTGGTGTGTGCCTTTAACTGAGAGGGCCAAGAGCATCTCTGCTTTTGCCTCACCATCTGGGTTGTTCCAGTATTAAGTCCTACCCTTTGGCTTGAAAAATGAGAAGGAGCTGTTGGCTCTGGTTCTATCTTTACAACACTTTGAGTTTTATGTTTGTACAGGGCAAAAGCCAATGATTGTGGACACTGACCACAATCCGTTAATGTTTTTGAGTAAGATGAAAAACAAGAATCGGAGATTGTTGAATCGGAGTTTGATTTTACAGGAGTTTGACTTGGAATCTAAGCATGTAAAGGGAACTCACAATGTAATTGCTGATTGCTTATCCTGTGTTTGAGAATGTGTATATATCACGTGTTTATTAGCATCTTGTATTATATATATATATATATATATATATACACATACACAAGTGTCTATCTAACCATTTTGTATTGAAAAGAAAAATTTTGTCTTAATGAGTCCAAATTTTTCCCTTTTGGAATGGAGGTTTAATGTGGAAAAAAAGGAAGCCACTAGATGGCAGTATTGACCTTTTTTTTTGTTAAGCTCAGTCTGGAGCTAGGTTTGGGCATGTCCTGGGCATGTCTGAGAGGGGAAAGTCCCAGAGGAAAAAAAAAGTCTATAAAGTGGGAGGGGGCTGCAAAAGAGTATATAAGGAGAAAAATTGAGAGAGTAAAGTAGTAGCAGAAATTGCAAGGAGAAGGATACATTTGACCAGACCTGTCGCTCCTTTCAAGACCTGCAAAGTTTTTTTTGTGGATTTTTGCCTGTGTTGGAGCATCTTCCTGTCCCAGGACATCACCAAGCAACCCCATCTCAAGGGACTGTAAATATTTTTTTTTCTGGTTATGTCAATCTTTGTCAGAAGTGTAAATTGTAGGTTAGTTGTCAGTCTTTGTTTAATTAAATGTGTTTAAGTTTTAAAATTTTGTCTGTCATCCCTTACTGTCTTATATGTCATAACAAATTGGGGCCATAACAGAGGCAAGCACGCTTAACCAAATGGTAGTCTTACACATCTAGTATACACCACATTAAGTTATTCAACCACAGAGGCGTTACCAGGATGCCAAGCTTGGGTGGGCATTTGTCCCCTTTGGGGGGCCAAAAAAAAGAACCTCTGAATCACGATAAAATAAATAAATAGGGCCTATATATATATAGTGGCCTCTGGTGAACTGGCGATAGGGGAGGGACAGTTACAGGTGTTGTCAGTTTTCATTAATTATGCACACTAGGGTTGTGCCAATCATGAACCGTGATTTTTTTAAGGCGTAGCACCACCACCTGCTGCCATGGGGCGAACATTTGAGCTTTCCCTTTTCCTTCATTAAGCCCATCGCAGGTTGAACGAAAGTGCGAAACATCAAAGGGTATGTGAAATGCTTCCGGAAAAAAACTTGACTGACATCAGTATTTTTCGGCTATGTGTTGCACGGAGCCAAGTAAAGGACTACAGAATCGCCTCATACTAACCAATTGGGCAACTGTCAGAAAAACTAACCTGTTCCCATTTACTTTGCTTGATTGGCAATCAAATAGTGGATTCGTTTACTCTCTAAGTTGAATGAGTAGAGCTGTTTAAACAGCATGTTTGATTGATGCATTTCGAAATTTAAATGGCCATAGAACAGCAGATTTGCATGAACGCGATTGTCATTGCCTCGCTATTTCGTGCAACCGATCACTTATATCTCACATTCACGTTTCATCGGCTTTTGGGGAAGACGAAGATTTTTTCTAATTATTCAAACTGGCATTCTTTCAATCTAACACCGTAGCCCAGTTAGGTTTGTCTGCTTTTCACCATCACATCTTAATCGTTATAGGCCACTGAAATTGTTTGATTCTTATCGAGGCCAAGTACACGGGAGCAGATTTAGGGAAGGGCGGAGCACCTGCAATTTGCAAAATCTAAACTCAGGCTTCTTCCCGGCAGCATTTTAAATCGTTTTAAGCCGCTTCAGGTGTGTATGTTTCAAGAAATTACAGGTGACTGCCTACACGCCTCATGACTGTAAGTGGTCTCATCACACTTAAAAAAAATCCTCGTTCAACATTGCCACATCCCAACTCAGCATTTCATCTCTCGTTGTAGTATATTTAGGAGATCTATAATGATAAAATAAAAATAAAGAGATTTGTTATAAAAGCTCCCTGGATTTTAAGCGTCTAGGAAAATAGACAAGGTGGAAAACTTTCTGAAAAGCCGATGAAACATGAATGTGAGATATAAATGATCAGTCGCACAAAATGGCGTGGCAATGACATCGTGTTCATGCAAATCTGCTGTTCTACGGCCATTTAAATTTCGAAATGCATCATGTTACCTTAAAAAATAGCTCTACTCATTCAACCTAGACAGTAAACGAATCCACCATTGGATTGCCAAGCACGTCGCCGAAAAATACTAATGCCAGTCAAGTTTTCCCAAAGTGCTTATGATACAGAATTATTGTTGCAACAACCCCAGTGAGTGACTAACAACTCCAAACTAGCTGCTGGCTAGCTGCCTGGGCTCACTCGGTAGCCAACTCAGGTGATAACCATGCGAGTCAATACAGATGACAAACTAATGCACAAATTACCTTAATGTCAAACAACAAGACTAACAAAATAATCTGTGGCAGAAGAAGCAACAAAAGAGATATGGGCAAAGTTTTAATTCCCCGAGAGGAGCACAGGGTCGGAGACGTGACCTCAGACTGATGAGTAAAGACGGCAGTCTAAGAGCATGGGAGGGTCCGAGTAATTCGATAGTGCCCATTGGTTTCACAGCAGAATAGACTGGCAAAGGAATCCACCAATCACACATAGTGATAGATAAATGAAGCATAAGTAAAGCTCACTCTAAATGGCTGTCTATCTCCAGCTGTGAATCAGTTGGATACCACATGTTTGCTGTCAAATTGAAGTAAATCAGATTTTCTCTTTGTATATTTTCATTTGGGGGGGCAGAGCTTTTCTCAGGGTGGGCACTGCCCACCCCCACCCTCTAAGGATTCCTCTTCCAGTCACTAGCCAGTAATAATACAACCCCAGTTGAGGGTATCGCCCATATGCAAAAAATGTAGCGCTTCCGGCAAAATATCTTGCTACTTCCGGAACCCACTTACATCCAGTGCCTTACTGAGGTCACAGCTATCTTTTAGCGTCAGCTAGCTGCGGCTCGGCCGTGCATGCACACATACACAAATCAAGCCGAGGAAAATGTAAACATTTACCAAGCGCACAGCTAGTTTCACGAGCGTACGGAGTATGCAAGTAAGTACCCGATGCGGTCGGCAGAACTACGCACACCTAGGCAGCGATCGATTTTTTCCCGCAGCCGTGAAAGAGACCGGAAGCGACTGGGTTACCGAACTATCCTATAATGCATCTGAAATGGGGCACGAATGCAACATCGAGTATTGGCGATAGCCTCAATTCAAAAACAGTTGGGACGAAGTGTAAATTGTGAACAAAATCAAAATGCAATGACTTTCAGATCACAAGCCAATATGTTATTTACAATAGAACATAGATAACATTTTAAATGTTGAAGCTGAGACATTTTACAGTTTTATCCACAAAATGAGCTTACTTCAAATTTTCTGGCTGCAACAGGTCTAAAAAAAGTTGGGACACAGGCAAAAAAAGGGCTGAAAAAGCAATTAACATGTAAGAGAATCAGCTGAAAGAACATTTAGCAAGTAATTAAGTTAACTGGGATCAGGTGTGTCACGATTGGCTATAAGAGGGATGTCTTAGAGAGGCTGAGTCTCTCAGAAGTCAAGATGGCCAGAGGCTCTCCAACCTGTGAAGGCTTACATAAAAAAATGTTGAATACTTTATAAACAATGTTCCTCAACGTCAAATTGCAAAGGCTTTGAAAGACTCATCATCGACAGTGCATAACATAATCAAAAGATTCAGAAAACTAGAAAAATCTCGTAAAGGACAAGGCCGAAGACCTTTACTGGATGCCCGTGATCTTTGGGCCCTCAGACACCACTGCATCACTCACTGGCATGATTCTGTCATTGACATTACTAAATGGGCCCAGGAATGCTTCAAGAAACCACTGTCTGTAAACACAGTCTGCCGTGCCATTGATGCCACCTAAAACTCGATCATGCGAAAAGGAAGCCATTGTTTAGCATGATCCAGAAGAGACACCATGTTCTGTGGACCAAGGTTTATTTAAAATGGACTGTAGCAAAGTGTCCTGTGGTCAGACGAGTCCAAATTTGACATTCTTGTTGAAAATCATGGGCGTTGTGTCCTCTGGGCGAAAGAGGAGAAAGACCACCCCACCTGTTATCAGCGTTCAGTTCAAAAGCTAAGGTCTCTGATGGCATGGGGATGCATTATTGCATATGGTGTGGGACACTTGCATGTTTTAAAAAGCACCATGAATGCTGAAAGGTATAAAAAGGTTTTAGAGCAACATATGCTCCCCTCCAGACGACATCTATTCCAGGGAAGGCCTTGTGTATTTCAGCAGGACAATGCAACACCACATACTGCAGCTATTACAGCAGCATGGCTTCGTAGTAGAGGAGTCCATGTGCTGAACTAGCCTGCCTGCAGTCCTGATCTTTCACTGATTGAGAACATTTGGCACGTTATTAAACAAAAAGTCCATCTAAGGACACCCAAAATTCTCCACCAGCTGGAAGCCAGTATTAAACAAGAGTGGGATCAAATTCCAACAGCAAAACTCAAGAAACTTGTCTCCTCAATGCTCAGACGCCTCCACTCTGTGTTAAAAAGAAGAGGGGATGCTACACCATGGTAAACAGGCCCCTGTCCCTACTTTTTTGAGACCTGTAGTAGCAATCAAATTTGAAAGAAGCTCATTTTCTGGATAAAATAGTAAAATTTCTTAGTTTCAATATTTTTTATGTAATCTCTGTTCTATTGTGAATAAAATACTGGCTGGTGTGATTTGTAAATCATTGTGTTTTGATTTTATTCACAATTTACACTTTGTCCCCGCTATTTCAGAATGGGGGTTGTAAATGAATATATTGGTATTGAATTTTAACTACATGTAATATTTGTATTTGTCTGTGCTATTATGTATGAATTCATTTACGTACTATGTCATTGCCATCCAGGGAGAACCATGCCCCTCCGAAAAGTAAAATTTTCATTGGATTGGAGTGACACCGACTCTAGCAGTGCTGTAGAATCTATGGTTGTTTTACCTTAAAATAACCTGTTGGTCTCGGTAATGGTGATCAAGAATTTGAATGGGAGTGTCTCAGCCTCCCCCCCCCAATGTATCTGTAGTTCAGGATTTTAATATATGGGAGTTGGGTGGCTTATACCAGATGGGGATGATATATTAGATCTATTTTGTATAATTGTGACTATTGTTAGTATTAAGGGTTGTACTATAATACTGCTTCCCGTTGGTGTGTGTGTGTGAATGTGTGTGTGTCTGCCTTTCTGTAAAGAAATTATATTTTTTTCTTCTTTTTTTCCCCCACTTTAGCCTGGGGTGGGTGGGTTTGGGACGGGAAGGCATACAGTCTAGTAAAGGTTCTGCTAGCAGGCCAGACAAAAACAAACTACAGTGATATATATTGTTTTATGTCATTCATTTTTATTCATTCATTCATTCTAGGGTTGTAACATTTGGAATCAAAAAGTTCACCCAAGAGTCTGAAAATACTGACCTATTAAAATGTGTTCTATTTAAAAAAAAAGAGGTGGATCTGGAACATGCTCATGCAGCAGTATGCCTGAGAAAAAAACATGGTATTGCCTGTGGCCAGTTGGTGGCGCTATGTCTGAAACTCATTATTGTTATATGGATGTCTTCAGAATGCGAATATTATCAAGCTCATGAAGCTTTAGGCAGTTCGGATGAAGTATGCTGCAGTTATAACAACTTCCTGTTTCGTGGCGAAACATGCAAATTTACTAGCCCGCCACATTAAAGCCGATCAACAAAAACTCAAAAGCTTCGCAATTTAGCATTACAAAGGTCGTCAGATGACCCAAACCAAGTTGGAGGTTACTTGGATGAAATCTCTTGGAGGAGTTCATTAAAATATAATGCGTGGAAGTAGGGAAAAAAATCTCACAAAAATTGCTCAGTAAAATGAAAATGGCTTACTTCCTGTTGGGTTTAGGTCATAGCACCAAGAGACCTGGCAAAAGACATGGGTCTTAGCATGGTGGACATGCCCACCAAATTTCATGCATCTGTGTGAAACACAATGCAAAGGCTGTTTCGTTGACATTTCTAGGGGGCGCTACGGAGCCAGTTTGCCATGCCCATTTAAAACAGCTGCATAAAAAAAAAACCCAAAAAGCAAAATTTTTGCCAAGCTTCATGTGAGTACGAATTTCTGATCATGTTTAGGCCCTCAAAAATATAATTAATAGACTGGAATAATAATAATAATAATAATAATAATAAAAAAACACAGCTAAAGTTTAATGAAAATCCCTCATAAAATGTGGGAGGAGTTGATTTCAGAACATGAACACCCTCCCAAGGATATACAATAAGTCACCATTGATAATCAAGGGCAGTAAATTTGTTCAATATTACTTTGGAGCAATGACGATAAGATATGCGCATAACCAATATGTTTATCATTTTTGTTAAGTTTCATGAAAATCTCTCAAAAAATGTGGGAGGGGTTGATTTCAGAACATAAGCACCCTTCCCATGAAGCGCAGATGGACGGACATCGCCATTACATAATACCCCTAAAAAGCCTAGAACCATATTTCTGGCATTTAGTTTTAGACAAACAGACTGTCTTGTTACAGTACTTGAAATAGGCAGAATTTCACCCATTTGCCCCTTGAGTAGATGAGATTAATTTTATTTCCATCATTAATACTACTCTCTTAAATACTGTTGCTAAATCCCTGAAAAGGCCCCATTAATAAGTGCTTGCTCAGTTTTGCACTAGTTTCAGGGTTTCTGCAACAAAAGGAATGTTCAGGTTACTATCATTCGGATCAGAATCAATTATTCTCTTATAATAGACACCTACAATGGCTATGCTGCAGTTTGTATACCATATCATTCACGAAAGCCAAATTAGGAAAAATTTAGAATAGGTGAATTGACATACTGGTAAATTTCAGAGAAAATGAATTGAAAAAAACCTTGAAAAGATTTCTCATCACTCAATAAACTCTGGTATATCTTGGACAATGCATTATTGACACTACAAACCTATGCTGTGTTTTAGCAATGTTACATTAATTTCATTTAAAGAAAGTAAAAAGTAAAAAATGTCCTAGTGTGCCATCATGGCAATATTATCAATGAAATGCATAGCTATTGAAAATTAGGTCTTCTAACAGTCTGGTTGATACATAAATGACTTTCTTTTACTTTGCATGCCTTCATGCATTTCAGGCTCCTAAATTCAAAAATCCTAATAAACCCTTATTCAAAAATAGAAATCAATTCACGTCACCATAAAAGATTCAACATGTTCTTTTCTGAAGCCTTCAGTTATCTGCTATGTCCCCTGACAACCCCTTCAAACAGATAAACTGGAGGACTAATAATCAAGGGCAAGTGAATACTTACTGTCACACATGGCAGTGCTGCACCAGCAAAGTATAAGCAAAAAATATAAAAACATGGCTCTGGTTTCCACTTCAAATGTTCTAGTCCAGAAAAAAATGAAGGTAATAGAAAAATTGCTTCCTTATGTGCAATGGAATAAAGTCGCTAAAAGTGATGACTGATGAAGACTCTCCAGCTAACAATTCACCATTGCTGGCTTCAGAGAATGAGCGCTGATGCGCTGGTCAGGGGCGTGTTTAGACATCCGAAACACCAGGGGCTGAGCCCACAAGACAGGATGTGATTCGGTGCTGAGTAGAATTAAGAGCCATTGTTCAGGCAGGTGGTGATAGTCACATTCTTCAATTTTGCTGAAACTTCGGTGTTCTTACATCCCTACCCTTACTCGAAAATTTCCCAATTTTTTTTTTTGCCCTACCTGCAGCGGTTTGAGTTTTAGGGGTCAATCAAGTGCAAGCCGAAATAGGGCTTAAACTGCCAAATTATCAAAATTAGATTTTTGGGCTGCTATTATTCACTGCGCAAACTTTATCCCAAAGTAAAAGTTAGAAAATTTAATTATGGAAGGATGGCCAGTGGAAAGAGCGACTTTCTGCCTGGGATCTTCTTCGCACAACATATAGGGGGCGCTCCAATATGGCCGCAATCCATTTTCGTCACTAGTTTGCACCCCTTATGCTCTTTGCGTGATCAGTGCCCCAGAACTTTTACAACAGCACCACATTATGTATGTATGTAGTTAGACTATCAATTACAGGTCAGAAAAAGTTGGGATAGTGTATGCGCACATCAATAGGTGGAGCTGAACATGGCAAAATGGTAAAATTTGACGTATTTCAGTACCACCTGATGGTGTGCGTGGTCGACCGACAGGGCAAAGGTTTGTTGCATAATGAAGTATGGAGATCACCCTTTTTGTTTATCAAAGCCATTTCTTGGGAAAAGGAATACTGTCGATAATAGGTGGCTCTTTACTAACAGGTGTAGTGGTACAAGTGAAAAGCAATATCTGCTCAAAATTGCTCATGATTGATCAAGTTATGAAATGCGCAGCCACTATCCCACGGATATGTTATCATGAATAATGTCTTAAGCCTTCATCAATGAAATTCCAATGACAAAAATCATGGGGTATTCTTTGTGCATGTCGATATGAGCTGCTATACGTACATTTCAATGTTGTGTCACAGTAGAACAGGCTCTATGATGGACTTGACATATGGCAATGATTATTGATTTTTCAATCATCTCTGGCATATGTGTGGTTTCATTAGTTACATCAATTATTGATTGAGCGCACCACAAGTACTTCCTGTTTACTCCATTGTTTCAGACTATTGAAAAGCCACTTTTTCAATCTGAGGTTTTATCCAGAATCATCCACTTATGTGGATGCCCTTAAAGTGCCAGAACTGGCTTGGATGAATGTACAAACATTCCCAATTTATACGAATTTTTTTCACAAAAGAACTTCTTGTATAGTTACAGGCCCATTTTATACAGGTGGATAGACTTGCAAGCAGACTAGGCTTGGATGATATCCAAAATAAAATATCTAGATATTTGCAATAACTGCAAGTTTAAGGGTGAAGGACATCTCCTACAAAAGTGTTTCCTTGGGATTTTCACTGCGCATTTCAGCTGGACCAATCATGAGCAATTTTGAGTGGATATTGCTTTACGCATGTACCAGTACATCTGTTTGTAAAGCGACACCTATTATGGAGAGTAGTCCTTATCCCAAGAAATGACTTTCATAAACTAAAAGGGTGACCTCTATACTTCATCATGCAACAAACCTTTGCCCTGTCAATCGACTGTGCATGCCACCAGATGGCGCTGAGATACTCCAAATTTTACCATTTTGCCATGTTCCGCGCCACCTGTTAATGTGTGCATACATTATCCCAACTTTTTCTCACCTCTAATAGATAGTCAAACTGCGTACCAGTGTGGTACAGCTGTAAAAGTTCTGGGGCACTGCAAACTAGTGACGAAAATGAATTGCGGCCATATTGGAGCACCCCCTATGTGTTGCGCGAAGAAGATCCCAGGCCGAAAATTGCTCTTTCCACTGACCATCCCCCCCATAATTCAATTTTCTGACTTTTTCTTTGGGATAATGTTCGCGCAGTGAATACAAGCAACCCAAAAATCTAATTTTGGTAATTTGTCATTTTAGGCCCTATTTCGGCTTGCAATTGATTGACCCCTAAAACCCAAACCGGTACAGGAAGTTAGGGTTAGGGTAGGGCACATAAAACCACCAAAGTTTCAGCATAATTGAAGAAGGTTACTGTCATCACCTGCCTGAACCTTAAGCTGGGTTCACACGTAGGCACGATGTGTTATGAATATCATTTTCCTATCATTTGTGGCACATGTGTGACATTTGTAACCTGACTCAATGCTTCTGAATAGGGTTCTTAACAGCGCGTGTCGGTTGGTGACATTTGTGATATTCGTGGAGCATGTTTTTGGCTGCCAAAAAATCTTCCACGAATGTCACGAATCACCCTCGATTTGTGGAGTTCGCAACTGAGTGAGTCGATTCTTGGTGATTAGTGGTCATTCATAATACAGCATGACAGCATTCGTAATGTATTCCTGATGGTTCTTGGAGCCCATACTGTGACATTCTGTACATTGCGGCCGAAAATAGTGTCCACAGTGCATAATATGCTCTTCAGGGGTGCTAGACACCAACATTTTTCACCAAAAGTAATGATAAAATGCAGAAGGAATGCAATTTTAAAGCTGCTGCGATTTATAAAGCCGGTCCCTGATGGTGGTGAGAGAGCAGGAGCAACCAGTGTCAGGTAGAAAATTAGAGAAGAAAGAAAAGTACAGGTATGAGCCGATATTAGCTGGGTTAGGGAGGTGATACAAGCAGATGCAAAAGTATGTGGATGTTCTTGGTCTGATTCTGTGGAGCCATATATATACCAAATTCGCAACATTCTTGACAGATTTGTGCGCGCAGCAGCATGCAACAATATTTGTGACCGTGCGTAATGATTTGCGATTCGTGCCATTAATTGTAATGCGTGGTAATGGGTCGCGACAGTTCCTGACGGCACGGACACTTCGGCCACGAATCATCAAATTCAATTCAAATTCATGATCCAAGGTTCATGAATTTTGATCTGTGGCATTCGTGACTTGTCGTTATGTGGAAACCCAGCATTACAGACAATGGCCCTTAATTTGTCAATGGTATAATTAAGCCTTACACCTGGATTAAATCATTAAATTCAGTATATTGACCTAAAATTTCACATTTCAAGAAAGTGAGTGATGCAAAAACCATTTGTGATATTGCAAAGAGTACTGCACATGAACATTAAATGAAAATTGCCTTGATGATTCCATGTTTTTTTAATGTAAGATCTAATGACCCTGCTATAGTGTCTGTATTAAAGCCCTTCCGAATCATTTAAGGCCAAAAAAAATGTTCATTTACATCACCTTGCGAGACCACCTCTTGAGAGACATAGCCCACCCAAATTGACAGTTGCATTAAATTATTGTCCTCATCAGCCACTAGAGCATACATCCTGAATTTGTTCAATTCAGCCACAACACTCTCAGTGACTTCTGTAGCTCAACACTGGATCACCTGTGACATTTCATAGAAAGGTGTTCAAAATTTAACTCGTTACCCAGGAAAAATGAGGAACTAATGAGGAACTAACTGCCCTTTAACCACAATGAGCAGTTCTTGAGTAACCCTAATGAGGTTTTTATAAAATGATTAGTTAATTGAAGAACAAATAAGGAAAAAATTGTTTGCTGATCTATAAAATTTGATTGGAAGTTCCTCAAGAATGGCCTGTTAACTAATGGTGCACTGCCAGTTAGTTCCTTTTCTGTTCCTCAAATAATAATCATTTGCTAATTTTTAAAGCTGACTAGGAATTCTTCAAGAATTTCCCTCTAACTAATGGTTTACTAGCAGCAAATTCCTCTTTTCTTCCTTATTTGTTCCCTGGTAACTACTGAAATTGTGCAATTTATTGTAAATTGAAATAAAAAAATGTCAAGTCTGTGATGTGCTTGAAAGGCAAGTGGCAATAGAGGGCATGTAATGCTGAGGCAGAAGAACGATTCTGGGACTTAATTTTGCCAATTGTGAGTCTCATTTTTATCTCTTTACAATAATCTATCTCTTCAAAGCTTTACAGCATACTCGCTCATTACCTTCCAAAGTGGATTTTTATTTCAACAGGACACTAAACTGACTTTATCCCGTACTCTAATTTTGTGACTTCAAACATCAAAATGAAATTCACTGCAAAATTCTCCATCCTTATCACTGATCAAAGCCACATGCCCACTACAGAATTCTTACCACTTAACTGAATTTAAAAACGTGGAAGACGACCAACATAACGACAGATTTCTCGAATGGGTCAAACCGACTTTGAATGTTTTAATCGCACACAGTAACAATTCGTCAAAGCCAGGAACTTAATGTTTTCATGCCTCCTAAAGAGGTATATTAGCAGAATCGACTGCTGTGTGCAAGTATATATTGAAAATTGGTTAAATCTGTCGTAATATTCCAAGTTTTTAAAATCAGTTCATCAGCATTAAGCTTCGAAAACACTCTAATCCTAGAGTACAACAATGTGGTTGCTCAAGCTAGCTCATGTAGCGGTAGCTAGCCATGAGGAGAAAAAGTTCACTGTTCCCTTTGCCAGATGCAAATGACATGATGTGTTAATTTCTATTAACAATGGAAGGCTTATATCTAATGAGTAAACGTTACCTTTATTGTTTTATGTTTTCCTGAGATCCTTTTTTTAATTTTATGCTGCGCTACTAGCTACTAGCTCCCAAATGTCACGTTTCAGGCATCATGAACGTTGTAGGTGCAAAAATAGACATATAAATGGGTGGAAGAGGGAGGCTTTTATGAGAACTTTACAGACACACAGTGTCCCTGTAACTCTGGTAACTTTCTAACGCATGCCGCAAATAAATTACAATATAGGCTAAAGACTCAGTGGTTGCAAGAGCTCAAAGTTCATACTCATCTTAGTTTTTAACCATAAGAAAAGACCCCGGGTTATAGCCCTGTAGGCCATACCCTAAATACGCCCCTGGCACTGGTCAAGCAGTTGTCAACAGCTAGGTGATGTCAGCACTTCTGCTTACATAGAAAAAAAATGTTTCAATCATTGATTGAGCATTTCCTCCAGATTTAATTGCAGTGTAACTAGATTTTAAACTCACCAAAACAATGATCATCTCTCAATGATAATATAGGCTAGGTTTTCCCGTTCAATTTCATACTTTTGTCATTCCAATTCGTGAATGTGCATTCAAATTCGCACAGCGCACGCACGCGAAAATGTTCGGGCATTCAAATTCAGAACCCGAGCGATCAATTTCATTTATGCGAACTCCCATTTCGTTTCCGGCAAATCAAAGTCACACGTGTGTTCAATTTCCAAATGCGAGCATTGCATTTCCTACTTGTGCATTCAAATTCGTGCTATAATCATGATGACCCTGTTTGGGGCATTCAATTTCATTTTCAGGTGATCAATTTCCTACTTTTTGCACTCAATTTAGTGGAAAGACAGGATAGATTTTTGAAGAAGGGGGTGGGCCGAATTGGCGGGAGAAGGGGGGCAAACGTTTTCATAAAAAGAACACACATGCAGAACCCACCGGCACACCCTCCCCCCAACACACACACGCAAAATTTGTATTTCCAATTCCATAGTCCTCTATGTATATATATGTTTTTTTTAAGGTTCTATATTGTTCTGTTATTGTATCTCCGTGATATCACAGTAATATCATGTCCTTGTATATGTTTGTGTATTCTCCTTGTTTCATTTCAAGAAATTTTAAATAATAAGGCCAAGTCAGCAATACATCCAAACAACACAACATCATTTTCTAACTTACACTCCTTGATAACACCACATATAACAAAGACAATGCGTCACAATGCGTCAATCCCAAGACCAACCGATAAACAACATGATATCTCAATCTCACGGGTGGAAAGTAAATACGATACCAATCAACAACAAATGTTCGTGTTATGTCTTTTAACAAAAACATTTATTGCATAATTCTTAAAGATATTGATCTATAACAAGAAATACAACATCAAGTATACACTGCTCAACGTGTTCAAAGACGTCTCCAGCTTGAAACCCTCCTACGAAGATACGAACTATCGACCTGGCTGTTGCTCGATTTATTCCAATGGTGTCTGCCAAAGCAATGTACTCAAGATTTTCATTTTCGAAGGCGTCGATCAACCTTCCCCTATCTTCGATTGTAATGCACCTTTAGCATACGCATTGAGCTGCCATTGTACCCGAATGAGGTTACACTTCAGAAATAACAGATATAGGCCCTACCCAAAGCAGCTGTATTGATGATGAAGCCAATTTATTCAAAACTAAATTGAAAAAAGCCACACATAGACCCAAAGCTCACTAAATGCCATGATTCCTTTACAAAACCCAAAACCAGTGAAGTTGGCACGTTATGTAAATCGTAGATAAAAACAGAATACAATGATTTGCAAATCCTTTTCAACTTATATTCAATTGAATACACTGCAAAGACAAGATGTTTAATGTTCAAACTGAGAAACTTTTTTTTTCTTTGCAAATAATCATTAACTTACAATTTAAAGGCAGCAACACATTGCAAAAAAGTTGGCACAGGGGCCTTTTTACCACTGTTACATCGCCTTTCCTTTTAACGACACTCAGTAAACGTTTGGGAACTGAGGAGACCAATTTTTGAAGCTTTTCAGGTGGAATTCTTTCCCATTCTTGCCTGATGTACAGCTTAAGCTGTTCAACAGTCCGGGGTCTCAGTGGTCGTATTTTACGCTTCATAATGCGCCACATATTTTCAATGGGAGACAGGTCTGGACTACAGGCACTCTACCCGCACTCTTTTACTACGGAGCCATGCTGTTGTAACACGTGCAGAATGTGGCTTGGCATTGTTTTGCTGAAATAAGCAGGGGCGTCCATGAAAAAGACGTTGCTTGGATGGCAACATATGTTGCTCCAAAGCCTGTATGTACCTTTCAGCATTAATGGTGCCCATGCCTTGGGCACTAATACACCCCTATACCATCACAGATGCTGGCTTTTGAACTTTGCGCCTATAACAGTCCGGATGGTTCTTTTCCTCTTTGGTCCGGAGGACATGACGTCCACAGTTTCCAAAAACAATTTGAAATGTGGACTCGTCAGACCACAGAACACTTTCCCACTTTGCATCAGTCCATCTTTGATGAGCTTGGGCCCAGCGAAGCCGGCGGCGTTTCTGGGTGCTGTTGATAAATGGCTTTCACTTTGCATTGTAGAGTTTTAACATGCACTTGCAGATGTAGCGACGAACTGTAGTTACTGACAGTGGTTTTCTGAAGTGCTCCTGAGCCCATGTGGTGATGTCCTTTACACACTGATGTCGGTTTTTGATGCAGTACTGCCTGAGGGATCAAAGGTCACGGGCATTCAATGTTGGTTTTCAGCCTTGTCGCTTACGTGCAGTGATTTCTCCAGATTCTCTGAACCTTTTGACGATATTATGGACCGTAGATGATGAAATCCCTAAATTTCTTGCAATAGCTCGTTGAGGAATGTTGTTTTTAAACTGTTCGACAATCAGCTCACGCATTTGTTCACTAAGTGGTGACCCTTGCTCCATCCTTGTTTGTGAATGACTGAGCATTTCAGGGAAGCTGCTTTTATACCCAATCATGGCACCCACCTGTTCCCAATTAGCCCGTTCACCTGTGGGATGTTCCAAATAAGTGTTTGAAGAGCATTCCTCAACTCTCTCAGTCTTTTTTGCCACTTGTGCCAGCTTTTTTGAAACATGTTGCAGGCATCAAATTGCAAATAAGCTAATATTTGCAAAAAATTACAAAGTTTACCTGTTCGAACATTAAGTAACTTGTCTTTGCAGTGTATTCAATTGAATATAGGTTGAAAAGGATTTGCAAATCATTGTATTCTGTTTTTATTTACGATTTACATAACGTGCCAACTTCACTGGTTTTGGGGTTTGTAAATTGAATGTACTTATTTGGAACATGGTTGCCTTTTCACGACCAACGAGGTTCCGCCGCCGGCTTGAAATGAATTTGAATGCTCATTGCTGAAATACATGCTCCTATTTTGAATTTGAATGACGCTAATGAACAATTCCTTCACATTCTTGTTGCTTTGTGCATGTGGAAATGCTCTTACCTTCATAATTAAACAAAGCCATAAGTTCAACTGTTGATTTTGTAAAGATGAAACTTCATCGAGCATTTCAGCAATCTCCAATTTTTCTCCAACTCATTTCTTCTGCGAAGTTGACAGTTGACCAATATTCTTCCAGGTATTAATAAATTGTAGGACAGCTCCTGACCCAACTGCATTGATTTCAGCCATCTCCTTAGCTGTTTCCTTTGCTTGATTCTGGCCAATAAGTCACCCCTCATTGAAACACAAAAACATATTTTCAACGACCATGAGATATGTCTTCTGACATGTATTTTTTAATGAAATGAGAAGTTACGCACTGAATCAGTTCAGATTGAAAGAATTATTGCCTGCTGAAACTAACTCATCACTGCATGATTCAATTATAGTCTCTTAAATATTTGATTATTTAAATTCAAAATCAACCTTTCTTTTGGATGGGCAGTGTATTTTTTCAGACAGTTATAAACTACTTGAAATCATGCATGTATTCCTTTACGAGTCATCTGTTCGATCAAGGGAACAAAAACAAATTAAACCCCAAAATGAAGGTATGTGCCCAGTGAAGTTCTCCTCCATCCAAAAAGTTTCACTGAAAATTCCTTCTTCTAAATTTGCTGGTGCTCTTAAAGATGAAGCAGACCATATAAATTTAATGTCCCATTGCAGCCGTTAATGTAAAGTATCAACCATGATTATTGAGCGTGCAATGTGCTTTGATAAAGTAAATAACAAGACTTAACTATTTCGGCCTCTCAGGCCAGAAGTGTCAAACTGGTCCTCAAAAACACCGAGGGGCTGTGGGTTTTCATTATGACTAAGCCAAGCTACACCTGATACAATTAATCAACTGTGCAGGCTGAGATTGGTTTATTAAATAAGTCGTAACAGGGGTACTTATGTTTGGCAAAAACCCGCTGCCCCTTGGCAGACCGCTCTAACACCCCAGACTTAAGTTAACAACAGCTTTCTACACAGTTGGTGTGCTTCATTTCAGTAAAGTAGTATTTTTTTTGTGTGTGTTATCCAATCCTTCTGAAGATAAACTCAGTGAGCATTCATGCAGTCCTGAAAGATTACATTGGGACAAAAGGGATTCTGTGAATTTTTGGGGTAATAGAAGCCCCAGGACAAAGGGCAAAGAAGGTTTCTTTTATCCTGTTTTGTTGCAGCAAACATGCACAAGGCACAGTTCTACTACATTTTGGGCCAGTTTCACAAACACAAATTAAGATTAATCTTGACTTAATTCAATTCTTAAAGGATATTCTCCATACTAAACTCAGTTAAATCCAGGATTAATCTTAATACATGAACATGAATCCGGCCCTTTATGTATGTTTTGGGTGAGCTTCTGCATTAATAAAATCAATTACATAATTTAATGCCTTTTATCCTTTACAGTCATTTAAAAGCCTCCGGAAAGTAATTTCACATCAGCGTGCATTAGTAGAGTGAACCACCACTAAAGATGATGCTGTACTATAAAGGCTCAAGAGGAAAGGCAAAGTCCCTTAGGAGGACAGATGGGCTGAGGATCTCTTATTCGCCCACAAATGCACGAGGAAAAACACAATGAGGCTTAAAAACAATTGGCCTCACGCAAGAAACGATATAAAAACAAATTTTCTCTTATTTTTGCTCATATCCGAGATTTTTTTCTTATTTCGTTCTGACCCATTGATTGATGCACCAATGTTTTCTTATTTTTGCTCTTCTCTTAGGTAAGAAAAAATTTTACGAGTGGTCGAGAGCACTCTTACCAAGATAAGAAAAAACAGAAAACTGTTATCCACAAATTGCTTGTCCAATGCACGGAAACACAATTTTTAAAACCTAAGCCTTAAAAATACATCATATTATCAAATTTTGATTGTTTTATGTTTTTTTAGAAATTATAATGATTTTATTATTTAATTCTTGGGCTAAAGAGTTTGGCCAGTTGATCCTAATTAGGACAAAGCTATAAAAACCCTTAGATACTTGCATGCTTTCTGCTTCTGAATGGCTTACCAGGGCTCTAGCTGTTTTTTTTTTTTTTTGGAGTCAAGGGTCAGTGACACCTGGGACTTTTTTTCAGGGGTCAACCCTCTGAACTAAGGGGTCGAAAATGTTTATTCACAACTTTTCAGGGGTCAGACATGGAAGCACTTATCCCTCTTTCTTCATCATGATTTCCTAACTTCTATTGCAGTTTGCTTTGCTTTGGATGTGCTTTGCTTTTTCAATTAACCTGAGTACAGCTTCTAGATCTAAGAGTGTGATGTAAGAGTGTGAATGACCACTCCGTTTCACACTGTAGCGGCTAAAACTGAGTTGTTGAAGCTGGACTTGGGTTTAGCATTGGTTTGCTTAAAGATTTAAATAAAACCAGCAACGAACCATTTCCAGTGTTTAGTTTAAATTGTCATTGTGTTCAATTTTGGCACTTCCTTCTCCTGTCCCGCACGGATTAATCTTTGGATTACTGGGCGATCAGATTAGTATAAATGTCACTCAGTAGGCTCTCAAGATGAGGTTTCCAATAACACTAACCAATAAAGAGAGTCAAAACCCACATTAAGTCCATATAACAGAGTTGCATAATCAGATCATGAAAAACAAATTATATAAGTAGCCATTCAGAAAATATGATACTCCAGCATTGATGGTCGTATATTCCATTCAGTATGAATAGATTACATTCTGAATTTATCAATTAAAAAAATAATAGAATTGAGATGTGGGTCTCTGGGTTTTTAGACCCTCAGGAAGCTAGAAGCGTCTAATTTATTTACAAATTCACTGAAGTTCAGCGTTGACAGTCCTCAGTGTTCTCGATGCAAAAACACAATGAGCTTTCAGCTTTTTTTCCGCTTCGCACACGGCACTTTTGGAACTGTGCTAAACTCGTCAATGTCACTTCTCTTCTACAGACGAAGCAAAATCAAAAAGAGGAAGGCCATTCAAAATCTGCAGCTATGGTGTTTCAAATCATTTACCAATAAGGCTTGCTAAATATTTTCTGTTTTGAGAACTCAAGGTTTGATGAAAGTTAGTTGGTTAGTGTTAATGTCTCAAGACATTTCAGAGCTTCTCTCTATCAGAAAATAAAAATCGGTTCCAGTGCGTGGACATTGTTGTGTGAGTGAAGCGAACCACATACACTGCCCTCCATAATAATTGGCACCCCTGGTTAAGATGTGTTCTTTAGCTTCTAATAAATTCAGTTTTTTTCTAAATAATATAAGACCACAATGTAAAAAAAAGAGGAAAATCCAACCTTTGGTTCAAGTGCATTTATTCAGTGGGAAAAAAAAATCCCACATTAAGAAATTATTCTTTTAAATCAAATCATGTGTGCCACAATTATTAGCACCCCTGATGTTAATACTTTGTACAACTGCCGTTTGCCAGCAAAACAGCATCTAATGTTCTCCTATAATGTTTCATGAGATGGGAGAATACAGAAAGAGGGATCAGAATTAAATAAAATCATTATTTAAAACCTCATTTCTCGTATGTTCAACTTATCGACCTCCAAACGAGGAGGTCTCCGCCTCTTGTCTCTCCCTGATTATCTTTGCTGCATTTTCTGTGGAAGCTCCACGTCTTATCACGCTGTCCTCCTTTAAGTATCTATGCACATTTGAACTCCTTAACTGGAGCTGTATGTCTTTGTATAGGTTTGTCCCGTGATCCCTGTCCGCGTTTTGGGTTCTGCCAAATTGCATGTGATCAGGTTCTCCCTCATGTGCTGCTCCCTTGTAATCAGTCTGACTGTTTGCACCTGTGTCTCTCTCCATGTGATCTCCCTGGAAATGTATATTAGGTGTCTTTTCACAGCCACTCTCCGTCAGATCGTTTTCCTCAGTCTTCTTGTGCCACATTTCATTTCGCCTTGATTACTCAGTGTATATCTTTCTGACTGGACCGCCCGACTTTCCGATTTTTGCTTTTGTGATTTTGGATTATTGTTGCATCTGTGAGTTTCGACCCTTTTCTGCCCGACCACGAGATTCTGACGCCCAATGGATTCTGGTTTTGCTTCTTTGACATTCCTGTACCTGTGAACCAGACCCATTTCTGTCTGACGATGATTATTGTGATTGCTGCCCTGGTTTTTGATTCTATTTTTGCCCAACTGGATTTTGATTTTTGGAGTGCGGACTTTGTACTTTTGCCTTCTGCCCTGCAGGGGTCCTCCCCCTTTATTAATAAAGCAAGTTCTACTGCATTGCCTGGTTCTCGCGACTGGTTCCTGATCGCACCATTACATTATTTTTAGCTAGCGAACATTAAAAACATATTGGCAGTGGTGTCAATGAATTGTATTCACACTTTGCAGTCGGCTGTTAATCTCAGTTGATTATGGTGCTTTCTTTCTGCATCATAGAAACATAATTTTAAGTAGACGGCAATAGGTCTAGCTATTCTCAGGCAGAGGGATGTGATAGAGCCAACTGATTTTATACTTTTTCAAATGAAGTACACGGAGCTTTAATTAAAATGTGATGGCCGTTTCCTGGAATATAAAATAAATAAATGAAAACAAGAGGTTGTGCGCTAGTGTTATAAACTTGGTTGTAACAACAGTCACAGTATAAACACTGACCCAAGTTATTAATGGCTGATCTGGGCCAATGTTGCCACTGCACTACGATCTGCAGTAAATTGGCTTAACACAATTAAGATACAGTTGCAGGGTGAATTCACAATCCCATTTCTGCAGCAACAATAGCCCTCTGCATGATAAAACATCGATCCTCCTTGACAGTCTAAACATTTTTATCCTGTGCTTGGAAGGATTGAATGGTAAAACCATGAAGTCATTTTCTGGTGTTTTCTGTGAAGCCAAATTAGGCTACTTGTCACAAACGGCCACCACATTTTGAAATTAATTCAACGTTTTACTTTAATGATCCGCTTTCCAATTATTGTAATTGGCATCTGAAGACACGGTTTCCCTACATAGTGATCTAACAGCGATTAAATCATGGGCTAAATTCAGTACAGTGGCAGAACCAGAACTGATGAGTGGGGTGCACAAAACATCCATTTAAAACAATTATTAGTCCTGACCTGTTCTCATTTTCATGATTAATAAAAGGTTCACTCCGAGTGCACTTCACACTTAACAGGTGCTGCTTGTTCTCCCCGATCAGGTAAGACGACAATCATTCATCTGGACGCATATTTGTTGTATTTAAATCAGTGTTATTAAAATCGCATACTTGCACAAATAGCGTATCAATTTCAATTTAAAAAAAAGGTTAAATTATCTAATGTAGGCCCCTTAATATTTACTTGATTATTAAACATAATCAAAATGTTAAAATATTAAGAATGTTACTTCCCACAACTGAGATTTATTTATCTTTGATCGTTTAGCATTACAAAACTTCAATAAGGATGATCTACAAACAGCTCATTAAATTGTTTGTGTATACTTCTTGCTTGTTTACACTATGTGCGTATTGACACCACAGAGTTCAAACTGAGTCCCATGGCTTGTGGGCCTGGATGCAATTGTACATTCCAGTATTTCCGCCCCTGGTCATCATGAACTTGAATATCAACAATTGTTTCAATTTCTTTCACTTGTCACAACCTTCACTAACCCTTGCAAGCCATCCCAGCCCATTCACGAAACCCGCTCAGATCGAGTAGCCTGGACATTAAAACCAAGTGAGTGGATATGTAGCAATATTAGCAAGCCAGTTCCCAATCCTGTTAAGCATTTTAATGTGCTTTTGTGCGACTGCAGCCGTGATAAACACTTCAAAATAGACCACAAGCCGCAAACAGAGCATTTTATCGGACTGGATCATGTTTGATTTAAAACTGCGCGTTTCTTTCCTTTTCCCCGCTAAACTAAGTTGGTCGGGAGAATTTTGCATTGTCTGAAAGTTGATTGGGTGTGACAAACAAACAATGACTAATGAATTGCTCAATACACATTTGCTACTTGCCAACATGGCAGGTAGATTGTCAGTTTTGCCTGCCAATTGAAAAATTTAACTGTATTTGTTGTGTGGTCGGGTGTTAATTTCAGGCCCTGGTCGTGGGCCCATCTTTAGCTCAGATAGCTTCTCTGTGAGGTTTTACGAAATGAATCAAGAGCAAACACCAGAAAAATGCAAAAAGGAGACTTTATTTCTGAAGGGGGAAACCCCCCAACAGAGCTGGCAACAGTACAAAGTCTAAAATCCAAAATCAGAGTCCAAGGGGCGAAATCCAGAATCATAAACAGGGCACCAATCACAAAAATCGTAGTCAGACAAAAATTGGTCAAAAAACAAGAATGCGGCAAAGTACAGGGAATAGGCAAAGCTCAAAGTCTAGGACAGTCCAGTCAGAAGGATAAATCACAATGATACAAGGTGAGAAAACCGTGGCACAGGTAAGCAATGGAAGAACGACAGGGAAGTGCTACAAACAGACAACTAATGTACGTTTCCGGGTAACCACATGACTAGGGAACACAGGTGCAATCAATGGAAACAATAATCATGGAGAGACACATTAGGAACAAACTAATTACATGAATTTGGCCGTAGCCAAAACGCAGGCAGGGATCACAAGACAAACCTATGGATAGACAAACAGCTCCAGTCACGGAGTACTAAAAGTGCATAGATTAGATAAAGGAAAGCACGAAGCAGTCTGTGGAAAACCCACAGAAATCGCAGCAGAGATAATTAGGGAAAGGCAAGAGGCGGAGACTAGAATAGGGCGAATGCTGAGAGATCATTAGTCAATTAGTAAGTGCAGCTATACAATCCGGAGTGCTTGTTAGTAAGTTAGTCAAAATATACAAGATTGGTGTTGGTTAGTAATCAAAAAAACAACAAACTGTATGTGTTAGTAAGATAGCAAAAGTAAGAGGAAGGAAGAACAATCAAACATGGCACTAGGCCAGGCACAGAACTTCAACATGGTTATGGGCATAAAACATGAGACATGGCATGGCAAAGACAAAATCACAACATTCTCTCTCCTCTCACTCTGCCCAATCTATCTCCATCTCTGACGAAGTTCAACATCGGTGAACACAGGTTCATGAAGGTATCCCTTTGGCTACATGGTAGCCCCAAGGGAAAGTCATCGTCATTTTCGTAGTCAGATGTGTTTTTGTCAATTATAGGCACCAGTGCCATGGTCTTCTTCAAAAAAGGTAGTTTCCTCTGTCCTGATCGTGTAGGGACATAATTGTCCTTGTCAAAATGCTCACTGCACACACAAAGATTTTTTTCTTTACCCTTATAAACTTGGGTTCAATGTTCTCATCGACTGCAAGAAGCCACATTTCTTGAAGAGCACGGTCCATGACAGGAAACCGGTGAAATACACTGAACAAAAATATAAACGCCCCATGTTTGAACCATGTAAATAAAACATGTCTGCATATTGTTAGCCTTTCAGAATGGAGAGGACAGGAGCATGTTAGAGAGGTGCTGACTACAACTGAAGTGTAGCCAAGTTGCATAAACTTTCTATTTGGCGACCAAACCAACGTTAAGACACAGCCGTCTTCCTCAGGACATATACTAAGCCAACACAAGTATTTTGAACATACATTATATATATATATATATGGGTGATTCCTGTTTTGGGCCACATATTCATGTCCCTGTGATTTACTTGCTCTTATCATTTTTTCAAATTAGACAAATACTAATAAAAAATGTATTTTACTATGTGTTTGGGTGTGTTCTATAGCTTCAACCTAGTTAAATAACTTTATTTTATTTTTTAATCTCTTTAAAGCACCTTCTCTGTGGTGTACATGTTAATTTCAGCATGTCCCCAATGCAATGTGATCAACTTCTTCAATTAATATAAAACTTAAAATTATCAAAACTTATTTGATAGACAAGGGACTACTTACATCAAACAAAGAAGTAAAAATGGTGAAACTACATTTATTTTCTGTGGTTATATAATATATAATATGTCCCTGCAGTCCTTTTCCACCCTGTTAGTCAGTACTTTCATGACCCCCCAAAAAAGACTACAAAATTCCTATAGCCATTTACTTGATGATACAACATTTGTTTCTGGAGGGAAATTCAAGTGGAAAACTAAGGTAAGCTCCATCAGTCATTCTCTCCTTTATTTTTCTCACTTTCGTATGACATGGCTGCTTGAGGAAACCTTAAAGTTCCATCCTGTTAGCGTATATTACGTAAAATGTTTTTTGAATAAAATAATTTAAAAAACACGTTCAAAATAGTTTAAGTGCTGTTCATCTGTAGAGTGTATGCTAGCTAAATGTTGCTAGCTCAAAGAGCTAGGGCTTACTAGGCTAAAAATTTCCACCCTGTTAGGTTTCGCCCTGTTAGGCTATGTATGCCTAACAGGGTGGAACCCCACAGGGTTTTTTGGGATATGCAATGTACTGAGTATTAATTATATCCCCAAACGCCGAATGGCGTTCCGCGGATATTATGTTTTTGGTCCGACCGCCGCGCCGCCCTACGTGTTAACTTCATATAACGATATATGATAACTTCGATATATTTCAATTATAAATTTCAAGTTTTGCATATAAGTAAGTATCATAAAGAGAAAGACATTATTTGATTTTGGACAATTCACAATTTCTAGATTGGCCACCAGGGGCCAAAATGTCATGATTCTGGGTTTTGATCATGTTTTATGTGCTGGTTTTGTGTTTATGATTATTGTCTTTTATTTGTTCTTTTTGGTTTTTGTAATATTCTGGTTTTTGGTTCATTCCATGTTTCAGTTCCATTGCACTTGTCTCCCCTGTCTTGTGATCTAATTGGTTCAGTCCGTCTTCCCTGTCTGCGTGCTCACTGACTTCGGGTGATTTAAATGTATTCCGGTGTTTAAAATATTCCTTCGATTCTCGTTTACTTCCTTCGTCTTTCTGTTCTGATGACTAACAAGACTGTATTTGTATTTTGTATCGTAGTCTACTAACACAACTAATCCATGGATATAGATTACTAACTTACTAACGAGCACTCTAGTTAAATATGTAAAGTTGCACCGCTACTAATTTAGACTAATTCCCTCTCAGCAATCACTCTGTTCTAATCTCCGCCTCTCGCTCAGCTGTTCCTGTCCTCTCCTGAGTTTCAGCGAGATCTCTCGCACGAGCTTAATTACTCTCCTGCACTTGTTATCTGTGCACTTCGCACTCCTTGACAGGAGCTGTTTATATGTCATAGGCTGTTTGTGTGATTCCCGTCCATGTCTTGGCTTTCGCCAATTTTCGTGGTTAGGGCTTCCCTCATGTGATTCTCCCATTGTAATTAGTCTGATCCAGCTCACCTGTTCCCTGCATAGCATGTGACTTCTCCTGTGCTCTAGTCAGAACGTTGATCAATATTTTTTGTGCAAAGGGCCTTGTATGCCATTGAGTATTGTTTCTCTTCTATTGCATTGTCCGACTTCGATTTTTGCCATTGCCGTTTTTGTATTGTTTTTGTCTTTCTGGATTTCGACCCATTGTTGTGTGATCACGATTTCTGTGTTTGGATGCCCTGTGTATGACCCTTGGCTTTGTTCTTCGACAATGACTTTTTGCTTACTGTTTATGTACCTTTGCTCATCTGTCTTCCTGGTTCTGACCCCTGCCTGTCTTATCGACACTGTTTTTGGATTTCATATTGTGGCTTGGCAATTCTTCTTTTTGGTTTGGTTTTTTGGTTTTGACTCGGACTTCATTAAAGGCATACGTTTTTTGGATTTCCATCTCTTGCGTGAGGTTCCTGAACACACCGTCACATTCTGAGTAATTCTCCGTTCATAAACGGGGCTATGCAGAAATCACGGAACCATCTAACCTAAAGCTGCACTGCGAATAATCCAAGGTGCACGTTGGAGCACTCTCAGGAACTGAAGAAAACATCAGCTATATCAGTGATTTGGGCAAACAAAGCATAACAATTACAATGTTTACTCTCGTTTCAAATCTGACTCCATTTAAAATTAGAATTTTTAATTTAGGGAGAACTTGCGTGGACCTCGGGGTGATTACATAAATGCAAGCCTGTGTCACTAAAATATCTACCCCTGGGTTTTGGCATTATTTCTGCAGCTTAGGTTTGTCGGTAATACCAGATGATTGGAAATCAGCCATCACTGCAACAGCATCATTTGGCGTGAAATACAGCAAACCCAGATCTATGCATGCCCATGGGTTCGTTCAAGGAATTTTAACAGATAACCGACTTTTTGTCCATGGATTTACTTAAGGCTAAAATCCCAGAACCGACAATACATACATCCTTTCTGTAAGTAGATCATGATTGTCTCTCCAACTTAATAAAACCGATTCTCATCCCAAAGCTGCTGATCAGTCAGTTCTTGGTTGAGCTTAAGCCCTAAGTCTCTGGCGTAACGTAGCTAGAAAGAATGTACAAGGGTTAATAGCCACTGAGACCACGCAAGCTTAAAGAAATAACAATAGTTTATTCCCCAGGTAGGCAAAAGCTTAAATCTAACAAATCGACATTAGGGGAGACCGGGATTACCTCGTCATGATTTTGTATTTGGCTTCATAACTCTTTGTTGCTAAAACTTAGAGAAATACCTTTATGGTCTATGTGTAGTGCAGAATGTCGCCTACAAAAGTTGTATTGACACAATCTCAATATAACATATATTTTTGTCACAATATTCAATTTTCAATTTGTCACAAACATGCCGAAGTAATCCCATACCCGGGGTTACTTTGTCAGATGGGTGGGGTAAAATTGTCATACTTGGCAATCAGCTGAAGCTGAAAAAGACAGTCCAATATTCTCATAACAGAAATGGTGAGAACTGTTTTATTTTAACAATGGACCACAACAAGCTGTGATTTATGCATAATCACCATCAGAGTAGCAGTTATGACATATGTAGGTGAGCACACTGACATTTGCAGTCCTCATGTGCCCACCATTTGCGTGAGAAGCATTGGACCCACTCCTCTCCACCTTTGGATGATGAGTAAGAACCATAGCACCAAAGAGGAGCAGTAAACATTCCCACTGAAAAGGAATGGAATGAAATGCAGAGACCCCAAGGCTGGCACCTGCCAATGCCAAATACTCTGCCAACACCTCCACTTTAATGGGCCCCACCTGTGGCCCATTCGGGTGGAGGTGAAAGAATGAGAAAGGGGAAGGGCTGCAAGGAGCAAACCTTTACAAACACATACTTGTGTCCTCCAAACAAAGGTGTTAAGGAAACACACGGGGAAAAACACGGAACGGGGGAGAGACACCATATGCAGGGGAATACCAGATTTTAATGAAAAAACTAAAAAACTCGGTGGAGAACAAAAACGTGGCACACAGGCTAAAACAAACCACCATGCCACAAGCGCTGAAACGGGGAAAAACTCAGAAACTGGCATTTTCAAAAAACTGGGGCACTCAGGAACACTAGAGGGTTGGCACGGACTGGGGCACTCGGGAACAGTAGAGGGTTGGCATGGACTGGGGCACTCGGGAACACTAGAGGGTTGGCACGGACTGGGGCACTCGGGAACACTAGAGGGTTGGCATGGACAGGGGCACTCGGGAACACTAGGGGGCAGACGAACTGGGGCACTCAGGAACAGGAAGCTCGGTGAAGCGCAGTTGGCAGATGGCAGACTCGGTAGGCTAAGCTGGCGCCGGTGGCAAACTTGGGAGGCACAGCTGGCCCAGATGGCAGACTCGGGAGGCACAGCTGGCGCAGATGGCAAACTCGGGAGGCACAGCTGGTGCCAAAGGGTCGGGAGGCACAGCTGGCGCAGATGACAACTCGGGAGGCACAGCTGGCACAGATAGAAACTCGGGAAGCACAGCTGGCGCAGGTGGCAGACTCGGGGGGCACAGCTGGAGCAGATGGCAGACTCGGGAGGCACAGGGACACTCGGACACAGAGGGCTCGGGAGGCACAGGGACACACGGACGAAGAGGGCTCGGGAAACATCTGCCAGACTGCACTAGACTGCACAAGACTGCTCTGCACTGAAGTCAAGCTGACTGAAGTCATATCTGACTGCGTCCGCTGAGCCAGGAAATATAAAGGGAGGGGCCACGGACAGACACAGGTGCTGAAAATAATATAAATTACAAGGGGTGGAACACGAGGGAAACCTAATTACATGAAACAGGAAAACACTAACACACGGACATGGATCACAAGACTCTCCCATAGACGGGATAAATAAACTGGAAAAGACTTCTAAGTGCACAGAGTGAGAGGCAGGATGAGAGAATTTGCAGAGAATCTGCAAGAAACGCAGCGAAGGAGATAAGCGAAAGCAAAAGGCGGAGACTAGAACAGAGCAAATGCAGAGAGGTCGTTAGTCAATTAGTAAGTGCAGCTGTACAATCCCAAGTGCTTGTTAGTACGTTGGTCTTATATACAATGTTAGTTTTGGTTAGTATTTATGGAAAACAACAAACTGTTAGTAGGGTTAGTAAGATAGAAAAGCAAGGTGAAACAAGCAAACGAGATCGGAATGAAGGCTGAAACCCAGAATCCATTAAATCACCCGAAATAGTGACTCAATCTATTAAGACAGAAACGGCAACTAACTAATGACTCGACCGGGGAAAAAACAAAAATCATACATGGGTAAGAAGTGGACCGGAACAGCATGGTTGTTAAGGTTATAGAAAGGAAACACTAGGAACTCGGTAATGCTCGGAAAACTGGACTCGGAATCAAAGGGAACTGGAGGAGACAAAGGGGAGAGACGCCAGAAGCGGGGATCCAACAATTTATTAAAAAAACAGAAAACCAGAAAAGGAGGGAAAAAACGGGGCACTCGGGCTAACGGAAACACCGTGCTACTGCACTGAAGGAATTAGAACACAGGAACCCAAAATAACCAGACACACTAGGGGGCAGACTCGGGACCACTCAGACGGGACTAGGGGAGACTCGTAACAGGGAGCTAGGGGACACTCGGAAGGGGAGCTAGGGAACACTCGGAACAGGCAAAGGGCAGGCACAAGATGAGACAGTGGGCACAGCTGGCAGATGGCTAACTCGGGAAGCACAGCTGGCCGGGAGAAGGGTCAGAGAGAACATCAGGAGGGGGGCAGACAGGACGGCAGGGATGCTGGGCTCGGAAGCCGGCGAAGGCGGCCGGCACACTGGGGACTGGAGACGGCGAAGGCGACTGGCACACTGGGCACTGGAGACGGCGAAGGTGACTGGCACACTGGGCACTGGAGACGGCAAAGGTGACTGGCACACTGGGGGCACTGGAGACGGCGAAGGCGACTGGCACACTGGGGGCACTGGAGACGGCGAAGGTGACTGGCACACAGGGGCACTGGAGACGGCAAAGGCGACTGGGACACTGGGCACAGGACAGGTGGCACACAGGGCTCTGGAGACGGCGAAGGGGACTGGCACACTGGGCACAGGACAGGTAGCACACAGGGCTCTGGAGACGGCGAAGGGGACTGGCACACTGGGCACAGGACAGATGCCACACAGGGCTCTGGAGACGGCGAAGGGGACTGGCACACTGGGCACTGGACAGGTGGCACACAGGGCTTGGAAACGGCGAAGGGGACTGGCACACTGGGCACAGGACAGGTGGCATACAGGGCTCCGAAGACAGGGGGCACCAGGGGTTGAAGGCAGCAGGAAGGGAAGGCTGGGCTGGGAATGCGGCTGAAGAACGCACAGAGAGATGAGGGGACCAGAGGAAGGTGCACCGGGCAGGGAGTGGTGTGAATGGGAGCGAAGTCAGATCTGATCTGAAGTGCTGGGGGCTGGAACTGATATAAGGTAGGGGCACGAGAAGACACAGGTGCAGGAACTTAATATAATTAACGAGGGGTGGTACACGAGGGAAACCAATTACATGAAACAGATAAACATTAACACACAGATGGGGATCACAAGACAATCCCAAAGACAGGATAAATAAACTGAATAAAAAGACTCCGAAGTGTACAGAATAAGAGCCAGAATAGATAATGAAAATGCAGAGGTTCTGCAAGAAAACTTGGCAAAGCCAGTGAATAGAAAAGCAAGGGGCTGAGACTAGAACAGGGCGACTGCTGAGAGATCATTTGTCAATTAGTAAGTGCAGCTATACAATCCCGGGTGCTCGTTAGTAGGTTAGTCTAATATACAATGTTAGTTTGGTTAGTAATTTTAGGAAAACAACAAACTGTTAGTAATGTTAGTACATATAGGAAAGCAAGGGGAAACTAGCAAACGAGAAAGGAAGGAAGGCTGAAACCCAGAATCCATTAAATCAACAAAATAGTGTCACAATCAATAAAGACAGAAACTGCTACAAACAATGACGAGACCGGGGAGAAAGCAAAGACGGTATATGGGTAAAACGTGGACTGGAATAACACAGGAGAGGAATAAAATGTGAACACTGAGACATGGACTAGAAACTGACATCACCAAAATAATAAAAACCTAAAATTGACTAACCAGACACACAGACCCACAGAACACAACAATGGGAGAGAAACGAAATGTGAAACACTAAAACTGAGACAAAAAACAGACATAACAATAATTAATAAAACCTAAAATTAAAAACCGAACATAACCCTAACCTAAAAACACGAAAGCGATTTTTGAGGTACGGTACGAGGGCTGAAAACCGCTACAAAGTCGGCTCGTGACCAAAGGTGAATGAAAAAGACCCCCGCGCGGCCAAAATATTGCTCATATCGGGCCAAAATTCACGGGGCTTCCATGAACCAACTAGGAAGATAATTTGGGAGAGTTTGAGCGATTTCGAAAATTTTCGAATTTCGCGACCTGGTCGATATTTATTGACAAGCGCTCTTAAGCATCACATCAGTGCCAAACTGGGTTACTACGTTATTCTGCCAGAATTATTTGAGAAATAACAATAAAATTGAAAATGGGAATGGGAATTAAATAATACCACAGACATAAACCAAATTAGAATGCTTTATTATTTGTTTACACAAAACAAGGCCATCATTTTCAGTGAATAACACCTTGGTATCTTGCTGTGTTTGTGCAATAGACGGCCAGAGAGATGGTTGAAATTCATTTTTGGTGCATGTTTGCGGTATGTTTTCTTTGTAACCCAGATTTGTACTGTGAGGGTAAATGCTGTTTGCTGTGGTTCTGGAACTCTATTTTCAGGAATACCAAGCAGTTCTTTGGTAACATCTATGCTTTCAAGCTGGATAGAGCCAAAGTTGGTGGAAAACTCAAAATGGCATATTCGTGGCAGATTGTGCCTATGTTTAGGCAGCATTATTTTGTTTACCCAGCACAATCAAGATCTGAGATTCTCTGGATACATAGTCCCTTTGGGGAACATAACAGCATTAGTAAAATCTCAATTGTAGTATTTTCAGCGTAGATGATTTTAAACAAGTCAGAAAACTTCGCCTCCAGGGGGCACTGTATGCTGGATGCATGTCCTCCCCATCGCCAGCGAAGTACCAAAGAAATTGTTTTAGAATTGTGATGAACACAGCTAGTTTTCTCTGAAAATCATAAGTTAAGCTTGGTGCTATTCTGGGGCGCATTTCCCAAAAGCGTAGTTGCTAACTAAGTAGTTAATCCATTCACTGTCAATGGGCCCAACTATGTTAGTTAGCATCTGTGATTTTGGGAAACGCACCCTGGATGGATAGCTATCTGACCAAAAGTGGTCTCTAAGAACCTAATATTCCATATTCCCAGACATATACCAAAGTTCTGTCTTTTCACATATATAAAGTATGTGCACAGTTAAACAAAAAATTTGTTATCTCTTTGGTATAAAGCTGGATTGGTTGGATATTGGAAAAGAATATTGGTGGTGATTGTAGCATTGTGTCTACATGCAAGACTTTTACCTGTAGTCAGTACAGTGTACAGTTTTGTAGTGTTGGAGAGTTTCAGAAAATAAAAAAAAATCATTTTTGCATTACTATTGGAATCAGAAAGCAGGCTTCAATGTTATTGCTAGGATTTCCCTAGGTTATGGTGCTTGGGTATGAAAAAGGGCAGTCACGGGCAGTCAGCAGTCACGTCTAGCGAGTGGTTATCCTGATAAAGGGCACAGAGGTCCTAGCAAGCAAATAGCAGCCTGCCAAGAAAAGGGCAGCTCATTTGTAGTGGTAACTTGCATGCCTTCATTCCTAACACCTCCCCATGATGTCTAGCCTACGGGATGCCCGCTGGGTGGGAGGCGGGGTTTCTTTTACAGACTTCCCATTTATTTGCATACCAAGCCATGGGTGTTGACGCAACTATTGTGCCATATATGCTGCAGCCCGCTATTTAATTCATAGACAGACATGCTCACTATCAACGGCCTGTAAGCACACAGTAAAAATCATAGTGTCAATTTTACTCTTTAAGAGTTGAATTTAACTCTCTGTCAGATAACATTTGGTCCCACTCAAAATCAGTGTAAATTTTACTCTACAGCCAGTGTAAGATTTTTATAGTTAATTTTACTCTATTTTGTGTCAAAATTAACAATGAGGTGTGTAAAAATATTTGACACTATAGGGAATCATCACCCTGCAGAGTAGATTTCGTCCTTGTGTGGAAGTGGGAATTGACTCTCACTTTTGACACTTCCATTTAGACGATTTCACTCTGCATAGTGCTATAAGTACTCTATCCAGAGGAAAATGGGTTTACTCTGGAATATTGACACTCCATTTTTTACTGTGCAGCCCTGTAGAGACCCAGGATGCAGTGTAGTACCTGCCTCGGGCTCGACTTGCTCCGTGGGTAACATCGACCTGGATTCAATGAAGAAGGCCATGGATGGCTGCTCAAGGCCAACGCCAAGGAGCGCCTCAGGTAAGCACCACCAGGTGCCGCCAACCCACAATCCAATTCCAAAAACAGACTGGCAGATGGAGCTAGTCACATGCTGCGTTGACATAATTTTGCTTTGGATAACATGAAAAGTAAAAAACAGTTTTAACTTTTGTACTATACATTCTGTCTTCATATACACAGTTGTGTGATGAAGATTTTTTTTTTCTGAGTTCAAATTATGAACAGTGATTTTATGTAAGTGTACGTATACTGTTGACCTATGTCTGCATACGTACTCACGGTGGTACGCCTTTTACATTATTTCTTTTTTGGCATTTAAAAATTTTGCACTGGTCATGTTTTATACCGCGTTGTACGTTTCTGACTGCGCTGTACCCATACTTGGTAATAACCCATGTATTGTGCGTTTGTAATGCTCACAGTCACCACCATTTTACAACCAAACAAGCTTTATACCAAAGGGATCACAAATGTTATGTCATTGTGTATATGCTTCATATATTTAAAAAGATACAACTTTGGTATATGCCAGGAATATTAGGTCAGTAGAACATTAGCTCTTTAGAGTGCCACCTTTAGTCAGAAAGCTATGTACCCAGCATGGTACCAAACCAAGCACTTCACTTTCTGAGAAAACTAGCTGTGTGTATCACAATTCAAAAAATTTCTTTGGTACATTGCTGGGGATGGCGAGCACTTGCATCCAACCTACAGTGCCCCTTGGAGGCAAATCTTTCCGAGTTTTGATGTTTAAAATCATCAACACTGAAAATACTACCATTGAGATTTTACTTATGCTGTAATGTACCCCAAAGGACTATGTATCCAAAGAATTTCAGATCTCCGTCTTGCTGGGTAAACGAAATAATGCCACCAAAACATAGGCACAATCTGCTATGTAATGGTCCATTTTGAGTTTTTCTCCAACTTTGGTTCCGTCTAGCTTGAAAGTATTGATACTACCAAAAAAATTCTTAATATTCCTGAAAACAGAGCTCCAAAAGCACAACAAACAGCAATTATTCTCATGGAACATATCTCGGTGACTGAGAAAATATACCTCAAACATGCACCAAAATCAGTTTTGACCATCTTTCAAGCCATCCATTGCACGAACCCAGCAAGATACCAAGGGAACATTAACTGAAACTGATAATTTTGTAGTGAGTAAACACATAATAAAGCATTCTACTTAGGTATACATCTGGGATATTATTTTATTCCTATTCCCATTTTCAATTTTTGCAGTGATTTCTCAAATAATTCTGGCTCAATAACATAGCTGGCGCTGATTTGGTGCTAATGTCTATCCAAACTTTAGGTGTGACAGGTCATGATTAAAAGTATAACAGATCCGGTACTGTGTACTGTTAAGTCATAATGATTGATGTAAAATGTGGTGTCAAAAGCAAAACGGAGCCACTTTAGTGGCTTTCTGGTGGCGTCACTGGCAGATTTCTTGAGATACAAACCTAAAAATTTGGCTTTTTCTGTGAGACTACCATATCTACCTATCTGCCAAGTTTCATTCAATTCCGGGGGGTCAACTCCTCAACTTCTTCAAAAGGTGCCATTTTCTCACGGAATAGCTCTTAATATTTCTTGCCAGATATAATTTATTGTATTTCAAGAGCGCATAAGCCTACTTTAAAGTGAATAGTGTCACTGCCATATACGTCAGCATTCAGAGTGGATTCTCTGTGGATTTGGATAATTTATGATTCCCTGAAAAAAAATCCTGGTTGACTAAAAGCCCATTAACAAAACAATTGCCCATCCGACTAAACATATACAGTATGTTACTTACAAGTAAACAAAACACAAAGGTTGACTCCACACAGGTGCATAGCAAACAGGAATGGGTAACAAGTTGTACAGTTTCAAACAAGATTATGAATTCAGTGAATTATAAATGAAGTGGGGAGGGGTAAATGATTACAGAAGACTAGAGATGGAACATACGAAAAAAGCACAGAATACTGACATATAGGTCTGCAAGAGAGGACATTATTATTCATTCAACGTCTCCCCAGATTATTAACCCTCTGTTAACTTTTGTCTTTATAAAGTTAAATGTAACCTTTAATGATGGTAACTTGAGGAAGCTTTCTTCTTTGCTTTGTCAATTTGAACAAGCTCCTAAGGCTACTTATGGTTCAAGATTAGGACCATGTTCAAGTTTCCCTTACAAAACGAAAATATACTTAGCTCCATTAAAAATGCACTGGTGAGGTATGTACTGTATTTGCGGCAAATTGAAGAATCGATTGATTTTTATTGCTTTTCCAGTGAGGCACGAGAGGAAATAAAGATAAGCATGTGGTAATGTAATCCTGACGCGCACCACGGTCATGCGCAAAGCACTTCAGTAATAACAAACTGTTATTATTATAAGCTGTTCGTGATGTGTACCGTGACACTTGACTTGTTCTTTTTGGTGTGGTCAATAGCCTAAATAAAGCCAAAAAAAAAAAAAAAAAAATGCTACTGCATCAAGAAAATGGAACGGCTTGTGATACAGGAGAGATAAAAAGAGCCTTGGTCATGTTACGGGCAGGTCTCAGCTGCCGAGAGGGTGATCCGTCATTTGCACTGTTACCGTTCAACAATCAGTCGGCTCTCTATCCGAGAATGGAACACAGGAACTGTCACTGACCGAATCCGCTTAGGGCAGCCACGAGTGACGGTGGCAGCTCTATAGCACTACATCTGATTACAGCCTGTATGAGACAGATTCCGGACATCAACCAAAACTAATAATGAGATGAGGGGTCTGAGACAGTTGAGGGTGAGCGCGAGTACCGTTTGATGCCGTCGTGAGCAAAATTTACCACAAATTTAGTGCAGAGGTTGGGGCTACACAAAGAATGTATACAATAGGTTTGCACCACAGGTTTGAATGTGGGGGACAAGGGACAGCTTACAGAAAAGAGGACTTAGAAAACATGTTAATAGCATTTGATACAAGTCAACTGCAATGTATATTTTTTTCCCTATTCACAGCACCTGGGAGAACAATTTTCCAAAGCCAAAAATCTTGTTAATAATGGTTCTGCGTGTAATTTAGATTAAATTCTGAGATTCATTTATTCTACCATATTTATTGTCATGTAATTATTTATACAGCAAACAAATTCTGGATATGCTGAAAAAATAATCACATGTATAACTTGATTGTTCATTACAGGGGTTGAGGCGACACAAGCATTACACAAGGAGACCAAGCAAACCAAAAATAGGGGAAAAAAATGTCTTAGACCCTAGAGGGTAAATTCTGGATTGTGGTTCTTAACCCATTTTAAAGCCATATAGTCTTAATTACTGGAAATGGCAGTGCAACTCCACCACCCACACATGCAAAAAAACGGAGAAATGGTCAGTAAACTTACAGTTAACTTGTAAATCATCAATAATATTTACTTAGACACGAGTACAAATGGTAAAGGGGTTGGTGCATATTAACTCATTCCCTATGGCAAGCCGCTGCCAATGGCGCAGCGAATTCTACCATTCCCCATGGTAAGCCGGTGCCAGCGGTGTGGATGACCATTCGCAGTCCGATGAAAACACAAAATCATTGGAAGATCGCGGTCATGGGCCACCTGCACTTCAATACTTTATATCGTGTAATTTTCGGGAAAAGTATTCCGTACAAATGTGGCAATTTTATATAAATGTATTCCTTAGGGAATGAGTTAATGCATCATATTAAAACAATGTTATATGTTCATTACTGCTTCCTTCAGTTAGCTGCGCCCTGGCACCTCCTTTAAAATAAAAATGGGAATAACTATTTTACTTGGTTAAGATGGTCATACTTTATTTGAAGTGTTGATCATAAAGGCTTTATAGAGCATGTATAATGCCTTCATCAATGAGACATAATGTCTTCATAAATCATACATAAGCAAACGTCATGCTTTGTAAAGAGTGAAATAACACATCCTTCTTCAGCATGTGGTGCCAGATGTGATATAACTGACAATGTCATTTAGCTGGTGGCTAATTGCGATAAAGGGTGACATTGTCAGCTAAGTGACATTGTCATTGTCACATCTGGCATCACATGTTGAATTAGGATGTGTTATTTCACCCTTTACAAAGCATGACATTAGCTTATATATGATTGATGAAGACATTATGTCTCATTTATGAAGGCATTATACATGCTTAAGATAATTATGTCAGTGTTTACTATAGCACTTGGGCTCCCGCTGCCAGCGAACAAAAGTACTCATTTGATGAATTTGGATTTCCATTCCCTTCAATTGTCGGTGTCCAGAAAAATATATCATGACAGTTTGTGACTGACGCTGATATTAAGATGCAAAGTAGTTTTTAAAGATGATTGACAGAAATGATATTTTCAATTTGCATGTTCATAAGCAAAATAAAATTTCATTGGGAGGAAACCCATTGAACTGCAAAAAATAATCAATGCAATGATTTCAGCAGAAATTAATGCAATCAAATGCATGCTTAATACCGAAGTAAGGTAAGTGCAGAAATATGTTGTGAAGATGAGAACATTAACATTTTTAATATTGGCTCCCCTCTGTGAAATCACATGGTCAAGCCCCTTGTATTAGCTGTTCAGGTTACCCTTGAGAGCCGGCTGATCACTGGTCCCAGAGGTTGTTGGCTGGGAGCTCTCTTGCGGGGCCCCACGTCTGAGGAGCCGGGTCACCTGCTTACGGCACTGAGATGAGCCAAAGTAGTAGATTACCGGATCCAGGCAGCAGTTCACAGAGCCAATGGACACAGAGACCAGGTAAGCCATGTAGGCTTTGTCATTGTTGTCATGGGCATAGTGGACCAGCAGGAGGATATTGGATGGGGTGAAACAGACTACAAATACCATCAGCACAGTGGCTGCCATGACCACGGCCCTTGTCTTTCTGGAGCGTTTAGACTCCGTAGTGGAACGCAAGGCCCATAGGATTCTCAGATAGCAGGTGGTCGTGATGATGAGGGGGATGAAGAAGAACAGGTTGACGACAGCGGGGAAGAAGTAGCGGTTGTAGGTGTATTCCTGTTGGCTGACCTGCACATCATGGCAGGTGGTGATGTTTAGGGCCTCCAGGTTCATTGTTTGCTCTGACAGCAGGATCGGCGTCATGCCAGCAACAGCCAGCACCCATATGGTGCAGCACACGACCACTGCTCTCCGCCGACTGCGCCAGGTCAGTGATCTGATAGGATAGACCACTGCCAGGAAGCGGTCTGCGCTGATACACGTAATCAGCAGGACAGAGCAATACATGTTGCAGTAAAAGGCGAAGGTGACCACGCGGCACATGGCTGACCCGTAAATCCAGTCGTTGCCGTTATAGTGGTAAGATGCCTTGAAGGGGAGCAGCAGGACAAACAGCAAGTCAGCCGTGGCCAGGTTGAGCATGTAGATGGCTGCCGGCTTTTTAGTTTGAACCATGAGAGAGAAGATAAAGACGGTGGCAGCATTGAGAGGGACGCTGATGATAAACACTAGAATGTAGATGCTTGGGATGACCCTCGTCATAAGGGAGTATTTCAAGAACTGCTTGACCATTTCGCTCACTCTTATCCTCTCAGCTGTCTTACTATGGCTACTGTTGGAAGTCGGGCCAGGATGGTCTTCAGATGCCTTACCAACTCCAGACCGATTGATGTAGTTCCATGCAGTCATTACACTTGTCTTTTCCACTATAAAAGTATGAGATATTTCTTCTTCTGTTCTTGAGGATTCTCGGTGTCCCGAGCTTTCTGGGAATGTTGCAGACCCTGAGGGTTCCAGGGAATCTGGCTGTCCAGAAAGTTCCGGGGAGCCTGAA
Organism: Gymnothorax reevesii; assembly: GCA_029721435.1. NCBI lineage: Eukaryota > Metazoa > Chordata > Actinopteri > Anguilliformes > Muraenidae > Gymnothorax > Gymnothorax reevesii. Next base: position 74,742,977 of record CM056583.1, read on the forward strand.
TATTCTGGGATCACTTGGGGCACTATGAGTCCTGGGCGCCCTGCAAATTAATGGACACAGGAGTGTTTTCTTAAGTTATAAGGAAGAAAAAACATTTAATGTATTTTTGTATGTTCACTTTAACTTAAAAAAAAAAACATATTTCCATACTTTTGCGAAAATGGAAGAAGGAAAACTAAAGTTAACAGTGTCCAGGATCTGGCCTAGAGGCATCTGCAATGGACATTGCACACTGGAAACATGTACTGCAGACAAATAAATCAATATTTCAGTGCCACTGGACGCTCTGTGCTATGGACCGAAGAAAAAAGATCAGACAGTTACTTGTAAGAAGTCCAAAAGCTGTACTCTGTCATGGTATGGGGTTGAGTCAGTGCCCTTAGCAAAGTTAATTATGAAGGCACTATTAATACTGAAAAGTACGCTGAACATGTGCTGCCTTCATCATAACATCTTTTCCACGGAGACCCACGCATATTGCAACAAGACCATGCAAAACCAACTTTAAAAGTTGTTTCAGTTATGTGCGTCCACGGCAGCAAAGGAATATCCACGAAATGCTGTAATCCCCTGCCCCAATACCAGCATGTGCCGCCAATCATGGTTAGCTCTAAATTAGACCTAAATATGAGGCCAATTGCGAGGAAATCAGGCAGGTAGTTTTTGATTTATGGTGAAAAAAAAAAGTGACATTTTCACTCAAAGCGCACCCGGGTGGAAAATTGTGATTTTGTTTTCTTGTCTATGACAGCTCAGTACTTGTTGAGAATAAATAACCAACTTTATAAACTGTTGTAGTGATTTCACAAACACCTAATTTTTGCAGCAGTGGACTCGCTGGTCAGGGGGAGAACATAATATTCCCAAAACTTTGGGGATATAATTCCATTGGAGTGTTTTGGTATACATGCCATTTGGTTGGAAAGCAGTTGATATAGCATAGATCAGGGCTCTCCAACCCTGTTCCTGGAGTGTTACCATCCTGTAGGTTTTTGCTCTGTCCCTGATTCAACACACCTGATTCAAATTGGCTACTTATCAGGATCTCTATCTGGGCAATTAGGTGTGCTTTGGTTTGTCAGGAGCTCTCCAGGAACAGGGTTGGAGACCCTTGGCATAGACAGAGATCATTAGTGACACATAATGACCCCAATCGGTCATTAGTGTAAAAAAATAGCTTAATTTCTTTTGTGTTATTATTGAAAAGAAATGACTGAAAAAATATTTAAGGTCGCTGTCAGTCACTGGCCTTTGGAATCATCCTCACTTTTCTCCCCCATCTAGCGTCCTTGAAGACCAGCCTAGCACCTACACCAAAGTCTTACGCAGCCATGCCTATGTAATGCATGCAGAATGTGGTTATCCATTCATGGCAGGTGGTTTGATATCATAGAGAGGGTGAACTGTGGTCAGTTTTCTGATAACACTATTTGCCATCTGGGGCCACTGTGCATGAAAATTTTACAATTTTGGCCATAACTGAAAAACTTCATCAGATTTACTTATGTATGTTTCATGTTGTAGATCTAACTGAGAGCTTGCCGTAATTTAGTAGGGCAGGGGATTGAGACATTTCAGGGATAATCCTCTGCTGTCTGGGGTGACATAGTCGGCCTTGTTATTTAATTTTAAATGTTAAAAGCAGTTAGAGACCACACATAGGATAACAAAATTGAATTTATTCAGACACTCTTTGTCTGTTTCCTCTTATAATATAGAGATATTTTTAAAATAATAATTTTTTTAATAATAATTAAATTTCACAAACTAAAGATGGTGTTTGAGTGCAGAATATATTACAGCATGACACTGTCTTTATAAGACCAGTACACGAGAGTCATAACTCTCTAATTCTCTTCCTTTGGTATAAATACAACTAGGGTGACATTGTGCTGCAGTGGGTAGCACTGTGGCTTCACAGCATGAAGCTTGTGGGCTTGAATCCAAGCTGAGGCCTATCCAAAGTCACCACTGATGACCTTGCTATGGTTTACAGTGTTCATAATAACAGCAAATAAAATTACAGTAGGTCCCTTGGTGGTGATATAATTAATCTATCATCATTAACAGAATATTTAATTTAAAAATTCAAATGAAAATGATGATTTTGTTTTTCATTCCTTGCTTTTGGGGAAAAGTAAACATCCAGCCCCATATGGCAATATTGGCCTGGCCCAGGTCTGGCCCACCAAATGCACTTTACACGGCCCAGTTCTGGCCCACGTACAGCCAGATCGATGGCCCTTTAGTCGCCCAAATCTGGTTTGCTGGAGCTGGCCAGCTGTGGACACAATCGGCCCACATGTGGCAAGCCATCATATAAACGGTGCCATCGTTGCCAGACCTGTCCCACATCCGGTCAACATACCACTTGCCATGCCAGCAGTTGCCCAGCAGTGCTGGCTTGAAGCCGAATCTGGGCCAGACCCGACTGCTATGAGAAAATTGACCTGAAATTGTTCAGTTCTGTCCACAAACCAGATGTGAATGATACTTGCAAGCAATGAATTGTCAGTAGAGTGCTGATTGGGCATCATGTCTGAGCTTCTTAATCTCCTAAACCCCAGATTTTTAGTGATCTGTCGTTGGAGTTATAAGACCATTGAAGTAACTACACCTCAAAGGGACGCTGTGTAATGTTTTAAGTAATTTATTAGCTAAAATCAATGCCTTTATTCATTTAAATATCGCTATTGGTGTAATATTACCTCTGCCAATAATCTGACTTATCCTCCTCAGTGTAGCACTTGTCCCATGTAACTATTATATTATTTTTTGGTGGAAATGTACAAGTACTATGAGCGGGGTCCTGGGTAAGATTTTTGTGTTGGCGCTCACCTGTATAAAATATAGTCTCATCAATTCACACTATTTTGACAAAAAATGAGATGTTACTCAATGGTACCTCCACTTAGTCTAGCATTTAGTCCCACTAAGAATTCTGGATTATATGTTCTGCGGGTTTTCGTGTTTTCGTTAGTCAATATTAGGTTTTATTATTTTTGTGATGTCTGTTTTTCGTCAGTTGGTTTTACTGTTTCCGCATTTCGTATCTCTCCCGTGTTATTCTGGTCCACTTCTTACTCATGTACGGTTTTTGTTTTTTACCCAGTCGCGTCATTAGTTCGTTACCGTTTCTGTCTTTATAGATTGCGTCACTATTTCGGGTGATTTAATGGATTCTGGGTTTCAGCCTTCCTTCCGATCTCGTTTGTTTGCTTCATTCTGCTTTTCTATCTTTCCAACCCTACTAACAGTTTGTAGTTTTTCTATAATTTACTAACCAAAACTAACATTGTATATAAGACTAACGTACTAAGGAGCACTCGGGATTGTACAGCTGCACTTACTAACTGACTAACGACCTCTCCGCATTCGCCTTGTTCTAGTCTCCGCCTCCTGCTCTCGCCTAATCTCCTTTGCTGCATTTCTTGCAGATTCTCTGCAAATTCTCTCATCTCTGTCCTGCCTTCTACTCTGTGCACTTAGAAGTCCTTATCCAGTTTATTTATCCCGTCTATGGGAGAGTCTTGTGATCCTTGTCCGTGTGTTGGGGTTTTCCTGTTTCATGTAATTAGGTTTCCCTCGTGTTCTACCCCTTGTAATTTATATCATTTCTTGCTCCTGTAAGTGTTTTTCCCCTCCCTTTATATTCCCTGTCACCTGTTGCAGAGGCAGACGTTCCTTTGCTCACGCCCAGATCAGACTTCGCTCAGACAGTCAGACAGACGCTCGGAGTCCAGTATCGCTCGCACTCTGTCTCGTGCTCTTTTCCATCAGGCGTGCCTTCAGGGGCCTGGACTTTGTGCAGCAGTGTCCAGTGGCTTCTGGGATTCTGCTGAGCCTTCCGAGCCATCTGCGCCTCCGAGTCTGCCATCTGCACCAGCTGTTCCTCCCGAGTCTGCCATCTGCGCCAGCTGTGCCTCCCGAGTCTACCATCTGCGCCAGCTGTGCCTCCCCGAGTCTACCATCTGCGCCAGCTGTGCCTCCCCGAGTCTGTCATCTGCGCCAGTTGTGCCTCCCCGAGCCTCCTGTGTTCCTGAGTGCCCCAGTTTGTGTTACCCTCTCGTGTTCCCGAGTGCCCCAGTCTATGCTACGCTCTAGTGTTCCCTAGTTCCCTAGTCCGTGTTACCCTCTAGTGTTCCTGAGTGCCCCAGTCCGTGCAACAACTTTGTGTTCCTGAGAGCCCTGTTTGCCAGCTGTGCCTCTCGAGTCTGCTATCTGCCAGCAGTGCTTCCCCAAGCTTCCTGTGTCTGTGAGTTCCAGTTCGTGCTACCCCTAAGTGTTCCTGAGTGCCCCAGTCCGTGCTGCCCTCCAGTGTTCCCGAGTTCCCCAGTTTCCGCTACCCTCCAATGTTCCCATGTTCCCCAGTTTTTGCAAAGTAGCTATTCCTGAGTTTTTCCCCTTTTCAGTGCTTGTGCACGGTGGTTTTTTCGGCCTGCGTGCCAATGTTCTCTCCCGAGTTTGATTTCCCTGGTGAATTTCAAGTTCCTTAGTTCTCCCCGTTCAGTGCGTGGCACGGTGTTTTGTTTTGGCCTGTGTGCCACGTTTTCATTCTTTCCCGAGTCTTTTGAGTTTTTAATTAAATCTGGTTTTCCCTGCAATTGGTGTCTCTATCCCTTGTTCCGTGTTTTCCCCGTGTATTTTCCCTAACAGAGAAATATGCAAAAAAATCAGGAAGAGCATACAGTTTTTCACAGCACTGTATAATGTCAGTCAAACTAGGTTGCTGATCAATAGTGCAACCTTGCAAGTTCAGCCCAATACCACTGGCTGACTGAAGAAAGAAAGAAAAAAAAAAAGCCAATTAGAGCTACTTTTCTCTGAGTCTCACATCTACTTGCAGTTCGAAATGTTAAGCAATAAATTGCATCTCATTTTTGGTTAAAAAGAACCCCTTGAACTTTCTGGAGGTGAACTCACCAACAATTAAGTAAGCTGCACGGTGGCATAGTGGTTAGCACTGTTGCCTCACAGCAAGAATGTTTTAGGTTCAATTCTGACCTGGGGCCTTTCTGCATTGCATGTTCTTCCCGTATTCGCGCGGGTTGCCTCTGGGTACTCCGGTTTCCCCCACCCACAAAAACATGCATCTTAGGAACCCTCCAACCAGTACCCCTGAACTGGCTTCACAACTGGAGTTGGTCAGTGGGTGCTGCTCTTTGGCGGCCTACCGCTCCTAACTATAGGATGGGTCAAATGCAGCAGACAAATTACCCCACGGTGTTCAATAAAGTGTATCTTACCTGAGTATTTCAGACCCTGTCTTTTTGCCCTGCAGGAGAATACAAGTAATTGAGCAATAGTACAAAACCAGAGTTTGCCTTATGAGGATTTAGCATTGGCGGGCAAAAATAAAAAAAAACCAATTTCTCTGACAGACTTGGCAGCCTTCGGTTTAAAGCTACAATTTGTGAAATCGGTTTTGGCTCTCCCAACCATGAGAACCATGTTGGCTCAATCTGACTATGAAAACCATTTAGGCTCAAATATTAAATTGGCAACAATGCTTCTTTTTATCTGAGCTTGTTTGTCAACAAATATTGCATTTCCACATATTGATACAGTATTCAGTCATTGAACATTACATCATATGATTAAGAAAAAAAAAAAAGAAAAATCTCAGCCTAACAATTTGAAAATTATGCCTGACAGTATGCAGCTTTTTTGTTGAATTATTGGCAAATGATTTTCAAATCCTTCCATTCAAATGCGATTCATTTCACAAGCTAATATTTACTTTTAATATTGTAAATTACACGGCACATTTGGTAGAACAATTTCATACAACCCCAATTCCAAAAAAGTTGGTATTCTGTGTAAACTGTAAATAAAAACAAAATACAATAATTTGCAAATCTCATAAACTGACATTTTATTCACAATAGAACACAAACAACATATCAGATGTTGAAAGTGAGACATTTCACCATTTCGTGAAATATATTAGCTCATTTTGAATTTCATGGCAGCACATCAAAAAAAAGTTGGGACAGGGCCATGTTTACCATTGTTTAGTATCCCCTCTTCTTTTAGCAACAGTCTAAAAATCTGGGAGGTGAGGAGACCAATTGCTGAAGTTCTGGGAGAAGAATGTTGTCCCACTCTTGTCAGATTTAGGATTCTAGCTGCTCAACAGTCCAGAGTCTTCTTTGCTGGGTTTTTCATTTTATGATGAGCCAGATGTTTTCTATTAGGCAATGGTCTGGACTGCAGGTACGCCAGTTGAGCACTCAGACTCTTCTTCTGCGAAGACATGCTGTTGTGATGGATGCTATGGGTGATTCTTAAGAAATTCTCCTGACTTTTGCAAAAACAATTATAGGTCAATTTTGCTATTTTTTTCTCTCATTAGTAGCAAGCAGGGTCATAATTAACTGGCTCAATTAAAATGAGAGATCAAAACATGTTTTTTAATACATTTTCAGAATGTTTTATTGAGTCATTGACCAAATGAGTTAATTACCGTCAAAGATGTATGAAAGGTAGACCGTTTTTCATGTATGTTTTATTAACAGTTCAGAATAGCCACATAGTGTAAACATTCAGAAAAATGTTTATTGATATAATAACTTTAGTTATTATGTTCATTACCGTAACAAAATTACATGTTTTATACAAAACCTTTCCTGTAGTGCAAATTTTACAAATAAATAAAAAATGTCAATTCAGTAATCTGAAAAGACTTGACAAATAGTTCCTGTACTGAAATAAAATTTGAAGTTATCACTCATTCCCATCCAAATATTTACATAAACAACAAGAGTTACGCTAATGAAAAGCTGTTATGGTAATGAAAAGCTTTGTTACGATAATAAAGTGACATGGCATTCATACATCATAGGAGCCACGTTTTTAGCATTCACAAATTAGGCTATATAGTGTGAATGCTGACTCAGCATTCACACAAACAACAGTGCTTCCCACAGAATTTTTGGAGAGTATGGGGACACGTGTGGTGGCTGACTGATGTCTGGTGAGGCCATTCACACTTTTTTCAGTGGGTGGGGGAATCATTCTCATTTGGTTGAGCAGGGGAGGGGGGGGGGGGGGGTATGTTTGATGGAATAAGGGTTGCATTTCATCATGCCCACTACCTCCATCAGTACGTTTCTGAGGAAAATAGACAACGGTGGTAAATGATGGTCTTACGCCTGCCATCAACTTTTAATTTTATTGTTTGACAGGCGTCTCCGGGAAAATCCAAGATGACAGACTCGCATCTGAGCAATTGTGAAAAAAGTATGGAGCAATTTTAGGAATTTTGATGATTTAGCAATTGAAATTCAGTCAAGAAAATTTTGAGTTTAATTTCTTGTGCTGCTATACGCGGTAATCCATGTTACTGATGACACACCGGGTTGCTAGGGCACGTGCACCATGCATTTGCAATGTCAATATTCTAAAGCCCCCTCTCAATAATAAAATCCCCCAAAACATATTGCCGCCTCCTTTTAAAATCGTACTGGCAAATAAAAAGCCAGAAAAAAGAGGAGATTAGATACAGAATTCTTTCTACACAACAGTTAACTACTCTTTCTTTCTGTATATCTCCCATTTAAAACTACCAAGGTGGATACTGCAACGCGCTGTATTGGCATACTCAGGTATGGTATGATATTACTAATGAGTAAGCTGACCAGCGGAAGGAGGGGACAATTGCACTTTGGCACAGTACCGAACAGTCGTACCTTGTGTGAAAGCGGTCTGAGAGTTTGTATTAAAAACAAACACTCCACTGTAGACTACAGTTCAGCGTGGTATTGTGACGTGGTAATGGATGACATGATGTCATAGCTTCTTGGTACATAACGGCTGCTGAAGTTGCAATACACCTTTATACACCATATAATTTCATCGCTTGATGGGAGAAATTTCTACACAATGTACCTTTGAAAATCACAGGAATGGGTTACAGACTTACTTTTTTTACATGCTCAGTGTAGAGAAGGCTACAAAGACCATCATTCTGGCTCCTTTAAGGGGCGGAGCCTAGACCACTGGTGCATGCACATGAGAGAGACAACGAGAGAAAGACGATGATGAGACGTGTGTGAGTTTACAGTGCTAAGTTTTAAGTAGTTTAAGTTCCAGTCCACAGTTTCTTTGTCCTGCTTTAAAGTTGTGCGTGAGAACTAGTCAGTTGTGCTAATGTTAAGAATGTTGCGTTAATGTCAAGACTGCTGATGTTGGAAAATACCTGTTTTACTGCTAATCACTGCCATGCCCTGTTCATGTGAACATCGAATGAGAGGCTACCAGGGTGATTTCTTTTCATAATAAGGAAACTTGATATAGCTCTCAATTTTGTACAGTATTGGTGTCGTGATTTGTGCATTACTTAGATTTTGATATTTTATTATTATTTGTGTTGTAGAACCACAGTGGCTTGAAGCATAAAGAACTGCAAGCTGTGAATAAGTTTATTACACACCACTAAAGCATCAGAGCCTCTTTCTTGGAGATTTAACCGGACTCTCAACAGTGATTTCGATATTCCAACCGGCACACAATAGTCGCTATCTTTTACTGAGAAATAGTGATTTTTCAACTTTTCGTTTCGGCAAAAAGAACACTAATGTGGTGTTCAGCAAAATTTCCTGAGTATGTAAAAAAAAGTAAGTCTGTAACCCATTCCTGTAATTTCTTTTATTAATTTTTAAAGAAATTAGCAAAAAAAAAAAAAGAATAAATAAATAAATAAGAAAAAGAATGCTGCAACGGGGATACATTTGGAATGAGGAATTATTAAAAAAGTAGAAATATACTTGTATCAAGACTGGCAGTATGATTTAAATTCAACATTCAACGTTCAACTTTGCTTACTCTAGTCAATACAGTTAATGTCCTTTTCTGTCTACTACTACTCCTAGTACCAACCAACCCCTAAAGTATAACCCCTAGAAAACCAACCACAAAATTTGGAGCCCTGATTATACATATATAATAAATTACCGTAACACTTCATTTCATTACCGTAACAGCCTTGCATATGTTAAGGTAATGAATGCAGAGCATTACGACAATGAATGACAGTCCCATGTTGCCAGCAATAATTAGCATAGCTAACATGACTCGGCAGAAATATTTTCACTAACAGTTTGGCTCTATAAAAGTTACTTTTCCACAGAACATAAAGTACTTATCTTCAAAAATATTTGAAATATACCCTGTTATGGTAATGAACAGTAGTAGTGTGCCAAGGGGTGTATATAATTACAATCTTTAACATATCTACTGGAAAAACTTGAAAGATGATCTTACCTGGTAGCCATTTTGCAACTTCTCTTCCACACAATGCATCATGAGATGAAAAAACTTAATTTATTGGAACACAGGGATTGTAATGGAGCCATATATCTCTGTTACCGAAATGAACTGTTCATGCTGCGGACACATGTATTTGGCCCAGAAAATAATTGTTCACAATCTGTTGCCCCAAAATGGTAACACTGCCAGTTAAAGGGTACAACCCCAATTATGACTAATTTTGGGTTTAAGGTAAAAAATAAAAGTCCGGGCACTTTACCGTAATGAACTATTTGGTTGAATGCAAAGACAACAGTAGTCCTACAATTAGTAAATACCATAGTTTGATGCACAATATAAAAGAAAAGTATGATTGTTTTAGTAGTTTAGTCTATCAAATTCTTACAGACATTTTTAAAAAAAAAATGCAATTTTGTGAGAATCACCTGGATGTGGTTTGGTATTGTTATTATTTCAGAAAGAGATGCTGTCTGGATAGGAGCATATGTTGTCATAAGTCCTCTATATACTTTTTTTAGCATTGATAATGCCTTTCCAGATGTGTAAGCTCCCCACACCATAAGCATTAATGCAACCCGATACCATCAGAGATGTAAGCTTTTGAACTACGAGCTACTAGCAGGCTAGACGGTCCTTTTCCTCTTTAGACCGCACAAGATGCTGTCCGTGGTTTCAGAAAATAATTTCAAATTTGGATTTATCAGACCACAGAACAAGTCTACCATTCTGCCTCTGTCAATTTTAAACTTTGGCCTAGAGAAAACAGCAGCGTTTCTGGATCATGTTCACATATGGCTTCTTTTTTGCATGATACAGCTTTACCTTACATTTGTAGATTGCACGGCAAACTTTGTTCACAGACAATGATTTCTGGAAGTGTTCCTGAGCCCATGCAGTGTATTCCAGTGCAGAATCATTGCCTGTTTTTAATGCAGTGCGGCCTGAGGGCCCAATGAGAATGAGCATCCAATATTGACTTTGGGCTTTGTCTCTTGCGCACTGAGATTTCTCCAGATTCTCTGAATCTTTTTTTTTTATTATTATATTATGTACTGTAAATTCAAAGATGCAGTTTTTTGGCAGATTGGTGAATCCCTGTCCATCTTTACTTCTGACAGACTCTGCCTCTCTAAAATGCTGTTTTTATACCCAGTCATGTAACTGACCTGTTGCCATTTAACCTTATTAGTTGCAAAATGCTCCTCCAGCTGTACGTTTTATCAGTACCACTTACTTTTCCAGCCTTTTGTTTCCCCTGTCCCAACTTCTTTGAAATATGTTAATGCCATCAAATTCAAAATGAGCGAATGTTTTTCATTAAAAGGCAAAATGTCATACTTTCAACATCTGATATCTTGTCTATTTTCTATTGTGAATGAAATGTGGGTTTATGAGACTTGGAAATCATTGCAGTCTATTTTCATTTACAATTTGCACAGCATCCCAACTTCTTTCGAATTGGGGTTATATTATGTCCAGCAGCATTAATTACCTAGTAATGGACTTTTAAAACCAACAATATGACTGATTTTTCCAAAACCCAACTTAAAAACAGTATTGGTCTTTGCAGGCAAGCTATTCAGCTAAATGTTCATCCAGGAAATAATTTTTCATTGGTTAAAGTAATGTGCAAATATTAAAATCACTCCGCACATGCAAAGAAATCGCTACCCAGTGTTGGTGCAAAATAAGTGGGGAAACTGTGCCATTCCATCTACCATGTTTCATCAGTTTCTAGTGTAGCTACACGCACACACACACACACACACACACACACACATGCCCACACACACGCGCACACACACACACAACTGAAAACAATAAGCCATTGCTTTGCAGCAGGTGATTAAAATGAAGTCTTTTCACATCCTGGTTTGCACAAAATTGCCTTTCTTTTACTTTACTTCACTTCACCTCAAGCAATCCAGGCTTCAAAAATTATAAATCTTCATAAAAACTTGTTCAGAAAAATATATCAATGTATATTATCATAAAGGATGTGACATGGTCATTTCTATAGGCTTTTAAGTTATTTGCTGTGTGCCCTGCCACACCCTTCACACAGACAGTCTGTGAAACTAATATTCAAGGGCAAGTAAACACTTACTGAGAGATGGGGCTGCGCTGCAGCAGAAAAGTAAAAGCAAAAAATTTAAGAACTTGGCTGCAGTTTCCATTTCAAATGTTCTCATCCAGGAAAAAAAAAAAATGTTTCTTTATATGCAGTGGATAAAGTAGTTAAAAGTAATGGCTGGTGAATACTCATCAGCTGTCTATTCACCAGTGCGGCTTCTGAGAATGAGTGCTGAAGTGCTGGCCACTCAGTTGTCAACGGATGGATGATGTCAGCACTGCTGTGCTTTGATCCACACAAGGAACCAGAAGCAGAGACAGAGTGCGATCCAATAAGAGGGTTTATTGACAGTACAGTAATGACTGCGAAGAATGGAGCCCAGAGCAGAACGGCACAGATCAGCTTAAAGAGGACATGAAACAACTGAATAGACACCAACATAGGATATGTGTAAGTGTTTAATACTACTACCAAAATAAAACATATTTCAAAATCAGCCGTTTCACAGAAAATCAACTTTCTAAATGCATTTATGATACCTTTTGGGGCTTACTCTCTGCTATCTTTATTTTACGTCACACCCTACGTCTTCGGAGTGGTTTGTTGGTGGTTTGGTTGGTTTGAGTATAGAGTTTCCACGAAATATGGAAGGAGGAAAAATGTCAGAGGACGAGCCAGAAAGGGTTATTTTTCTGTCATCTAACCCAATGACTAACGCATTTGAGCCAATGATGAGGAGGAGGGATGAGAGACCCTTTTTTGCGGAGGATGAGGGAGTTGCAGCGGCTCCGGACGGAGATGGCAGCCAGAAGCATGTCGGCAACACCTCATGATGTACATGCGGTCACTGCTCCGCATTGCCTACAAGTTTGGAGTCTGTGTGCTGCCCTGAAGCTGATTTGGATAGTGTGCTTGGGGAGCTATCCTGCATCACCCTATCCCGCACTTAAACCTGTTATGCAGCTAAAGTCCCTGACAATACTATCTCTCTAGACCTTACCGGCTAAAGCGCAATCGAGACACTGACACTCTAGCAACGAAAGCGAGGCAGAGCAGGAGCTTAAATAGTGTCTGGGTAACGCCCCCAATTAATGCCAGCTGGCCCAGGAATCCGATAGGGTGCAAAACGATATTGTCCTGGACGAGAGCAACAAAGCTCTCAATACTTCCAGACCATGACAGGACACCCCCCCCTCGAAGGGATAGCTCCAGAAGTCCCCAAGGAACCCCGTGCACGGAACTCAGAAATCAGCGAGGGGTCCAGAATATCTCGCGAAGGGATCCAGCAGTGATCTTCGGGACTATATCCTTCCCAGTCCACGAGGAACTGGACCCCCCGACCTGCACGCCTCTCAGCCAGAATGTGGCGCTAGGTGTAAACCGGCCCCCTCTCCACCATTCGCGGTGGCGGCGGAGGTGTGTCGGCAGGTGCCAGGATGCTAGTGCTAACCGGCTGAATCCGAAAGACGTGGAATGACAGATGTATGCGTAAAGATCTCAGGAGCTTCAACTGGACAGTGACCGGATTGATCTTCTGCACAATTTTGAATGGGCCGATATAGCGGGGCGCCAGTTTTCGGGTAGACAGCCAAGGTTCGAGGTTCTGGGTAGACAGCCAAACTCTCTGCCTAACCCGATAAGCAGGGGCCAAATGACGCCTTCTATCAGCGAAGGATTTTTGTTTGCGCCCCAAATACAACAGCGAAGAACGGACCTTAGTCCAAACCGACCGACAGCGACGAATAAACTGGTTGACTGAGGGAATCTCGGAATCGTTCTCAGTCTCTGGAAATAGTGGGGGTTGGTTACCCACTTGGGCCTCAACAAGGAAAGCCCCATGGAGGAATAACACAGAGAGTTATGGGAATATTCGGCCCAAGCAAAAAATCGACTCCACGACGAGGGATTATCCACCGCCAAATATCGAAGAGTGTTTTCTAGAGACTGATTGGTCCGTTCCATCTGAAACCCCAAGGAGAGATTCACTGTGGCCCCCAACTGCTTACAAAAAGCCTGCCAGAATCTGGCTGTTAATTGAGGGCCTTGGTCAGAGACGACATCCTGCGGAAGCCCATGTAATCGGAACACATTACAAGATGCGCTAACTCCCGCATCGAAGGCAGCTTGGGTAGCACGACCAAATGAGCCGCTTTAGAAAAACGGTCAACCACTACCAAAATGACAGTGTTGCCGTCAGATACAGGCAACCCCAAAATAAAATCGAGGGCAATATGCAACCAAGGGCGCCTGGGAAAGGGCAAAGGTCGCAGCAGACCAGAGGGAGGGAGGTGGGAAGTCTTGTTCCTGGCACATACGCTACAGGCAGTAACAAACTCCCGAATGTCCTTCATCATATCTGGCCACCAAAAACATTGGGCAAGGAACTGCTTGGTCCGATGGGCCCCCGGGTGCCCAGCCAAGCGGGAAGAGTGTCCTCACTGAAGGACCTGTGACCTAACCTGAGCGGAACGAATAAACAGCCAGGAGGCTCCCCCCCAGGACCAGGATCGGATATCAACGCCTCCTGAACTACCGCCTCAACCTCTTATGGAACGGGTGCCACCATCTGCGCAGAAGAAATAACAGGCTCCGGGGTAGGATCATGATCAGTGCGATCATACATTCGTGACAGGGCGTCAGGCTTAGTATTTTTAGAGCCGGGGCGATATGTGAGCGTGAAATCAAAGCGGTTAAAGAACTATGCCCATCGCGCCTGCCGGTAATTACGCCGCTTGGTTTGCTGAATATATTGGAGGTTTTTATGGTCGATCCAAACCACAAAAGGGTGCTCAGCTCCCTCCAACCAGTGGTGCCACTCCTCCAGGGCCAGCTTGACCGCTAATAACTCCTGGTCACCAATACTATAATTGCGTTCCGCAGCGGACAAAGACCGGGAGAAGTACGTGCATGGGTGAAGCTTATTATCCCAACGAGGACCCTGGGACAAAATAGCACCCACGCCCACCTCCGAAGCATCCACCTCCACAACAAATGGGAGGGAGGGATCGGGCAAAACCAAAATAGGCCCTGAGCTAAAACTTCTTTTGAATTCCTGAAAGGCAGCATCAGCTGCAGGAGACCAAAAAACGCTGAGGAAGTATCTTTTTTAGTGAGCAGAATAATGGGGGCAGCAACCGCGGTAAAATTATGGATAAACCTCCTATAAATTTGCAAAGCGCAGAGAGCGTTGAACCTCTTTAACATTATGCGGCGCAGGCCAATTCCTGACCGAAGCCACCTTGTCCAGGTCCATCAGTACCGACCTCTTAGGAACAATAAAGCCCAAGAACGAGACAGTTTGGGCGTGAAAAACACACTTTTCAGCTTTAACAAAAAGTTTGGCTCTGAGCAGGGCTTCAAGTATGCGTCTGATGTGTTGTTTGTGCTCCGAGAGTGTTGAACAAAAAATCTAAATGTCGTCAAGATAAACGAAAACGAATTTCTCCAACATCTCTCGGAGCACGTCATTGACGAATGCCTGGAACACCGAGGGGGCGTTAGCAAGCCTGAACGGTAAGACTCAATATTTGTAGTGCCGGTCATGAGTGGTAAAAGCCGTTTTCCATTCGTCCCCCTCCCAAATGCGAATCAAATTATATGCATAATGAAGATCTAGCTTCATAAAAAATGACGCCTCCTGCAGACGTTCAAACGCGGAGTTCATTAACGGAAGGGGGTATCGATTTTTAACGGCAATTTTTTTCAGACCCTTACTGTATAATCAATACAGGGTCTCAGACTGCCATCATTTTTCCCTACGAAAAAAAATCCCGCTCCAGCAGGAGACGTGGACGGCCAATTAAAGCCATTGGCGAGAGCCTCCAGAATATATTCTTGCACAGCCCTACGCTCAGGTCCTGATAGCGAATATAGCAAACCCGTAGGCGGAGTTGTCCCAGTATAGAGATTGATTTCACAATCCTAAGGATGATGAGGAGGTAATGTAGATGCTCGTTGTTTATTAAAAACCTCAAGAAGATGAACGTAATCCCTGGGAACATTCAGAGGCACGTCAAAGTTCAGGGTAGCCCCAAATTCCTTACCCTGCTCAGAGTCTAATGACTCCGTGACTGATCCTGAATCGCTAAAATCTTCGAAAAGGTAATCGTCCTCTGGCTGTCGCCAGTCAAATTGAGGATCCCATTCCAACCCCTCCTCTGCCCCTTTTTCTGGTCTAGGAGGGTACGGTGAGATAACCTCCTCCCACTCGCCCTCGGCATCAACCTGGCCAATAGCTTGACATCCGAATGAACCATTCTCATTAGTTCTACAATGAAAATTACACTTGGGACCCCAGTGGACGATAGGATTAATCTGTTCCCCCCAGCTGATACAAGGTTCATGTTCCCGTAACCATGAGCGCCCCAAAACTATAGGAAAAGTGGGGGACCTGATAGTAAAAAACCGAAGCTTTTCAGAGTGGCCACCAAAGGAAATTAACATTTTTAGTGGTTCCAAAACTTCGGTTACAACTCCCGTTCCCAGCGGGTGACTGTCCAAAGTTCTTACTGAGCGTGACTGTGAAAGCGTAACAGTGGGAACGGAGTGCTTCCTAGCCCACTTAACATCCATGAAACAATCAACTGCGCCCGAGTCCACGAACGTTTCAATAGTAAATCTCTTGCTCCCCAAATTAAGTTCCACAGGAATTAGTGTTCGGAAGGTAAACTGTGATCTCATTTGTGTAGACATTTTTCAGAGGTGCATACATCTGCAAGAACTGGATTCGGCTATGGGACAAGGACAGCCAGCCTCAAAAATGCAAAAAGCAAACAATATTCTCTTGCACAATCGAAATAGGATGCTTACATGCAAAGCCATGGGCCACGAAGTTTTGGAACAGTATCAAGCAAAATTCCCAATGACAGGAGAAATTTTGATTTTATAGAGAAAAACTGTCAGCATGTCAAAGTGGTATTGCTGTGCTGTGCGCAAAAAAGGACACCCCACTGAGGGGAAGTAAGGTGTTCTACAAAATGCAGTAAACTTTTTGGAGTTGTTTAAGTTCATTGCAAAATATGACCCTGTGGCTGAGAAAAAAATGGCACCTCAGTAGGCCCGAACATACAGAACCAATTTTTGTGGTGTGCAGCCACTTACTGTAGTTACATGGAATAACTGCATAAAATATCCACGTACTATGCACTACTGGCTGATGTTTACAATGATCAGTCAAAATGGGTACAGGCTGCTATATGTGTTCGCTACATAAATGATGGAACGATAGGGCTGTTGAGATAGTGGGAAAGGCTCGCCTGTCAGCCAAGGGGATTTCGCAGAGAAGTTTTGAAGGGCTGAAGCCAATGGATTTTTCTCCTCATTTCAGCTGAGGACAAGACAAGCAACAGATTTGGAAGTTAGTTGCTTGAGCTTGTGCTTATCTGACAAGGTAGCTACTAATATTACAACAAACAGCTGGCTTGCTAGCTGTAGCTTGTTCAATAAATTGTGGCTTAATTTGGAAATCTGCAAACAGGTCACAGGTAGATTGATTGTATGGCTACATGTCTGTCATGTTTTAAATGTCAATGTCAGGTCATGTGTTATTTCTCTTTGAGCTCAACACCATAACTTGTGAGCAGAGAGGCAATAGTGTCCCAGTAGTCTGTCAAATTCAGTGAGCACAGCCACTGAGGGTCAGGAAGAATTTTGCCACTTTCAAAGAGATGAATCGAAAATATATTTTCAAATTTCTACAAACCCCAACTCCAATGAAGTTGTGACGTTGCATAAAATGTGAATAAAAACAGAATACAATGATTTTCTATTGAAAATACATTTTCAAATTTCTACAAACCCCAATTCCAATGAAGTTGTGACGTTGCATAAAATGTGAATAAAAACAGAATACAATGATTTGCAAATCCTTTTCAATCTATATTCAATTCAGTACACTACAAAGACAAGATATTCAATGTTCAAACTGATAAACTGTATTTTTTTTTTTTTTGAGATATTCACTCATTTTGTATTTGATGTCTGCAACACGTTCCAAAAAAGATGGGATGGGAGCAACAAAAGACTGCCAAAGTTGAGGAATGTTCAGAAAACATCTGTTTGGAACATTCCACAGGTGAACAGGTTAATTTGAAACAGGTGAGTGTCATGATTAGGTATAAAAGGATCATCCTCGAAAGGCTGTCATTCACAAGCAAGGATGGGGCAAGTGTCTTGAGGTTCAAGTCCCCGCCTGGGCTTTCCTTCGGCCTGCTACACAAGGTTCATCACTTTGTGAACAACTGCGTGAGCAAATAGTCCAACAGTTTAAGAACAATGTTTCTCACACAATGTTTCTCAATGTGCAATTGCAAGGAATTCAGGGATTTCATCATCTACAGTCCATAATATAAACAAAAGAGTCAGATAAAATCCAGAGAAATCTCTACGCGTAAGTGGCAAGGCCAAAAAACAAGCTTGAATGCTTGTGACCATCGGTCCCTCAAGCGGCACTGCATTAAAAACCAACATCATTCTGAAAAGGATATTACCACGTGAGCTCAGGAACATTTCAGAAAACCATTGTCAGTTAACACAGTTCATTGCTACATTTACAAGTGCAACTTAAAACATGCAAAGCAAAAGCCATGTATCAAAAACACCCAGAAACGCCACTGGCTCTTCTGGGCCCGAGCTCATCTGAGATGGAGTGACGCAAAGTGGAAAAGTGTGCTATGTTCTGTCAAATCCACATTTCAAACTGTATTTGGCGGTCATGGTCGTCATGTCCTCCGGGTTACAAGGGAAAAGGACCATCCAGATTGTTATCAGTGCAAAGTTCAAAAGCTAGCATCTATGATGGTATGGGGATGTGTTAGTGACCATGGCATGGGTAACTTGCTCATCTCTGAAGGAACCATTAATGCAGAACGGTGCATACAAGTTTTGGAGTAACGTATGCTGCCATCCAAGCAATGTCCTTTTCAGGGAAATCCTTGCTTATTTCAACAAGACAATGACAAGTCACATTTTGCATGTGTTACAACAGCGTGGCTTCGTAGTAAAAGAGTGCGGGTAAAAGAATGGCCTGCCTGCAGTCCAGACCTGTCTCCCATTGAAAATGTGTGGCGCATTATGAAGCGCAAAATGCGACAATGGAGACCCCAGACTGTTGAGCAACTGAAGTCATACATCAAGCAAGAATGGGGATGAATTCCACCAACAAAGCCTCTAAAATTAGTGTCCTCAGTTCCCAAAAGCTTATTGAGTGTTGTTTAAAGGAAAGGTAATGTAATTCAGAACCTGCTCCTGTCCCAGCTTTTTTGGAATGTGTTGCAGGCATCAAATTCAAAGTGAGTGAATATTTCCCAAAAAAAAAAATGCAATAAAAGCAACAAATGTTAAATAGTATCCTGGACAGGCAGATTACAGAACTGGATGCCAAATTCCAGGAAGACGTGTATGGGCTTATACCGCAAGTAGCTTATTTTCAGAAAGACTCGCAAACATTTGGCAAATAAAAACAACTGAAGAGATTGTGTGAGTTGTATGGGAAATCAGTATGGTCACTGAACAGCAATTATAAAACAAAATAAAATGAGTAATTGTCATCTGTTCTTCCATCATAGATGTACTGGACAGTTGCCCCCAATACATTTTCCAAAATATAAAATTTGCTTCAAAGGGTCATTGCAAGACTTCCAATGACATCTTGCAGTGTGGAGAGACCACAACGCATCTCAGGTCATTAATGAGCTGCACTCATTTGAACAACTTGACTTACCTGTCACTGGAACGTGAGCAGGCAGATTTATTGGATTATGATGAAATATTCTCCGTATTCCATATATATATATATACACAAATTCCCCTTTTCTCAACAAAAAACGCCCATTAAAAAAAAAGACCAAAGTTCCATTCCATGCTGCTAGATCGCAAAGTCCAACAACTTCAAAAATCAGGAAAAACCCAGCAGTCCAAAAAAAACTGTCATCCTCGAAATACGCACTGCAGGCCCACAGCAAAAAGAGAGAGAGAGAAAAAAACATTGCGGTCTCACCACACCAAAAGCCTGATATCAGGAAATATCCCGCTGCTTCTTCAGTTCCTCCCCAGCAACTCCGTTCAGTGAGAGAAACGTTACTCCACTTTAGGCCCCATTGTCCATGCAAAGGAGAACGATCCAGAAAATTGCAGCTATTGTTTCCCCATCAAAAAATCGTAATCTCAGTCACACAGCTCGTCTCTCTCCTGGCCTTACCACTACTCCCTCAAATAACCCCCTCCTCTCAGGTACGGGCCAGGTGAGCTCACATGATTCTTACCCCTCCCCACACACACCCACACGGAGAACAGAAAGAAAATACCTCCAACCGCAGTTTGACATAATTCTCAGTAATGGGGCCATTACCTTACTGCTTTAAAAGGAAAGAAAATAGCACATACCTACATCATCCTATACATATATTCATCATTTTATTTTATAGGACATCAATCATTATGTAAGCACATGTAAGGGTTACATATATATACACATATCTATATATATATATAAATTTTTTTTTCTTTTTTAATAAAGTAATACATTTTTAAATGCATTTTTTAAATCAGCGTATACTGATCCGCTGTATTTATTTCTTTTATACAGGTGTGCTGCAACAAATATGAATATAATGTATTTTTAGGGTAAACTTCTCCTTTAATGAAATCAATGACATAATTACAGCTTTTCTTCATTTACAGTCATTTTAAAGCCACAGGACGTCATTACAGATTGGCGTCCCTGAGTGTACATTAGTTGAGTGAACCACTGCCTGGTGCTAATGCTCAGCACAAAAGATTCTTCCAGAAAAAGCAAAAGAGCAATGATGGGCTGAGGATCACCAATTTTCCCACAAATGTGGGCAAAAATTAATTAACCATTTCTCTCAAACATTGTTCACAAATCTGTCTAAATGTGTGATAGTGAGCACTTTTGCTTTGCTGAGACAATCCATCCCACCTCACAGGTGTGCCACATCAAGATGCTCCTCAGACACCATGATTAGTGCACAGGTATACCTTAGACTGTCCACAATAAAAGGCCACCCTAAAATGTGCAGTTTTTGCTTTATAGGGGGTCTGAGGACTCAGAACCAGTCAGTATCTGGTGTGACCGCCATTTGCCTCATGCAATGCAACACATCTTCTTCGCATAGAGTTTATCACATTGTCAATTGTGGCCTGTGGAATGTTGGTCCACTCCTCTTCAATGGCTGTGCGAAGTTGCTGGATATTAGTGGGAACTGGTACGCGCTGTTGTATACGCCAGTCAAGCACATCCCAAACATGCTCAATGGGTGACATGTCCGGTGAGTATGCTGGCCATGCAAGAAATGGGACATTTTCAGCTTCCAAGATTTGTGTACAGATCCTTGCAACATGGGGTCGTGCATCATCTTGCTGAAACATGAGGTGATGTTCATGGATGTATGGCACAACAATGGGCCTCAGGATCTCATCACAGTATCTCTGTGCATTCAAAATGCCATCAATAAAATGCACCTGTGTTCTTCGTCCATAACAGATGCCTGCCCATACCATAACCCCACCACCACCATGGGCCACTCGATCCACAACATTGACATCAGCAAAGCGCTCACCCACACGACGCCACACACGCTGTCTGCCATCTGCCCTGAACAATGTAAACCGAGATTCATCCGTGAAGAGAACACCTCTCCAACGTGCCAGACGCCATCGAATGTGAGCATTTGGCCACTCAAGTCTGTTACGGCGACGATCTGGAGTCAGGTAAGACCCCAATGAGGACGACGAGCATGCAGTTGAGCTTCCCTGAGACGGTTTCTGACAGTTTGTGCAGAAATTCTTTGGTTATGCAAACCAATTGTTTCAGCAGCTGTCTGAGTAGCTGGTCTCAGACGATCTTGTAGGTGAACCTGCTGGATGTGGAGGTCCTGGGCTGGTGTGGTTACACGTGGTCTGCGGTTGAGGCCGGTTGGATGTACTGCCATATTCTCTGAAACGCCTTTGGAGATGGCTTATGGTGGAGAAATGAACATTCAAAGCCCGAGCACCAGATCTGGTTGACATTCCTGCTGTCAGCATGCCAATTGCACGCTCCCTCAATACTTGCGCCATCTGTGGCATTTTGCTGTGAGACAAAACTGCACATTTCAGAGTGGCCTTTTATTGTGGGCAGTATAAGGTACACCTGTTCACTAATCATGGTGTCTGATGAGCATCTTGATGTGGCACACCTGTGAGGTGGGATGGATTGTCTCTGCAAAGCAAAAGTGCTCACTATCACACATTTAGACAGATTTGTGAACAATGTTTGAGAGAAATGGTAATATTGTGCATCTGGAATCAATTTTAGATCTTTGAGTCCATCTCATGACAAATGGGAGCAAAAACAAAAGTGTTGCGTTTATATTTTTGTTGAGTGTATATTATATTATATTATATACTGGAGAGTATTTTACCTAGAAGCTCAAATTTGAAGGTAAGAGCATGTCCACACCAAGGACAGTATAAAACATGGACAGCCGAACGTCTCCTGAAAAGTGAAGCAAGATCACCAACTACTAGCCGGCTGCAGTACAAATTATAAGCCGCCCCCTCCATGTTAGTGAAGGGGAGAAATGCGAGACAGGAAAAATTGTGTACATGAAAAATAATTTATTTCTGAAGATGGTTTCTTCATTTTTAGGAAGTTCTTACCATACTGATGTGTATTCTAGCGTCAATTTTTCTGATAAGTTTTCTGTAAACATTTTATTTCATATTATGCAAAAGGGGCGTGTAGTCATAATAAACACAGTGATTGACAACCACAGTGCGCATGGACTGAGTCCCGATAGCCCCTGCCCCCTGCGGACTTCGTTTCGTGAATAGTAATTTCACGTAGAGCTGGCGTGGGAACGTCGACAGGAGGCTTAACCTTATCTGATATTCTTCATAGCTAACAGCGATTGTGCTTCAAACAGGACAGATTGCAACAACAAAAAAAAACAACGAAATGAGTCACTCTGCTGTGAATTTCACTAACCGTCCGGACCGATCGAAAGGATCTTTGCAGTTTTTTCAGTAAGTCAATTTTATTTTTTGTTTTTTGAAGTTGTGCGGTCAGTTAAGTTGTTACCAAGTAAGCTAGCTACCTTGGCTACGTTAAGACAGCAAGCAGAGTAGCAGATGTTTACGATGAATATGGGGGAAAATGGTGATCGGTTGCCATTCGTAACTGGCAAAATATACATTTTTAATTCTACAGAATAGGCTGCCTATTGAGGTAAGCCTTTGAATGAAGTTAATGGCACTGTGTCAAACACATAATGTCGTTCTTATGTACTTGAACTTGAAATTTTGAGCCAGTGCCGCAGTAGGTTCAGCCTTTAGCTTCCAGTTCTGCCATCTCGGCATTTTAGAAAGGAAGAGACTGCGAGTCACTGGGCCCAGTAGGTACCCTTACCAATCTGATTCATGGGGGCCGCCAAGCCAATGTTGACATGGAGAATAAAAAAAATTTGAAGTATGTATTATGATTGGTTATTATAAGTGGAAAACTCATTGTAATGTAATGCTTAACTGTAAAAATGTAAATAATGATGTATATATGTATAATATATTGAAATAAGTACATTGAAACTAATTAACACTATTGCTGTCATTCCGTGACAATTTGCCTCTTCCTCTTGTAATTCCGTGACATTGACTTTTTGAAATTTCTTGCCCAGAAAGCAAGGTTAAAGTCAATATTTGTTTCTATAACTTACAGTATTAATGAAAAACACCCTTAAATATGAACATATTGAAGTTTCATGACTTAACTATGCCAGGAACATCATTTTCTGAATAGTTAACCCTCTCCAGGCTCATGTTGCAAATTTGCAACAATAAATCAATTGATGACTGACTATAAAATATAAAGGCCAGATGGGAAATGGTTTGATAAAGCTACCCTTCTAGCTCAGTATTGCAAAAATACACCGTTACTTCCACCTGCAGCCACTAGTTCATGAGAACTAGTCTCCATGAATGAAAGATTTTTCATATCTCAAAATAATAAATTGGGCTGGAGAGGGTTAAACACAACATTAAAAAAACCACGTCAATTTTGTGTAATTCCGTGACGGAGTAGTTTTTGCTTGTTTCTCCTATGAAAATTTCCCAAAAAATATATTTTCACTAAATAATATTAAAGAACAAGTTAATACCTTCAATATGATACATCATACTTGATTTTATCTTATTTAGTTGTAGAGTTACAACCCAAAATGTAGGACTGTAACTCCATGACAGCTTGGCAGCCCCCTCATGTCGCTTAGGCTAATAAAAGGTAAACGATGTAGCAAGCTGATCGACCGTTCAGTTGACGAGCCCCTAGGTTCGAGTGTTTCTGTAAGCATAAGCAAGCTAACGTCTCGTTTTTCAGCAGGAAGCTAAACACAACAAAATTCCAACCCTATAATGCAATCTTACGGACAGCAGCTAAAACTGCAAGGAAAACTAATTGGATCGAGGAGGCACAGACTATTTTCCAACGACAATATGACAAAAATGAGACTTACCGAAAGCGGATTCACTTCATTCATAATTTCAATGTGCATTCGGCAGGTTTCGGATGAAATTACGGCTGGAATCAATGCATCTACTTCAGTGAAATTGGCTAGTTAACGGGATTACTCTTAAAAGATTGATTGGATGAAGTATAGGGGAAAAGCTGACAGCATTTCGAGTTTGGCCTGGAAAGAGATGGGCACAAACTGTAAATGAGGGAGTGGTTTAAACTGGGAAGAATAACATTTAAAAATAGTTTGTAGCGCCATGATGTTGCGATATTAAATTATACATTAATTATTGCTGCGTTTGCTATGGAGTCACCTTAACGTTAAATAGCGAGCCAGCTGACTTCAGTTAACGTTTACTGACCTTGCACACGGCAATTTATGATCAATTAATTCAGCCGATGGAACACATCTGTTAAGGTAGTGCTTTCAGTATCTTAATTTTGACGGTCAGAGCTGAGTTTGGGCGTTGCACAATGACAAGATAATATTTTCCTTGATCAGGTTTATAATTTCTTGAAAAATATAGCCAGTCGTTTTGAAATGTGATGTCTCTTCATATACAGACTATGTTTGAAACACGTTTCAAATAAGTCAGAATAGGCGCATGTATTTCTCAAATTCATTCAACTATCTGGTTGTCAGTACAAGATCTCTGCCATAGTTAATGCAATTCCGATTGAAAGTAGATGTTCTGACCTTGCATACAGTTGTCAAGAGAATAACACAAAGAATTTGTGCTATAATTCAAGCTACAGTGGTCTCAGCTAAATATTTGAGTGTGCAGCTGTTTTTTGTCAGGCAGAGTATTTCTGTATCAGGCTTGCTGTACCATGTAACCCCACATAAAAAGAAATGTAAATTGGTCGCAGGAAGAATTTAGTTTCGAAGTATTTAAAGCTGCATATAACTCCATTCCATTTTTTAATGTATGTCAAACCTGCCATATGAAAAATTCCCAGATGTGTGGGTTGGAATTCAATTTTCCTGCTGTCATGGTAGGGCAGACTGCACTTCAGGTTTCAGACAAAAGCTTCACAAATAATTCTATGTTTTTTTTTTATCATGTGATTACAGAAGCCGCGCTCAAATTCAGACCTCAGCGTTACCCATTGAAGACTTGGAGCATGCCGCAAGCAATTATTTCATTGTATTGCTGGAGAATACTTCTGAAGTAATTTGTAAATGAAAACCTGATAAAATGCTAGTTAAAACTGCTCAACTATGCATTGTCACAGAAGCCTGCAATGGTTCTGTTAAACCATAATTTACAAGGAGGTAGATAAGTCCATGTTGATTGAATAATAATTGACACGTAACTAGCTTCTCTTATGCTTGTTCTGTCTGTGTCACCTTCCTTATATGCTGTCGTCTTCAAAGATTGGCATACACTGTCTTGTTTTTTTTTTTTAATAATGCATTCAAAAGCTGTTCATCTTGACTACTGAGCCTTCAGTTTTCCAACAAAGACTCTAGTCATCTGTCCTTGGACTGGGAGCACATGAGAAATGTTATGTAATTGAATGCACACTTCCTGTGATGGTGATAAATTAAACCTGTAATGTACAATAAAGGTCTTTACATTTACACAGAGCAAAGACTTCACTCTGGAATTCTTTCACAAATTATATGTCCTCTGCTGCAGTAAATCAGGCATGCAAATGAACAAAAACCACACTGCATGTAGTTGTCTGTGGTCCATCAACAACCTACTGGCTACATTTGCCGTGGGGAAACATGAAGGAGGCCCCATCAGGTGAAAAGGCTGGGGGAAAGCAAATGGTTTGGAGAAAAGATTGAAGAGAAAGGAAGATGGAGAGGAAGAGCTGGGAAAATAATAGGTATGATGGCTAATATAAAATAAATGAATATCAAACATCACATAAAGCAAACAAACTATGACCTTTTTCGCGCCCATAACTGAAGTTGAAAATCCAAATCCAGCATCACCCTAGTGGATTTGGTCTTTCAGACGCAAGGCAATGTTATTTAAAAATATATCATTTCCCATAGGGGTGAAATGAACTCTGTCATGCAAAAATTGGCCAGGATCTCTCTGCTTTCTGATGATGATGCAAAATCCACCAATACACGAAACAAAGGCAGCCATCACACTGTTGACATATTGCCGGGCTTTGTCAACCTTCTTTGGATGGGAAGACCTCCACCAGCATGGCTGGGTGATGGCAGAGAAGATAATCTTCATCTGAGGGAACTGCCGATGAAGATCTTCAAAGTCCTGCTTGATCCTTGCGACATGCTTCACACTCGATTTTTCCGAGGTCATTCCCACCACAGTGGACCAGCAGGACCTCCGGTACAGCTCTTCCTCTCAGGTACTGGTGGATAAAGGGGAGAAGGTTTCCCCAAACCACGCCACCCCAGCCAAACCACTGGACCTGGGCATCCAGACCGAGGTTAGACCCAATGTTCTCCCTTACACGGTTTTCCCCACGGCAGATGTAGCTGTCACCTATGATGTAAACTTTTGGCCCTGTTGGTTGTAAAGTGCAAATGTCACATTTAAATGAAACACTTCTGCTGGCTTTTTACGCAATTTAGCACATTTAATATTTATATTCCATTTCTCCATATTTTATCTGGTGGTATTGTGCTTTTTATGCATGAAATGGATGTGATTTAATGGTATAAATCAGTTTTTCAGACATTCTCCCATGAAAAGTCTTACGCATAAATAGCCACAGACGTCGGTTTTCAAACCTTCCCATGAGATTTATACATACTCCTGGCCACTGTGGAGGATGCCGAGTTTATTTCGTCGTCTAAAAATGAGGGTGACAAAAATTGAACAATAACTATGCATTCAAATACATCAAGTCCCTTTCGGGCTTCAGACCTCACCTGCACATTTTTTCCTCTTCTTTTTTACTCACTCCTCTTGAGTGATCTCTCTTGTAATGTGTCTCTCACATGTGCAAATAAGTAAGTAAGTAAATAAATAAATAAATAACGCAGTCAGCATTCATTCTGCAAATAGCCTACAATGCGCACAAAACTTCCGCGACCGATCCTGGTCTGCTATCCAGTGATAGAATATTGTAACTGTGCGCATAAATTTGCAGCTCCACGTCCACTGGCGGACGCATCTGCACAAAGATACACCTTTGTTCTTCGCGAACACGCAAAATCCAGATAATCCATAAATGATGAATGCAATTAATATTTTAATTTGAAACAAGAAAGCAAGTTGCCAGTGTCAAAGTAACGAAGTGAAAGTATACTTTTTATCTTTTAAATGTAGTAGAGTAAAAGTCCCTATTTAAAAAAAAAGTAATGTACAAATCCTCAAAAAAAAAAAAAAAACCTGAAGTGCTGTAACGAAGTACATGCACTTAAATTGCACCTTTGAAAACGGGATTATCAACCCCCCCAGAGAATCAAAATGCATTCAAGCCTGCATTCAAAACTTGAGAGCCCTGTGTCTCCATCAATGCAATTTTCACCCGGCTCTTGGAGCGGAGCCGCATGCGTATTTTTCTGATTCATTTCACAATAATAGCGTAGTTTAGCCGTTTATATGGAAACACTGAGGACGCACCATGGGCCGCATGCGATGTCCCGTGTCTGCCCCGCAGCCTGTCGCAACCAGACTTCAGTCGTATCAATGGAAACATAGCTTTATATGGCTGCCCCGGGTCATCAATTAAGACCTCTCTGACGTCACTCGGGTCACGTGACCTTGGTTCTTGCATAAACGCTACAGGGCGCAATGTCGTGTACATTTGGCCCGAGAAAAAAATTATTTTGAAAGATATGTTTCCATAACACACATATTTTGTATTTTTATTATGCATATATTGGATTTTGTGTATAAAATGCAGTTATGGAAAGTTAGTTCAGAAACCCTTTAAGTTGGACCAAACTCTCCCTTTAGTGTTAACTGATCGAGTGAGTAAGAGCAGCTATTGCCCATTTGAAATCTTACACAGGAGACAACTGAATGCATGAATAGGGCCTCAGAGGTTGTAGTTCTCTTCTGCCGATCAGAGTGGAGATGAAGTGCAATGACATTTTACAATGCTCTTCTCTGTGATTTTCAATATTCTTAAGCAGCTAAAAGTGGTTGTGGCTTGAGAAGCACTTCATAGCCTGCTGCCAGCAGATTGGGTGGTGGCGAGTGACCTGTGGATGGACACCAGCAGATCACCCAAGTGGCTAGGACCCTACAAGGTGCTCCTGATGGCAGTACCAGGTTCAAAGGATAAGTGTCAATCATTGTGCTGGGATCAAACGACCACCTGAGAAGATTGAGACATTTCAGGAAAGAACAGGAAGAAAACGAGTGAGAAAACTAGCAATTATGTTGACGTACTGGGGTTGGAGGAGCCAGAGGAGAAGAAAGAGAGATGATCCAATTCACTGTGCATTGTATGTGCTAGCAAACTCTCCACGGATAAAACCCTTTACGGTACATAAAGGACCTGAGTTGAAGACACATATACTGACGCTACACATGTATTAAAAGTGCAAACACATGGTTGAGGCGCACATCCAAACACAAGTATATATCTTATCGAATGCCTTGATTTACACTAATGCCTGCATGAAGAATGAAGCTAAAACCATCCCTTAGAAATAATGATTGATCATGACTGGTTTTCAATCTTAATAAAACTGAATTTACTTGACTCCGAAAATTGTTAGGAGCTTCAGGTGTCACTAGTTCTCTTTGTAAAATTAAACTTAGCAGGAATTTTTGACCTGTTTTCATTCATTCATTTTAAGGCGGAGTCCCGCCGGAGGCATTTTGCCCTTCGGTGGTTTGGGCCAGAAAACACCCTAATGGGACTGCACCTTTGTAATGGTGCACTAGGTAAGGGTGAGGCTATATTAAATACAAGAGTTGTCAGAAAGACAACAAAGCTCGCCAGGGGGCAACCATCATTATTTACTGTTTTACTACCTGTGCTTTAAAAAAGATACTACTTCGTATGGAATATTATTATTTTGATTACCTTTACAAAAAGGTCGGTCAAAGTTCAAGGTCAAGGTCACGAGATCAGAAATTTTCGTATCGGTAGGTAGGCCTAGCATCAAGGAGTATACATACAAAGTATGGAAGCCCTATCTCTCACGGTTCAAAAGTTATAGGCAAGGTTAAAGTTTTTGTTATGGGCAAGGTTGAAATTTTTTTAAAGGTCATGGTCAAGGTCACCAGGTCAAAATTTATGCATCAGTACGAAACTCTTGCACCAAGGAGTATACATGCAAAGTATGAAAGACCTATCTCTCACGGTTTGAAAGTTATACACAAGGTTAAAGTTTTTTAAAGGTCGGGTGAAGGTCAAGGTCAAGGCCATCAGGTCAAACTTCGGCATCGGTAGGTAGGTCTTGCACCAAGGAGTACACATGCAAAGTATGAAAGCCCTGTCTGTCACGGTTCAAAAGTTATGAGCAAGGTTAAAGTTTTCTGAAGGTCAGTCAAAGCTCAAGGTCAAGGTCACGAG
Organism: Gymnothorax reevesii; assembly: GCA_029721435.1. Taxonomy (NCBI): domain Eukaryota; kingdom Metazoa; phylum Chordata; class Actinopteri; order Anguilliformes; family Muraenidae; genus Gymnothorax; species Gymnothorax reevesii. The sequence goes on from CM056583.1 coordinate 74,772,292, forward strand.
GTCAGAAATTTTGGCATCGGTAGGTAGGTCTGGCATCAAGGAATACACATGCAAAGTATGAAAGCCCTATCTCTCACGGTTCAAAAGTTATAGGCAAGGTTAAAGTTTTTCTAAAGGTCGGTCAAAGGTCAAGGTCAAGGTCACAAGGTCAAAAATTTTGGCATCAGTAGGTAGGTCTGGCATCAAGGAGTACACATGCAAAGTATGAAAGCCCTATTTCTCACGGTTCAAAAGTTATAGGCAAGGTTAAGGTTTTTCTAAAGGTCGGTCAAAGGTCAAGGTCACAAGGTCAGAAATTTTGGCATCGGTAGGTAGGTCTGGCATCAAGGAGTACACATGGAAAGTATGAAAGCCCTATCTCTCACGGTTCAAAAGTTATAGGCAAGGTTAAAGTTTTTCTAAGGGTCGATCAAAGGTCAAGGTCAAGGTCACAAGGTCAGAAATTTTGGCATCGGTAGGTAGGCCTGGCATCAGTGAGTACACATGCAAAGTATGAAAGCCCTATCTCTCACGGTTCAAAAGTTATGGGCAAGGTTAAAGTTTTTCTGCACACGGACGGACGCCGACGCCGGGGGTACGACAATAGCTCTCCGGACATTCGCCCCGACGAGCTAAAAAGTAGGCCTCATGGAAAAAAAAACTTTCAACCAAAAAGAAATAAATAAGTATTGTTGAGTAGACTATTGGTACTTGTCACAGTCAGATGATATACAATCTAGAAATTAATTATATTTTGCTGCCGGGCAATCACTCGGTTAAGGCGCCGCATTTGCAGAGCAGTACTGACTACTACAGTGCAGGTTCAATCCCTAGTCGTACCAACCAGCAGTGGTTGGTAGCTTTTTCAGGACAGCGCACGATTGGCTAAAGCGCTGTAGGGATGCCAATTGGGAAGTGAATGTTCGGAAGGAAAATTTTAAATGACTGCTTTGTCCGTAGCTTCAGCGCCTCCTGTTGGCCATCCGGGTGCTCCTCAGTGAGATTCTAAGCTTCCTCATGTTCGAGTATCATCCGCCCTCGCTCTGAACTTGTGATAGCTTCGACCAATGAGTGTAAAACATGCAGGGGCTGACAGGCGCGTGCTTCAGAGGAGAGCCACGAACTGTTTCTCTCTCCTGAGCTGGCAACAGGAGGTTGCATATGAGCAAAGCTTGTACATAGTTCTCAGATTGGGCTTTGCAGATTCAGGTAGGATTGGAGATGCCAAATCTAAAGAAAAATAATAAATTTCATTTTGATATGGCACAGAAACTAAAGAAATTTCCACTAATCCATCAATATAGGACTAACACATTTACACGGTCAGCAATTTACTGCCAGAATTGCCCTCTGGGCTTATTAGCAGCAACAGCATTGCTTTTTGCAGTTATATTTTTACCCCTCAGCCCCAACTAAGGGCCAGACGGGTATTGTCCTCACGCATGGTGTCCGTATGTAACCCATTTAAACGTGATGTGCTCCTTGATATCAGAATCACATTCAGAGTAACTCATTACTTGGCAAGTGAGCTACTTCCTATGAAAGAATTTGCATAATACTGCTTATATTTTTTCAATCAGGATAGCGTTATTTGCAAATTTATCTGCTTCCAAGTATCCAAAGAAGGCATACATATGGAACCAAACATTTAGAATAAACTAAGCTGGGTTTCCATGGTTTGTAACCATCGTTTATCTTTTATATATCAGTGATCTCCTAGTTTAAGGCTGCATATCTTTTTGCTGTCATAAATCAAAAAGACTATTTTTTTATTGAAGCATGGCCAAATTTAATCATTCATCTATTTGAAAATATATAAATTGGGATCTAAGGGTACGTTTACTTGAATAATCATATATAAGATCAATGTACCCCTTTCAAAATATTTGCAGTTTGGGGCATTTTCATATCAGATAAAAGGATAGGTCTTTCTTTTTATTACAGTGGCAACACATCATTGTTTTACAAATTTATATGGCTGAGTTTGATTAGGGTATAATATGCCCTTTTGATAAATTTGAGATGTATTGTTCAGTTTTGTATGACGATCAATATTCTATGTCTTTTTTCAGCCAGACTGATATCCATAGAACAGAATTTATTTTCTTCTCCAGATGTTTCTCCCAGATCTTCTCCAAAGAGATGTTGTTAGTAGTCCTAAGACTGCTTATGATCTTTAGAATTTTGCCAACCACGCACATACACACACACACACACAAACACATACACAATGACTGTTTTTAAGTTTACATCCACTGCAAGTTTGTGATGGTGTGTTCAAGAACAACAAGTGAGAGAGGGAAATCGAAAAATTGTATGCCTTTGACTGCCGGATCAGGACCAGTAGACACAACTGCCAAGCCACAAAATGAAATCCAAAAAAAAAGTCGATTAGACAGCCCGGGATCTGAACCAGAAAAGAGGTGCAACGGTACATAGACAGTAGGCAAAAGAACCGTAGTCGAAATCCAAAGCAGTGAGTTATACATGGAGTATCCAAACACAGAAGACGTGGTCGTACAGAAATGGGTCAAAAATCCAGAAAGACAAAACAAGACAAAAAGGGCTATGGCAAAATTCAAGGTCGGACGAAACAATCATCAATTTGCAAACACGAGACTCTGCACAAAGGAATATTGATCAACGTTCAGACAAAGTCAGGCAAAGTCAGAACAGCAGTGAGGACTCTAAATAGACAGAAGGGAAGTCCCATGCCATGCAGGGGACAGGTGAAAGGGATGAGAGATAATTACCAAGGATGGTACGCATGGGGAAATCCTAAACCACAACAATTGGTAAAAGCTAAGACACGGACAGGATTAACAAGACATCCTAAGACAATTAAACAGCTCCCGTCATGGAGTTCTAAGTGCACAGGCAATGAGTGCTGGTAAGCAATTTAGCACGTGCGAGAGATCTCTCAGAAATGTAGGGAGAGACAGGAAAAGCCAAGCAAGGAGTGGAGACTAGAACAGAGTGATTGCTGAGACTGAATTGGTACTAATGAGAAGAGGTGCAGCTTTACAGATAACTAAAGTGCTCGTTGGTGAGTTAATAATATATACATGGATTACTTGGGTTAGTAGACTTTGATACAAAATATATATATATTAGTCTTGTTAGTAATCTAGAACAACTAGGGGAAGGAAGTAAACGAGAATTGAAGTAATAATATGAAACACCAGAAACCACTGAAATCATCCAAAGCAGGTAGGCACTCAGACTGGGGAGACGGACTGAACCAACTAGATCACAAGACAGGGGAGACAAGTGCAATGAAACATAGAATGGCATGAACTGAAAACTGGGGAATACAATTGTAGGAATGTTGATATTATATTCCAGGTATGAGCCATCACTGCAACAGCATCTTTTGGCTTGAAATACAATGAACCCAGATCTATGCACGCCCATGGGTTCCTTCAGGGAATTTTAACAGATAACCGACTTTTCGTCCATGGGTTTCCTTAAGGCTAAAATCCCAGAACCGGCAATACATACACCCTTTATGTAAGTAGATCATGATTGTCTCTCCAACTTAATAAAACAGATTCCCATCCCAAAGCTGCTGATCATTAATTCCTTGGTTGAGCTTAAGCCCTAAGTCTCCGGCGTAACGTAGCTAGAAAGAATGTACGAGGGTTTAGAGCCACTGAGACCACGCAAGTTTAAAGAAATAATAGTAGTTTATTCACCAGGTAGGCAAGAGCTTAAATCTAACAAATCAACATTAAGGGAGACCTTGTCATGATTTGGTATTTGGCTTTTTGTTGCTAAAACTTAGAAAAATACCTTTATGGTCTATGTGCAGTGCAAAATTTCGCCAACAAAAGTTGTATTGATACAATCTCAACATAACGTATATTTTCGTCACAATATTCCATTTTCGATATGTCACAAACATGCCGAAGTAACCCCATACCCGGGGTTACTTTGTCAGATGGGTGGGGTAAAATTGTCATAGTTGGCAATCAGCTGAAGCTGAAAAAGACAGTCCAGTATTCTCATAACAGAAATGGTGAGAACGGCTTCATTTTTCCATCGAACCAAAACAAGCCGTGATTTATGCATAACCACCATCAGAGTAGCAGTTAGGACACATGTAGGCGAGCCCACTGACATTTGCACAGTCCTCATGTGCCCACCCTTTGCATGTGAGGCATTGGACCCACTCCTCTCCATCTTTGGATGATGAGTAAGGACCACGGCACCAAAGAGGAGCAGTAAACATTCCCACTGAAAAGGAATGGAATGAAATGCAGAGACCCCAAGGCTGGCACCTGCCAACCCCAAATACTGTGCCAACACCTCCACTTTAATGGGCCCCACCTGTGGCTCATTCAGGTGGAGGTGAAAGAATGAGAAAGGGGAGGGGCTGCAAGGAGCAAAACTTTACAAACACATACTTGTGTTCTCCAAACAAAGGCCCTAATATGTCCTCTATCATAGGCATAAAATAAATGCAAATATTAGAATTAAGACACTATAGGTGTCTGAAAAACAATAAATCGGCACCTATATTTGACTTTGGAATATTTTAATATAGGCCTAACACAGGACCTACAAATGGTGCAACCTCAGCACCCTGAAAAACTAACCCCGTGCTGCTTGGCCAGTGTAGCTCTGCGCTCCCGTTTCTGAAATCAGGTCGCATTTCTTATCTCATGATCACAGCAGGCCGTTATCTTATCTGTTGTTAATAACTCTCGTTACATACATTTATGAAACAGTAAAAACACAGTGGAAATCTTTGTCTTCAAAGAAGCTAGATGCATTTCTTTCAGAAACTCAAAGTTTGGAATTTGGGCAAAAATTCAGTTATTTAGGCAGAAAACACTTACATGACACTACAAATCCGTCTTTCTGAGAGATGACTTTGCTGTGATGTCACATAATTTATACATTTTCGTTTTCCCATCAGTGCGTTTACAAAGAAAAAAACTGGTTTGAGAAACCTAACCCTGTGACCGAAGTAACCCCAGTCTCCCCTACCTCAATTACAAGTTACAGTTTAGAAAATGAGAGAAAAGACATACCTGGCAAAAAAAGCTACACACAATAGTCGTGTGGAAATTCCGAATTACGAAACTTCGATAAGATAGAAACACGCACGGACCATAGTGTAGGAAGTCGGGTACGAGCTTCCCAGACTAGGTCGTCTCTCTCAGATTTAAGGTCAGTGGCGCCTTTGATCAGGCCGCACAGATGGCCCAAATCGGAATTAGACTTCCCCCCTCGGAGGAAATAAGAAAACAAGTATTATTCAAAGGAGATAATAAAAGTTTCTTAGATAAGTGATAAGGTGGGGGGGGGCGCAAAGCACTTTGTTATGATTCTAGCTCGTCTGTATTTTGATCTCTGCCTTGCCTGACCATGCCTTGTATTTTATATTGTGATTTGGTTGCCTGGTTTTGTTCATGATTTGTCTTAGTTTAGTTTTGCCATGTTTTTGTTATTGCCACATCTTGTATCCTTGCCATTATCCACTTTTCTGTTTTCATTCCGGCCCATGTTTTTGCCTTTGCCAGGCATTGCACTTTGTCTCCACCTGTCCACCTGTCTGGTCTCAAGTCTTGTGCTTGCTCACAGCCCCAGTACTGCGTGTGACATGTTTTGGTGATTTACTAATCTAGACTAACATTGTATATAATACTAACTTACTAACAAGCACTAGGGATTGTATAGCTGCGCCTTACTAATTGATTAATTATAACGGTTTATAGGCTGTCTTGTGATCCCTGTCCGCGTTTTGGCTTTTGCCCATTTCATGTGATTAGGTTCTCCCTCATGTTTGCTCCTTTTGTAATTAGTCTGTTTTCCTACACCTGTTTTCTGTTTAGCATGTGACCTCCCGTATGTGTATATTAGCAGTCTTCTCACAGCAGTTCCCTGTCAGAACGTTTCCCTCGTTTACCTGTGCTGCTCTCGTTTTCGCCTTGTACTCTTAGTGTTGCTCTTCTGACTGGACTGCCCTCGACTGCCCTGATTTCTGGCTCTGTTTTGGTACCTTTATCTGCATCTGTTAACAAACTCTTTCTGCCCAACTACGATTACTGTTATTGCTGCCCTGGTTTTTCGACTAGGATTCTGCCCCGTGGATTGTGATTTTTGGATTGTGGACTTTGTACTGTTGCCTTCTGCCCTGCAGGGGTTTACCAACTCGCTCAATTACATCACTCTTACCGCATTGCTGGATTCTCGCGACTGGTTCCTGAACGCTACCTCACACACTTCCTGCAAAGGGGGAGAGATGATTCTAAATATTCCTCAAGAGATAACTCTGGTTCAGGACAAATTATTGCTGGGCAATAGAAACTATGTTTCTTAAAATTCAGTGGATATGAAATGCATCTCATTCAACTCCTTGAATTTAACTGAAGAGATGCATACTAAACACGATTACATAGAAAAGTATGATGATGTATTTGTCATAAATTTTCTTCCCAACAGACCCATTCCCCATGAAATTCACATCATTATTACCCCAGATATAATACAGTAATTCAGTGATGACATGACGGCAGTTAAAACAGAGTAATAATGGGGTTTGTTTAAATTGAAACTCTTAACTCAGAACAGTTACAGTGATGAAATGAAAGGGTGCAGTGACAGTGTGTCCAGAAGAGGTCACTATGGCACTAATCGGGCAGAGAGCACAGTTCACACCCTGCTGTGAGAGAAATTCCTTGCAGCAACCAAGCCAGGGTGTGCTTCCATCTTTGATGCGCTCAACACACAATCACCCATGCTGGAGTGTCCAGTTTCAGGCCCCGTTATCTCAGTGGCAGAATTGGGGTGCAGCTGCAGAGGATGTCTGGACCCTGATGACTTTATTACCCCACTGCTCCCAGCCATGCCTGACTGGAAACAATGCCAGCTGTGGAGAAAGTATAGGTTCTTATGCCTTTATTACCCCACTATTTTAAGAACAGAGGGCAATAGGCACTTTTGGTTGCATGTCTATGTTATCTCCAGGCTTCCCACTTACAGTATTTCCCTGTGCCTGCTGAAAGCGCCATCTGGAATCCACTTAAGAGGCTCAGTTTTGCTATTGACACCACATTTTACATCAACTATCATGACTTAAGGGTACACAGTACCAAATATGTTATACTTCTATCATGACCTGCCACACTTCAAGTCCTGTTAGACTTTAGCATCACATCAGTGCCAAGTTGTTTGGTACATTTGATGTTTAAAATCATCTACACTGAAAATACTACCATTGAGATTTTACTTATGCTGTAATGTACCCCAAAGGGACTATGTATCCAGAGAATTTCAGATCTCCGTCTTGCTGGGTAAACAAAATAATGCCACCAAAACATAGGCACAATCTGCTATGTAATGGTCCATTTTGAGTTTTTCTCCAACTTTGGTCTAGCTTGAAAGTATTGATACTACCAAAAAAATTCTTAATATTCCTGAAAACAAAGCTCCAAAAGCACAACAAACAGCACTTAATACTATGGGACATATCTGGGTTACTGAGAAAATATACCTCAAACATGCACCAAAATCAGTTTTGACCATCTTTCCAGCCATCCATTGCACAAACCCAGCAAGATACCAAGGGAACATTAACTGATAATTAACTGAAAATGATAGTTTTGTAGTGAGTAAACAAATAATAAAGCATTCTACTTAGGTATATGTCTGGGATATTATTTTATTCCTATTCGAATTATTATTATTATTATTATTATTATCCCCTCGGCATATAATGTGGGGGGATATAGCGATAGCCATGTCTGTCTTTATCCCCCCGGCATATAATGCGGGGGATATAGCGATAGCCATGTCTGTCTGTCCGTCCATCCTTAATCATTTTGTTTCCGGGGCAGAACTAAACAACCGTTCAATATTTCTTCACGAAATTTGATGTGTAGATCTGAGATATCATGTAGATGTGCCTTTTGGTATTTAGGAATTTCCTGAGCAGTTAATCCATGAATGTGGGGGGCCGGGGGGATACGCCATTGCCAGATGGCTCTTGTCAATTTTTACCGTGATTGCTCAAATAATTCTGGCTCAATAACATAGTTACCCAGCTGGCGCTGATGTGCTGCTAATGTCTATCCAAACTTTAGGTGTGACAGGTCATGATGAAAGTATAACAGATCCGGTACTGTGTACTGTTAAGTCATAATGATTGATGTAAAATGTGGAGTCAAAAGCAAAACTGAGCCACTTTAGTGGCTTTCTGGGGGCATCACTGGCAGATTTCTTGAGATACAACCTAAAAATTTGGCTTTTTCTGTGAGACTACCATATCTACCTATCTGCCAAGTTTCATTCAATTCCAGGGGGGTCAACTCCTCAAATTCTTCAAAAAGTGCTATTTTCTCTCAGATTGGCTCTTAATATTTCTTGCCAGATATAATTTATTGTATTTCAAGAGCGCATAAGCCTACTTTAGAGTGAATAGTGTCACTGCCATATACAGCAGCATCCAGAGTTGATTCTCTGTGGATTTGGATAATTTGTGATTCCCTGACCAAAAAATCCTGGTTGACTAACAGCCCATCAACAAAACAATTGCCCAGCCAACTAAACATATACTGTATATAACTTACAAAGCAAACAAAACAGGAAGGTTGACTCGACACAGGTGCATGGCAAACAGGAAAGCGTAAGAAGTTTCAAACAAGATAATGAACTCAGTGAATTATAAATGAAGTGGGGAGGGGTAAATGATTACAGAAGACTAGAGATGGAACATACGAAAAAAGCACAGAATACTGACATATAGGTCTGCAAGAGGACATTATTATTCATTCAACGTCTCCCCAGATTATTAACCCTCTGTTAACTTTTGTCTTTATAAAGTTAAATGTAACCTTTAATGATGGTAACTTGAGGAAGCTTTCTTCTTTGCTTTGTCAATTTGAACAAGCTCCTAAGGCTACTTATGGTTCAAGATTAGGACCATGTTCAAGTTTCCCTTACAAAACAAAAATATACTTAGCTCCATTAAAAATGCACTAGTGAGGTATGTACTGCATTTGCGGAAAATTGAAGAATCGATTGATTTTTATTGCTTTTCCACTGAGGCACGAGAGGAAATAAAGATGATACATCTTACAAGCATTACACAAGGATACCAGGCAAACCAAAAATAGGGGAAAAAAATGTCTTAGATCCTAGAGGCTAAATTCTGGATTGTGGTTCTCAACCCATTTTAAAGCTATAAAGTCTTAATTACTGGAAATGGCAGTGCAACTCCACCACCCACACATCCAAAAAAATTGAGAAATGGTCAGTAAACTTGCAGTTAACTTGTACACCATCGATAATATTTACTTAGACAAAGTACAAATGGTAAAAGGGTTGGTGCATATTAACTCATTCCCTATGGCAAGCTGCTGCCAATGGCGCAGCGAATTCTACCATTCCCCATGGTAAGTCGGTGCCAGCGGTGTGGATGACCATTCGCAGTCCAATGAAAACACAAAATCAGTTGAAGATCACGGTTTTGGGCCACCTGCACTTCAATACTTTATATTGTGTAATTTTCGGGAAAAGTAACGTGACAATTTTATATAAAAGTATTCTGTAGGGGATGAGTTAATCCATCATATTAAAAGAATGTTATGTGTTCATTACTGCTTCCTTTATTTAACTGTGCTGTGCCCTGGCACCCCCTTTAAAATGACAATAGAAATAATTACTTAACTAGGTTAAGATGGTCACACTTTATTTGAAGTGTTGCTCATAAAGGCTTTACAGAGCATGTATAATGCCTTCATCAATGAGACATAATGTCTTCATAAATCATACATAAGCAAACGTCATGCTTTGTAAAGGGTGAAATAATGCATCCTTCTTCAGCATGTCATGCCAGATGTGATATAACTGACACTTAGCTAGTGGCTAATTGCGATGAAGGGTGACATTGTCAGCCAGGTGACATTGTCATTGTCACATCTGGCATCACATGTTGAATTAGGATGTGTTATCTCACCCTTTACAAAGCATGACATTAGCTTATATATGATTGATGAAGATATTATGTCTCATTTATGAAGGCATTATACATGCTGTATAAAGCCTTAATGAGCAACACTTCAAATAAAGTGTGATCGTAATGATAATTATCTCAGTGTTTACTATAGCACTTGGGCTCCCTCTGCCAGCGAACAAAAGTACTCATTTGATGAATTTGGATTTCCATTCCCTTCAAGTGTCGGTGTCCAGAAAAATATATCATGACAGTTTGTTACTGAAGCTGATATTATAATGCAAAGTAGTTTTTTAAGATGATTGACAGAAATTATATTTTCAATTTGCATGTTCATAAGCAAAATAAAACTTAATTGGGAGGGGAAAAAAAATCTGCCATATGCAATGATTTCAGCATAAATTAATGCAATCAAATACATGCTTAATACCTAGTCATGTAAGTGCAGGAATATCTTGTGAAGATGAGAATATTAACATTTTTAATATTGGCTCCCCTCTGTAAAATCACATGGTCAAGCCCCTTGTATTAGCTGTTCAGGTTACTCTTGAGAGCCTGCTGATCACTGGTCCCAGAGGTTGCTGGCTGGGAGCTCTCTTGCGGGGCCCCACAGCTGAGGAGCCGGGTCACCTGCTTACGGCACTGAGATGAGCCAAAGTAGTAGATTACTGGATCCAGACAGCAGTTCACAGAGCCAATGGACACAGAGACCAGGTAGGCCATGTAGGCTTTGTCATTCTTGTCATGGGCATAGTGGACCAGCAGGAGGATATTGGATGGGGTGAAACAGACTACAAATACTGTCAGCACAGTGGCTGCCATGACCATGGCCCTTGTCATTGTGGAGCATTTTGATTCCCTAGTGGAACGCAAGGCCCGTAGGATGCTAAGGTAGCAGGTGGTTGTGATGATGAGGGGGATGAAGAAGAACAGGTTGACGACAGTGGGGAAGAAGTAGCGGTAGTAGGCGTGTTCCTGTTGGCCGACCTGCACATCATGGCAGGTGGTGATGTTTAGGGCCTCCAGGTGCACTGTTTGCTCTGACAGCAGGATCGGCGTCATGCCAGCAACAGCCAGCACCCATATGGTGCAGCACACGACCACTGCTGTCTGCCGACTGCGCCAGGTCAGTGATCTGATAGGATAGACCACTCCCAGGTAGCGGTCTGCGCTGATACACGTAATCAGCAGGGCAGAGCAATACATGTTGCAGTAAAAGGCGAAGGTGACCACGCGGCACATGGCTGACCCGTAAATCCAGTCGTTGCCGTTATAGTGGTAAGATGCCTTGAAGGGGAGCAGCAGGACAAACAGCAAGTCAGCCGTGGCCAGGTTGAGCATGTAGATGGCTGCCGGCTTTTTAGTTTGAACCATGAGAGAGAAGATAAAGACGGTGGCAGCATTGAGAGGGACGCTGATGATAAACACTAGAATGTAGATGCTTGGGATGACCCTCGTCATAAGGGAGTATTTCAAGAACTGCTTGACCATTTCGCTCACTCTTATCCTCTCAGCTGTCTTACTATGGCTACTGTTGGAAGTCTGGCCAGGATGGTCTTCAGATGCCTTACCAACTCCAGACCCACTGATGAACGTCAATACATTCGTTTCACTGTCTGTCCGTTCTCCTGCAAAAGCTGAAAGTATTTCTGGTACTGTTTCTGAGAATTCTCGGTGTCCCGAGCTTTCTGGGAATGTTGCAGACCCTGAAAGTTCCAGGAAATCTGGCAGTCCGGAAAGTTCCGGGTAGCCTGAATATTCTGGGATCATTTGGGGCACTATGAGTCCTGGGGGTCCTGCAAATTAATGGACACAGGAGTGTTTTCTTAAGTTATAAGAAAGAAAAAACATTTCATGTATTTTTGTATGTTCACTTTAATTTAAAAAAAAAAAACATATTTCCATACTTTTGCTCGATTTTGCTAAATTGGAAAAAGGAAAACTAATGTTAACAGTGTCCAGGATCTGGCCTAGAGGCATCTGCTATGGACATTACACACTGGAAACATGTATTGCAGACATATAAATCAATATTTCAGTGTCACTGGACACTCTGTGCTATGGACTGAAGAAAAAAGATCAGACAGTTACTGGTAAGAAGTCCAAAAGCCGTGCTCTGTCATGGTATGGGGTTGAGTCAGTGCCCTTAGCAATGGTAATTGGCATTTCTGTGAAGGCGCTATTAATACTGAATAGTACACTGAACAACATGTGCTGCCTTCATGATAACATCTTTTCCACCCACACATATTGCAACAAGACCATGCAAAACCAACTTTAAAAATTGTTGCAGTTATGTGCATCCACGGCAGCAAAGGAATATCCACGAAATGCTGTAATCCCCTGCCCCACTATCAGCATGTGCTGCCAATCATGGTTAGCTCTAAATTAGACCTAAATATGAGGCCAATTGCGAGAAAATCAGGCAGGTAGTTTTTGATTTTCACTCAAAGCACACCCGGGTGGAAAATTGTGGTTTTGTTTTTTTGTCTATGACAACTGAGTACTTGCTGGGAATAAATAACCAACTTTATAAACTGTTGTAGTGATTTCACAAACACCTAATTTTATTCGGCAGTGAACATGCTGGTCAGGGGGAGAACATAATATTCCCAAAACTTTGGGGATATACAGTTGCTCCAATAAGTATTTGTACACTACTTGAAAACTCAACTACATAACAGCTTTTGTATATTCGGCTAAATGCTTGCTATTGAGTGTAAAAGTGATTAAAATATTTGATAATCAATATGTTTTAAACAAATATTTAATGTCAAAATGGCATATTTGGTCAGAAAGGCGATTATCTGACCTAATAAGTATCTGCACAGTTCCATTAGTGAGTCACAAAACTTATAATACTCACCTAAAATTGACTCAAGATGTTTACAGGACATGGTTGACTCACTTGGTCTGATTTGGTCAAGCGTGACCATACTGGACACTCCCTCTGTACACAAACTGGCCTATGTAAATGGCCTGACCATGCCCATAATGTATTCCTGTGATATATGGCTAAGACAGGCGAGATACCCCGTCGAATACGGGAGCAAATCATGCAGCTACATAAAGAAGGCCAAAGCACCAGAAAAATTGGAACTCGGCTATCGTTACGCCACACGACCGTGCTATACATCATCAAGAAGTACAAACAGTCTGAACGCATAGCCAATGCAGCCAGGAAAGGACGTCCCAGGAAGACCAGCCAGCGCACTGACCGGTACATCTCCCTGCTCGTACAGAGGGAGAGACAGTCCTCGGCCTCCAGTCCGTAACCAGCTCCATGAAGAACAGTTGTGTACAAATACTTATTGGAGCCACAGTAAATCCTTATTTTTTGAAGATTGATATGAGAGGAATATATGGTCTACAGTTGACTTGATGAACAAGAATGGCAATTTCTTAACCTATGAACAATTCTGTATGAAATATACAGTGGCTCCAATAAGTATTTGTACACTACTGTACTTCATGGAGCCGGTTATGGATGGCCTGGGCACAAACATGGCTTCCAGTTGCTTCCTCCACTTTGGTGGCAAGACTGGAGGCCAAGGACTGTCTCTCCCTCTGTACCCGCAGGGAGATGTACCGGTCAGTGCGCTTCCTGGGACGTCCTTTCCTGGCTGCATTGGCTATGTGTTCAGACTGTTTGTACTTCTTAATGATGTACTGCACGGTCATGTGGCGTAACGATAGCCGAGTTCCAATTTTTCTGGTGCTTTGGCCTTCTTTATGTAGCTGAATGATTTGCTCCTGCATTCGACGGGGTATCTCGCCTGTCTTAGCCATATATCACAGGAATACATTATGGTCAGGCCATTTACATAGGCCAGTCTGCGTACAGAAGGAGTGTCCAGTATGGTCACGCTTGACCAAATCAGACCAAGTGAGTCAACCATCCATCCATTTTCTATACCCGCTTATTCCTCACTAGGGTCACGGGGCGAGCTGGAGCCTATCCCAGCTGACTACGGGCAAAGGCAGGGACCCACCCTGAACAGGTTGCCAATCCATCGCAGGGCGCACACACCATTCACACACCATTCACTCTCACACTCATACCTATGGGCAATTTGGTGTCTCCAATTAGCCTGATATGCATGTCTTTGGACTGTGGGAGGAAACCGGAGTACCCGGCGAAAACCCACGCAACACGGGGAGAACATGCAAACTCCACACAGAAAGGCCCCAGGCCGGATTCGAACCCACGACCTTCTTGCTGTGAGGCAGCAATGCTAACCACTGTGCCACCATGCCGCCCTAAGTGAGTCAACCATGTCCTGTAAACATCTTGAGTCAATTTTAGGTGAGTATTATAAGTTTTGTGACTCACTAATGGAACTGTGCAGATACTGATTGGGTCAGATAATCGCCTTTCTGACCAAATATGCCATTTTGACATTAAACATATGTTTAAAACATATTGATTATCAAATATTTTAATCACTTTTACACACAATAGCAAGCATTTGGCCGAATATACAAAAACTGTTATGTAGTCGAATTTTCAAGTAGTGTAAAAATACTTATTGGAGCCACTGTAATTCCATTGGAGTGTTTTGGTATACATGCCATTTGGTTGGAAAGCAGTTGATATAGCATAGACCAGGGCTCTCCAACCCTGTTCCTGGAGTGTTACCATCCTGTAGGTTTTTGCTCTGTCCCTGATTCAACACACCTGATTCAAATTGGCTACTTATCAGGATCTCTATCTGGGCAATTAGGTGTGCTTTGGTTTGTCAAGAGCTCTCCAGGAACAGGGTTGGAGACCCTTGGCATAGACAGAGATGAGGACATTCAAAAGTCCAGTTCCTATTTTAAACATAAAGGGGTCATAAATGACCCTAATCGGTCATTAGTGTAAAGAAAAAAAAAGTAGCTCAATCGCTTTTGTGTTAATATTAAAAAGAAATGACCGAATAATTTTTTTAAGGTCGCTGTCAGTCACTGGCCTTTGGAATCATCCTCACTTTTCTCCGCCATATAGCGTCCTTGAAGACCAGCCTAGCACCTACACCAAATTCTTACTCAGCCATGCCTATGTAATGCATGCAGAATGTGGTTATCCATTCATGGCAGGTGGTTTGATATCATAGAGAGGGTGAACTGTGGTCAGTTTTCTGATAACACTATTTGCCATCGGGGGGCACTGTGCAGGAAAATTTTACAATTTTGGCCATAACTGAAAAACTTCATCAGATTTACTTGAAGTATGTTTCATGTTGTAGATCTAACTGAGAGCTTGCCGTAATATAGTAGGGCAGGGGATTGAGACATTTCAGGGATAATCCTTTGCCGTCTGGGGTGACATTGTCGGCCTTGTTATTTAATTTTAAATGTTAAAAGCAGTTAGAGACCACACATAGGATAACAAAATTGAAGTTATTTAGACACTCTTTGTCAGTTGCCTCTTATAATATAGAGATATTTTTAAAATAATTATTTTTTTATAATAATTAAATATCACAAACTAAAGATGATGTTTGAGTGCAGAATATATTACAGCATGACAGCGCCATTATAAGACCAGCACAAGAGAGTCTGTGTAACTCTGTAATTCTCTTCTTTTGGCATAAATACAACTAGGGTGACATTGTGCTGCAGTGGGTAGCAAAGGGGCTTCACAGCATGAAGCTTGTGGGCTTGAATCCAAGGTGAGGCCTATCCACAGTCACCACTGATGACCTTGCTATGGTTTACAGTGTTCATAATAGCAGCAAATAAAATTACAGTAGGTCCCTTGGTGGTGATATAATTAATCTATCATCATTAACAGAATATTTCATTTAAAAATTCAAATGAAAATAATTATTTTGTTTTCCATTCCTTGCTTTTGGGAAAAAGTGAACATCCAGGCCCATATAGCAATATTGGCCTGGCCCAGGTCTGGCCCACCTAATGCACTTTACATGGCCCAGTTCTGGCCCACGTACAGCAAGATCGATGGCCCTTTAGTCACCCAGATCTTGTTCAGTTCTGTCCACAAACCAGATGTGAATGATACTTGCAAGCAATGAATTGCCAGTAGAGTGCTGATTGGGCATCATGTCTGAGCTTCTTAATGTCCTAAACCTCAGATTTTTAGTGATCTGTCGTTGGAGTTATAAAACCATTGAAGTAACTACACCTTAAAGGGACACTGTGTAATGTTTTAAGTAATTTATTAGCCAAAATCAATGCCTTTATTCATTTATATATCGCTATTGGTGTAATATTACCCCTGCCAATAATCTGACTCCTCCTAAGTGTAGCACCCATCCCATGTAACTATTATATTATTCTTTGGTGGAAATGTACAAGTACTATGAGCGGGGTCCTGGGTAAGTTTTTTATGTTGGCGCTGACCTGTATAAAATATAATCTAATCAATTCACACTATTTTGACTAATAAATGAGATGTTATTCAATGGTGCCTCCACTTAGTCTAGGATTTATTCCCACCAAGAATTCTGGATTATAAACTCACTCTTTTTAGTTACTCAACTGCCATTATTATGAACAAATATAACACACAACACTTCCCTTTAAATTAAAAAAGAATTAGATTTAATGCAAATATTTATCAAAATAACAAAATAAAGCTACCACTTTACCAAAGTATAGTATCTGCAAAAAGCTTTTTATCAAACCTTTGTAACCAGCAAATTCAAATTTCACGTGTCCTATATCATTCACGCACCTCATTCACGCACACACGCTCACAACACAGTCCATAAACATACGGTGCAGGCCTGAATCGTAGCTTGGGATCGGAAACACGTTGATCGCTTCACTTGCAAAGCAAGCATTAAAAGAAAATATAGCGCGAAACTCCTTTAGGCAGTACTCATGGACTAATGGAATGTTCCGGGGAGGTAATTAGCATGGAAGAGATGACGAATGAGCCTTTATGCTGCAGATAGCCATTGGTAGGTAGCCATTTTGCAACTTCTCTTCCACACAATGCGTCATGGATGAAAAAACTTTATTTATTGGAACACAGGGATTGTAATGGAGCCATATATCTCTGTTACCGAAATGAACTGTTCATGCTCCGGACACATGTATTTGGCCCAGAAAATAATTGTTCACAATCTGTTGCCCCAAAATGATAACACTGCCAGTTAAAGGGTACAACCCCAATGATGAATAATTTTGGGTTTAAGGTGAAAAATAAAAGTCCGGGCATGTTACGGTAATGAACTATTTGGTTGAATGCAAAGACAACAGTAGTCCTACAATTAGTAAATACCATAGTTTGATGCACAATATAAAAGTATGATTGTTGTAGTAGTTTAGTCTATCAAATCCTTACAGACATGAAAAAATGCAATTTTGTGAGAATCACCTGGATGTGGTTTGGTATTGTTATTATTTCAGACAGAGATGCTGACTGGATAGGTGCATATGTTGTCATAAGTCCTCTATATACTTTTTTCAGCATTGATAATGCCTTTCCAGATGTGTAAGCTCCCCACACCATAAGCATTAATGCAACCCAATACCATCAGAGATGTAGGCTTGTGAACTATGTGCTGATTGCAGGCTAGACGGTCCTTTTCCTCTTTAGACCGCACAAGATGGTGTCCGTGGTTTCAGAAAAGAATTTCAAATTTTGATTTATCAGACCACAGAACAAGTCTTCCATTCTGCCTCTGTCAATTTTAAACTTTGGCCTAGAGAAAACGGCGGCGTTTCTGGATCATGTTCACATATGGCTTCTTTTTTGCATGATACAGCTTTACCTTACATTTGTAGATTGCACGGCAAACTTTGTACGCAGACCATGATTTCTGGAAGTGTTCCTGAGCCCATGCAGTGTATTCCAGTGCAGAATCATTGCCTGTTTTTAATGCAGTGCCGCCTGAGGGCCCGAAGTGCATGAGCATCCAATATTGACTTTGGGCTTTGTCTCTTGCGCGCTGAGATTTCACGAGATTCTCTGAATCTTTTTTTTTATTATTATATTATGTACTGTAAATTCAAAAATGCAGTTTTTTTGGCAGATGGGTGAATCCCTGTCCATCTTTACTTCTGACAGACTCTGCCTCTCTAAAATGCTGTTTTTATACCCAGTCATGTAACTGACTTGTTGCCATTTAACCTTATTAGTTGCAAAATGCTCCTCCAGCTGTTTGTTTTATCAGTACCACTTACTTTTCCAGCCTTTTGTTTCCCCTGTCCCAACTTCTTTGAAATGTGTTGATACCATCAAATTCAAAATGAGCTAATGTTTTTCATTAAAAGGCAAAATGTCATACTTTCAACATCTGATATCTTGTCTATGTTCTACTGTGAATGAAATGTGGCTTTATTAAATCTTTGCAGTCTGTTTTCATTTACAATTTGCACAGCATCCCTACTGAATTGGGATTGTAATGTGTCCAGCAACATTAATTACCTCGTAACGGACTTTTAAAACTAACAATATGACTGATTTTTCCAAAACCCAACTTCTTCTCATGTCGCATGGTGCAATGGAGAGGGTTTAGGTCCAAGGTCCTAAGCTTTAGGACATTTAATAGAGAGAATAAACCATCAGTGCAGTCGCGTACAGTACATGAAGCTTGTACAGGCCAGTTACATCTCTCTCACTTGTGCCAGTTGATCATTTGAGTATTTCAACTATGGCTGAGACTGATACCAGTTTTGGTCTTTGCAGTCAAGCTATTCACCTAAATGTTCATCCAGGAAATAATTTTTCATAGGTTTAAGTAATTTGCAAATATTAAAATCACTCCTCACATGCAAAGAAATCGCAACCCAGTGTTGGTGCAAAATAAGTGGGGAAACTGTGCCATTCCATCTACCATGTTTCATCAGTTTCTAGTGTAGCTACACGCACACACACACGCACACACGCACACACACACACACACACACACACACTGAAAACTGAAAAGAATAAGCCATTGCTTTGCAGCAGGTGATTAAAATGAAGTCTTTTCACGTCCTGGTTTGCACAAAATTGCATTTTTGTACAAATTCACCTCAAGCAATCCAGGCTTCAAAAATTATAAATCTTCATAGATACTTGTTCAGAAAAATATATCAATATACATTATCATAAAGGATTTGACATGCTCATTTCTATGGGCTTTTAAGTTATTTGCTGTGTGCCCTGCCACACCCTTCACACAGACAGTCTGTGAAACTAATATTCAAGGGCAAGTAAACACTTACTGGTAGATGGGGCTGCGCTGCAGCAGAAAAGTAAAAGCAAAAAATTTAAGAACTTGGCTGCAGTTTCCATTTCAAATGTTCTCATCCAGGAAAAAATGTTTCTTTATATGCAGTGGATAAAGTAGTTAAAAGTAATGGCTGGTGAATACTCATCAGCTGACTATTCACTAGTGCGGCTTCTGAGAATGAGTGCTGAAGTGCTGGCCACTCAGTTGTCAACGGATGGATGATGTCAGCACTGCTGTGCTTTGATCCACACAAGGAACCAGAAGCAGAGACAGAGTGCGATCCAATAAGAGGGTTTATTGCAGTACAGTAATGACTGCGAAGAATGGAGCCCAGTGCAGAACGGCACAGTTCAGCTTAAAGAGGACATGAAACAACAGAATAGACACCAACATAGGATATGTGTATATATTTAAAATATACTACCAAAATGAAACGTTTTTAAAAATCGGTCGTTTTAAAGAAAATCAACTTTTTAAATGCATTTATGATACCTTTTGGGGCTTACTCTCTGCCATCTTTATTTTACGTCACTGCCTATGTCTTCGGAGTGGTTTGTTGGCGGTTCGGTTGGTTTGAGTATAGAGTTTCCACGAGTTATAGAAGGAGGAAAAATGTCAGAGGAAAGCCAGAAAGGGTTATTTTTCTGTCATCTAACCCAATGGCTAACGCATTTGAGCCAATGATGAGGAGGAGGGATGAGAGACCCTTTTTTGCGGAGGATGAGGGAGCTGCAGTGGCTCCGGATGGAGATGGCAGAGAGGAGCCGGTCGGCAACAGTACTTGCCTTCGTTGCTGGCGGTCAGCAGCTAGCGGGAGAAAGGAGAGGAAAGACCGCCTGCACGATAACGTAGGGATTTTGAGTAGCCGCCCACTTTCTTGCGCAATGAGCCGCGACGGACCACCCCTTTTTTAAACCAATACGTAGGCTACATCTTGGTACGTTTCGCTGTTCAGCTCTGCAGCAGTGCATTCTAAAGATTGTAAATCTAGTAGCTGGTCTTTTCAGAGGAGAAATTATGAGAATGCTTTCTGCCTTTCGCGTTGACGCTGATTCCAAATTTTTGGACAAACCAAGTACAGCAAAAATCGTGCTTTTACTGAGGCCAGTCGGCAAAACTCCAAGTACATCTTTACCATTTAGTAAATGATTGATCGACTGTAGTTGTTCGTTCAATAGAGTAATCTTTCGGTCGTGAATTTCAAGATATTCAAGCGATTTCTTTATCAAAGCGTCGTTCTTTACATTCGCCATCTTTGTTCTGGCAGTTTACGGCGTAACCATGCGTTGCGTTAGATTCAATGACAATTCAATTTTTATTGACACCTCTTAAGCCAATCAGTAATTCCTGTTCACTGGTGAACGGACAACTCAAAATCCCTACGTTTTCGGGCAGGCGGTCACTCCTCTCCTTTCTCCAGCCAGCCGCTGACCGCCGGCAACGCAGGCTACAACAGTACATGCGGTCACAGCTCCACAATTCCGACAAGTGTGGAGTCTGTATGCTCCCATGAAGCTGATTTGGATAGTGTGCTAGGGGAGCTATCCTGCATCACCCTATCCCGCACCTTCCAGAATGCTTATTAATGAGAAAAATCCTATCCTAAATCCTAAGTATCCTAATCCTAAGTATCAGTTTCACTTTTGTAAAGGTGGACGGTCACCGCAAGTAACATGGAAAGCAATTATGACTTCTGTTTACTCAGCGATTGGAAATGATGCATGAGTTTTTCATGATCGTTTAAATGTAATCAGACCATTTGAAACGTCTTTTTGCCATTCCAGTGCTCTCAATCCCTCAGTAAAGAAAAGCCCGAGAATTCCCGAGTCATAATCAATTTCCGTGTCCCTAGTAGGTAAATTCATCGTAATGCACATGAAACTGATTAGCTGAATGAACAATGACTTCGATTCCACAAGTGACTTTCTTCAGTGCGTGTTGATAGAATAATTGCTTACTACGGCACAGGAATGTGAATGCCAGAGACATCTCTGCAGATACTGTCGTTGTGTTGTACTACTGTTGAGTGCAGCTTAATAAAAGATTAAAATTAATGAAGAGGATATTTTTTTTACATGTGTTGGGTCGCGGTGTGGGGGGTCGAATATATTCGAACATCACGTTGTCATATTGTTGTTTTTTTTAATGGTGACAGCCCTATTACAGAGAGCTACAAGTGTCATTAGCCATGTTTCCACCCGTGCGTTCTTATGCGAATTAAGTCATATCGAATTAAAATGCCTTATGAAAATTCCACTTGATTTCAAGAATATCGACCCAAACTTTGTATGGTAGGTCTGATTGGATTTTCTCTTTATCGGTAAAAGGCTGATGCGATAAATGCTGATGGAAACGTTATTTGCCGAATAAATCTGCTACTGCACCGTGACGGTGTTTTGATGCCATCGTTGCCTTCTGATAATGGTTTGCTATGTTGCTAAGACAACTTGTGCAAGCACGTACACCTTGTGCAATTATCAACATTTGTTGGTAGACGCGATTCATTTTGGCTAACCAGCTAAATTAATTGGCAAACCAGCTAAATTAATCGGCTAACACACTACTTTTGTTTGCTTGTAGGTTCTGCAATTCAGTGCGAAAATGAATGGAAACAGCTTAAAATGTCAGAAATCTATTCAATACACCACTTTAGTCACATAACAGCATGTGGCGTCATTACACACAACTTTTCATTTGTTTTAATGCCGTTAGATGGAAACGAATTTTCACCTGCCTTTTTCGCATGAATATGTTTGGCGAACTTCAGATAGTTCGATTGACAAGTGGATGGAAACATAGCTAGTGTCCCTCATTACCCCCAAGTGTGATCGTCTCGTAGCAGAGAAACAAATTCAGGGCTCTGTCCCTGGATCTATCGATTCAGCCTTATGGTGAGTTCTGTTTCTTAATAAATTTTACATTTGTTTTAACCCTCTCCAGCCCAATTTATTATTTTGAGATATGAAAAAATCTTTCATTCATGGAGACTAGTTCTCATACACCAGTAACGGTGTATTTTTGCAATACTGAGCTAGAAGGTTAGCTTTATCAAACCATTTCCCATCTGGCCTTTATATTTTATAGTCAGTCATCAATTGATTTATTGTTGCAAATTTGCAACATGAGCCTGGAGAGGGTTAATGTTGTTTGAATAATTTAGTTTGTTGTGTTTATCTGCCACACATTGAAGACCGGTCCGTGAAATTATTGTCTTATAAGCAATTGAAGAGATGATCATGATTGAGATTGAACTGGGTTGTGGAACATTTAAACTGGATTGTTAAACATTTGCTGGTCGTATAATTACCTCTCTATGTTCTGTTAAATAGTTACGCCGTTGGGCTCTTTCTTTACGCTGCGCAGCCACTTCTGAACTAACGTTAGTGGACTGCGTGGGCTGGTCTGTCTTCCGTGCATCACTAGAAAAAAAGTCAAACACTGAGGGAGTTGCATCTGGTGACAACCTGTTGTTTCTACGAGTCACCAGAACTCCTGCCTCATCAAAAACTTTTCCTCCTCGTAGTCTTCAGCTACAAAGTGATCACTACAAACTCTAGCATTGCTGCTAACTGGTGGGTTCTTCCTTTTGAGTGCAGCTAGCCAACATCGGAGAACAGGTGGTTGTTTAAGTGGTAAATGATGTAAATGAAGTGGTTTCTCCCGATCATTGACTCTGTAA
Source organism: Gymnothorax reevesii (assembly GCA_029721435.1). Classification (NCBI taxonomy): domain Eukaryota; kingdom Metazoa; phylum Chordata; class Actinopteri; order Anguilliformes; family Muraenidae; genus Gymnothorax; species Gymnothorax reevesii. The sequence goes on from CM056583.1 coordinate 74,795,081, forward strand.
AATTCATTTGAACATCCAGGGGAAATGTAAAACATGCCTTCCTTCACTCACATTTTAATTTGCTCCTCTTTCTCTGTCATTTTGAATGAATGGATGTAGTTCCTCAGTGCGATCGCTGGCTTGACGAGTTGAGCCAACCACTCCGATGACGTCACGCCTGGCAACACAATAGCAATGGCGCCTTCCTTGGTTTTGACAGTTGAACTTCAACGGCAGGATTTTGAAATTTCTTATTCCTTCGGTGGAAAAACGTTCATAATATTTTTAGGGTGAGAGACCTTCATTAAATTACGATCAATACCTTTAGTGTTTCATGTCCTGTTTAAGTGTGGGGGCTGTGCTCGGCCAGCAGCATCCTGGGGCAGTAGCCAGAATAAGAACGCTCACCGGAGACAGAACTGTCTGATGGCTGGACTGGGGAGCATTGCAGGAAGCCCGTCCCGATGGCCGTAGAAGGCTTGATAGATGTTACTAATAAACCCGGTGGAGGAGCAGACTGTGGGATGATTAACAGGAATGTGCTCCCCATCCTGGAGACCGAGGGAAAAGCTTGGAAACTGGTTCCTATTTGTAAGACCAGTAACGTGCGGTCGGAGGTTAACTTGATGAGGCAGAATCCTCCCCTCTGCTTGATTAGCAATCAGACGGTTAACTAGTTTAGTAAGACTATTCGGCAGAATGACGGGCCAGTTTAAGTTTCCGCGGAGTTATTACTCAGTACATAGAACCTGAAATGCTCACTAGACAGCAGATTTGCGCGTACTTGCTTCCAGGAAGCCAAAGCAATGTCATCAACAAATATTAAAACTGTTCGACTTATGCAGAGTTCAATGCTTTATCAATATACAATGTATTCTCCTTTAAATACGTGCTTATACACCCAAACAATCAAAAAAAGCGGGCATTTGTTTTCAGTCTTCTTTCATAATCCGATGAACGAAATGTTTTAACGATATACAGAATTACCAAGAGCCGAGAATTTTTCCTAATTTATTATTCAGATTTCCATCCTTGCATTCTCAAATTGAAGAGTATATGTGAATTAATCTTTTTGTCATTATCCCCTCTATCAGTATACAAGCTTCCTATAGGGTTGGTCTTAATTGTTTTGATTGTCAATCAGGAATAGTAGGTGGGAACAGGTTCACAAAATCGTATGATAGAAGTTTGGGTCACTGCCTCACCTCACCACATGTCTCTGAGTAAGACTAGGAAGAGTACCTCTATATTTAAATATCATTTAAGATTACTAATAAAATCTGATGATGATAAACTTGGAAGATACTGACTGGTTGTTGTGTTCCGTTTGTGGTCTGTGTGCCTGGTTAGTTAATTTTAGGTTTTTATTAATTTGGTATGTCAGTTTTTAGTCCATGTCTTAGTGTTCACATTTCATTCCTCTCCCGTGTAGTCCAGTCCACATTTTACCCATGTACTGTCTTTGCTTTCTCCCCGGTCGCGTCATTGTTTGTAGCAGTATCTGTCTTAATTGATTGTGGCACTATTTCGGGTGATTTAATGGATTCTGGGTTTCATCCTTCCTTCTGTTCTCGTTTGCTAGTTTCCCCTTGCTTTCCTATATGTACTAACACTTCTAACAGTTTGTTGTTTTCTTGAAATTACTAACCAAACTAACATTGTATATAATACTAATCTACTAACGAGCATCCGGGATTGTATAACTGCACTTAGTAATTGACTAATTATCTCTCAGCAGTCGCCCTGTTCTTGTCTCCGCCCCTTGCTTTTCTATTCACTGGCTTTGCTAAATTTTCTGCAGACCCTCTGCATTCTCATTATCTATTCTGGCTCTTATTCTGTACACTTAGGAGTCTTTTTATCCAGTTTATTTATCCCGTCTTTGGGATTTTCTTGTGATCCTCGTCTGTGTGTTAATGTTCATCTGTTTCATGTCACTGGTTTCCCTCGTGTTCCACCCCTTGTTAATTATATTAAGTTCCTGCACCTGTGTTTGTGTGTTCCCCCTGCCTTTATCTGTCAGCCCTCAGCAAGCCACTGTCAGATCTGACTTCGCTCCCACTCCCGCTCACACCTCTCTCGGCCTTGTGCACTATCCTCTGGTCCCCTCATCTTCTGTGTGTTTTTTCAGCTGCACCTCCAGCCCAGCCTGCCCTTCCAGCTGCCTCCAGCCCCTGGTGCTCCCTGTCTTCGAGTTCTGAGTCCTGTGTGCTACCTGCCCTGAGCCCTGCGTGCTACCTGCCCTGAGCCCTGTGTGCTACCTGCCCTGAGCCCTGCGTGCTACCTGCCCTGAGTCCTGTGTTCCAGTCGCCTTCGCCGTTGTCCCGAGCCAGCGTTCCTGCCGTCCTGTCTGCCCCCCTCCTGATGTTCTCCCTTACCCTTTTCCTGTGCTGCCCGAGTTAGCCATCTGCCAGCTATGCCCACTGTCTCGTCTTGTGCCTTCCCTCTGCTAGCTTTCCAAGTGTCCCCTAGCTTTCCGAGTGTGCCCTTATTCTGAGTTGTCCTGAGTCTGCCCCCTGTTTCCTGTTCTGGATTCCTGAGTTCTCCCCCGTTCAGTGCTTGGCACAGTGTCTTATTTGGCCAGAGCGCCCCGTTTTTCCCCCTGTCTTATTCTGAGTTTGATTTAATAAATTATTATTTTTGATCCCTGCTCCTGGCGTCTCACTGCCCTTTTGTCTCCTCCGGTTCCCTTTGTTTCTAGTTCCTTGTCCAGTTCCGAGTTTTCCGAGTTCCCAGAGTTCCTAGTGTGTTTTCCTTCCGTTTTCTTTACACTGGTGAAGGAAAGGGCATACAGCGAGTGACAATCTAACTACTTGCACTCTCAAAATAATGAGTATATATGTTAGTCAGATTGTTAAACCAGTCAGTGCTAGCAAATTCATAAAATGACTATTTTTAGTTATTTCATGAAATAACTGGTTTCACAATCTGACTAACATATATTCATTACATACTTGCATGGTGATGGGGAAATATGAATGGATAACACTTAGGAGGCACACAGGGCATTAAACCAATCAGAGGCAGTACATCTGAGAGACATGCAATATGCTGGATGGGAGGAGAAATAAAAAGGATTCACACAAGTATTGTGACAACTCTGCTGATATAGAAATAAAATATCACTATCTACTCCAGATTTCATTGCATTATAGTAGATCTTTAATTCACTGAAATACAAACCCCGATTCCCATGAATTTGGGATTTTGTGCAAAACGTGAATAAAAACAGATTACAATGATTTTCAAATCCTTTTTGACTTATATTCACTTGAGTACACTTACCTAACTGACAAGTATGCATATATCCACACAATTTGTTTATTTTTTGTCTTCCCCTGTATTGCTCTTTCTCAAACTGTGACAATATTGCACTTTCATTGGGGCTGAACACAGCTTGAGTTTCCAGTTTCCCTGGTTCAAACACACAAACATATCCACACCAGATACACCCCCTGAGTTTGCTGCTATAACAAACCAGCAGGGGCTGCAATATTTTGTGTACTGTATTGTCCTGTAACACTGTAATTACTGTCCTGCTCAACTTGGGGACTGGTCCTGACCACTGGTCTTTAGAGCACGGACCGCTGCAGTAACTGTCCTGCTCCACTAAGGGACTGGTCCAGACCACTGGTCCGGGGTGTCTCGAGACAGCGAAATTTCGCTTTCAGTGGCCTTGTAGAGGTACGGTCTCAGAATCACTGTACAGTCCATGCTTGGAAAATTGCAATTACATTGTAAATGGCTGCTTTACCCTCAGCATTACTGTTGGGCAAATCATTTATTTGACCGCTATTTGGATAATTAAATCGTTAGGACTGTAGGTCTAATTGTTCAAAATATTTGAAGGCTGTAAAATAAGCTAGTAACAATCAATGTGGCCTGACAATATGCAGCTCACTGCTTTTTACTGCACAGTCAGCTGTCCAATTGGAACAGCTGTCTGATTAGAAAACATAAATGACATAAATGAACATAAATGAAGGACACCACACTTCATTCGCAGAAGAATTCTGAAATGTCGCAATCACTGGAGGAAAATAAAATCGTCATTGAGTGACAGGCATAGATTAAATTATATTTATTTAGGCTGTTAGATTGCAGGGGGTGAGATAATTCTGGCACTGGCCGTGCTAAGAGGAAATTTCAATTGTTCAATTATTATACTTGAATACATTTTTGTATTATATTTGTATTTCATTTCTGATAGGCATAGTCATGGTCTCCTGTCATAAATCATTTTTCTTTTGGGTAAAAAGAAGCGCTAACTGAGATAATCGAAGCTGGAAAACGTTATTAGAATTCATTACCATGACTGATAATAATTTGCTGACTTTTTTACAGGCTAAAAAGCCTACATAAATAAATCTATTCAGAACATTATGATAAGCTAACACAATTTGAGATATTGTTTAATATTTATTGGGTTTTACCAACATTCTTGAAAGTAGGCTATGTTACTTTGATGGATTCTAGCAGTGGTGTCTCTGGAAGTGATAACTGGTGGGGCCCGGACCATGCCTTTGTGTCAGTGATTGTTCCTGCAATCGAAATTACTGTTGTGTTCTGGGGTCCTGGCCTTTGGCATTTATGGTTTTAACAGTTTCATGTTCCTAGTTTCATAGTTTCATTGTTCTTAGCTCATGTTCATAGTCATAGTTTTAACAGTTTCTTGTATTAGGATTACTCATTTCATAATTCATGTTTATTGTCCATGTTTTTACTTTTCCATGTTTTTGTTTTCACCAGGTCTGCCAAGCCACTCCACCGCTTGTCGGTGTTCCGCCCCGTGCCTTCGTTGTTACACATTTCTGAGCTATGGTTGGCTTTGGTATTTCACCCTTCCTTCCGTGCTGTGCTGATTCAGGGCTGTCTAAGCTTAATTGGCAATTGACTGTTTTTAAGTTACTAACATTTACTAACACTCACTGGGTGGTGTAATTCTTAGATAGGCACATTACTAATATTACTATTAGACAGGGAGTTTGTTGTCATGATTCCTGCTGTGCTATTTCAAGATCTTGCTGTGCTTTTCTGTTCTTAACATTCATGCTTGCTTCCAAACTGCATGCTTAATTGGTACTTAAGCTGAGCACGCTCATTCTCTTAATGAGCAAGTCTTGTCATCCAATCTCTGTCCATGTCTTGATCTTGCCATGCCTCTTGTTTCTCCTTCTCCAGGTGTTGCCCCTCATGTTCTGATTTCTAAGCCTTTATCTGGATGCGGTGGAAGTTGGCTGGCAGACAGTGTCTCGAGTCTCGCTCCATGTTCAAGTTCTTGTTTCCGAGTCTCGCTCCATGTTCAAGTTCTTGTTTCCAAGTCTCGTTCCATGTGCAAGTTTTGTTCTCTAGTTCACGCTCACGTTCATGTTCCCAAGCCTTGTTCTCGTTTTTGTATATAGCCTTAGTATCGTTGATTATTTCTGTTCTTGCTTATCTCCCTGGAGTTTCCAGTGGTTTTTTTGTTTTTGCCTTTTTAGCTCTTTAGTTCTTTGCTCTGTGTAGCGTACCTTAGTTTGTTTTTTGCAACCCTTTGGGCCAAGTTTTTCGTTGGCCCTCGTGCCTGTTTTATTTTGTTTTGAAATAAATCCTCATTCCCATCTCCCCGCATCTGGTGTCTTACTGATCCCATATCAATTACGGTTTCTCTCTCCATGAGATCTGTTGACGACTAAATAATAGGATAAATTCAGATCAGAAAAATTATTTAGGCCACTCAAAAATTGTTCAACGCTTTATGAAAGACAAACTGCATGCACTCAAATGTCTGCGGTACCTTTTCCATACATCGAATGATTTAACTGGCGCTTCATGATCGTTTTGTTTAAATAAAATAAAAGATCATTTGAAATGTCAGTGTGCATTTCTGAATAACGCTGCTTTAAATGCATGAAATTACGCGTCCATATTAATAATTGTCGCCGTACCGAAATGTACCGTACCGTACTGGCTTGTTCTCAGAGTGAATCTATTGCTCAGACCCTCAAGGAAGTTGCATGTTGGGATTGCAACTATTAAAGCAAGTTCAACCAATCCACGCATATTTCTCTCGGACAAAAAAATAAATCGGCAAGACATTGTAACTGTCATTGCCACTTTTTGAAAAAGTCAAAAAAAACAATAAAAAAGCCATGAAAATCCTGGAGGTATTGTTTGTCAATTATGCTAATGATTGCGTGCAAGTCAGGGTTAGTAATTGTTTTAAAGGGGAGCTCTGGGCCCCACCAATCTTTAGTCCTAGAGATGCCCCTGGATTCTAGTAGCCTTACTCTTTTCAGTCGGCGATTATATCAGTAGGCTAGATCGTGGCGCTTTTATTCTGCAGATAGAGATACTTATTTTAGGTAGAAGGCGAGAAGAGTGAAATAGGCCATGGTCTGGTTTAATCATTAAAATTTAGTTTTGATTACAACTACCTCATCTTGGCCAATGCTGCTACTGTATTACGATCTGCTGTAAATCGGCTTTAACAATTAAAATAGGTTATAGGATATTACAGTCATGGGATGATTTCAGTCCCATTCCTAATGGACAGCGACACTAGCCCTCTGCATGGGTAAAACATTTACCCCTTTGACAGACAAAACACTTTTATCCTTTGCTCGGAAGGATTGAATGAAGCCATTTTCTAGTGTTTTCTGTGAAGCCAGTTTTCTTGTCAGAAATGGCCACCACATTTTCAAATGAATTACGCGGAGCGTATTACATCTGTGTCATAGCCTACCCCTCTTCCTGAGTAGCTTATAGCTATAGCCTACTATTTAAAATTTAGCTTTTATGGTGCAGAAAGAAAGCACAATATTTAGCCGAGATTAACAGCAGAAAGCAATGTGTGAACTGGCTGCAATTTATTGACACAACTTTCCAAAGCTGCCAATAATTTGTATCGTTCTCTAGCTAGTCTAGATTGAAATAATCTGGTCAGAGCATTAATATTCTCGAGAATAAACTGAGGCATTATTGGTTATTTTCTTTACTCCTGCCTATATTCATCGGGTTTTGTTGGGTGTCTCTGGATAGTTTATTAACTTGGGTCAGTGTTTATAGTGACTATTGTTACAACAGAAGTTTAAATAACATACAAGTGGACAACCTCTTGTTTGTTTATTTATTTATTTATTTATTTATTTATTTATTTATTATTTTCCTCCCGGAAATGGCCACCGCATTTTCAAATGAATTAACAAACACAAAAGTGTAATAAAAGCTCAATTTTAATGTAAAATCATCATCACTTCTCCCACAGTAAAATGGTTTCTATGCTGCTGATTAGAAGCTCCACGATCTACTGAAATAAACACCAAGTGAAAAGAGTTATTAGAATTCATTAATGTAACTTACTTACGAGAATGACTTAGTAAAGCCAGATGAATATGAAATAAATGTTCAAATTGTGCAAGCTTATGGACTAAAATCATAATGCTCAGTATATTTATAAAAATAGTCGGCAAGTTATGACCAGTAGGTCTAACGTTAATGAATTCTAATCACACGTTGTTGAGGATTTTATTCCAGCATTGTTTATTATATTTACTAATATTGATTATAGATATATGTTGTCATTGCTCATACTAATAATCAATAACCATATTATGTAGGCAGCAAAAAGACAAACACACATACAAATATACATACAAGCAGTTCACACACAAATAGATTTGCATATACAAGCAATTCAGTTCACACTTGCATGAGCAGCTTACACACACATAAGCAGCGCACTTCTGTAGCTTTGATTAGTAAGCAGGCTTCTGTTTTCTTGATTCAAAAAACATAATCAGAGGATGTATTTGATTTCTGTAGCTTTGATCAATATTTGTCCAGCATAATCATAAGTTGCTACTGAACACATAATCAATTGAATTATTTTAATTTGATATGCATCGAATTCATCCACTGGTATCTTTTTCTTTTTTATCTGGCTGTATTTTTTCTAAGTGTGACTGTGGGTCACTTAAGGTGATGCGCATGCGTCTTTGCTCTGCATTTCTGAGGGGTTACCTAATTGAGATCTCAGGTTGCCTGCCCAATTGTAGGGCGAGAATGAAAAGGGGAAGGTCCATATTTGAGGTATATAACCCATTGTAACCCTGGAAAAGGTCAGTTGATGGGGGGACCGTCAGTTCGTGAGCAGTTCTACAGGGGAGTTCGTCTTGCAGTTCATCGGGCACTTCCTCTTTATATTTTTCAACATGACACAATAAAGCCTAATTTTTCCTTTTTCAAGAATCTGTCTCTCTCCAATTGCTTGAGGATGGGGGAATCTCAATATTTTGAAGAAAATCCACAACATTTTCCAGCTTATCTTCCCTCAGGATAGGTGCTTCTTTTTTCAGCAAAGAAACGTGATATATTGCAGGAGGCTGTGACTATATTCTGTCAGGAGCGTAAAATGTATCAAAGTCTAATGATTGTATAGCCTATAGTTAAAGTTGACTTTTAATTGTAAAATCGTATGAGCCTCATTCATTTGAAAAGGCGATGGCCGTTTCCGAAGAGAAGGGGAAAATGCATGACAACAAAGCTCGGTGATAAATATAATAGCCTAAGCTTGGTCGTTGTCTAACAACAGACACACTATAATCACTGACCCGAGTTATTCATGGCTAATCTTGGTCGATGTATTACTGTAGCCTACTACCAGTTGCGGTAAATCGTTTTACGCAATTAAGCCATGTTAAAAGATCACTCGTTTTTCAGAGGGATTGAATGGTAAGACCATCAAGTCATTTTCTCGTGTTTTCTGAGAAGCCAAATTACTTTTCGGAAAGGGGCCACCGCATTTTCAAATTAACTACATGAAGCTGTAATAGAAGCTCTATTATAAAATAAGGTATGTATCACACCCCTCTGCCTGAGTACAGCCTTCTACAAAAAGTTATGTTTTTATGGTAGAGAGAAAAAAAGCACAATAATCAACCGAAATTAACAGCCGACAGCAATGTATGAACAGTGTCATGGCTCCAATTTTCTACGAAATATAAGACAGCAAAGGATGACAGGCAAAATTTCAAAACTAAAACAGATTTAATTCAACAAAGACTAACACTTACCTACAATTTATACTGCTGACCAAGATTGATCATATACAAGAAAAAAAATATTTACAGTCCCTTGAGATGGGGTTGCTTGGTGATGTTCCGGGTGAGAAAAATGCTCCAACACAGGCAAAAATCCACAAAAAGCTTCACAGGTCTTGAAAAGAGTGACAGGTCTGGTCAAATGTATCCTTCTCCTTGCAATTTCTCCTACTCCTCCACTCTCTCAATTTTTCTCCTTATATACTCTTTTGCAGCCCCCTCCCACCTTTTAGGCTTTTTTTTTTATTCTCTGGGACTTTCCGTTTCAGACATGCCCAGGACATGCCCAAACCTAGCTCCAGACTGGGCTGAACAAAAAAAGGTCAATACTGCCATCTAATGGCTTCTTTTCACATTACAACTCCATTCCAAAAGGGAAAAATTTTGACTCATAAAGGCAAAATTTTTGTTCATAATACAAAAATGGTTACGTAGACACTTGTGCATATATACATATCATACAATATGCTAATAAACATGATATATACACATACTCAAACATGGGATAAGCAATCAGCAATTACATTGTCAGTACCCTTTACATGCTTAATTTCCATGTCAAACTCCTGTAAAATCAAACTCCAATTCAACAATTTCCGATTCTTGTTTTTCATCTTACTCAAAAACATTAACAGATTGTGGTCAGAGTACACAATCATTGGCTTTTGCCCTGTACAAACATAAACCTCAAAGTGTTGAAAGGACAGAACCAGAGCCAACAGCTCCTTCTCAATTGTGGAATAGTTCTTTTGGTGGCAATTGAACTTCCTGGAGAAGTATGCCACAGGATGCTCAACGTCATCAGAGTCACTTCTCTGGAGGAGGACAGATCCACAAGCTGGGTTGCTATCATCGACCGCGATGGAGAACGGTTTGCTGAAGTCAGGAGATTTGAGCACAGGGAAGTGACACAGCAGAGACTTCAGGCGATCGAAGGCTCTTTGGCATGCTTCATCCCAAGTGAACTTTACGCCTTTCTTCAGTTAGTCGGGCAGACTGAAAGCAATCTCAGCAAAGTTCTTGCAGAACATCAAGATTTTGCAACACTTCAGAATTTGACAATTTACATGAAAGAACTTAAGCTTTAATTCTAGGTTCATCATCTGGAAACTCCCCCTCATCTTCACACGTCTCGACCGTAGGAGAATCTGAGGTCACAGCTGCGACCCTAGCATTTCTGTCTGATAAGGCTTCAGCATCTTAATGTGACACAACTCTTTTGGCTTTCTGCTATCTGGAGTCTTCACAATGTAATTGAGATCATTGAGTTTTGTTAGAATTTCATATGGACCATGAAATCTAGCCTGCAATGGATTGTACTGCAAGGGAAACAACACAAGGACCTTGTTTCCTGGTTTAAACTCACGGCTTCTAGCCTTATGATCATACCATGTTTTCCTTTTTCCCTGCCTTGATTTCAAGTTCTCTTTAGCTAGGTCACAAGCTACATGCAGTCTTTCCTTGAACTTGCTAATATAGTCTAACAGACTGATATGTGGCTCTTTCTCTTGCCATTGTTCACTCAACAATAGCAAAGGTCCTCTCACTTCATGGCCAAACATTAGCTCAAACGGACTGAATCCAGTAGACTCCTGCACCTGCCTCTCTAGCTGCAAACAACAGCAAATGAACACCCTCATCCCAGTCTTTCTCGTGGTCATAACAATAAGTCCTCATCATTGTCTTGAGAGTGGAATGAAACCGCTCTAAGGCACCCTGACTTTCTGTATAATAGGCACTGGAAAGAATCTGCTTCACACCTAATTCATACACAACCTGCTGAAACAATCCGGAAGTAAAATTGCTACCTTAGTCTGACTGAATTTCCCTGGGAAGGCCAAACAACGTGAAGAACTTTATCAAAGCCTTCGAGATTGCAGTTGCCTTGATGTTACGTAGAGGTATGGCTTCAGGGAATCTAGTAGATGCACACATGATTGTCAACAAATACTGATTTCCAGATCTAGTCTTGGGTAATGGACTAACACAATCAACGATGACCTTAGAGAAGGGCTCCCAAAATGCTGGGATAGGCTACTTGTGGGTCTAACTGGTGTTTTCCAACTACCTGGCAAGTCTGACAGGTTTTGCAAAAGTTGAAAACATCTTACCGAGGTCCAGGCCAGAAGAAGTGTTTCATGATCTTATCAACAGTCTTGTTAACACCAAGATGACCTCCTAAAGGTAAACTATGAGCCATTGTTAAGATCTCATTCCTGTAGACCTTCGGAACAACAATTTGCCCAACCACTGCCCAATCTGCATTGGCAGGGATATCAGGAAGGCGCCACTTCCGCATCAACACACCATCCTTGAGATAATACCCAACTGGAACTGCATCTATTTCTTTATCTGGAAGGGCTCTCCTCTTTAGTACACACATTTTAGGATCATTAGTTTGCTCCTCAATCAACCGCTTTCTGGACAGAGACAAGTCTCCAGACACATCAGAATCACCAGACCCATCTGGCTGGCTGAAGAGAGAACTGATAAAAGTATCTGATAAGTCCTCAAACGGAGAAACCATAGTAGGTCGAACAGAATCATGAGGCAAACCACCTGAGTCATGGCTATTCAATGTGCTGGACGGCATCACATCATCTTCTTCTTGAGCCTTCTTGACCATAGCACGGGTCACTGCACAAGAGGGATACAGAGATGGGTCTTCATCGCCATCTTCAGTGCTCGGCTGTGAAGTAAGATGAACAGGGGGAACTACATTGCCCCCCGCCAGGTCATTGCCTGGCAACAGAGAAACACCCTCGATAGGTAGATTTGACATAAGTCCCACCTTTACCTGTCCTGTAACTAAATCTGACTTCAAGAATACGGAGTGCAGGGGTACAGATACAGTCCTCCCTTCAAAACCTTGTACAAGTATGAAATCCCCAGAAGCGGTCTAATCATGTAACTCCAAGGAGTCCATCAAGAAAAGTGACTGAGAAGCTCCTGTATCCCTTAGGATATATACTATATGGGGACAGGAGTAGAATGCTCATTCAGAGCCACAAATTCCTCTGACACAAATTGAAGAAATTCCTCCCTCACAAAGTCAGCAGTCTCAGGCTTTTTAACCCCACAAGGAGCAGGCAATTTAGCAGATCGGTCATCTACTACAGGGGCTTCTAACCTTGTTTTCACAAAGGCATTTGGTTTGGTATCCTTTTCTTTTTCTTTCTTAGCTTTAAGGAACCAACAGTTAGTTGTAACATGACCAGATTTCTTGCAATAATTGCAAACTAGACCACTTTTGTCACTGTCAGCTTTCACACTTTGATCAGACCTGTGACTGCATTTCTGAGCACCATCACCAGATTTGTCTTTGGGTGATGAATCTTGGGTATCACCATTACCTTTCTTCTGAAATTGGAACCATCTATTGTTACTGCTAGACTGAAATTTGGACTTATGTGTGAGAACATATTCGTCTGCAAACTTGGCAGCTGATTGTAAATTCAGTGCTTGCTTCTCATTAAGGTAGGTCTTAATATCATCCTTGACACAATTCTTAAATTCTTCAACTAACACCATCTCTTTTTGTGAGTTGAAATCATCCTTGACCTCCATAGAACTACACCAGCGCTCAAAGCAAACCTTCTTCTCGTTAGCAATTCCACATAAGTCTGATTTTCAGATTTCTTCAGACCTCTGAATTCCTGTTGGTAAGCCTCTGGAACCAACTCATAAGCTCTCAAAATAACCTTTTTGACAACCTCACTATCAGAGGAATCGTCTGCAGACAAAGCCGAATAGGCTTGTTGAGCTTTACCCTTGAGGACAGTTTGCAACATCAGAGGCCAGTGCTCCTTCAGCCACTGGCAACTCTTTGCTACCTTTTCAAAGCACTGGAAATACTTATCAACCTCCTCCACTGAGAATGGAGGCACCAGCTTTACCTCCTGGCTAGCACAAAATTTATTTTCAATGTCTATTTTTATTTTTAGTTCCTCCATTTGGAGCCTTTCTTCTCTATATAACTTCTCTAACTCAAAATCTCTCTGTCTCTCTCTTTCTGCTCTTTAAAATTCATTGTTTTTCTTTTCCCTCCCTTTCTTTCTCTCTTCCTGCCCTCACAAATTCACTTTGTTTTTCTTTTTCCTCCCTTTCAATCTCTAGCATTTTTAAATTAAGTTCCATATCTACATTTGTATTTTTCACTGGAAACTGTTCCAGATCTCCTGGTACAAACACATTTTCATCAATGTAATATTCAACAATCTCTCTTGCCAGTCTTGCTTTTCGCATGGCTGGTTTTACCTCTGTCAGCTCTAACTGTTTGCGTATTTCTAGCAGTTCTGTCTTTTTAAAAGACTTCAAAACCTCTACGGTTGGTGATGCCAAGAAATCATCCATTGCAGTTGATCTGTCACTATATATCTTGGAAAAAAAAAAAAAAAACAATTTAACAATTTGAAATGTTTGATTTTCAATAAATGACTCACACAGTGGTCAATCCCTAACTTGAACCCCCAATTTGTTATGGACCCAATTTTCTACGACATATAAGACAGCAAAGGATGACAGGCAAAATTTCAAAACTAAAACAGATTTAATTCAACAAAGACTAACACTTACCTACAATTTATACTGCTGACCAAGATTGATCATATACAAGAAAAAAAATATTTACAGTCCCTTGAGATGGGGTTGCTTGGTGATGTTCCGGGTGAGAAAAATGCTCCAACACAGGCAAAAATCCACAAAAAGCTTCACAGGTCTTGAAAAGAGTGACAGGTCTGGTCAAATGTATCCTTCTCCTTGCAATTTCTCCTACTCCTCCACTCTCTCAATTTTTCTCCTTATATACTCTTTTGCAGGCCCCTCCCACCTTTTAGACTTTTTTTTTATTCTCTGGGACTTTCCGTCTCAGACATGCCCAGGACATGCCCAAACCTAGCTCCAGACTGGGCTTAACAAAAAAAAAAAAAAGGTGAATACAGCAATCTAGTGGCTTCTTTTCACATTACAACAGGCTGCAATTTCTTAACATTACTTTCCAAACCTGCCGATCATTTTTAATGCTCTCCAGCTAGGCTAGATAAAAATGATCTGATTAGAGCATTCATATTTTCGAAAATAAGATGACAAAATATCGTCATATTCATGGAGTTTTGTTAGGTGTCACTAGCTGCTTAATTAATTTGCCAGATTAGTGCAGTATAGAAAAGACTACCGGCTTCAAATTTTGAACAATCACATTCATTGCAATTTATTTATGAAAATGGCAGGCTAGATAAATAGTTTGGCCAACAGTTATGTTGAGCTTAAGGCAGGCATTTACCATCTAATCACAGTATTTTAAGAATGCACTGCTCAGTCAGTGGTTCCGAGACCTTACCTTGGTGGGAGGCCAGCAAAGACTGCAAATTTCACTGTCTCGAGACACTCCGGACCAGTGGTCCGGACCAGTCCCCTAGTGGAGCAGGACAGTTACTGCAATGGCCCGTGCTTCAAAGACCAGTGGTCCGGACCAGTCCCCTAGTGGAGCAGGAGAGTTACTGCAGTGGTCCGTGTTCCAAAGACCAGTGGTCCGGACTAGTCCCCTAGTAGAGCAGGACAGTCACTGCAATGGTCCGTGCTCCAAAGACCAGTGGTCCGGACCAGTCTCCTAGTGGAGCAGGAGAGTTACTGCAGTGGTCCGTGTTACAGGAGAGTACAGTACACAAAATGTTACAGCCTTCTCTTTAACAAACCCAGACACATGATTGTCTTTTGAATGTATGCCTTTATTGTACTTATTGGTGTGTAGCATGCTGCCTTGGAATAGGTGAAATCTTTCTTTCTTCTGTTCTCCTTCTGCTTAGTTTTATGGTTTGTATTTGTGATGCCAAAATGCTGAATGCCTTCGAGTGCATCAAGCGCTGTAAAGGCCCAAACAGAACCATGGCCGGGTATGTCCTGCCCGCCCTGTATTGCACAAGCATAATTCTGCAGCAATGGGGTCAAACCAGTGAGAATTGGTTTTATTCTTGAATGAAAATGATTCCATAATTTGTTAATTTGCTATTCAAAAACATGGTGAAATGCTGGCTATTAACTGATCGGATAATATTGAACACATCTTCTGCCAAGACCACGGTTTAGGGAATGCTGTATATTGTTAAGTAATGGTTGGCACTTTCTGAGGGAGGGGCCTTGGCTACAGAAGGGTTCCATTTCTACGCCTCTGGGTGGACACATGATATTTGGTCGTGATGTAAACAGAAAGTAGCTGTCGTTGAGTGTTGGCGCCTAGCCAGAGGGGCCACAGGCCTACCCAATCAAATGGGGGTATTTTTTCTGTTTTTTCTTTTTTTTTAATGATTTGTATTCTTGAGGTGTCACTGGCATGTTATAGCCAATTAAAAGTTGCAGTGTTAGTGTTTGTGGGGCTGATATTTAAAAGTTTACTATTTTGTGTGCACTAAGTGTCATGGTTTTGGAGCTTTGAGAGCTCCTTTTGTTACTCTCGTCCGGGACGATACCAGCTGGCATTAATTGGGGGCGTTACCCGGACCCTATTTAAGCTCCTGTTCTGCCTCGCTCGTGTTGCTAGAGTGTCATTTTCTCCTTGGCGCTTTAGCCGGTAAGGTCTTTAAAGAGAGAGTATTGTCAGGATCTTAGCTGCATAACAGGATTAGTATTAGTGAGTAAGGGAATCTTTGGTTTATTTCCCTTTTCTTTTGTTCTTTTTTTTGAGCTCGCCTATTTTCTACCACAGATGGCGTCAGGTCCGTTGGTAGCGCGAGTCTCGTGATTTCTATCTGTTTTAGTCTCTCAGCACTCTGCTGGTTTTTCCTTTTATTTATGGCCACTGCTCTTGGCGTCCTACTACCAACGCTCATCACACTAAGTGCTCACTGTTAATTAATAGTCCCATGGTGTTGAGAAGAGATTCAGGAAAAATATTCAGATTTTTGGGGGAATTTTTAAAAATTGTTCAGTTAGATAAGAGAAATTTAAAAGCAAATTTTTAAAGCAAAGTGTATAAAGATACCTCAGTTGGAGGTATTTTGGAGGAATTTTGCCGTTTTGAAAGAGATGAATCGAAAATATATTTTCAAATTTCTACAAACCCCAATTCTAATGAAGTTGTGATGTTGCATAAAATGTGAATAAAAACAGAATACAATGATTTGCAAATCCTTTTCAATCTATATTCAATTGAGTACACTATAAAGACAAGATAGTTAATGTTCAAACTGATAAACTGTATTGTTTTTATTTTGAGATACTCACTCATTTAGTATTTGATGTCTGCAACACGTTCCAAAAACGTTGGGATGGGGGCAACAAAAGACTGCCAAAGTTGAGCAATGTTCAGAAAACACCTGTTTGGAACATTCCACTGGTGAACAGGTTAATTTGAAACAGGTGAGTGTCATGATTAGGTATAAAAGGATCATCCCTGAAAGGCTGTCATTCACAAGCAAGGATGGGGGCAAGGTTCATCACTTTGTGAACAACTGCGTGAGCAAATAGTCCAACAGTTTAAGAACAATGTTTCTCAACGTGCAGTTGCAAGGAATTCAGGGATTTCATCATATACAGTCCATAATATAATCAAAAGATTTAGATAAAATCCAGAGAAATCTCTACGCGTAAGCGGGAAAGCCAAAAAACAAGCTTGAATGCCTGTGACATATCGGTCCCTCAGGCAGCACGGCATTAAAAGCCAATATCATTCTGAAAAGGATGTTTTCGTGTGAGCTCAGGAACACTTCGAAAAACCATTGTCACAGTTCATTGCTACATTTACAAGAGCAAGTTAAAACATCCAAAGCAAAAGCCATGTACTAAAAACACCCAGAAACGCAGCCGGCTACTCTGGGCCCGAGCTCATCTGAGATGGACTGACGCAAAGTGGAAAAGTGTGCTGTGGTCTGACAAATCCACATTTCAAACTGTTTTTGTAAGTCATGGACGTCATGTCCTCCGGGTTACAAGGGAAAAGGACCATCCAGATTGTTATCAGTGCGAAGTTCAAAAGCTAGCATCTATGATGGTATTGGGACGCGTTAGTGCCCATAGCATGGGTAACTTGCTCATCTCTGAAGGCACCCTTAATGCAGAAAGGTGCATACAAGTTTTGGAGTAACGTATGCTGCCGTCCAAGCAATGTCCTTTTCGCTGGTTTCAGAAATTTCCAGAAATTTGGCACAAATGTTGTGTGTAAAGGACAAGGGCGTAAGCCTAAGATGAACATCCGTGATCTCTAATCAGTCTGACAGCACTGCACAAAGAACTATCGTTTCTGTAAAAGTGATATAAACCTTATGGGTTTGGGATTGTTTTTGCAAACCTTTGTAAATTGCTCCAATACTTAGCTACATCCAAAAATTCCAGTTAGAACTTTATTTTGCAAAAAAGAATCCTTATGTCTACGGTGTCCAGAAGTGCTGTCCATTTCTCTGGGCTTGGAGGCAGAATACACAGTGGAAACGTGTATAACCATGTACACAGTGGAAACGTGTATAACCATGTACACAGTGGAAACGTGTATTGTGGTCAGACAAAACTTTCAGGTCTTTTTTTGGAAGAAATCCATGCCATGTGCTCTGGAGCACAAAGAAAAAAGACCATCCAGACTGTCGCCAGTCCAAAAGCCATGCTCTGTCATAGAATGGGGATGTGTCAGTGCCACGAGCAAGGACAAGTTGCACTTCTGTGAACTCACCATTATTGCTAAAAAGTACACACAGATTTTGAAGCAAAATATGTTAACTTTGCAGTATTTTTTTTTCGCAACGCCCATGCACATTTCAAAAAGACAGTGCAAAATCAAATTCAGTATGCTTTACAAAAGAATTTCTGCATTAGAATTCAATTACAGTACATTATATTATATTATATATTGAAAAGTATTTTACCTAGAAGTTCAAATTTGAAGGTAAGAGCACATCCACACACAAGACACAGCAAGAATTTGGAGGATTGGGACTTGACTTAGCTGCATGGCCACAAAAAAGGCACTTATTAGTGAAGCTTATTGATAAAAAAAATAAGACTTTACTTTGCAAGGGAGCATAAAGATTCAACTGAGGAGCAATGAATAAAGGCCATGTGGTTTGATGAGTCCAGATTTACCCATTACCAGAGTGATGGGCACATCAGGTTATGACCGAAATCCCACCATGCATAGTGCCCTCTGTACAAGCCTCTTCAGGCAGTGTCATGATCTGGGGTTGCTTCAACTGGTCAGGTCTAGGCTCTAAGTTCTGTAGCAATAAAATTAATTTTGTATACTACCTAAACATACTGGAAGTCCTGTCACCCATCAATTGACTTTTTAATCCCTGATGGCACAAACATGTTCTAGGATGACCATGCCAAGATTCATGTGAAAGAGTGCTTCATCGACCATGAGGAATCATTATAACACATGAATTGGCCACCACAGAGTCTGGTGCTGGACCAATTGAAAGTCTTTGGAATGTGCTGGAGAAAGCAAATCTGGCTGGAAATACTGCAAGTGTTGAAACCAGCGGCAGCTCTAGAACCAGGAATTGGGGGGGCGCAGATACGTCCCTTTATGACAATTAGTCCTAGCTACAGTAGTTCTCAATCATTTTCGTTTACTGACGCATTTTCCAATTATCCTAATTGTTAACTGAAGACACGGTTTCTCTCCATATGCGATGGAACAGCGATGAAAACATGGCCTAAATTCAGTATAGTGGCGGAACCAGAACTGAGAATTGTTACAAAACATCCGTTTAAAACAGTCATTAGTCCTGACCTGTTCTCAGTCATTTTCATGATTGACAAAAGGTTCACTCCAAAGCACTCCACACTTCTGCCGTCCAATGGCAGAACCTAATAACTCACTTTTATTTGATTTTGAGAAAAAAGCAGAAAATGAAACAACTTGATATTAAAGCCTGGTTATTTGGGGAAGGTTAGTTTTATAGTTCATTATTAATCTCTAGGGATCACTAACTCAAGGACAATTTTAACCCTTACAGGTCATTTTCTGCTTTTTTTCTCAAAATCAAATAAAAGTGAGTTACTAGGTTCTGCCATTGGACGGCAGACTTGACAGGTGCTGCTTGTTCTCCCTGATTACATAAGAAGACAATCATTCATCTGGACGCGTATTTGCTGCATTTAAATCAACGTTATTCAAATTTGCATACCTGTCGACTCTCAAGCAAATAGCTTGAGCAGCACGCTGCCTATTTGACTGCCGAGTTCCTCTTTTTTTTTCTCTTTTTTTTAATCAACCCACGCAATACCGACAGTGAAAGGCGATATTTCAATGGAAGCGGACCTGATCAATCAACGCGGACCTGATCAATCAACGCGAAGCACTAGCGCATTAATAAGTGAATTATTTTTCCGTACTGTATTTCATCAATTTCATCACTGTTTGATCGCATATGGAGAGAAACCGTGTCTTCAAATGCCAATCACGATATTAGGAAAACGCGTCAGTAAAGGAAAATGATTGAGATCTAGCCAGGACTAATTGTCTTAAAGGGACGTGTCTGCACCCCCCCCCCCCCGGTTCCCGGTTCTCGAACCGTTACTGGTTGTAACATTGGACAAGATTGTTAGAACAATACCACAACAAATATGCGTTGTGATTTAAGTTAAAGGTGGCTTGACAAAATACAGTTTGTACTTTCTTTGGATGTGCAGTGTAGATTTAAAATGAGAAATCAAATAATCACTTGCTTTTCATTTTTTAATATTCATTTCTGAATGGAAAATAGAACTAACAAATGATACACGGACCCTCAACCTATCCTAAGAACATTTTGGGTGATTGAGCCTTTTCTCTTGCCAAAATTATAGAATAATCATGTCGCAGGGTTGTGCGTAGACATGGATGCATATGCAAAATGAGAAAGTCTGAAAGCTACCTAAAAACAAAGGCAGCAACTAAATCTGCGAACAGACTGAGAGGAAAAAATAAGAACAAATAATAATGTCAAGGAACCTAGAAGCCACAACCTGGCATGAGAGAGAAATAAAAATAACTAGCTCACAAAACTACGGAGTAAAGTTCGGGAAAAGCGAAAAGAAAACAAACTATGATTTTGGTTCAGTAAAGCAACTCAGAAAGGAAATAATCTGCTCTTCCCGATCACTGAACCATGAAAAGGGATTTCTCTCTGAATGAAATTTAAATATTGTGCAACGAGAGTATAACCCTGGACTCTAAACCACAAGGGTTGACAAAGCTGACAGGTGAAGCCTAGATTCTACAATGAGCCCTCATAAGAAGAAGAGAACTAAACCTGGAGGAGTTTGTTAAAAGAACCTCCGAATACCGGCTTAAGCACGACCCAAATGGCAGCAATAAAGCGCCAAAGAAAGGACAAGGTGTTGTTTAAATAGACTAGAGCTGATTAATCAGGTAGAAATCACCTGTCACAAAACAAACCAAAACGAAATACCACAGCATAATGTGATTGGCAGATAAAATATTTTTTCCTCAGAAACCCAACTAAAAGTGACACTTCTAGAGATGTAGTGCTTTGGGAATCTGATACAATCAGTCTTAAAATGAAAACTCGCTGTTGATCATACCATGGAACAAGACGGAAAGGTCCTAGAAGTTGCATGTGAAGGCTCTCATACAGTTTCTTTTTTGCCATTACTATGTCACAACAATAGCTGTCCCGAGGGAATGTGCAATGTGAATGATCGATTTTTATTCTTTTTTTTTAAGATTATTTGCTGGGAATGTTTCCTTTTTTTGATGGATATACAGTGTAGGGAGACAGGAAAGTTTGGGAAAGACGTGCAGCAAATGACCCGAGCCGGAATCAAACCCAGGTCACTGCGGGAAGGACATAGCCTTTATGGTGCGCATGCTTTGATCGATGAGCCACCGGGGCACCCCGATCGATTTTTATTCTAATGAAAGAGTGATGTTAAATGTTTTTGCCTAAAGAAATAGATGTTTGGTTAATGTAATATTTTTCTCTGCTTTATACAGGAGCTACATGTCAACAACCGAGTTATGAGAGCTGACCCACAGCAAACTAACACTCTTCTCTTCTTTTTTGAATTTAGATACAACAGGATCTAAGTGATTTGCGGAGTAATTAAATTGTGTGATTGTTACATGAATTCAACTGTGAAGTCTCTTTAAAGACTGAGTTGAAGGAAACAACAATCTGAAAAAGAGAGAAAGCTATAAATGACCTTAAAGGATGAAAATGACTAAAATAAAATGCTACTGGCCTGGCCAGCACCTCAAAATAAAAAAAATTTGGGGTGAATTCAACTGCTGCATTATGAATCATGATTCAGGTTAAATTGAAAATTCATAAAAGGTGGTACCACCAGTTACTTGATAAGTCAGCTAATAACATGTGATCAATTTTCAATTTCCTTTACGATTCCATTGACAAAAAAATCTGCCATAATTATGACAGTGACGCTGACCTGAGTTTC
Source organism: Gymnothorax reevesii (assembly GCA_029721435.1). NCBI lineage: Eukaryota > Metazoa > Chordata > Actinopteri > Anguilliformes > Muraenidae > Gymnothorax > Gymnothorax reevesii. The sequence goes on from CM056583.1 coordinate 74,816,527, forward strand.
TCAGAGGTATTGCTGTGACTGTGCAGGTTTTTGAGAAGATTCAAAATAGCCCTGCAGTCCAAACCGACCTGGGGACTGCCCAATATGGTGTAAGTAGCACAAAAGAATTGATGAGAACGGGGGTATATGACTTCAGTCCTCCTGCAAAGCTCCAGGGGAAATAGAGGCCATTAGCCTATTTTTCTGTTGAACTACATTCAGTAACAGAAGATATATAGTACTGCACTCTGCAGATCTTCTTCCAGCACAAGATAAAGGTAAACTGCATGATTGTATGATTGCCATAGAAAAGTTTACCCCTCTAGGTTGCTCGCAGTTGCTTTCACTCCCACAGACACAGGAAGAGAAGAAGGCGCAGTAGAAGAAAGTGAAACCTAGAAACCTAGTGGCAGGGGGTATGGCGGGGGCCTGATGGAAAGCCCTGTATTCCAAAATACCTGTTTTCTATATATGCTAAGTTGACACATGGCGTAGTCCATGCGTCAAAAGGGGGGATGATATCAGAAATAAAAAGGTATTGGTAAACACATAGATCAGGCTTCTGAAACTTGAACGGTTTGAACAGTGTATGGTTTGTGCAGCACACAATGTTGGCTCAGAACAGCAAAGACTGGAAACTGGATCAGTGGCGGCCGGCCAGTAGAGGGTGCTGGGGCGCTGCCCCCCCTTCAAATATCAAGAGTTGAAAATTTACTTAAACATGTGACATACAATTTAGTCATATAATGCAAATAATTACGAAATAAACGCGTCTTTCAGTCTGTGAGCGCCTGTCAACAGCCCCTAAATATCGGTTCCAAATAGTATTTTGTTGATTTCTCTGTATAGATATACTTCCTGGGTGAGGGACGCCGGCCAAACGATACCTTATGTAAGCTCTCAAAGTTTTGGTGAGCACGTGATCCGAGGCTGCTGTTTCATTGGTTTCTTCAGATTTTCTTACGGGGTGCAGTTCTGAGCGCCCCAGACACTCCCACTTTTTTTGGCTGCGAATTGGTATTGTTTTAATGTTTTTTTATCAAATGTTATTGGACAGTTCTCATGGCTGCCAATCATGTTCACACCCACTGTGACGCTTAGTCTCGACCGAGGTCTCGACTGTCAAATCATCCACCGCCTTTTCAACCTGGTGGCTGAGCGAGATGGCATGTTCAAGTGTACGCGGGGAAACTGAACACAATTTGGTTCTTTCTTGACAAAAACAGCCTTTCTCAAGCCGTTCACTGGAGGAACAAAGGAAAGGAAAGGAGCTTGGCTCGGACCGACACGATTTAAAGCTCCAGCTTCAGAAAAGAGCTAGCACCTGGGGCTTCTCCCGCACTTATTACAACAAATGGAGTTGGCTAGCTGGATGTAGCGTAGCAATGCCTTTTATTGCTATCCCTGATTGTTGTTCCAATTTGGCAGATTGCACAGAAAGTGTGATCAATTGACAACTTTTATTTTTGAACCAATATAAAATGTTCCATCTCTGTATGCATGCACGTGCATGTGTGAGCGGATATTTACTTCCTGGCCTTCTAGAATTTTCACCAACTCGCCTCTGTGTCCCTCATTAAAAAGGTAAAAATTTCCATCCACATTAATAACAAAAGCAACAACCTGTAATCTTGGTAAGGCACCGCTGTGAATGTGATTTTGCGGCTGCTGGCAGAGTATTTCAACCCTTCTGCGCAGATTTGTCTGCCAATGGACACGGAGCTGCAGATTTATGTACGCAGTTACAATATTCTATCACTAGATGGCAGACCCGGATCAGTAATTGAATTTTCACAAGCAAGCCGAGTTCAAACACGAATTACCATATGGACGAGTTCACTACAATGTCTGGATGGATCAGGTTGGCACATACAAACTACAGAGTGGCCCAAAAAAGTCCCTCCTTTCTCTCAGAACTCCAAGGTGGATGAGAAACTTGGAAATGAATTGGCTGGATTGACTAATTATCCAGTGTATGAATTTTATTGCCATAAAATAATCCCAGGTAAAAACTGTGCATTTCAGGTCACTGTTCAAGAGTAGGTATACAGGCTTTAACAAAGCCCTGCTTATTGTGGATTAGCGGGTTGGTCACTGGTGTGCCTTCCTTTTTCTCTGCTCATCGTGCCATTATTGGCGTTGGCTCAGACAATCTTGTCACCGTTTAAGTTTTTTATTTTATACTTCCATCCTGTTAAGTACAGTGGGACCTGTTGGTCACGCTTTCTGTGGAATCTGTCATTTATGTATATAAATATGTAATTTACCACAGCTGTAAGGTGCTGGAAAAGCATGAAAACGCACCTTGAAAATCCTAGAAAAGTGCTTTGAATTTCACTTTGGAAAAGGCTTACAGTGCTGCAATAATTCCACGTGTTCATTCATAGTTTTGATGACCTCAGGGAAAATCTACAGTGTAAATAGTCATGAAAATAAAGGAAACTCACTGAATGAGAACGTGTGTCCAATCTTTTGGTCTGTACTGTATATATTTAGAAAAATTCAAAAAACAATTGTAAAATTTGAAATGTTAGATTTTCAATAAATGACTCACACAATGGTCTATACCGGACTTGAGCCCCCAATTTATTATGGCGCCAATTTGTTATGACATATGACAGCAAGGGATGACAGACAAAATTTCAAAACTCAAACAGATTTTTATTAAACAAAGACTAACACTAACCTACAATCTACTCTACTGACCAAGATTGATATATACAAGAAAAAATTTATATTTTTACAGTCCCTTGAGATGTGGTCGCTTGGTGATATTCTGCGTGAGGAAAATGCTCCAACACAGGCAAAAATCCACTAAAAACTTCACAGGTCTTGAACAGTGACAGGCTTGGTCAAATGTATCCTTCTCCTTGCAATTTCTACTACTACTTTACTCTCTCAATTTTCCTCATAATATACTCTTTTGCAGGCCCCTCTCACCTTTTAGACTTTTTTAAAAAAATTCTCTGGGACTTTCTGTCTCAGACATGCTCAGGACATGCCCAAACCTAGCTCCAGTCTGGGCTTAACAAAAAAGGTCAATCCTGCCATCTAGTGGCTTCTTTTCACATTACACACTGTATGCCATTTTGTAGATTTAATGAATAATGCAGTATTCTGTCACTTCACAATAAAATATACTAATTGGGTTGTGGGTATCTAAGGTGTTTTGATTTAAACCACATAGATTTAAGACCTACTTTAGTGACAGACTTCAGCCTCAGAACTCAAGCACAGATGGCAGACCAGTTATGTGGACTTTATTGAAAGGCAGCACAGTGGCTGCAAAGTGGTATAAATGCTGCACAGAGACAAGTAGAAGAATCACTGTTGATAATCAGGTTGATAATCAGATAAGGGTTTAAAGCCAAATGCACAGAATGCCTTGCTGGGGAGCGAACAGGACCATTTCCCTGGGACAATTAGGATGTGAGATTTGCAAAGAAACGGAGGGGGAGGGATAGATAACTTGTTACAGCTGTCCTCGACTAAAACAAATCTTGGTCAACCAACAGTTGGCCATTTTTCCCGGTTCGTTGATTGGTAAAACATTTTTTAACTCCGCTCACAGCATCCTTTTCATGCTGCCCTTGCCGATTTTGCTGTTGCACGTGTGAAGTTGAAGCTTAATCACACTGATACACCAGGCAGATGCTTTTATTTGATGAAACCATAACACATTCTAGGCTATCTTTTATTTTCTTAAAACTAGTTGAATTTAAAATTCCTTGCAAAAATTTATCTTTAGCTATAGCAATCTAGAGCTATAAAATTCTCATGGACTCAGTCTGTGAAATCAACACAAAATGAAAATATTAAACAAGGAATAGGGCTGATTCAGAGTTATCATTTTCTTTTAGCCTAGTAATTGTTTACAGTTTAATTCGTTGCATTATGTTGTGATTAAATAAAACAGCTGACGTTACTGACCATTCTGACAGCCAACCGTAACAAATGCCATGTTTTTTCCACATAAATTGAAATGGCAATAGCAATTAAAACAGTAGAAATATGCTTAATATCAAACAATTATAATTTGATTTTATTATTAACAAAATGACTTAGCAAAGAAGTTACTGACAAAATTAATAGGATGAAACTAATTCCAACATCATTCCCCAAATCACAATTTACATATGCTGAGTGAGCACGAAGTGCTCTCAATCATAAAAAGATATCCTACTCCCAGATCAACTGGCAACTTTTGTTTTTAAGAGCCAACACATAATAAACATTTAAATCATGCTAAAAATACAATAGACAACATATGTCAGGTTCACGTTCTGCAATGTAAAATTTTATTTGATGTTATGACAGTCTGCTAATAAATTAAACATGCAAAAAATACAAGTTTATTTGGTGATATCAGTGACGAATATCATTTATCGATTTTCTTTTTCTGGGATTGACCTCAGTGAACGGTTCCCATTTAAATAGCCGAGGAATAACTCGGTACACACATTTCTAATCGTCGACAACTCAATAGCAAAGATTTTCACCAATAAAGCTCATAGGGCACGTTTATGCGTGAAAAGAATATGAGGTGGGCTTATTTACCATTTTCAAGTGACTGGTCATGTAGAATGTATTCAGTTTCTCGGGCATATTCTTTGTGCAGGAATCTGAACCAGGTTGGGTAAGATACTATTATGCTACTAAATTATTCTGTATAAATTCTAAATTATGTAATGGACTAATTTAATTTACTATGTGGACCTACCTACCTGTTGAATAATTTTTTTTCGTGTTTATAAATTGACTTTTTGTAATTTGTGCAGTTTTTATGATTTTAAACCCATCTTGGTTCCTTTTAGCCAAACTTGCATCTAAAATACTTAGGGGAAGGGATGCGATGACTGTGACCTACTGATCGTTTTTAAGGTTCTAGTAGGTTAGAATGGGGGCCACTTTCAACCGCTTATGGGATTGGTGAAGTATTGGCTCTGAAGATCAGGCTTAAGAGGACTTATGGGCGTAATACACCAGTTCTTGTCAAATTCTCCTTAAGGAGCCCGATATATGCACGCTGACCCGGGTCCATAATTGTCACGAGGGAAAGGTACTCGTGTATTACGGTGGTTGCTCTCTATCCAATGTGGGGCTCCCCGAACTAAGATTTTGCCATTGTGCTGGTCCGGAAACATAATCGTTTAAAGTTGGCAAAAGACAGAGTATAGAGACTGGTATTATTATTCCGAATTCAGTACAATCACAGCTAAATTACATATTCACAATTTGATTTGGAGTCAGATTTTACGTAACTGTTGTCCGATGAGCCCTGTTCCTACGAGCAGTGAAAAAAGTCAAAAGTTTTGAGTGCCCTGTTCTTGCGAACAGAGAAATTGATCAGTGCTTTGTTTTGATTCACACCAGCTAAGGAAGAATGCGCTTGACCTTCACCTCCTGCTGTGTCTGTCGACTTGGTATAGCTGTGAGGGTTTTACAGTCACGTTTGTTGTTGCACTGAGGAAAGGAGAACGTCGCTTGCAAAGACATTCCAGTTTTTTTGACTGTCAGCCGACTAAACTGAAAATGCTACAGATTTTATTTTAACAATAAGTTCCAAGGTTATACTGAAATGAGAAATTAAAATATGCCTATATACTTTATGCCACAGCTCAATTTACACCAGGTCCTTGGCTAAAGCTAAGCAGGTGTGGGCTTGGTTAGTACTTAGATGGGAGACCACTTTTGAAAAAAAAAGTTGCTGCAGGAAGAGGTGTTTGTGGGCCGCGGGGTTGCAATCTTCCCACTGGTGGAATAATCCCCAATGCCCCAGTGCAGTGATGGGGACATCGTACTAAAGGAGACGCTGTCTTTCAGATGAAAGGTTAAATCGAAGTCCCGACTGTCAGTCGTTATTAAAGCTCTTATGACACTCTTCGACAAGAGTAGGGGGATACCCGGTGTCATGGCTAAATTCCCAACCTGGCTCTTTCAACCTGCCACCTAATCATCCACTGATCTAATTGGAGATGCAACAGCGGGAGGACATTGGATTTCAATGTCAATGGGACTTCCCTAGTTAATTTAAGGTTTAAAAAACTGTTGCTTTAACGCAAATATATGGCTAGAATTAAAATGTGCGTTTGCATGCCTAGAAGAAGGATACAATGTAGGCATGAAAAGGATGTTACATATGTTGGTTTTACATGTGCTGTAAAAAAACAATTACTACAAAATATTGCTTGAATCACTTTTGCTGTGTTATTCACAACAATAATATTCCTGTAATTGCCAGATATAATTTACACTTTGACACAAATACAAATGGTAAAGGGGTTGGTGCATATCAATCCATTATATCAAAACAATGTTATGTGTTCATTACTACTTCCTTCGGATAACTGTGCTGTTCCCCGGCACCCCCTTTAAAATGCCAATATAAATAACTAATAAACTAGGTAAAGATGATTCAGTTAGTGCAGTTTTCACCATAACACTTGGCCTCTCTCTGCCAGCAAACAGAAGTACTCCCTTGAAGAATTTGGATTTTGATTCTCTTTGGGTGCTCGGAAAAATATACAACGTTGTATAAAGAAAGTTTGTAGTAGAAGCTGATGTTATGATGCAAAGTAGTTTAAAAGATTATTGACAGAAATTATGTTTCCAATATGCATATTTATAACCAAAACAAAGCATTATTGGGAGGAAACTCATTAAACCGCTAAAAAAGTCCACTATACGCAACAATTTCAGCTAAAATGAATGCGATCAAATGCATGCTTAATACCTAATCATGCAAGTGCAGAATTATCTTGTGAAGACGAGAATATGAACATTTTTAATATCGGCACCCTTCTGTGAAATCACATGGTCAAGCCCCTTGTATTAGCTGTTCAGGTTACCCTTGGCAGCCTGCTGATCACTGGTCCCAGAGGTTGTTGGCTGGGAGCTCTCTTGCGGGGCCCCACGTCTGAGGAGCTGGGCCACCTGCTTACGGCACTGAGATGAGCCAAAGTAGTAGATTACTGGATCCAGGCAGCAGTTTACAGAGCCAATGGACACACACATCAGGTAAGCCATGTAGATGTTGTCGTCATTGTCATGGGCATAGTGGACCAGCAGGAGGATATTGGATGGGGTGAAACAGACTACAAATACCATCAGCACAGTGGCTGCCATGACCACGGCCCTTGTCTTTCTGGAGCGTTTAGACTCCGTAGTGGAACGCAAGGCCCGTAGGATGCTAAGGTAGCAGGCGGTCGTGATGATGAGGGGGATGAAGAAGAACAGGCAGGAGACAATGGGGAAGAAGTAGAGGTAGTAGGTTTGCTCACGATGGATGTCCTGCACATCATGGCAGGTGATGATTCCCAGCGGCCGCACGCAGACTGTTTGCTCTGACAGGATCATCGGCATAATGCCAGCAGCTGCCAGCAGCCACATGGCGCAGCACACAACCACAGCTCTCTGCCGACTGCGCCAGGTCCGCGATCTAATGGGATAGACCACTGCCAGGAAGCGGTCTGCGCTGATACATGTAATCAGCAGGACAGAGCAATACATGTTGCAGTAAAAGGCGAAGGTGACCACGCGGCACATGGCTGACCCGTAAATCCAGTCGTTGCCATTATAGTGGTAAGATGCTTTGAAGGGGAGCAGCAGCACGAACAACAGGTCGGCTGTGGCCAGGTTGAGCATGAAGATGGCTGCTGGCTTTTTAGTTCGAACCATGAGAGAGAAGATAAAGATGGTGGCAGCATTGAGAGGGACGCTGATGATAAACACTGTAATGTAGATGCTTGGGATGACCATCGTCATCAGCGAGCCTTTGAAGAACTCTACGACCATTTTGCTGACGGTCAAACTCGTTATCCCCTCACACTGGCTACCATTGGAGGATCCTGGGGAATCTGAAAATACAAAAGGGCTCAGTCACACGGTAACGGAATTCCAGTTTCACTACTAATATGGCTGCTACATAAAATTCATTCATTAAAAAGTGGCATGAAAATGAATGTAGACTCTAGTTAAATCTTCATTTGTTGAAAGGAAAAAAAATTTCTTTATACCTTCTTTTTTTTTCATGCTTTGTAAAATCGGTCTAGCTTTATTATTTGCAAACTACAGGTAACTTGGGATTTAGATGTCATTGTTACAGACTGTCCCTGGTATGAAACAATTTTCAAAGTATAAAACAAATTATTTCTGGATTATTGTTTATACAGATATTTTTAAAATACTCCAAAATAATGCACATAGTGCTCCAGACAGTATCTAAAACCCCAGAGCTTCCAGGGCCAGGGGCGTGGCCACCGGCGCTTGCGGAAATTACATTTGATTTCTATTAAATTGCGCAATTTGTGTTTGTGATAAACAGAATCTTATACTGTCAGTCATGACCTGATCGGGCCAATGCTAATGCCTTGATAAATAAAACCATTGGAAAGGTGTATCGCGGTCATAAAACTCCTATAGTTCCAGCTATTCATCTCTTCTTATTGATTCAACCATTCCCTTCAACAAAGATGGTTTTTCAGAAAACGATGATAAATGAGATCAGTGCAATCTATCATCCCCATTACACTGCGGGACACAACAGAGGAGCGCTGCGTTTTGGCATAGGAATGCATGCGATGCATAGAATTTTAGTGTGGTCCATAATCACCACGTCTCACTGCATGGTATGTATAAACTTTGTTCCATACTGTATTTTGAAACATTGTAGAAGCGTCCCTTCAAAGTAAAACGCTACTCGCAAATTAACGCTGGTCGGCATTGCGCTGCAGTCAACTCAACTGTGGCAAGTAGCAAAAGCAACCGCAAATTTTTGGCGATACAAAGAAACTTTCCCAGTAAGCTGTATTTACATGCTTGGTGTCTACTTTCACTAAATCAAAACTTTCCAATTATCTTGATGTAGTCTTTCATGTTTGATTAAAGACTGAAATCAAAATCAATTTCTCCACGATAATGTTAAATAAACGGTTCAATAAACACTGAAGTTTAAGGAGTCTGAAAATGTTGAGAATGAAGAGATCAGATGAACGTCGTTGAAATTTTAAGATGAAGCACGGTGTATGCCGTTGCCATTAAATTTATTTCTCTCTCTTCTAAATTTCTTGGGCTGGCATGGGGAATTTGACCACAATGGTCTGGGATATTGACACTACTGCATTTATAGACACACACTGCAAAGTGAAACAGCTGTTTACTTTAGTTATAAAATATGTTCCATGGATATCTGTGTGTAATAGAAGTTCCAAAATTCTAATACCATGGAATTTCTTTTGAAACAAGTGGCACACAACAGAGAATGTTTATTGTATTTGGATACACTTTATTAACCCCTTTCTGCAGATGTAGACGCTCGCGTCTATAGATATGCAAATTTAAACACTTAGTTACAGTACTCGACCACGAGATGGCACCCCCCGATCAGCTTTTGAATATTTACAAGCAGGCAGAGGTGAAACGCAATTTATAGTATGGAGAAGTTCTCTCCAATCCCTGTTTTTCAGGAGTAGCATGAATTATACTCCTCAGCTAAACCTGACGTGCAAACTGGTCAATATCCTTGCCCATAGTATCGATCCAGTGGTTTTAAAAAATAATCACTTGCGACAGAAAAAAACTTACTACTCTTTAGCAACCATTTTAGCTACATTGAGCCAACGGTACTCCAATTAGTGGTGAAAAAAATACGTTTTGTGAAGCAAAAAATCCGACATAGTATTGATTCTCTCACATTCTACTGACAATTACAGTCATCACACACAAAATATGTGTGGTTCCCTCCCATGGATTAATGCGTATATTCCTCCATTGACAAATTCAGCGCTCCCTCCTATCCACCCAAGTACTGGTGTCGATAGCCAGTCACTCAATTATGTACTCAGACTCATCTGCGTAACTCTACAGTTATAGTTCACGCCCTTGTGAAGCTTCCCTGGTAACGATATATTGATAGACTCGTTTCTTATCCAATTCCCGAGTGTTTAAACTTTCCTCAATAACTGAAATACATTGATCGGACAATAAGAATAGGATACAAAGCTAAGCGTAAAAGTAAAGTCGGTTGTATTCTTCGAATGCAGCTGAAAATGATGCGATATCAAAGAAACAAAGACACTCAAAACCGGCCTGAAGTGTTCGGTTTCATTTCCGAGATACATGTTGTATGGACGCGGTCAATGGGAATTATTCCGAATGAAACGGTACTGGAGGGTTCCTTCTACCCGACACATCTGTCTCTGGGGGAGGGCATCAATGAAGAAAACAGGTTATAATTCTACTCTGTTTGCATTTTGCACAATATGGCTTTTTGCTGTAGAATTTATACCGCGTTTAAAGACATCGAATGCCAAGGTTTTCGTTTCTCCAAATGCATGCAGCTCACGCACATCGGTAGATCCCGCGGTACGTTCATTACACCATTCTGTTGAATATGGAGGCATATGTCGCTTGATTTTTCCCGAAAGTAACATTTCTGTTCCGTTATTATAAGGTGTATTTCAGAATTCAGATATTACTGAGTTAGTAAGTTTTTACCCTTATAAGGAGTAAGGTTATGAGCTCGGATGTGAGAGCGGTTAGCTTTGCATTGCAGCGTGAATGTTATAACTGTTTAATCAGCACTTTATTTAATGCTTGGCAGACTTTGAAGAAAAATGCACAATATTTATAACTTTATTCAGGAGAAAAGGCATGTTTGGTGTTTGGAGAGGTTACTGGTGACCAATGATGTTCAACTGCACTGATATTGATAAATTCATGCTAAACTCAACCAGAAAATCATTAGTTCATGCTGAATTTCATGCCCCAAAAGTTAATTTGTGTTAAATATATGATTAATGTATGATTTGACAGTGAGCCATTTTGATGGATCTCTGACTTTGGGGAGACACCTGGATAGCTGTCTAATTTGGCTCATAGCAAGCGGGTAATCTAGAATGTAATGTCCAAGATGAATTGTACTTGTGGTCAAGAAGTTTATGATCCCAGAAATGTATAGTTTTAAGCCCCAGCAGTTTTTCATTTGTCTGGAGTTGACCTCTCTTATTTTTTTTCTTCACAAAAAAATTTTAGAAAATATAATAGAATTTTAAGAGAATGTTGCTGAATGAGGCCCAATGTCTTTTAGAGTGTAATACACTCTGATAGTGTTTCACCACCATCTGAAACCCGGAAATGACAGCATGATCCGAAACATTACGTGACTGCAACCCAACTATGTTCATCAAGCATCTACTCCATATTTATTGGATACTGCAACTTAACACATCAGTTCAGCAGGTCAATAGACGCTAGTGCCAAAGATCTGCACCTACACAAAAACCGATAAACAAAAGTGAATTAAAACTGATCAGAAATACAGGTCCATCAAAAGTGAACCTGAACTGGAAATATTGTTCTCAATGTTAAAGGAATTGAGAGTCACTTTTTTTGTTTTGATTTGTTTTCGAGCAGAAAATCCTCGGTTTATTACCACCCCAATTCTGAAATAGTTGGGACAAAGTGTAAATTGTGAATAAAATTAAAATGCAGTGACTTTCAGATCACATGAGCCAGTATGTTATTTACAATAGAACATAGATAACATTTCAAATGTTGAAACTGAATCAGTTTAGCAAGTAATTAAGTTAACTGGAATTAGGTGTGTAAAATGATAGGCAATAAAGGGGATGTCTTAGAGAGGCTGAGTCTCTCAGAAGTAAAGATGGCCAGAGGCTCTCAAACCTGTGAAGGCTTGCGTAAAAAAAATTGTGGAATACTTTAAAAACAATGTTCCTCAATGTCAAATTGCAGGGGCTTTGAAGGTCTCATCTTTGACAGAGTTTAACATCATCAGAAGATTCAGAGAGCCTGGAAAAATCTCTGTGCGTGAGGGATAAGGCCGGAGACCTTCAGTGGATGCCCGCTGTTGTAATTTGAAAATCGCAACAAAGAAATTTATTTTTCACTGATAATAAAAAACTTCTACAAATAATCCACTGTTTAATCTTATAATAACACTAATGTCACAATGTAACTCTGTTGCCAAAACAAAAACTCTGCCTCTACTGACTAAAATCACAGCATTTATATAGACTAGCAACATTCTGGAAAGGTCTACAGTATTCCTGAGTAATCCTGCCCCCTCCAGGCAGGAAGATGCCAGAGGCTTCTAGAAAGCACTAGTCTATTTCATCACAAAGAATTGGTATTACATCAGATCAGGTTTTTCTGCAGACTTACAACCAGAGGGTGCCAAATGATGAACAAAAAAAAAAAAAAAACAAATAGCGGACCAGTAAGGCAGCACAAATAGTATGGAACAAATCTCTATTTACAAATGATATATGGTGCTTTACATAAAACACGCATAAATAACACCTTCCCTCTTTAAGAAAGGTTTGCTAATAGCTTTTTTTTTTGTTAAAATTAACATAGTTTTATAATCAGTATAATCTAGAACTTTACACATAAGTATCATTGATCATTATTACAATCATATACATAACAACCAGTGCGATTTTCATAATCAAATAGAAAAGTAAAATTACATGTAAGAAAGTGCATCTGGAATAACATCTTTGCCCCTGCTGTGACAAATATCCAAATCATACTCTCGCAAAGGTAAACTCCATCTCAATAATCATTGATTCTTGTTTTTGGTCTTATGTAAGAATGTTAGGGGATTGTGATCACTGAAGATCTTGATGGAAGTAGCTGAACAAGTCAAATAGACTTCAAAATAATGTAAAGCCAAAACAAGTGCCAAAAATTCAATTTTTGAATAGTTGTTCTGATGTTTATCAAACTTTTTGGAAAAGTAACAAACAGGATGATAAACTCCAACAGTGTCTTCTTGCAGTAAAACTGCGCCTGCACCAATATCACTGGCATCAACAGCCAACTGTTGAACTCCATTTTGAAATTAAAGGATAAGAGAACTGGTACGTTTTTGTGGATAGCTTTCAGTTAGTGAAATGAATTTTGACATTTTTCATTCCAAACAAATTCTGCATTTTTCTTCAGTAAATTTGTCAAAGGTTATGAAAGGATGGATAAATGTTTACTGAATTTTCTATAGTAGCCAGCCATCCCTAGAAATCTCATTTGTTGTCTTTTAGGTGTAGGCTCAAGGAATTCAGTGATATCTTTTACTTTTGCATCAATTGGTTTGACTTCTTGTTTAAGGTATTTCTGCTTCTCTGGATTCATTCTGTAAGGATGAAGGCTTTTACAGGCTTGGCATTATCTTGTAAGATGACATCATGGTTAATCATATTAGTCCTCGATGGAACGTCAGGGGACATGTGACTATATTCAGATATGAGCCGCTTTAGCTGTTATCGTTGAAAAGGGTCCAGGTGTGACAACGCTCTCGGAGCACAAACAACACGTCAGACGTGTGCTTGAAGCCCTTCTCAATGCCAAACTTTTTATTAAAGCAGAAAAATGTGTTTTTCACGCCCGAACTGTCTTGTTCATGGGCTTTATTGTTTCTAGGGGGTCGGTGCGGATGGACCTGGACAAGGTGGCTGCGGTCAAGAATTGGCCTGCGCCGCAGAGTGTTAAAGAGGTTCAATGCTTTCTGGGCTTTGCGAATTTTTATAGGACGTTTATCCGTAATTTTAGCGCGGTTGCTGCCCCCATTATTGCGTTCACTAAAAAGAATACCTCCTCAGCGTTTTTTTTGGTCTCCTGCAGCTGATGCTGCCTTTCAGGAATGAAAAAAATGTTTTAGCTCAGAGCCTATTTTGGTTTTGCCTGATCCCTCCCTCCCATTTGTTGTGGAGGTGGATGCTTCGGAGGTGGACGTGGGTGCTATTTTGTTCGAGCGCCCTCCTTGGGATTATAAGCTTCACCCATGCGCATACTTCTCCCGGTCTTTGTCCGCCGCGGAACGCAATTATAGTATTGGTGACCAGGAGTTATTAGCAGTCAAGCTGGCGCTCAAGGCGTGGCGCCACTGGTTGGAGGGAGCTGAGCACCCTTTTGTGGTATGGGCCCAGCATAAAAACCTCCAATATATTCAGCTATTCAAGCAGCGTAATTCCCGGCAGGCGCGGTGGTCATTATTCTTTAACCACTTTGATTTCATGCTGACCTATCGCCCGGGCTCTAAAAATACTAAGCCTGATGCCCTGTCACGAATGTATGATCAAACTGATCGCAATCCTACTTCGGAGCCAGTTTTTTCCTTCTGCGCAGATCGTGGCATCCATTCAATGGGAGGTTGAGGCAGTGGTCAGGAGGCATTGAAGTCCGATTCCGGTCCAGGTTTGTTAGTGCCACTTAGAGCTAGGCCACAGGTCCTCCAGTGGGGACACTCTTGCCGCTTGGCGGGGCATCCGGGGGCCCATTGGACCAAGTAGTTCCTTGCCCAACGTTTTAGTGGCCAGATATGATGAGGGACATTCGGGAGTTTTTTGCTGCCTGTGGCTTCTGTTCGAGGAATAAAACATCCCGCCTCCCTCCTTCTGGTCTGCTGCAACCTTTGCCAGGCGCCCTTAGTCGCATATCGTGATCGATTATGTTACGGGGCTGCCTGCATCTGACAGCAACACGGTCATTTTGGTTGTGGTTGACCGTTTTTCTAAAGCGGCTCATTTTGTCGCGTTACCCAAGCTGACTTTGGCGCAGGAGACAGCGCATCTTGTGGTTAACAATGTGTTCCGGTTACATGGGCTTCCGCAGGAATTTGTCTCTGACCGAGGCCCTCAGTTCATGGCCAGATTCTGGCAGGCATTTTGTAAGCAGTTGGGGGCCACTGTGCGTCTCTCCTCTAGGTTTCACCCGGAGATCAACGGGCAGATGGAAAGGACTAATCAGTCTCTGGAAAACACTCTTTGACGTTTGGCGGCGGATAATCCCTTGTCGTAAAGTCGATTTTTAGCTTGGGCCAAATATTCCCATTACTCATTGTGTAATTCCTCCACAGCGCTTTCGCCGTTTGAGGCCCAGGGGGGTTACCAACCCCCACTATTTCCGGAGACTGAGAAGGATTCCGAGATTCCCTCAGTCAACCACTTCATTCGTCGCTGTTGGTTGGTTTGGACTAAGGTTGGTTCTTCTCAGTTGTGCTCGGGGCACAAACAAAAATCCTTCGCTGATAGAAGGCGTCATTTGGCCCCGTCTTATCAGGTTGGGCAGAGATTTTGGCTGTCAACCCGGGACATCCCCTTGAAAGTAGAATCCCGAAAACTGGCACCTTGCTGTATCGGCCCCTTCAAAATAGTGTGGAAGATCGATCTGGTCACGGTCCAGTTGAAGCTCCCAAGATCTTTACACATACATCCGTCATTCCACATCTCTCGGATTAAGCCGGTTAGCACTAGCGTCCTGGCATCCGCTGACACACCCCCGCCGCCGCCACAAATGGTTGAGGGGGAGCCAGTTTATACTGTGCGCCAAATTCCGGATTCCTGGGCCAGCTGGCATTAATTGGGGGCGTTGCCCAGTTTCTATTTAAGCTCCAGTTTTGCCTCGCGTCCTTTGCTAGAGTGTCAGTGTCTTATTTGCGCTTTAGCCGGTAAGGTCTTGAGACAGAGCACAGAAAAGGGCTTAGTTGCATATTTGAGCTTGTTGTTGCTCCTGAATAAGTTGTTTCCCAGACAGAATGTCATTAGAATGACCTGAGAAGGACAAGTCTGAAGATTTCCCAGACATCTCAGGACTCGAAGGTTCCTGATGAAAAGACTGCCCAATGAAGGTGTCAGCCAGGTTGATGTCCAGATCAGCATCATCTTGAATGCTGAATGAATGACACAAGAGATTCTCTCCTTGTGAAAGCAGTTGGCTTGGCTTCTCGCTGTTGTTATTAGAAGAAGTCTTGGACTGATAAGTGCTTTGAAATTTCAAAAAAGTGGATTTTTGGACAAAAGAAGACTTATTAGTCAATGCATAAGTATCAGCCAGGGTGGAAACATCTTGCAAAGTATTGGCTTGTTTCTCCTCAAGGAAATTCTTGATATCAGGCTCAATACACCTTTTGAATTCCACAGCCACAATGTTGCCTCATTCTGTCAATATCTTTCTCAACTTTCATGGAATCACACCACTAATCAACTGTTCCTTCAACCTGTCAAATTCAACATGAGTTGGACTGGCTTCCTTGCGAGAATTCTTAAATTTTTGCCTGGAAGCCTCGGGGACCAATTCATAACCCTTCAGAATGGCAGGTTTGACAAAATCATAATTAGAACACTGTTGGGCAGATAACTGGTCACAGATTTTCTTAGCTTTACCAGTAAGGACACTTTGTAACATCATTGTCCAGTGCTCTTTTGGCCATTTCAAATTTTCAGTAATTTTTTCAAAATGGGTAAAGTATTAGTCTACATCATTTTCCAGGTAGGGAGGAACAAGTCTGATGTGTTTAACCACATCTAAATGATCAGAAAGTGATCAAAAGATTTTGTAACAGTACCCGCTTATATTTTCCTCATTTCCAGTTCATGCTGCACCCTTTTTTCTTCCTGTTCTTGCTTCAACCTTCTTTCTTCCAGTTCCATTTATTTCAGGCAAGTCTTTGCAGCTCTGTTGCAGGCACTTCCACATCTTAATCAATTCTGCTGCTTGTTCCCCGAAGATCTCTTCTCATTGATGAAATGTTGAACCAAAATGTTCAATATTTCTTGTTCCTTCATTGATGATTTTACATCAGATAATCCAAGGATGAGGCTATTTGCAGCAAGTCTTTCTTCTTTGCCAGCACAATTGATTCCTGGGTTGGAGTTTTCAAAAAATTTTCAACATCAAAAGTCATGATTGTTGGCTTTTCACAAGTCACAAGATTTAAAATTTAAAAAAAATTTCAAAAAAGTTCAGCTTTAATCCTTGCTGAATCCAATCACTGATCCTATGAATGGTGTAGCTGCTGTCAGAGGCAGTTATACATTAAATTAAGTTGATAAAATTTAAGTTAAAATTCATTTGAAGGCTTTGACTTAAATATACTAATACATTTGATAAATTATGTTTCAGGTAAAGGCATAATTAGAATTAAAACACGTTCTAAAGGGTTCGGTATTTGCAAGGCGGTACCCATTTTTGGGTGCTACAGGAGGTTCTGACTTTAATTATCCTTGCATTGTTGCACACCTCCGGGGGGCAGACTGTGTACATATTAGCAAAGTCAGGGAGGAAGACGTTGGAACCCATGGGCATGCCTGAAGGAGAAATGATCTCTCTGTCCACTGAGCCAGAGCAAGGGGGCAACTGCATGAAACTTTGAGTCTCACGTGCCAGTGCTGCTTGGCATCCAAATGAAAACTGTTCTGCCACCTCTGGAGGGGGCGTAGCGACAGCAGTCCTGAAGGAACCACAATGGCGGCAGCCGTCAGTTTCCCTAGGAGATGCAAGAACTCCACATAGCGCAACCACTTGCCCTCGCGAAACAAGGGAAGGAAGCGGAGAATGTCGTCCACCCTCTGTGGCGACAAAGAGGCCCTCATAGCAACTGCATTGAGAGTCACTCCGAGGAAGATTGTGCTCTGCGTGGGAACCAGGTGGCTCTTTGTGAAATTTACCCTGAGACCCAGTTGGGTCACATGGGAGAGAAGACGTGTCCCGTCGTGTCCAGGGCCATTTGAGACTGGGAAGGCACACAGATCAGCCAGTCGTCAAGATATGGCAGGATCCTCATGTCCTCCGACTGCAGGGGCGAGAGGGCTGCCATCACACACCAGGTAAACACCCATGGAGAAAGGGAGAGGTCGAATGGGAGCACTCTGAATCGAAAATTACGCCCTTGAAAGGCAAACCACAGAAACTTTCTGTGGTGTGGCACTATGGGGACATGGAAGTAGGCATCCTTCAGGTCTATTGAAGTAAACTACTCCCTTTCGGCAACAGCGCAGAACCTCTGCAGTGCTGAGCATGTGGAATCTCAGGACTTTCAGGAACCTGTTGAGCCCCCTCAAGTCAAGGTTGGGGCGGAGCCCTCCATCCTTCTTTGCTATGTGAAAGTAGGTCGAATAGAACCCATTGAGTTTTAACAGGGGATCTACTGGTTCGATGGCACCCTTGTCTAGGTGGACCGATAACTCCCTGTTGAGGGCTTAGGCTTTTGCTGAGTCGTGTATGATGGTCATCTTGACCCAGCCAAAGGTTGGGGGCCAACGTCGAAACTGAAGTTTGTACCCATAGGCAGGGGCGAAAATCCCATTTCATCTTGGGGGGGGGACAATGAACAGTAAAATTTCAGCAAGTAATTTCTGGGGGGGACATGAAAAAAATCGCTCTCTCCCCCTCTCTCTCCTCCTTTGGAACTTACCTTGCAGGGTTGAGCCCTCAACATATTAAATGTTATTACCGGTAATTAAAAGTAATGGTAGTTGTGACATCATTCTGTATTAGTGCATATTCTACCTGGATACAGGTTTTTCTATGTTCAACCAGCAAAATCAATGGTATTAGGTGAAAGGTGGAAATGATACACCCTTATGACCACATCTAACAGAATTTGTTTGCACCCTGCTCTAATTTTCACTATAGTCCATCAAAGTAGCTTTACAAGAAATTGAAGCTCAAAATAAATTCCAAAATTATAGAGGAAATACCATCATGAGGAATCCAACATCAAACTACTCTTCAAAATATACATTTATTGTAGTGTTAACACACAAAATACAACATGTTATATTGTACACTACACTATCACAACTATGCTACAAAATATGGCAACTTAAAATTGCAAAAATAAAATAAAAAAATCCCTTATACATGTACTTGTTTATCTTAATGAATATCTCATGTATGGCATCTTATCTGTTACAACTGTGTATCTAGGAACCTAAAATACAGTGTCTGTCAACCCCCACACTAAGACATTTTAATCTTACTGAAGATAAGCATCACTTCTCTAAACAAAAGAACCAAATGTATTTCTTCTGGTGTTGCAGGGTCCAACAAACTCCTGGCAGATCATGGCTCTGTCTGATTGGCTCTGGCTCTCTGTGCTTGGCTGACTTGACTTTGCCTAATGAAACCATTATGAAACATTTTCATAAGCCTATCACTCCTTTCTTATGGACATCCTTATAGAAATGCCTTGATATTATTGGGGTCTTTCTACTTACTTTTTTTTGTAGAAGTTTTGGAGCAGTAAAAAATGACCCAATGTCAGTATTTTTTCTTTTCTCTGCCATCTCATCTGACCTGGTTGGCTGACAATTGGACAAACACACACACACACACACACACACACACACACACACACACACACACGGCGAAAGCTAACAAGCAACAACGGTGGCGTGTTTACAGCAAGCTTTCAATTTCGCGCGATCCCGCTCTCACGAGCAAATCGCACTGCGCGTGCAGCACCCGGCACCAGGCAACTTTTAAGGCTATTTTGCGGATGCAGTTTATATGATGAGCTATCGGCAATATTACGGTAATATTACTAGGGTTCGATCCGCAAGAAAGCCGCTTAAGTGCCGCAAAATAGGAGGAAGCAAATACCGCCTTATTTGGGCGAGAGCCGTTCATATACACCGCACATCCGCAAATCTACCGCAAATGTTGCGCTTACTATGTGGAAGCCTGGCGTATATGAACGGGGTTTCTGTCGCTATTCTACACAGCCTTCTCATTTGCGCCTGTTAGCGATCAGAAGCAGGGCTGGTAGTTTAGCGGCGGGGTGATTTCAGAACCAAAGAGATGGACAAAGCAGGAGGGGAGTCACGTGTAACTCATGTAACAGGCGGTGTGATGAGCGACTCACTGGTTTAACACATCGGTGTGTAACGTTACTGTCTCAGTCCTGAGGGGGATGGCTTGGCACGCACGGAGCTGCCGGGAGCTTGTCGGCAAGTAGACTAAACCACTTTGAGAATTGGGGGCGGGGGTTCATCATCGATCAACAATTTGAAAAATAAAAAGTTTTAAGTTTATAATTTGCAGCGCTTGTATTATGCTTTTATTGAACACTAACATATTATTATCTCTTTTTTTTTTTTTTTTACAAGGATTTTTTTTTTTTGGGGGGGAGGGGGGACAACTTTATCGAAGGGGGGGACACGTCCCCCCTGTCCCCCCCGGGATTTCCGCCTATGCCCATAGGTCAAGGTGGAACGCACCCAAGGGTCCGTGGTGGAAGCAGCCCAATAACTGAGCAGCAGCAGGGAAAACCATCCGACTACTGGCCCTGGGGCCTCAGCGCTTTGTCCCCCCACCCCTAGAGGCTCTGGCGGGACGACGGATGGCATGTGAGGCGTGAGGTTGCCCAGAGGGCAGTAGCTCAGGAACCCAAAAAGGCCTGTGCCACCCGCTGTTCAGACTGTGGAACTGGGTGCTGAGACCTCAAGTAGCCACTGGGGTAAGCCCGAGGTTGAGAGCAGTGCTAGGGGGCAGTTGAAGAACCCCTAGGCCTGCTGGGAGGAGGCACACTCCTGTGAAGCCTGAAGAGCTGCTGTTGAGTCTGTCTAGCTTGAAACGTACGCTTAAGCTTAATTGCCTCAAGAGCCGCAGATCCAAACAGATCCAGGTTCCACTGGAACACTGCGGAGGGTTCTCCTGCATGCCTCAGTGAGAGGAGAATGCGCTATCCAAACCTGGCGGCGAGCCTGGACGAGAGCGGACATCACCCGTCCCAGCTCTCTAGACATCAACCGAATGACTGCAGAGAAACTGAAACTGAAACTGCTGACGGAAGCATCCAGTGTAGTCTCCTGCAGGGATGCTGACAGAGCGAGCATCAGGTGTCACATAGAATTTCCTATGCGTCCCATGCATGCCGCTGCGTCATAGGCTTTGGAGAGCAGGTCATCCGTAACCCGACACCGGGGGCAAGGACACCTCGCATCCGGTCTGAGAGCCTCATCATGGGAGACAATTAAAGGAGCTGCTGTCAGCTCAATCGCTTTCATGCAGACCGAGCCAAACCTGTCCGCATCCTGCATGGCTGCCAGGGTCCGGCCATTGGAATATTGCTTGAGAGAGGGCCCTGGAATCCCTCCAGCATGCATGCAACTCCCGCAAATACTCGTCCGATGGAGGCACAGTAAAGTTGGCGGGGGCCGGTCCACGCCTGAAAAAAGCACTAGCCGGAGCCGGCTGAGCTTGTGATACATCTAGCTGCAGACGGGCCAGGGCCATACGAATGATGGCTCCCAATGAGCTGTCCTCAGAACAAACAGTAGAGCTGTGGGCTGAAGAACAGGAGCCCACCTCAAAGGCACGGGAGGCTATGTCCTGTGGAACCACATTCACCGCAAACTCAGTGGCTGACGCTGCCATGGAGAGCACATCATCCTTTGGCTCCACGATGGCTGCTGGAGGAGCAGGAGCATCCACCTCCCCTGCACCAGTCCCAGACTGGAGGGCCAGGAATGGGGCTTTCATGTGATTAATATCCTCTGTTAAATGGTTCACCTTGTAGGCAAGCCTGGACTGCTTCACCTTTTTCCTGGAGGTGACGTCTCTAGTCTCGACCGCCTGACATTTAGATCGACCAGCCTGAGCAGGAGTCAATTGCTAGGCTGGGGTCAACAGCTGGGATGACGGGGCATGGCCCAATATTCCCTCCACCTCAGCAAAACTGGCAGCCCTCACTGCCCGGGGCATGAAACTGCAGTTCATGCAGGGATCTTCTGAAAGACCTTCCCTCAGATGCTCGAGGGAAGGCATAAGGGACACATATCATTGCCATCTTCAAACTGCAGAGAAGGAGTGGGTGCCAAGCATATTGACAACCAACCAAAATCAAACAGAAGCAACAGATGTTGGGAGAGGGAGCGAAAACACAGCCTTCACCAACAAGTGTTGAAAAACCTTTGCTAGCTTCTGCGGAAACACTACTACTAACAACGTCACACCTATGCTGGGAGTGGGAGAGAGAGCACTGCCTTCACCAGTTCAGGGTAGCTGCTATGTTACAAAACAAGGAAACACAGCACAGTGTTCTTTATTATCACCATTATTATTATTATTATTATTAATATTATATGTACTTTAGGTGGTAGTGGGAGCGCACACGCTGCCATCAACAACAGAAGTACAACGAAAAGCAGGCACACCCATGGTGCACCGATCAGCTTTCGGGCACGCTGTCCCAATGCTAACCAATGCAATGCAAAAAAGTTCAACGATAATTTTTCCCTCAACAACTCTTGTACATAGGTTGGCAAATACCATTGTACAAACTGCCGCCTAATATAGTTAAACTTTTTTTCTTGGCCGCTTTTATTCTGTATTTCTGAGGCTTCTTTTCTTAGTCTTTAATTGTCTTTTTCATTTTGCAATTTTCTGTATATGTAATTGGAGGATTGCTCACTATTGGTGCCTTGTCACCTGTGCGATTGCATCCTGACTGCTGTCAAAGTTTAATAAATAAATAAATGAATAACCGCTAATGCACGTAAATGAAATAATAAAAGGAGCAGCACAAATGCCGGGAGATGGAGCGGGTACACTACCTTCACCAACAAGTGAAAATACAACAAGCGAGTACAACGGGTTGCCCCGATACTCAATACTGATGGGCAAGTGCTCGCAATCCCAACAGCTGATTCACATAAAGATTCGCGGAACAAACGCTGGGAGAGGGAGCGAGTACACTGCCTTCACCAACGAAATAACGAAAATACAACCAAAAGTGAGTACAACAGGTTACACTGATACTCAATACTGATGGGGAAGCGCAGACAATCCCTACAGCTAATTCTCATAAACATTCGCGGAACAAATGCTGGGAGGGAGCGAGTTTCCTTCACCAACGAAATAACGAAAATACAACTAAAAGCGAGTACAACAGATTGCACTGAACAATATGTAGTGAGAAAACACAAAGTAAACTTTTCCCTACGTTTGGTACTTAGCCGACCAAGATGATCATAGCATGTCCATGGCAAACCAACAATCCTCTTGTCGTTATTCGTCGCAGCCTTTGGAGGGCGAGCAGCTCCAACAAAAGTCACAAGGCTACTAGCAACGAACGACAAATAACACTCCGCTTTCGCTACCTGCGAGCGAGAAGATGAAAAGTAACAGATCCCCTGATGACAACAGAAGATATAGCCTCTCCCGGGTCATCCAGGGGTCACGGGTGACTTTGTCGGTATAAACACTCGACCTGCGCATGCGCGAGATGGATCATTCAGTGCCTCTGGCAGCCAGTAAGGATGAAATAGAACCTAGATGTAAACTAGATGGGTATTTTAAGTTTACGGTGCTTAAACTTGAAGTATACTTCTTTATTGAAAGGGTATGTATCAAGTCTGTCAATACTGGAAGAATTTTCAAATTTATTCTCAATTAAAATCAGACAAACATTCATCTGTTTCGGTGTGGGTTAGTTAAAACTGCAAAAAAATCAAGTTCAGCTCCACCCATGTGCTATTTACTCTGCTATGCTACCCCAAAGCTGACTTGTTAAGGCAACTTGTTCAATGTGCTTATTGTTTTGATAGTATCCTAACTGCAAGCCAAGTATACTTGAACATTAGGCATGAATATTTTAATGCGTCATTATACTTTTCTTGAGTATATCTCAATCAAAAGTTCAGGTCCAAGTATAAGCCAAATATACTTTGAATTTCTGTATACTTATCAGTATAAGCTAAGTATACTTAAGTCTTGCTTTGCTTAGTAAATCTCTGATAAATACATCAAAAGTAAACTGAAAGTAAACTCTCTTATTTTTTAGTTTAGAAGAAGTATACTAAGAGCACACTTGAATAAACTTCTTTTTCGTCAGGGAATACGGGACATTGCTTTGCGGCAGGTAATTATGCCAACAGAAAATTTAGTCTTATCACGTCCTGTTTCATGCACAATTGCCTTTCTTTTACTTTGAATGCCTTCATGCAATCCAGGTTCCTAAAATTATAAATCTTCATGTACCCTTATTTGGAAAAAATTATCAATGCATATTTTCATAAAAGATGTGACATTTTCATTTCTATTGCCTGAAGTTATTTGCTCTGTGCCCTGCTACACCCTTTACACTTAAAATGTGTGAAACTAACAATCAATGGCAGTTGAGTACTTACCGTTAGACAGGGCTGAGTTGCACCAGCTGAGTAAAAGCAAAACATTTAAGAAATTTAAGAACATGGCTGTGGTCTCTACTTCAAATGCACATGTCCAGAAGAAAATATTATCATAAAATAAAATTTATAGTTTCTTCAGATGCAATGGAATCAAGTCGTTAAAAGTAATGATGGATGAATATTCTCCAGCTGACCATTCACCAGTGTGGCTGCAGAGAATGAGTGCTGAAGTGCTGGGCGCTCAGTTATCAACAGATGCTGGATGTCAGCCCTCCTGTGCTTTTAATTCAACAAGGAGCAAGAAGCAGAGACAGGGGGCGTGTTCTCTAGAAACTGGTGCCAGTCAACTCCCATACTGTATATTTATTTTCATAAACATAGACAAATGTAAGGTAAATCTAAATTTTAAAAAGTGCTGAGACTTAGCATATAAGAAATATATATATATATCATCACAACATCTAATTATGATTTTGCAAGGATTTACATTTTCAGACATGTTGATATTGCCATTCTGACGGACATGCATCACATTGCCCCACTCAAATTGACAGTCTTACGAACACCAAAAATACCCTTGTAAATAGTTTTGCAATTGAGAAACAGACTTTAGGTGACCTTTGGGGGTAAATGAAGTCCAGTAAATCATATGCTGATCACAGTGGCATAGCGTGGAGGCGCCCCGGTGCGAGAATGGCGCTGCCCCCCCTTAACTCTTTTACTTTTACTCTACAACATTTAAAACTTAAAAATGATCATTTTACTTCGTTACTTTGACACTAGCCACTTCGTTACAAATTAAAATATGAACGCAATTCTTTGTTTAAGATTTATCTGGATTTGGCGTCTTCGAGAAGAACAACGTTGCTCGGCAGCAGGGTATGTTAGTGCGGGGACACGGAGCTGCAAATTTATGCACGTAGTTACAATATTCTATCACTAGATGGCCCGCCCGCATCAGCTTTTGGATATTCACAGAAACCATCGTCCTCTGTAGCCAACCACTTCAGCTACAGTGAGCAAGTAGGTATCCAAATCAATAATGAAGAAAAATCAGTTTTCTGAAAAACGTAGACACCCATAATTATTAGGGCTATTAGAACCATGGACAATGAATATTTGCACTGTATCTCAACATCACACAACACGTTAGACTATTTGAACCATGAACAACAGTGACAATACATTGCCAATCAAAATGCAAAAAAGATCCATACGGCTGAACAGTCAACCATATTTCCCAAACAGCACAACAGTGGCCAAATCAAAAAGTAAACAGATAGATAGACACACATCCTGGCACAGCAGGCATTTAACCACAACCGGCAAGCTGATCATTTGCAGTAGCCTAATAAAAAAACTGCACTCACCCATTCAGAAGTTAACTCTGGGTGCCCTCTGCTCTGCAAAGTCATTGAGCAAGAGGGCAATGAGGTGGTAGCATTAGCCTCCAAGTCTGACTGCTGCGTGTCACCGCTATCATTCACAACACTAGCAGGAACTGGATCTGGACAAGATGACTGTTTAAAAAATGCATTCAATTTCACCAATTTGGAGTTCCGTACATCGAGCTCTTTTTTTCTTTTCTTTTTTGTGCGCCGCTTTTCTGTTTAGGCTTGCTAAACATGATGCTAGGCTATTTTTGGGTCTATTTTCTTTGTTTACTTTTTTCTTGGTGAAAACTCACGTCACGTCATGACGCACTTGTCACAACTGACAGGTAGCCTATTAAGGTGATTGGACAAATTATAACTTGCTCCTCCCATACCAGCCACTCAGCTATTCCATCACAGAAACTTTTTTTTTTTCCTCCCTCCATCATGGGCCCCTGACGGCATCTGTGCCCCGGTGCAGCTGCACCGGTTGCACCGCCGATATTTACGCGAGTGGCTGATCACTATTTCCACTATACATGTAAGGCGACACATCTGAAGAACAGGTCTACTGTCATTTCTAACGCACACTCAGATGACATTAACAATCCATTCTGTCTATCATCATTCTGACAGACCCTCTCTCTTGTTAAGATTATAACTGCTATTGAGTGAGAAAGATTATTGCACAGATTCAATATAAATTTAATTTTAAATTAAATAAAAAAAAAAAAACATTTTCAAATAATCAATACTTGCATGAAGAGTTTCATCGCAAAACCCTATGGGCTCTATGATCTTACACCTGACGCAGAGTGGTGCAATGAGTATCGCTAGTGCTAGTTTATGCACCAGCGCAGATGCTATAATCCCTTCCAGCGGCCAGTTTGCATTAATAGGAAGGTAATTGCGCCAAACTGAGCGCCCATGGGTGTGGTGGTCTTAAAATGAGGTGTGGTCAGGCACATTGCTATGTTGAGACAGTAAAAAAAATTATTGCGCAATTGAGCAACAAAAACCTGGTCTAAAATCAATGGTCATGTTTTGAGTGCTCATTTCAGGGCTCATAGTCAGATAGTATGAAGCATCTTTGAAGGCAACTGCACAACACACATACACTTTACTTGTTACATACTACCCATGCAGGGACAACCAGCAGCACATACAATCAATTAAAATAAAGAGATTGCGATGTAAGAGATTTTTGTGAAGATATTTAAAAAATAGTGGAAAAGCCACTGTACCCACTTGGCCAAACATGGCCAAAATGGAATGCCTCCTATTGGCCACAGTATTGGTCCGATTGGGCTGAAAATCAAACTAGATCAGGACCTTAAGACGCTATACACATATATGAAATATGAAAAGGATTGGTGAAAAACTCAAGACACTAGAGTGCAGACAAGCAAAAAGTTTACATACGCATGCACGGATGCACACAACATACCACCACTAAAGACCCCAAGCATAGCATAAGCCCATTGGGCCTTTTGGCCAAGCGGGCAACAAATTGCAGCACCTTAGCTGGTAGAATAAGGGAGCTAGAGCTGTTTGAAGTTTGCAGAAAAAGCCACCTGTTGGCAAAACCGAGAATCGCAGCAGGCCCAAAATCGAACTCGGGCTAGATCTTGGGCCCATATACATGCATAATAATATGAAAAGGAATAGTGGAAAACTGAAAGCTGTATCAGGCTGAAACGACATAAGGCACGCACGCATGCACGGACGCACAACAGATCACCACTAATGACCCTAAGTACAGCATAAGCCCCTTGGGCCTGTCGGACAAGCGGGCTAAAAATGCATGTCAGAATGGTTAGTGCGACTGATGTCTGCACCTCAGGGCATGCTCTGATGCAGGCTATTTAATTTGTTAGTGAACCTCCATCAGGTTATATGCGATTCAACATGTGAGGATATGCATGTTAGTAGTTGCAAATTCTTCAGGATAAAGCCATAACTTCTTGATTGGCGAGCTCTGTCATTCCTGTTGTTCTCCAGAAGATCCCTCCTGGAGGGGAGGCTGTGCGGGGACAATGGTTTGCCAATGTATTTATTACAAGACACATGAAGCAGTGCATGGATTTTTTCTTCCATCACACAAAACACAAACTGTAACAGAACGAATGTTTGAAGTGCTGAAAATGCGATTCAGATCTTTGGATAAGTTGTGCATGGGATGACCCATTATGCACAGTTATCTGAAAAATCAATTTTGAATCTGACCTGATTCAATTTTCACCGAAAGAGATTATACTTTCTACTCAAACCCTCATGAAAGCCTTTCTAGAATAGATTATATCTACACTTACAGAAAAGTACTGGATAGGGTGGAGAAGTGCACAACAGGGTGTAGAGAGCTTTCAGACCATGGTGATGTCAGTCACACCCCCCTTCAGCCACCTACCGCCCATCCATCTTGTACAGTCCCCCATTAGTGGCTTTCTTGGAAAAGTGCTTTTTTTTTTTTTTTTTCCAAAAACTCTAAAGACAACTCTGAGACAAATCCATCTACATTATGGGAAACACTTAAGGCTTAATTGAGGGAAGCCATAATCTCATATTGCACTGAATATATCAAACTTTCCATTCTCATGGTCTGCCTCGGGATTTACAAATTTAGGAGTACTTATCACTTCAATTTTATGTGCATTTGCATAAAACAAAAATTCAGAAGATCTTTCCTTGACGGTCAAGTTGAAAGAGAAGCAGATCCAGCTTCAGACCACCATCTACAGAGCAAAAGTTAGGCTCAAGATCCAGAGGACATTTTCACCAAAAGGCCTCCAAAGAAAATATAATGTAGATTATCCACATGACAGTGAAACTAAGGAGCAAATCAACACCTTGCTGGCAGGTAGATTAAAGAATCTGGAAGAATCTGATCACATTGAGGAGCAGTGGAATCACATCAAAAACAACATTGGAAGATTGCTTAGGGATGAAGTCACCAACAGAAGGAGTGGAGAGCAGCAAAAACCATGGAAAAGGTCATTGAAAGGAAGAAGCTTGATGGAAGACTCAATAGAGGCAGAACCAGAAGTGAAAACGCAAAAGGACAAGAAGTATACATGACCATGCACAAGGAGGTTAGAAAAAGCATCCACCGGGACAAAAGAAAATACCTTGAAATTCTCGCTTTTCAGGCGCAAGATGTGAGGTGAGGAAGCTGTGCAGGACAACAAGAAAAATGTGTCAGGAATGTTCAAGCAAATCAACTATCAGATAAAAGATGAGGAGGGAAACATCTTACTGAAGGAAGAGAATCAACTAAAATGCTGGGTGCAGAATTTTAACAAATTGCTGAATGGACCATCCCCACCAGAAAGCCTCAATGCCCCAAAACTCAAGACAAACTGATTGTTAACTGTGCTCGACCATCCAAAGCAGGGATTGAACGGGCTCGTAAAGTTAGGCAAAGCACCAGGACCAGACAACATGTTGTGCTTTTCATTCAGACATATTTTCAGATTATGAAGTTCCCCCATCCTCAAGCAATTGGAGAGAGACAGACTCTTCAGACAATTTGGCTTTATTGTGGCATGTTGATAAATATAAAGCCGAGTACCTTTTGCGCAAGAAGAACTCCCATCCTGCCTTTCACGCCCAGCTTTTATAACCGCAGGAAATATCTTCCAAATATGGTCTTCTCGCATTCTCATTCTCGAGCTGCAATTGGACAGGCAAACCAAAACACTGTTAGCTAATCCTTCAGGAATTCAAAGCAAAGATAGGCATGCACATCACTACAGAGGACTGGAAAATTACAGTCAAGAGAGGAAAAATACAGCCAGAAGAGGATACACGTAGATACATAAATGATTCAATTGATCATGCTTTCAGTAACAACTAATGATTTTACTGAAAAAATATTGATGAAAGCTACAGAAATCAAATACATCCTCTGATTATGTTTTTGAATCAACTAACCAGAAGCCTGCTTACTAATCAAAGCTACAAAAGTGCGCTGCTTATGTGAGTGTGAGCTGCTCATGGATTTGTGAATTGAATTGCTCGTATGTGTGAGTCTGTCTGTGCGTGAACTGTTTGTGTGTGTGTGTGTGTGTGTGCGTGTGTGTTCGTGTGCTGCTTATGCCTGTGCATGCTTGTAGGTGTGTGTGATATGTGTATGTGTCTGTGCACTGCTCATGTGTGTGTGAACTGCTTGTATGTGTGTGTGTGTGTTACTGCTGCTTGCATAATATGGTTATTGATTATGATTATTGATTATGATTATTCAATATGGCATTTGTTCTACTGATTAAATGAATATGAGAAATATTGAGATATAATCCTCAACATTCCTCTCGTTGAGGCCATCCCAATCATGGCCTCACATCAATCCATGGTCGAAAAATGGCACAGCATTGCCTTCTCACGGTCTATGACCCCCATAGGAAACACAAGTGAATTTCTTATGAGTTCGAACATAAAATCATTTGTTGGTCCTTTCCGACTGTAACACTTTGAGTAAAAACAGTCATGTACGCCAGCATGTGAACTCCAGTTGTTTTTGCGTCAAAATTTGTCAAGGCCATAAGGCCTTTCATTGCTGTGGTAAATAAAGTCCCAGTCTAATGCTCCACTTGAATCCAGTAATGTTGCTTATTGCAGGTAATCAGTCCAAAGTTAGTCCATTGTCCAAGTCCATATACAACATTGATTTGTGATTTTTCCATCTGATCGTTTTGGTGAACGAGCCTTCATGACTGGAATCAGAGTCGCAGCATATTAGTTCACATACAGAGACACAGGCACATGCAAATTCACTATGTACTCGGCACATACAGAACGAGGGTCATCTGCACCTGCATAATTTCACTTTAAGTCTTACATGTACCAAATTTTATAATATTTACTTTTGCTGTAAAGACTACTCAGACACTTTTGTGTCAGAACATTTTAAACCCATAACAATAATCTCCCAAAAGACTTTGATTTAACAATGACCTGGGGCTCGACTCACCCCTTCCTTAGGTCGTCTCCTTGATAGGAGATCTTACCTGTCTCTGGAGTAAGTCACAACGCACGCACAGTTGTTCAGCATTGAGCTCTGTCCCTTTCATAATGGGATAGTAATGAGGTCATTCCAGTTGAATTGGGGCTATTGCAGCAACATCTGGGCAAAACAGATGAAACAGTTAAAGTAACAACTCATCAATAACAATTTGAAACAGATGCTGCAGTTTTAGTTCTGACACTCAGATTCTTCTTTAACCAGCCAAATAAGTCCCAATTCAAGAAATCTGTCTTGTGTATTTTCCCCTTCTGTCTCAATCTGCTTTACAGAATCATTAATGTCACCTTAATTATTTGGAATACAATGAGTTGTCGATGTGCCACCCTGATAAATTAATATTATTAAAAAATTCATAATTACCCAAATTGCTCACCCTCACTACTGAGCTCCGATCAATTTTAAATCAATACTTTTATCCCCTACCTACGGAAAGTGTACTTATAATTTTGTGTTTCAGTGTATTCTGGGTCAAAAGATAGGACAGTAACAATTATATATTTTCACATTATTTTTTTCAATGAATTTTGATTTAGCAACCCAACACAATCTAGGGTTCCGCTAACAGCATGGGGGAGATGCACAGTCAGGGCTTAGTAGCCCCAGCCTTGACAACTCCCCATATCCTCAGCAGAACCGGGTGGATTTGATTTAGACCGTATGTTACAATGTGCAGTTTTTTTTTTTCAGACCATTCACCAAAACATGCACATATTGAATCTTAAACTGTAATATAGTTTTTCAAGGTAAACAATTGTCCCAAATCTGGTCAGCTCAGTCAGTCAGACAGTACCTTTTATTTGAAAGTCCCTGTCCTTCTCACTTCTAGTCAGAGGAAAAGATTTTGTCAACCTAATCAAAATAAATTTAGAATGTGATCACGTTATCAGTCGACTTTTTCTATTATATGGTGATCCACCGTTCTCGGAAACTGAGATAAAAAGAATTAGCACCAGACGATGCCCAGAAAGAGGAAAAAATAGAGAGAAAGATTCCCTTGCTAATTTGCACTTTCCTCTTTTGCAGCTAATTCCTCAACAACTCTCTTACTAGAGACCTCACCGTCTAAAGTGCAAACAAAACACTGACACTCTAGCAAGGGCAGCGAGGCAGAACTTGGGCTTAAAGAGTCCGGGCGCTGCGCCCAATTAATGCCAGCTGGCCCAAGAATCCAATTGTGGGCAAAACGATATTGTCCCGGATGAGAGCAACAAAGAAAGCTCCCAAAGCCACCGCCAACTTCCAAAACCATGACCAAAATGGGGAGTTATCAGCTATTCTTCTATCACAGATGTACTGGGCAGTTGCCCCCAATACATTTGTGTATAATTTTTAACTTCCGCTGCCTTGCTCCTTAAAGTTCACTTACCATGAATGTGAGTTTTGTGACCATATGCGTCATCTCAGGATGGGATGTTTACTGGTGCAGTCAACGTATCGAAAAGTTGTATCTAATTATAGATTTCTTTTTCGTAGAACATAAAAGGTAGCCCATTTATGCTTACTTGCTGCATAAGAAAATTGCTGCATTATGGCCCGAACCCACCATTTAATTGCTATATGCTGTACTAACATGTTTTTTTTTTTTACATCACTGGGCAGTGCAAGGCAGCTGATGGGCGTAACAGTCCACATGTAATAGCTAAGATTGATACGTCATTGCAAGTCAACATATACACCATCACATGGCAGCCAGCAAGAATAACAATTGCAAATGTCAAAAATGTAACCTTGCAAATCTAAACAAGCTGCAGGTGACAGTGCCACAGACAGTCGTGGTCAAGCAAGTACTGTACACGAGTGACGGATGGTGAAATGAAAAGAGGAGAGGCGCTGAACATCCGTTGAAAATAATTATTGGTCTTAAACTTTTCAATCATTTATTTGTTTTAACATTGCGTTAATGAATTTTGGATCACACCGTATTCGATGGAATGACAGGAGATTGGGGCGAATGTGATGTTGTATGGACTAGGTCTGTGATTGTGCGAACGTTGGGCACCCACAGGTAGCGAGACTCACACTGGGGCTCTCGTCGGAGTCCGTGTTGCTCCTAAGCTCCCCGGGGTCCCAGGTGGTGAATGTTTCTTGCTTCTGTCGAGGAGAGGGGAAGAGTAGGAGAGACGTAGAAACGAGACGAGCGGGGATTGTGGGAATGAAGGCAGTGTATATAGACATAAGGATGAATAGGAAGGCACATTAGGAGTGATCCTGTTCATTGACCTACGTTAACCTACTGATCTTAAACACTTGTCTGGATAATGTGCGCACCTTGTTATCAAAGATGGATATGGTTTGAATATGGGTTAATTCAACTGAGGCTGACATTGTTGTCATTTCTGAAACCTGGTTAACAAAATCAGTTACTGATGCTGATATTGGCATTGATGGATACAATGTTTATCGTTCTGACAGACAAAAGAAAGGAGGAGGTATTACAATTTTTTGTTAAATTTAGCCTACACACCAAGGTTGTACTGTCTGACTCAATCTGTAAACAGTTAGAATTCCTGGCTTTGAATGTGGAAATTGTCAACAATATTAACATAACTGTGGTTGGCTGCTACAGGCCTCTATCTGCCTCTAAGGATACATTGCACTCCTTGTCACATCTTTTATCCAGACTAAATTATAATGAACTTGTTTTAGCTGGGGATCTGAATTGGGATTGGCTTAAGTCGGTATCTGGTGATTTCAAATCCTTTTGTGATTCTATTAATCTTACCCAGCGAATTAACTCTCTTACTCGTCCAAATCCTAAATGTATGGAGAAGTCCACCTCAATGAATTTGATTCTCACAAATGCTCCTCATAAATTTTCAGCTGTTGGTGTATTCTGTAATGATTTAAGTGACCACTGTGTGGTCGCGTATTATTTTTATATTATTCGCGTATTATAAGAGGAATCTTAAACTTTTTAATGAGCTGGGATTTTACCATGATTTGTATTGTTTTTACTGGAGTTATGAAGGGCTCAACTGCTGTTCATGACTAAATGGAGATCTTGAATTGTTCTAAAGAGCATTTTATATCTTCTGGCTCCCTGTTTGATTCTGTCCATTCTACATCTGGGAAACCCTATACTGATGTGCCAGTGCATATTGGGGAAGTCTTCAACTTTGTACCTTTCTCTCTGTAGGAAGTTTGTAAAGCCTTAAATGGTGTAGACCATAGAAAAGCTCCAGGGCCTTATCTTATTGAGTCTTACTTCCTGAAGCTGGCATCTAATTTTATAGCAAGGCCTTTAACATATATTTATAATCTTTCCCTGGAATCTAAGGTTGTTCCTAGGTCTTGGAAATCTGCCTTTGTCCTCCCTTTACTGTACGGAGGTGATCCAGCCTGTCTTAACAACTATAGGCCAATATCAAACCTCTCAGAGCTGGCCAAAATACTTGAAAATCTGGTTAGTAAACAGCTAAGAGAGTTTTTATATAACAATCATGTTCTATCGACTTATCAATCAGGCTTTAGGAAGAAGCACAGTACCATCACTGCTGCCTTGAAAGTGGTCAATGACATTTCGGTTGCACTGGATAAGAAACAGAACTGTGTGTCACTTTTTTTTATTTGTCTAAAGCTTTTGATACAGTAGATCACAATGTTTTAAAGCTAAGACTTTTACAGTCAGGACTTTCAGAGCAAGCAGTTGTGTGGTTTTAAGATTATCTTAGTGATAGATCTCTGTGCATTAAATATGATAATCTTTGTTCTGAATTTGTATCTGTCTGTAAGGGTGTACCACAGGGTTCTATTTTAGGCCCACTTTTATTTACCTTGTATATAAATAACCTGGCCCAAAACATGTCAAATGCAACTTTTCACTTTTATGCTGATGACACAGTCATTTATTTCTGTGCTTCCTCTCTCGTTCTGGCCATTGAGCGCCTGCAAAACAAATTTTCTTCAGAATATCCTACTTCAGCTGAAGCTTGTTCTTAATGCTGAAAAGACTAAATGTATGATTTTCAGCAACTCAAAGACCAGACCACATTTTATTCCTGCTATGGTCACTCGAGATGGGAGGTGCATAGAAATTGTCAGTTCTTATAAATATTTGGGTGCTTTAATTGATGATTCCCTCACTTTAAAGCCATATGTACTCCAATTAGTGAAAAAGCTGAAACTAATTTTGGGCTTTTATTTTCGTAAAAAGTTTTGCTTTTCTTTTAATGTAAAAAAGCGACTTGTTGCTGCTACTTTTTTATCTGTCTTAGATTATGGTGATCTTTTGTACAGAAATGCATCTGCTCAGTATCTTCATAAGATTGATTCAGTGTATCATGCTGCCCTGCAGTTTATAACCAATGCAAAAGTCTTGACTCATCATTGTGAGCTTTATTCTCGGGTGGGTTGGCCATCTCTGGCCACTCGCAGGCTCCATCATTGGTGCGCCTTCATATACAATTTTGGGTTTGCTTCCGTCCTATCTTTGCAAGCTCATGTTGCAAAAGAGTACTGGTCAATACTCTTTGCGCTCCGCTGACCATTATCTACTTTCAGTCCCCAATGTCTGCACTGAATTTGGTAAAAAGGCTTTTGCTTACTCCACCCCCAAGGCATGGAATGACTTACAAAATGTCCTTAAATTGGATTGCCTAGTTTCCATAAATGAATTCAAATCTGAACTGAAGGATTTAGAGACAGCTTCTTTATGCTGTCAGTGCTATTAATGTATCTTGATCTTAAAGCTGTAATGTACACATTTTATGTATTTAATGATTTCCTTTTTATGCTATGTCTGTAACTTTTTATATATATACTGCTGCTTGTCTTGGCCAGGTCTCCTTTGAAAAAGAGATTTTTAATCTCAATGGGACTTCATGGTAAAATAAAGGTAAAATTAAAATAAAAATAAAATTGACCAACGTTATCGGGAACTCCCTTCAACATCAAAAACACTCAACATTATCACATCCGATGAGTTTTCCTCAGGGATTTAACACAAGGGAAAAAATGCATAATTTCAACACAGAATTCTATATCAATCAATGTTATTACATTATATTACATCAGCTTTGATGTGTACTACACTGGAAACATGATAGCCGCACATTATTTGATGTTTTTCCCATGATTTTTATTATTTTTGTCCCATAAATATCAAATTTGATTCTTGTAACACATTTCGAATGAATTTGGGACAGTGAAGCATTAACCACTCTGTAACATGCCCTTTTCTTTTCACAGCATTTAAAAGACATTTAGGTACTGAAGAGACAAAGTGATTGAGTGTTTCAGGTGGAATTTTATCCCATTCTTCCTCTAAACAAGTCAGGTGTGCATCAGTGCAAAGTCTTTGTTTCCGCATCTTGCATTTCAAAATGTGCCGCACATTCTCTATTAGGGACAGGTCAGGACTGCAAGCAGGCCAGTCGAGCACCCAAACCCTCTTCTTCCACAGCCAGACCTTTGTAATGTGTGCAGTATGTTGTTTTGCATTGTCATGTTGAAATACTGTATGCATGGTCGTCCCTGGTAGGGGCTCCACTTATAAGGAGCCATGTTCCTGTAAAATCCCTATGTACTTTTCTGCATGGATGGTGCCATCAGAGAAGTGCAGGTTACCTTCTCCCATGGCACTGACACACCCCCATACCATGAAAGACCCTGGTTTCTGGACTTGGTAGTTGCTGGTAATATTCTAGACGGTCCTTTTCATCTTTGCTCTGGAGCACACAGCGTCTATCTTTACCCTTGGAGACCTGAAATATTGACTTGTCTGACCACTGTACATGTTCCCACTAAGTCATGTCCATCCCAGATGCCTCCGAACCCAAAGAAGTCAATGAAGCTTCCAGAAACAGTTAATGTAAGGTTTCCATTTGGCATGGTAAAGTCTTAAGTGGCATTTATGGAAGTAGCTTCGCATTGCTGTGTTTGAAAAAGATTTGCCAAAGTAAGTCTGAGCCTATGTGGTTACAGCAGTTATGGATGAACGTCTGTTCTTGATACATTGCCGTCTCAGGGATCTCAGATCATAGGCATTCAGTTTAGTTTTGTGCCCTTTCTCTTTATGCACTGAAATTTAACCAGATTCCACAAATCTTTTACATACATTATGCGCAGTAGAGGATGGAATATTCAAATTTCTCTCTATTTGTCTTTGTGGAGCATCGTTTTTAAATGGTTCAATACTTTTCTCATGCATTTGTTGGCAAACTAGTGATTCTCGGCCCCTCTTTGCTGCTGAAGGACTCGGCCTTTCCTGGGTGTTGGTTTTGTACCAAATCATGAGTATAATCACCCGTTGACAACACCTGATTCACATCACTATGCAATCCTACATTTCTATATATTGCTAATTTCCACTTCCGTCCCAACTTTTATGACTGAAAACAGAGTTCTCATCATATGAGTTCTCGTCTTATTTGAACAAGCAGAACTGGCTACACCTGATGGTCCCAACTGTTTTCGGAGTTCATGTAAACAGGTCAAGACCAGTCATTATTTTCAAGAAATGGTCTGTGCTTCACCAATTTTCAGTTCACCAGGCACCATTGTTATATAAGCCCCCACTTTTACTGACTGGACAGCACCAAAAATGGCTTTATAATGATTTATTTTGCATCTTGACATTGACTTTCTAAAACCTGCTTCCACCTCAGGCTCATGACGAAATGGCTGACCTATTCCAGTTACCTAAATTCTGGCTTGAATTTCACAATCTTTTGACAAATCTAATATTTCAGCAGATCCCGAATACAAAGCATTTTATCTCCCATCCTCACTATTGTTGCTGGAGGTGTCGCGCATGATCTGTATTGAATTCGGAAGTAAAGAATGCAAGCATTTGTCTGTAACACAAGACAAATGTGTAGGGGTAGGGGATGCTACTGCATTTTGCCCCCCAAGATACTGAGGAGGATGGTGAGAGAGGCAACAAATTCCCCAAGAAATCACTAAGAGGTAATCACAGGCATCTTGGGGTCTCCAATTGTCCAAAACCACCATCAGGCGCCACCACTACAACCACAAGCTCTTTGGAATGGTTGCCGGGAAAAAGCCTTTTCTGAAAAGAAGACACAGAAGCAAGTTCTTGGAGTTTGCCAAACATCACTGGGAAAGGGGGCTTAAAATTGCATGTTTCAGTCAGATACAATACTGGTATGTTTGGCACCAAAACAGGGATGCATACAAGGAAAAGCACCTCATACCCATGATGAAATATCTTGGGTCAGTCATGTTTTGGGGCTGTTTGAACCACTTGAATTAAAAGACACTGTTTAAGATTAATGGAATAATGAATTCCACCAAGTATCAGGATATTTTGGCAGACAATCTGGTTGCCTCCACCAGAAGGCTGGAGCGGACTTGGCCGAAGGTGAACTTTCCAATAAGATAATGACCCAAAGAATACCTTAAGAAAGAAGGAATTGAGTAATTGGAAGGAATTGAGATCATTTTTCCATCTTTTTTTAAAGTATGATAATTATTTTATTTTTTTTGGTTAAGCAGTGCCAATCAGGGGTGGCAGCAATTTTAGAGCTCACTGTCTATACACTGAACAGCTGTAAATATTTCCTTAAATCCTGGTGTGCTGCAATAAATTTGAATGTTTTGCATTTTTAGGGTGAACTTCTCCTTTAATGAAATCAATGACATAATTGCAGCTTTTCATTATTTTCAGTCATTCTTAAGCCACAGGAAGTCAATACAGATTGGTGTCCCTGAGTGTACACTAGTTGAGTAAACCACTGTCTGGTACTCATGACTAAAGACAAAAGGAGCTTCCAGGAAAGGCATAGTACTTCATTTGCAATTATGGGCTGAGGATCGCCAATTCGCCCACAAATGTTGGTGAAAATCACTCCAAGGTTTAGAAACCATGCTCCAAAACAAAAGAAAGGAGGAGACTTGGATATGTCACCCTAATAAAAAAGATTCCAGAAATCTGGCGCAAATGCTGTAAATGAAGGACAAGGGCACAAGTACTCTGACATCACTGCATCAAGAACTATCATGTCTGCAAATATTACTAGGCAAGGAAGTTACTAATACCCGGGGATTCGATGTACAGAAAGTTTACTACTTTATGGAATGGCCCGTGAGAAAATCTGAAAATAAACTTTATGTTAATTGATATGAAGATTTAATAAAAGAATGTGAATAAAATCAGGGATTTAAAGAAGAAAATTACAGCATATATATGAGAAGGTGACAAAGTTAGAGTGAAAAGTTAAACATTATATGAACTTATCCTTGAACTTTCAAAGGTTAGTACTTTATAATATTTGAAACAGCTAATGGCATTAAAGAAATCTTGGATGTGATTAAGAAGCAGCACTTATGACAAAAAAATGATAAGGTCCAATGGGACAGTTATCATGTTATACTGTTAAATCTTCTGGCAACCATTTTCACATATTTTATGAGCTATGACCTTTGACCTTTGGCCTACATACAGCCTAAGTTTGATTTCAGAGTATTTTCATACCATGTACCTTCATATGAAATTTCATTAAAATCAGTCAAAAATTACTCAAGTTATCGAACGGAAAGCAATTTCGTATATTGAATGAGCTATGACCTTTGACCTGAATACTCCGAAAGTGAACTTGTATTTTGGTATGAACTACCTTCACATGAAATTTCATAAAAATCTGTCAAACATTACTCAAGAAATCAAGCGGAAACCATTTTTGCATATTTATTGAGCTATAAGCTATGACCTTTGACCTACATAGTCCAAAATCGAACTTAACCTGTATTTTCAAGTACCTTCACATGAAATTTCATGATAATCCATCAAACATTACAGAAGTTTTTGACCGGAAACTATTTTCACATATTTAATGAGGTATGACCTTTGACCTATGTACTCTGAAATCGAATTTTGGCTGTTTTTTGATACCAACTACATTCCTATCAAATTTCATTAAAATCCGTCAAACATTACTAAAGTTATTGAACAGAAACCAGATTTGTTACGGACGGGTGCAAGGACGGACGGACGGCGGTGTTACTATATTCCCCTCCGACTGATTTGTCGGTGAGGGGATAATAAAACTGACCATCCAGACTTTTACCACGCCGAAAGCCATGCTCTGTCATGGAATGGGGTTGTGTCAGTGCCATTGGCAAGGATGGCATTATTGCTAAAAAATACATGCAGATTTTTGAGCAGCCTATGCTGCCTTCACAACATCTTTTCTTAGAACGCCCAAGCACATTTCAAAAAGACAACAATGTGAATTTGTAAAGCGTGCCTTCAGTATGCTTTATAAAGGAACATTTGTGTTAGAATTCAATTAAATTATCTTTAATTGCAGCTGATACACCTGGAAACAGTTTTTCACCGTTGCAACTGCTATCAATATTATCAATAACGCTTTAAGAGAGGCGCTCACCCAATCTGCTGCTGCTGCCTGAATTAGAGGACAGGATCTTGCTCCACTTTTCCTGATCTGGGGTGCGTTTCCCGAACAACGACGGAAGTTAGCATTGAACTAACATGGTACGATGCATCGTTAAACTAACAAACATCAGAGCAACGACTGTTTCCCAAAACCGTCGTACCTTGTTCGTTCCACAGTAGTTTGAACGACGTTAGTTTGAACAATGATAGTTTTAGCGATTGTCGCTCGAACATCAATGTTACCAGGAGCACTCCGGTCTGATTTTCACCGCGGGAAGCTTAAAAACTTGGTATTTGTGCCTAAATACGGCAGTTGTGATCGATAATACACTATTAATTTGTTGTTATGGCATATTATTTTGTGATCATATACAAACTAGCTACAATACAATTTACCATTTAAATGAAAAGACACTTTAGGCAACGATTCTTTGGGGGAAAAAATCTAAAAGAACGATTTGCCATTTCTGTGCATTTATTGAGATGAGCTCCACCACCACCTTATCAATCATTAACATTCTTAACAGTTATAGATACATACTTATCTCCTCTCCATGACGTATACGGTGGTGTAGTGGATAACTCCATCTACACGCCAAGGCACCGACGACATAGATTGAGGGTTCGACTCTCGCAGGAAGACAGCCTTTTTTTCTTCAACTCTGTCTTTTTATTCATGGCAACGTGTGCTCCAATGAACAAGTGATCATTAAATTTAGACGATTTGTGTGTCACGTAGTCTCTTTGGATACATGTAGTAAATACTTATTTAAGGTCACCCACCTTATTCATGGGCGTAGAAATACACACACAGCCAAAAATGGAATATGAAAAGTAAACATTTTTATTTCTTTTTCCTAGCTTAAAAATTATTTCATTGACTCAAAGAACAAAAAATGGCATAAGACCGCAGAAGAGATATATTCTGATGGCTTCGGATGGAGATGCAGAGCAGTGCACATGGGGGGGGGGTTAGGGTTAGGGTTATGTGATGGAGGGATTGCCAGCTAGACATTACTAAGGACAGCAGCAGCTCTAGGGAGCGCACTACAGAGGACTGGTGGTGGGAGCTCCGGTTTGTCGACCTCCTCTTACTCCTGAGGAGAGTTTTGTCCATGGTGTAATGTGAATATAGGCCACTAGATGGCAGTATTTACCTTTTTTTTATTCAGCTCAGACTGGAGTCATGTTTAGACATGTCCTGGACATGTCTGGGGCAAGTCTCAGAAAATTAAAAAAAAGAGGTCTAAATGTGGGTGGGGTCTGCAAAAGAGTATATAAGGAAAAGAATTGAGACAACCAGACCTGCCATTCTGTTCAAGACCTGTGACGTTTCTTTTGTGGATTTCTTTGCCTGTGTTTGAGCATTTTCTTCATCCAGGACATCACCAAGCCACCCCACCAAAAAGGGACTGTAATTATTTCTGTTTTTTTCTTATTTATCAATCTTGGTCTTTAGTTGTAGGTTGTTATTAGTCTTTGTCTTTGTTACAACTTAAATGTGTTTTAGTTGTGAAAACTGTGTTTGTCATCCCTTGCTGTTGCTGTTGTGAAATAAATGTAATAACAAATTGGGGCCATAACAATGGTAAGCCCAGAAGTGCTGTCGGGAGTCCCAGGGGTATTGGTATCTGTGTTATGCACAATTCTCTAACATGAGTGTCTTCCCCCCTCTGCCCACTTCCTCTAAGCCCATTTACGCCTTGTCCCTTGCAGTTTGATTCCCAGGGCCCCCCCATCATTGGGCACCCGCACGCAGGACCCCTCAACATTGGCCATCCTCTCACTGGGCCACTCCACATTGGGCCCCCTCTGGCACCGCTTTCTGTGTGTCAGGGCCGCTCTTTCACCTGAGTTTCCAGAATCCTCTCAGACTGGCAGTTTGTCTACGTCCTGCACAGCATGGTCGTCACAGCAAATGTCCAGCTCCCTGAAGATGAGGCGATCTATGTAAAGGATGCTGAAAATGACCGTGCATTCCACAGACCACAAGGAATGACAAATGTTATGCCAAAAGACCTCCATCTCCCCCACCCCCTTTCTTTTTATCAACACTTTCCCATCCACTGTCAAATATATGATTTCTACCATATTCACAGTTGCATGTGGGCAAACAACATCCTATCCTATCGATACATAAAAATACATGAGGGTAAACGGCGAGATCATATGTTCTTCCTATGACTAGCAACACGAAGTCACAAGCTTTACAGATTTACTCAACAATACTACCGTTTTGAACCATGATCCCGTAAAGCAGGCTAATTAACCACCTCCTGCTCTAATGACAGCGGGAAAAAAACAAGTGTTGAATTAGTAGACAAGCGTAGTTAATCGTTGACGAACATTAAAGTGTCTTTGCTAACGCATGCGAAGGCTACAAGGGATATAATTTCAGAGATCCAACCATTGGCCCACTCTTGAACAGAGAAATAAAAAAAAAGTGTTTTTTCCCGAGTAGCTACATTTTCAAATCACTGTGTTGATGTTATATATGTTTGTACGGCAAGATCTTCGAACATTTTCAGCTACTGACCTTATGTTTACCTTTCGTGGACTGCATTTTTCGACGCAAACGCCCGGGACTAAGCTTCTAACTATAGCTGGAGAGTAGTAGTTAGAACTACACAACTTAACGACAGTGGTTGCGAATGTTCGTTCGAACTAAGGTTTTGGGGAACACCTGCGTCGTTTAACGATGGTTCGTACTACGTAAGTTACCTTGGTAGTTCGAACGATGGTTTTGGGAAACACTGGCGGCGCAACTACATAGTTCAAACTATGTAAGTTGCTAACTTACTTAGCAACTACGCTTTTGGGAAACGTACCCCTGTATTGGTCAGAGCCTAGTAGCTCCTCAGACTGCTCTCACATCTGTGCCCAGTCACAGACATTATCTC
Organism: Gymnothorax reevesii; assembly: GCA_029721435.1. Taxonomy (NCBI): domain Eukaryota; kingdom Metazoa; phylum Chordata; class Actinopteri; order Anguilliformes; family Muraenidae; genus Gymnothorax; species Gymnothorax reevesii. The sequence continues at coordinate 74,859,081 of CM056583.1, forward strand.
CCTACTTTCCAGACCAGCCCGAGAGAGAAGTTCGACAGCTGTGCTCCTCAAGCTATGATTTGTGTATCTTTTAGAAAGCCTAGCTGCCTGGCCGATTTGGGGTAACATTTGCCCAAGGTAATTGTGCCCCATGGGTTCACGAAAGGACCACACTGCTTGTCTATTCAGTAGCTTTTGATCTTTTCTTAGTGGATGAAGGTAAAATGCGTGTCGGGCAGGCACAGGGATAATTATTTCTTAAAACTGGCAATGGAGCAGTTTGTATTGTCAGGCTCAGCAAAGATGCATCCTCTGTAATTTTCTTTACATGGATCTTTGTGGTTTTTGGTTTCAGCTTTGAGGTCAAGAGAAATATACTCGTTACCATTCTCATGTTCTTTCACAATGAAAGAGTCTTTTGTCAGGTCTCGATTCCCTTCTCTCCACTGTCTTGCGATATGCAGCTGTACATCAAACCACACTTTTCGGACCAGTCTAATCACTGTGTGCAGGGACAGCACCTCATCGCACCTGAGGAGCCGCAAATTGTTGCTGAGATGGGAGGGTGGTGCTGGTGGACGTCTTTCCCGTTTTTACTGAGGTTTTTAATGACTGATTTAAATACCCCGTTGCTGGATTTGAAAGTAGCACAGTTCATTATATCAACTTTTAAGAAGTGTTGACATATCCCAGCCCTAATTGCAATGTAACTGGCAACTGAGAAGGTTTGCTGTTGGAGTTTTGAACAGATGCATAGAATGACCGCAGCAGGTTTTCTGCAGCATAACTGTCAAAGTCTGTTGACATTTTCTTTTCAATTAACCAGTCTTTAAACACGCTCATGGCCCATGCCATGTTCCGTTTTGTATTAACTTCATGTTTGTCTTCCTTAATTTTGTCAATTTCCGTGTCATCTAATTCCACGTCTTTTCACCTCTCTTTCTTTCCCTGTGCTGTTTTCCTCTCTTCTTCTTTTTTTTACTGGGGATAGTCAGCCATCAACCATGAATCCAATGCTCCATTCTCTTCAAATATATTAAAATTGATATTGGAAAACATTCCATTTTTTTCTGATGGAGCAACAGAAAATTTACGATCTCTTGCCGCAGGTGTAAACGTCTTTCTCCAGATTGATATGACAGGACGGGATCCGTCAGAGTCGATCAGAAGCCTCCATAGCAACAGTCTGCTATTCATAGCAGCAGTCTGCTGTACAGAAATAACAGATCTTAGAATGTTGTAATTGACCAATCAGGGTTGAGCATTTGACAATGCCGTGTAATAAATATATGTAATCCCCAATTCCAATGAAGTTCGGACATTGTGTATAATGTGAATAAAAACTGAAAATAATATTGACAAATACCTTTCGACCAATATTCAATTGAGTACACTACAAAGAATAACTGATAAACTTTAGTGTATTTTTTGGGGGGGGAAATATTCACTCATTTTGAATTTGATGCCCGCAACACGTTCCAAAAAAGCTGTGATGGGGCAACAAAAGACTGGAAAAGTTGAGGAATGCATTAAAAACACCACAGGTGAACAGGTTAATTGGAAACAGGTGAGTATCATGATAAGGTATAAAAGGAGCATCCCTGAAAGGCTCACTCATTCACAGGGTCGAGGGTCATCGCTTTGTGATCAACTGCATGAGCAAATAGTTCAACAGTTTAAGAACAATATTTCTCAACATGCAGTTGCGAGGAATTCAGGGATTTCATCATCTACAGTCTATTATATCATCAAAACATTCAGAGAATCCAGAGAAATCTCTACATGTATGCAGCAAGCCAAAAACCAACGTTGAATGCCTGTCACCGTCGCTCCCTCTGGAGGCACTGCATTAAAAACCGACATCATTCTGTAGAGGATATTACCATCTCAGGAACACTTTGGAAAACCACTTTCAGTTAACACAGTTTGTTGCTACATCTACGAGTGCAAGTTAAAAATCTACCATGCAAAGTGAAAGCCATTTATCATCAACACCCAGAAACGCTGCAGGCTTCTCTGGGCCCGAGCTCATCTGAGATGGACTGACGAAAAGTGTGCTGCAGTCTGACGAGTCCACATTTCAAATTGTTTTTGGAAATCATGGATGTCGTGTCCACCGCTCCGGGCTAAAGAGGTAAAGGACCATCCAGATTGTTACCGGCGCAAAGTTCAAAAGCCAGCATCTGTGATGTTATGGGAGTGTGTTAGTTCCCATGGCATGGCTAACCTGCACATCTGTAAAGGCACCAGTAATGCTGAAAGGTACATACAGGTTTTAGAGCAACATATGCTGCCATCCAAGCAACATTTTTTTTCAGGGACATCCTTGCTTATTTCAGCAAGACAATGCCTAACCACATTCTGCACGTGTTACAACAGCATGGCTTCGTCGTTAAAGAGTGTGCATAAAAGACTGGCCAGCCTGCAGTCCAGACCTGTCTCCCATTGAAAATATGTAGCGCATTTCAGACTAGAAGTCCATACACATAAATGACATAAAAATGTGATTTAAGAAAAATCACAGATACAAATTTGCAGATATAGGTGACATTAAAAAACTATCACATATATAGACAAAGAGAACACAAAGGTCTGACATCACAGTTCAGACATACAGAATCCTTTGCCACTGGTGCCACATGCTGGAAAGCAGGGCAACACTTTCCATGACACATTTTACCATCTTGTTAGAAATATTGGCAACTCTTGATTTGAAAGCATAGCATGATTAATGCAACAACTTTCCAGAATAATGACATAACTGACATTTTTATCAGGTAGTTACGACTAATGTAAAGCGTAAAATACGACAACAAAGACCCTGGACAGTTGAGCAACAGAAGTCATACATCAAGCAAGAATGTGAAAGAATACCGCCTACAAAGCTTTTAGAATTAGTGTCCTCAGTTCCCAAATGCTTATTGAGTGTTGTTAAAAAGAAAGGTGGTGTATCACAGTGGTAAACATGCCCCTGTCCCAGTTTTTTTGGAACACGTTGCAGGCATCAAAATCAAAATGAGTGAATAATTCCAAAAAAACAATGCAGTTTATCAGTTTAAACATTAAATGTCCAGTCTTTGTAATGTACTCAATTGAGTATAGGTCGAAAAGGATTTGCAAATCATTGTATTCTGCTTTTATTCATGTTTTGCACAACGTCTGAACTTCATTGGAAATGGAGTTTGTAAATAAGTAAAGTCCTTAGCTTTGCACCTTTCTGGGAAAGGAAGTACAGATATTGTCACATCCTTTGGGTTTTTGTAGTATTTTGACCTCAGTCCTGCACATATAAATCAGTTATCATGCTGTTATACAAGTTGGGAAAAGATCTCATTTTTTATGCTCCATTGCAGTACATTCACTCCTTGGCAATTAAAAAAGTAATAAATCCATGTCAAAAGTTACACATAGCGCCATTAATGCTGATAGCTTTTGTTTGATTTAGTGAATTTGAAAGTACATCTGATTATGTTAATTAAGCCTTCGTGCAGCTGACCTCAAGGCTGCAAGAATTTATTTTTGAGTTTTCTTTTTTATTTCAGTGTTATGCGCTGTAATTGGGTTGTCTGCGTGTGGAAGGCCCTGCTTCAAGGCCATGCTCGGCTCCATTTGCACTTAACAGTTTGTGGCACGGTTTTAGAGCCAGTCAGTGAGTGCACGTTTTTTAGAGCCGTTTCACAGAGTTGGATGTGTGGCGTTCATAAAACGGTTGAAATATGTGCTCTAGAACACCTGCAAACATCTTAGAAACTTGATACAATCACATTCATCTCTCTAAAGATGGGGCATGAAAGGTTCCCAATGCCACTAACAAGGCGCTCAAAAGCCAGTAGACTGATGCTGACGGTGGGAAACCTCATTTCAGATGCCCAGCCACATTGCACAGCCAGTATTGATTGACCTTTGAACAGTGTACATTTCTGATCCACCTATTGCTGGATGTGCAAACCCTTCAAATGACCACACACGCTAAGTGACGTTTTTTTGCCGTTTGCCCACTGGTATATCAAGCCAGCCTTAAGGTTTTCTCCTAAGTTAACAAGGTTTGAGCTGGTTCCAATTCGCTTTGTGCCTAGCAAGGTACCCTGTTTAGAGGCGTTTCGCCAAACGGCAGCAAATGTCTCTTAAACTTGCTAGGTGTAAACAGGGCTTCATGCATGATACAGCTGGCTTATATCATTTTGCAAACCCTCGCTGGTGGATTCTGAAAGATGCCCCCTCTTCAGTGCAACTGCAACCATTTTGACTTCAGATCAGCACACTTATTTTTGCGTACATTGTAATAAGCCATCTCCCTTGGTGTCTGTGGGTCGCAGAGTCATAATTATATATATATAACTACCGCTCAAAAGTTTGGGATCACTTGCAAATTTCTTTGTTTTCCAAAGGAAAATACATTTTCATGCATTTCTCAAATATTTATTCCAATTTCACAAACATTTTTATCCATTTCACAAATGATTAAAATTAATCAGATCATTTTCAAAGAATGATCTACATTTTTGCATAGAGGCCAGTTATCAGCAACTGTCAGTCCTCTGCATCAATCTCCTGGTACGGCTGCTAATCCAAGTTAAGCATTTTATGAGGCTAATTGATTATTAGAAAACCCTTCTGCAAATGTGTTGCACAGCTGAAAACTGTTGAACTAATAAGGGAGCGCAAAAGGGAAAATGACATTCTTGAGGTTGGTTTTTACCTGAAGCGTCAGTAGTTGTTTGTTTATATACAGGCTCAAAATGGCCAGAACGAAAGAACTTCCTTTAGAGAACCGTCAGTATATTGTTGTGCTTAGAAAACAAGGCTATTCAATGTGAGAAATTGAAAACTTAAAATCTCTTACCATGCTGTCAACTACTCCCTTCAGAGAGCAGCAGAAACTGGCACTAATAAGGACTGAAAAAAGGAATGGGAGGCCCCGATGCACAACTGTGCAAGAAGACAAATATCTGAGTGTGTAGTTTAAGACTAAGACGCCTCACAGGTTTTCAACTAGCAGCTGCGCTAAATAGTTCCCGTCAAGCACCAGTTTCAGTATCAACAGTGAAGGTGGTTTTTTTTTGATGGAGGCAAAATTTGAAGTACATATTCATCATTTTCCAGTAAAATCTTTATTTTTAACTCAGACAATGTCAGCATGTTCTGCTCGTTTGCTATATTTCCTATTAAGTCTAATTTCATGTGTGTTTCCATGGAAAACAAGAAAATTTCCAAGTGATCCCAAACTTTTGAGCGGTAGTGCATGTGTGTGTATATATACATATATATATATAAATTATTTTCAAATCTTTGCACGCACTTTTTATTTACATTTTACTCACATCAAAAATATTTTAGAATCAGGGATATGAATAGTAATAGCTACTCTACGTGTGAAAAAGGTAAAAAGAAGAATATTCATTCTGGTTATCTAAATAAATTATTCTCCTTGATTAATAAACTTCATCAAAAGCTTTCTGCTGCCAATTTTCAAATCATTTTGCACAAGGTGTGATATTTTTATTCTGATTTTTAACTATTTTTCAAAAGTACCAGTGCAACTTCGAGAGTGTGAAAGCACAAAACACATTTAAATTGTAATTTTCAATAATGAGAATCCATAGACCTCAAGAATTATTGGCACCTGTTAATAAAATTTACAAAACAAGATCTGAAAAATGTCCTTATTGTTTATCCTCATCTTTTTCCTCTCAAAATATTCTCAAGCATGTGATCATTAATTGAAGTAAAATAATTTTAAGAAACATTAACCTTTTAAAGGTTAAAGATTCTGAAAAAGAAAAATCAGGCTTTATTATACCATGGTCTGGGTGAATACTTTTTTCTGATTGGCTGGCAGGAATGCATTAAAACCGTGGAACTGCACAGGTAGTTCGGCTACGGTCGTTTCACCATTCGAAATTCATCCACTAGCCAACTTGTAACCCTGGCAACGTTAGACCTGGTATTGGGCTGGGTACAACGGAAACCCAGCTGCACATTTATCTCCAGTAAATTTAGCGGCGTCATATATGTTGCGTCCTGCGGGGCGGTTAACTATAGGTACTCAAGCGATAATGACCGGAAATATTATAGCAGCGAGGTTATCAGGCTTTATTCATTAAACGATTGTAATTGTGTTCGCATACAAAGAAAGCTAACGTGTCCACTTCATGTGTCAGCAACTGCTGATAGTTCGCTTCTGCCAGCAAACTGATTTCAGCTCGCTGACTGCGGAAACCGTCCTACATTCATTGTAATTGTGGGTAGCAAGTTAGCTACAGTCTGCATAATCGCACATAATGTTGCGTTATGCATAATCTCCATTTCAGCTGGAATCCGTTATCAAATCAGCTGGTAAATGGATGTAAGCGTGTGCAAAAAATTCTTTCTCCATGAACGTAAGATGAACGAAGATAGCTGGTTCAATTTAACTTGGCCTATAGTAGGCTATTGGGTATGAGAAGGCGCGGCGCCTGTTTAATGATTACCAGCTCTTTTTTTTTTTTTTTTTTTAGTGCAAAACTTTCACCAAAAATTTCTGAATGCTGCGATTTGATATATCTGGCAAATGACCATGGTATAAGTGGGATAATCAACTCGAAGGTGAGCATTCCACGGTTTTGATGCACTTCGTGTCGTGCATTAAAACCGAGGAATGCACACCTTCTCGTTAATTATCCCTTACTTGTGTCATGCTAATAAATGTAAAGCCGAGTTCCTCCTGCGCAAGAAGAACTCAACCCCCAGAAGAACTGAAGAACTGCTGTTTTCAGGCTCTGACACTGGCTCTTATGGCTCTCATTCTTGCCCTGTAATGGGACAGCCAACCCGATCCTCTGTTATTTCATCCTTCAGGAATGCATAGCAAAGACGCATGAGCATCACAGTGGAAACTTACAGCCACACCCAGCAAAAGATATACAGACAAAGAATACTGCCAGATGAAAATGATAAAAAGAAAAAGACACCAGTGGATGAATTCAATGCATATCAAATTATTACAAATGATTCAATTGAGTATGTTTTCAGTAGCAACTAATGATTTTGCTGAACAAATATTGATCAAAGCTACAGAAGTCAAATACATCCTCTGATTATGTTTTTTGAATCAACTAAACAGAAGCCTGCTTACTAATCAAAGCTACAGAAGCGTGCTGCTTATGTGTGTGTGAGCTGCTCATGCATGTGTGAACTGAATTGCTTGTATTTGTGTGTCTATCTGTGTGTTATATGGGTGTGTCTTTCTGCTGCCCACATAATATGGTTATTGATTATGAGTATGAGCAATGAATGAATAATGATAACAATATACAGGTGCTGGTCAACGAATTAGAATAATTTGAAATAGTGCAATTGTTAAAATTTTTTAAGGAATTTTTTGTGCAGAAAGCAAATTAGGTGTTTACTGCGCCTGTCCTACTTGTTAGAGTATTCACAGAACTTGCTACCTGTAAAAAATTTGCTCAGCTGAGCTTTCCGAAAGGCCCATTTAGGCGATTTAACTGTGACACTGTTGTTTCATTGAAATAGAATAATTCATAAGTCATTTCATTGAATTAGAATAAGTGCTCAAATTTTTGTTTTCAGCGAAGAGTGTTCACTGTGCTGTATAAAGTCAGGGTTGAGTAGAATTTCTAAGTGGTAAAATCAATCATGGGTAAGCAGCGTGACCGATCAACCGGAATAGTGGCTCAAATTCAAGCCCTTCGCCAACAAGGTTTGACCCAAACTAAAATTGCTGAGCAGCTCGGCATCAGCCAGTCTTCCGTCTGCAGATCTCTCAAGAAAGACTGCAGCAAGCGCACCAATTGTTCTGGCGTCCGAAAAACTTCTGCTCGCGTCAACAAACAGCGGAGAAAGATCGCAATCAGCAACTGGTTCAAGTCCACTTCCGAGCTCAGCGACTTGTTGAACGAGCAGACCGGCGCTAACGTCTCGAGATCAACCACTTACCATCGTCTGCGCGAAATCGGCTTCAAATCTTGCGTTCCAGCAGTAAAACTGATGCTGAACAAGAAACAAATGGAGAAATGGCTGAAGTGGACCAAAGAATACGGCGAGTGGACTGCTGAAGACTGGCAGAAAGTGGTCTTCAGTGACGAATCACGCTTTTGCATCTCCTTCGGTGACCAAGGTCCTCGTGTCTGGCGTCGTGGTGGCGAAACCTACAACCACGAGTGCGTGAAAAGATCCGTCAAGTTTCCCCAGAGCGTTATGGTCTGGGTATGCATGTCCGCTCGGGGTTTAGGGAAACTCTGCTTCCTCAAGAAGACTGTCAATGCTGCCGTATACCAAGATGATCTGGAAACGTTCCTGATATCGACTGTTGAGGCAAAGAAGACCTCATATTTCAACAGGATCTTGCACCGGCTCATGTGGTAAAGTCGACCAAAGATTGGTTCACCAAAAAACAGCTCGAAGTTTTGGCATGACCGGCCAACTCGCCTGACCTCAATGTCATTGAAAACCTTTGGGCCATCGTCAAGCGGAAAATTCACGACAGAAAGCCGACTACGCTGGACCAACTGAAGCAGAACATCGCCACTGCCTGGGAAGCTGTGAGTGCGGAAACTTGAGACAAGCTGGTCAAATCGATGCCGCGGAGACTTCAGGCAGTCATACAAGCCAAGGAGGCAGCCACAAAATACTGAGAAAGTGATGATTCTAATTATAATAAAAATTATTCTAATTCAGTGAAACGGTTTCTCCATTATTCTAATTCAATAAAACAACAGAGTCACAGTTAAATGGCCTAAATGGGCCTTTTGGAAAGCTCAGCTGAGCAAATTTTTCACAGGTAGCGAGTTCTGTGAATATTCTAACAAGTCGGACAGGCGCGGTGAACACCTGATTTGCTTTCTGCACAAAAAATGCATGAAAAAAATTTTATGATTGCACTATTTCAAATTATTCTAATTCGTTGACCAGCACCTGTATATAATCATGAATAATGAATATAATGAATAATGCTGAAATAAAATCTTCAACAATGCTTGTGTACTCTCCTCTTCAGCTCATCCCACAGATCTTTTAGGGGACTTCGGTTGAAGAACTGTCATGACCATGGTAAAGCTCTTATTATGTTGTGGGCAAAACATTTTTGTATAAATTTTGAGGTTTGCTTTGGATCCTGCTGGAAGGTCCAACCGCAACCCATTTAAAGATTCCTGGCAGAGGCTGTTAGGCTTTCATTGTCCCGCCCGCAAACGAAGTGCGGGAGGGGTTATGTGTTTGTCTCCGTTTATTACACGGCCCACAAATGAAGTACAAGAGGGGTTATGTGTTTGTCTCCATTTATTTATTTCTTTATTTATTTATGTGTGTTTTCTGTGGACAGCCTACAGGCCACAGTTTTGGGTGGATCATTCTCATATTTCACAGAGGGGTTGGTAATGGTCCAATTGAGGAGTCACTAGTTTTTGGTGCAGATCCGGATCAAACTGTGCATTCTGGATCGCTTTGAAAAATTTTGGGTAACACTTTATATTGAGTACACATTATTAAGCATTTGTTAAGCATTAATAAATTTAAAGTTTGAAAATGCGATAATTAAGCATGTTATTGATGAGCTTACTAATGAAGAGAAAAATATAACTGATTATAAGCTACTTACCAACGAGTATTCATGTTAAAAACATGATTTATAAATTATGAATTCAGTATTTACCAATCCATAACTAACATTCTTATTAATGGTGAGTTGAGTAAGACATTTACAACTTTTTATAAACTACATACTAATGAGAATTAGATGACAACAATGCTTTATACATGATGAATTCAGTTTTTATCAATGCTTAACTAACACTTAGTAATGTGTACTCATTATAAAGTGTTACCAAATTTTGTTAACATTGGGAGATAGGGCAAACTTCGACATTTGAAAGTCGGGGGCGCAGGCAGGGTACGTGGCCTCTGGACACACTCTCTAGTTTATTTATTTATCTGTGTGTGTGTGTTTGTCTGTGGACAGCCTACAGACCGCAGTTTTGGTTGGATTGTTCTCATATTTCACAGAGGGGTTGGTAATGGTCCATGTGGGAAGTGATTAGTTTTTGGTGCATATCCAGATCAAACTGTGGATTCTGGATCTGTGATGGTTCTACCGTGCAGTCCCTCCCCCATCCTGCTGTCTTTGCCTCCACTTCAAAACATGAGGTGTTTTGAGACGCCAAAAAGCAGCGGCCGATATGAAAGGAATTCCAACAAAATAAGGAGACAAACTGACAAAAAGGGGGAGAGAGAGAGACTCGCACTTCCAACGGACAAAGATCTTAGTCCGGGTACAAAAGGAAGCAAAGCAAGCAGGACTGAAACAAAATAAAGGGAAAATCTCGGCTACCAAGAGAACAAGATAAGGCACCAGACGGTGCATAGAAAGAGAGAAATAATGAGAGAAAGATTCCCTTGCTAACTAGCACTTTCCTCTTTGCAACAATTCCTCGCACAATTCTTTAGCTAGCGACCTTACCGGCTAAAGTGCAAAGTAACACTGACAGTCTAGCAAAGATGGCGAGGTGGAACTTGGGTTTAAATAGAGTCCGGGCGCCGTCCGCAATTAATGCCAGCTGGCCAAAGAAATCGATTGTGAGTAAACCGATACCGTCCCGGACGAGAGAAAGAGAGAATGCTCGCCAGCCTCCAAAAACCATGACACACCCAAGACATGGCATTACAGACATCTCTGAATGTGTGTCCAAAGTATTCTTTTAAACATTTAAGTCTAAAAGTTGTATTACTGCAACTGGTCAGTTTTTATTGGCTCACCAGCCAATTGGCCGTGATCTATTGTGATCTCTGCGACGTCCACCATCATAGTCGTGATTGTCATCCATTAGCATAATCTTCTTCCCCAAAACTACTGGCCCTATTTACTTTACATTTAGTACGGACCTTCCTTGGGACAATGTCTACCAAGATTTTGCACAGTTTTGAAAATGTTAATCTTTTGATTTTCAACTATTTTTTTTCCTCATTACATTTTTCCCATGTAGTCATAGTGGGAAAACCTTTCACTATCATCCCCTATGAAACCGGCAGCCAGATTCACTTCATATATACTGAGTACAAATGAAAACGCACCACTTGAAAAAAGTCAATATTTAAGTTCAAATGAACTTCAATATAATTTTTATACAACAACAACACTACAGTGACGTCACCCGTCATGCCAGGTGCAAGAAATGCGAGAATTTCAAGTTAGCTGTAACGCTAGGCAATTTTTTGCAAAAATGCAACATCTTGCACGCACACCACGGGAAAAATGAATTTCACTCTGAATTTGTGCACACATTGCCTTTAAAAGCATGTGAATCTGAATAAAATTTCACTTCTTCACTAACACTTGTGAAACGTCGACACTATGCCGTGACTTACAGCCCCTGAACGGGAACGTGCCATAGGCATGCTTCAAATTGGCGCCAGCACCAGGGAAATTGCCAGACGACTGCACTGCGCACACACAACGATCGCAAGACTCCATCAAAGGTTTCTGCAAACGGGGAGCACTCAGGACCGTCCTCGACCGGGTCAACAACGTGTGACAACAGCAAGTCAGGACCGTCAGATCGGTATCATGTCCGAGACCGAACACTACCAGTGACAAGAACGGCTGCTCAAATCTAAGGACGTGGATTCATTCACCCCAACACCGTACGGAACCGTCTGCGAGCTGCAGGCCTGCGTGCACGATGTCCTTATTTCGGCCCCATACTGACGGATCGTCACCGAAACCAGTGTCTACTGTGGGCAAACAGGCACCAGAATTGGCGACTACGGCAATGGCACGGTGTCATCTTTTCTGACGAGTCACGATTTCACTTAAGGAACACAGATGGCCGTATACGTGTTTGGCGGAGACGTGGTGAACGTTATAACTCCAATTGTGTCGTTCAAACGGTCCGTTGGGGTGGTGGCAGCGTTATGGTGTGGGGTGGAATAAGCTACCGTCACAGAACCCCTCTCCATATCTGCAGAGGAAGGGTGAACGGGGTCTACTACCGGGACCAGGTGCTGCAGAACCATGTTGTGCCGTTCTTCAACCAACACCACGAAGTCCACACGTTCCAACAGGACAACGCTGGGGCACACACTGCAAGGGTGTCCATGCAGTACCTTGCACAGCAAAACCTCCCCGTGCTTCAGTGGCTAGCTCTGTCACCTGACCTCTCCCCTATCGAGCACTTATGGGATGAAATTGGACGACGTCTTTCACGTCGACGCCAGAAGGACAACATCCGAGAACTTAAGGTTGCCCTTGTTTAGGAGTGGAATGCTATCCCTCAGAACACTATCCAGAGACTGATCAACTCCATGCGACGAAGATGCACCGCATGTATCAATGCAAATGGCCGTCACACCCGTTTTTGACTTTCCTGTTTGACCCCTACACCAGTTAAACCTCTCTCGCGCATTAACATTATCTTGAATGAAATTGAATGATGTTTACATGTCTTCTTAAATCATTCATTATCTCAAATGCATCATACGTATATACTTCACATATCAATCCGTGGAGCTATTCCAGATTTCGTGAGTGGTGCGTTTTCATATGGACTGAGTGTATTTTAGCATGCTGTATTCATACACCATTGAATCTTTGAATTCTGAATAATTGGCTCAGTTATTGGGCTGATGAGCTAAAGGGCCATCGGTCTTTGTTTATTCATTTATTTATTTATATTATTAAATTGAAAAAAGTAAAATCTACAATACTGTATACAAGTAATAATATTAATCAAGATATTACCAATAATGATAAGAACAACATCAATATCATCATCATTATGTTAAAAAGATGACCCAGTGATGTATTTTTGTATTTGTTTATAAACCCCAATTCAGGAAACATGATTACATTTTTATTCTCAGACTAAGTACAATGAATGTTACCAATAAGGCATGGCACAAATATTTTCCTTTTTTTCTAGTTCTAAGGCAAGATAACTAATTCTATTGTGCTGAACAAGATAGAATTTGAGCCCTTAGAAATGTGTATTTGTGTAACTTAAAGTGCACCCATTATGTTTTTTCATTATTTTAATGTGGTAGCGTGATTTATATCATTTTTATGCACATTTAAAAGGTCTGTGTCAGAAAACAACTTGAAGTCACCTCCAGAAGAAGCGCACTCTGCCGCAAAACTCACTGCTCCACAGCTGACTGAAATGCCTAAATCGCATCTGTCCATTTTTTTGTTTTCATCAATTAGTGATGTCATCATTTGAATTTTCGCGCTAAGCAGATAGCTTGGCACACCCTTGAATCAAGTGGGTTTTGCCCACCGGGCTTACCCAGTATTTGTGTCTACAGCGGAAATCCATTTATGTAAAGGGGCGTGACAAGGGGCTTGAATGGTGGACCAATCACAAGTGAGTCATCAAGTTGACCAATCACTGCACACTGGGGTTTTTGGGAAGGCCGGGGCAGGACTTTCAATGGAGCGTTTCACAGACAGGTGCTTCAGAATTGGCAAGCATGAGAAAACTCAAACTGTTAACTGTTAAAAATAAAACTTTTTTTTTTAACAATGACACATTGCAACCTTTTTTTTGTGGAGTTCAAGAATGCAAGAATGATCTGTGAAAAGTCACATAATGGATGCACTTTTAAAATAATGATCCCACCTTGTGGCATCTGTGGTACAATATTGAAGGGAATATTTAGAGAAACTTATTTTCAGGAATAAATTAAACTAACATTTCCTCCTCTTATGACAATGGCAGTATATTTCATTTAAAGTTCTTCTTTGATGTAAAGCTCTGCTTCTGACATTAGTGTTTTTATTTGAGTGGGAAACAAGCCAGGCAAGTTAATTTTCTAAGCCCTTCTTTACTCAGTTGAATGCGGTCTTTTAATACAGGAACAAAACTGACAGGAAGCTCAAGAAAAGCGGAGAACTAAGGCATAAAAGCGCTTTTTTTGTGCGCTTTAATAAGGCACTGTTAGCAACAGGCCAATTTGGATCCAATGTTAAATCTGGCTTCACTTCAATATTACATGCACCCAAAAACAAGTTTTTTCAGGATTGATTAGAGATTACATGCAGGGTTATACAAGGTTCATTAAAGTCTGACACCAGATAAAGTGTGAAAAACAGGCTTCATTCAGAAGTGCTGGAGCTGATTAAATGCTACTGATGTACACAATTGTGGTTGGACCACCATGCCCTCTTGTGCAAGTAATAAATGCGCTGTTTTTGTGCAAGCCCCTTACTGCTTTAACTGATTAACCAATACACAAATCCAGTTACAAAACTTAAGCAAATATAGTTATAGGGACTGGCACCAGATTATTGCATTGAATATGTATCAGGCCAGCACCAGCACTGGTTAGCAACTCCAAAGGCTTATTAAACATTGACTTCAGATATTGTAGTGTGCAGGATTAAGGGTACATACTGATCAATACGTCAGTGTATTGGTGGCTTGCTTGTTTCAGATTCAGGCCACAGAAGGAGACAAAAACCAAAGTAACCAAAGGTTATTTTCATGGCAACCTTTATGGAATGATTTGGAAATGTCTGACACGACCTCAGTTCTTTATAATACAATGAGGAAAAAAGCTTTTAAAGTTTTGAATTGGCCTCCTATTGGCTGGAGCGCTAGAATTTAGGTCAATGTCCGGTGGTGGCATTGTAGCTGGCTGGGGTTTTCATACTGCAGAGAAAGCCTTCACAGAAATTTTTCACTGCTTTTAAAAAGGAGGTGGCGCTTAAAAGTACATAAAACCAAGATTGCAAGTCCAGATTTGCCCATGGGATGCTGAAAAAGACTGAAGAGCTAATTTTGCGTACTTCAAACGTGCTTTCTCATTTCCTTTTTGAAATGGCAAAAGACAACTCCAGTAGCATTTATTATGGTGCGTTCACAGCGGCAAGCATGAAGTTTGTATTTCCTGAAGAATCTCTGCTGCAACCTATGTGGGGCTACCTCCTAGCTAACTACTCATGCACCTTGAGGTCACCTCTTTTTCCTGTTTTGCTGTCTGTATTCACATACCTGTTCATGGTGGGGATCTTCACAGTGTTGGATATCTTAGCAACAATCTGTCCCAGCATTAACCAGTATAAGATTCACCCGAAGAATCCCATCACACTGGACAATATCTGCAGGACCCTGAGCCTTACCTCATACAACCATCTGATCTACATTTTCCCAGCAGCAGTGGGGCAGTGGCTCTGGAGGCCGCCAATTCCACTCCCCAAGGAAGCACCAAGTCTTTCTGAGTTCCTGCTGGGCATCTTGGGCTGTACCATTCTGTTTGATTTCCAGTACTACCTGTGGCATCTCCTGCACCACAAGATTGGCTGGCTCTATCGGACTTTTCATGCCATTCATCACCAGTATGGCGAGACCTTTAGTCTGGTCACCCAGTACCTTTCTGCCTGGGAGCTTATTACTGTAGGGTTCTGGACCACAGTGGACCCTCTTCTCCTCCAGTGCCACTGCTTGACTGCGTGGGGCTTCATGCTCTTCAACATCTGGATCTCCACCGATGACCACAGCGGTTACGATTTCCCCTGGTCCCTCCACAACCTGGTCCCATTTGGTCTATGGGGAGGATCGGTAAAGCATGACGCCCACCATCAAAAGCCTAACACTAACTTTGCCCCCTTCTTCTCCCACTGGGATTGGATAGGAGGGAGCTCATCATCCTTTATTCGCTCATATGCTATGAAGGGAAATAAGAAGAAAGAAGACTGATTATTCTTGACCTGCTTTTTAAGACAAACTACCCCAGAATGCATATTAACTAGGTTCATTCATTGTATGTGATATCTATTTTTTTAATTCCTTTGCAGTAACAGTCGATCATTGGCTCTATTCATGTAAGGAGATAGTATGATATCTACCTGGGCATTTACAATAGGGCTGGACGATAAGCCAACTCATGACAATTTTAAGCGAAATAAAATATCTCCCACCATAGGGCGAATAGACAAGCTCGGTCCTTTTCTTTTCTATGACTCATACCTGATGTGGTCTTCAACAAATAGCAGTCAAATGTTAGAGGCCATTAATATATGGCTTCCTCTTCGCGTAGTAGTCTTAACGTGCATTTGATGTTGCCACAATGAGCTGTTCATTGACACAGGTCTTCTGAATTTATTACAGGCCAATACGGTTATGTTTATAACAGAGGCAGAAAGGGAGTTCACAAAATAGTAATGGGGAACCAAGTATGGTGACCTGCCCATCAGTGGTGTCTGGGGGTGCACAAAGGAGGCACAACAGTTTGATGAGGGGGGCACACACACAAAATTATTATTTTTTTGCTTTATTATGTTGACCGGGGGGGGGGGGGGGTTGTCGACTTAATTTAGTTGAGCGGTGGGGGGGCGTTTTTACTTTTTTAACCGGGGGAATGGGGGGGTGATCTTCTTTTTGTCGAGCGGGGGCTGCTGCGCAAGCGAGATACTCTTCATTTATTTTTTTTTTACGTATCTTCAATGGGGGGGCATGTGATGTCACCCCCCACCCCCCCTTGGTGACGTCACTGCTGCCCATGACTGGAAAAAACTAAGCTTTAAATAGAAAAGGGGAACATAATTAACTAAAAGGAAACAGGTGACAGCCATTAACTGATAAGAACTGTGGATAATTGAATAATTAGGTAAGGGCAGGTAGCCAGGCATTGGAATGCCTTAGGGGAGGGGCATTACAATGGTGAATTTTCAAACCACCTCATTCTGTCTGTATTAGCACTTTGTTTACTGTTACAGTTCTTGTGGAGTTGAGATTGTTCATGACTTCTGAAAACATAGGCTGTGTCCGGAATTCCATACTAACAGACTATAGAGTACGGGAAAACGTCATGCTCGACTTCTTAGTATGTCCGAAACCGTAATATGAAACCAATAGTACGCAATATGCGTACTATTTCTGAAGAAAATTTACAGTATGCAAACAATGGGCACTTCGCCGGCATATGCATCCCATCATGCAATGCGGTGATGACCACGTCTATTACAGGGTGTCAGTCTGCTCCACCCCGTGGTTAAAATATGACAACTACTGGAATGTTTGCTTTTTACTGCAGGGTTGAAAACTATGCGATGCAACGTGAAATATGAAACTAACAAATAAACTGAAGAGTTATTAAGGTGACAAAGGCGTTGAGATCGCTGTCCTCCATTTTCCGTTATGGTCAATGTTGTTGCACATTGGTGGACAGAGGACGCTCGTCACACGCAATGATTCCTCCTGTCACCTCAATAAATCCTCAGTTTATATGTAAGTCTATCGATTTAACATTGCGTTGCAGAGTTTAGCTTAGGTCAGACGTCATGATTCTTGCAAATCAAATGCTTGGCCACAGCATTGTATGAGACGTTAGCTGTAAAAGCACTGCCGTGGTCGCAAAGTTAGCAAAGGAGCTAATGTTTTTCAACGTAAATTAACCATTAACAATGGGAATGTTATGCGAGTGAGAAGGGATAGCCAATGAAGAAATTATTAGTTTCCTCCAGTAATTGTGGAGATGATCTCTCTTGTTTGCTGATGGGACTGAAATTAACGTGGGTTACCACGGTTATGCCTCTCCAATTGGCTAGAACGCTTTCAGGAAGTGACATTTAAGTGTGTCCGAAAGAAAAACCATACTTCTGTTTATACACACAAAAGTAAATTGAACGATAGTACATACGTTTAATATGTAGTGAGTAGTGTCCTGAGTAGTCTTTTAACGGTAATGGCATAAATGACTTTTGTCACATTGCATGCCATAATAAAATTCAGTTGACTCAAAATTAAAAAATCTACATAACCCTTTTTAGAATTTAGAAAATATGAAAATCAATGCATACCATCAAAGATACTACTATTACTCACTGCTGCACTGCATCAGCAAAGTAAAATGAAAAATACAAAGAACATGGCTGTGATTTTCACTGAAAATGTTTGTGTCTAGTTAAAAATATTTCATTCTCGCTTTATATGCAATAGACAAAAGTGATTTAAAGAGATAACTGACAGAGATGTTCTAGCCAACCATTTGCCAGTGCCTGGTTTCAAAGTGCTGGTCAAGCAGTGTGACATATTCTGATGTCAACAGTGCTGCTTAATAAGCAAAATAGCAAAAAAAAAAAAAAGTTTATTTTATTGATTGTTGATCTACTACTTGTGCCTGAGTCTCTGATTTCACTCTTGACAGCATAGACTAAGCCATAGGTTGCTGAGCACAAGTGTTTTAAGTTCTTTCAAATGATTTTCTTCAACTGAATGAATCATTTGCTTCCCTAATAAATGGTTAGTTTTCATACCTATGATTCCATGGTTTTACTTGTTAGGGACCTGTTGATTTTTCACATTTATTGGTTAATTTTGACCCCACTTTTCATACAGTTGTTTCTGATTTATCATAATGTGGTTATGGATTTTTTTTTTATTATTGTTCATGGCATGTACTGTACTGATATTTGTCAAAATGTGGCTTGTTATGATAAATAGTAACTGTTCTAGACATAAACACTCCTAAGTAAGAGAAATTAACTGTTAAGATCCTTCAATTGCCAGTATAGGGTTAAGTGCAATAATGTTATATGTGCAAATTTTACAGAAATCAAGGTTTGGACAGTTGTGAATATTGCTTTACTTTATTTATTCAACAACAATACACAATGTCATCCTGACCAGTGCACAACATTGACTGGTACACAACATTGGTACATAGTGAAAGTATATTCTGTACTGTATATTCTGTGTAAAACCATAAAACATGAGATTGCCATTTATTAGGTTATTGCACTGAACCCTTGTGGTTGAAATAAAAACCACCATACACTGGCAGGCCCCAGCATTGGGTGTGGGTGCCATTGATCTATCTGACTGTAGACCCCTCTCAGTGGAGCCACTTAAAAAGTATGTTTTACTTCCTGATTTTTTTTTTTTTTTTTTTGCTACGTAATACAAAGAAATACATATAAAATCTGGCTGTTTTTAAAGAAAATATTGAATGAACTTTATGTCCATTTAACTCAATCAGTTTTACTGGATATAGTTTCTATTCTGGCGGGCAGTAGGTTATTGGCTGTGTGTTCAGTAGACAATATTTTGTGGGCAGAACTGTATAGTGACTGTGTCCGAACAGCCCAGGTATTATTCCATTCATAGCTAAGGCTAAATTCTTCATTAGGGCAGTGCTGATTTTCTCTGAAAAAGAATTAGCAGGTATCCAATTTACCAGCAGAGGCCACTAGTGCACAAGCAAACAATGTCATCATAGCTGACTGAGCCCCTTCCTTCCCTCTGTTGCAGTCAAGGCAAGTCTGTCTTTGACTCAGCTGGCACTGGTACAGTTCAGAGCCCACCCAGCTACGGGTGACATACACCTCAACACCTCCACAATGGTTTTCGATAAGAAAATATTAAGATCTGCTTGAAATGTGGACTTTCAGCAGTATGAGCCGTGTAGAAATTCCGGCCATTTGTTTATTTATTTATTTGCTAAATAACCTCCTCACTTCTCTGCTTTAAAGACCTCTATTATGAAAATCACATATTTTTTTCTCAATCTTAGGACATATAATCTGGTCCTTCCTTTATCCAACATCTGATGAAATGTGAAATCAGATGGTCCCAGCTGTTTTCTGTGGCGTATGTCCCTCCTATGATATGTTCTTGAGTGACTCATTTTGTTTCTGTACCCCTTTTGACATCAAACATTTGTATAATACAGCCCAATATTCCTGGGTGCCACTTAGGACACTTTTGAGATGCCCATGCCATATTTGTGTCCAATTTCAGTTTCCTACCTTGTTCATAATGACACCAAACACAGTGTTTTTAATTGAAAACGACAGCATTATTTACAAAGTATCTAGTTATGGTCATGAAGCATATTTATTATGTACTACTTTATTTTGTCCCTAAAATCTGTGAAACATCTTCCCATACTTATTTTTTCCTGACATTTATAATTTTATCTATCTTTTACATAATTCATGCTCATACACCGGAGATAGTCTGAAGGTTGTCAAGAATATAGATGCCTTATCAATACGCCGTGGCAGGATTTATGAACAACATCTGGGGACATAATATGTCTATGTGATGACAGGACACGTGAGTCAATAAGCAACAATTATCAACTGTGTTAACTGTGGTTAAGTGCAAAGTGCTACTGTTAGCTTGTTTGTTTTGAGGTACGGGAGCGGCTTTTCATATGGAGTATGATGGTCATATGCATTTTCTAATCTTTAACCCCGCTGTGCATAATAGAGGCCTGTGTCCACAAAATTCCAAAATTAAAGTGCTAAATAATTCTGGAATTGAATTTCCAAATGAGACAAGTGTTTTGCCTCATTAAAATAAATTTTCCAGCCTCTGTGACACAAGTCCTGAGTCATAAAGCCTTTAATAGGGTCAGGCACAACGGGCAAGGATTGGCGTTATTGGAATATGCATAAAGGGGTTAAAACAATGGACGACCACACATTTTTCAATTAATGTATCATTAGGCATTTTAACAATTTTGCTCACAGTTGCAGATTTAGGCAGTTTAAAATTTTCTTCTGTATTTTGTTTTGTAATTATATCCCCGAACGCCGAATGGCGTTATTATGTTTTTGGTCCGACCGCCGCCGCCAAATTTAAAGTTTTGCATATAAGTAAGTATCATAAAGAGGAAGAACTGATTCGATTTTGGACAATTTCAAATCTCTAGATTGGCCACCAGGGGCCAAAAACTGATTTAGGTGTTAATGCGATAACTGCAGTAATATTTTAATTAGAAATTCCCAGTTTTGCATATGAGTATCATAAAGAGGAAGAACTGATTCGATTTTGGACAATTTACAATTTCTAGATTAGCCACCAGGGGCCAAAAACGGAAAAAATCACTGTTTTTAATCATATTTCTGGAAATATTTGTCTGACTGACCTCAAATCAAGTGCAAATGAAAGGTCATGACCTGAGAATGTGTCCCTCGATGACATTTTACCTTTTTGGTTCAAAATTTTGACACGAAGTGGAGCTTTGTCACATAAAATTCACCAATTTTGCTATATCTTTGGAACTATTTCTCCAATTGACATGAAACTATGTGCAACTGCAAGGTCATCACCTCACAACGTGTCACATGATGACATCATACCTGTATGGTTCAATATTTTGCCACCAGGTGGCGCTTTGTGATGGAAAATGACCATTTTGGCCATATCTTCAGAACCATTTGTCCGATTGACGTGAAATTAAGTTCAAATGCAAGTCTATTCAAGGTCTATTTAAGAATTGAGGAATTGGAGGATTGGGGGCATTCGAGGATATACCCCAAGCCTTCGCCTCCGAAGGCATAAACCTAGTTTTAAAAAAAGTACCCTAATTCTATGGGCAATTTTTATTTTTTACTAGAAGGTTAAAGTAAAGCTAATTCTTTTCTATTCATTTACAAAAGTATTTTAAATAGTTGCTTCCTATGTAAAACAATTAAACACAAAATAATGTTTGCTGAAAATGTTATGTTAAAAATAGAAAAATTATGTTTTTCCAACATACCACGGCTTGCAATCTACCTTAAATTAACGTAATGCTTCGCTAAACTAGTGTTTGTCCAATATGAACTTTTTTAGCTAACATTAATACTTAACTAAATGCATTACAGGCAACGTTAACAGCAACTGTACGCCAACATTACCAAAAAGATGAGACCTCTGAGGACTATTCACACAGATAACGTGAGAATTATCATGGGGACAATGAATATGATTATAGGCTACTCTCTTGCTGGCTAGTCTCGCTGACTTAACTTACAGTTTGTAACCCATTTAAGTTTTGTAACGTTACGCTAACTAAAGATCTTAATTACTGCTTAACGCCTAAAATATTAAGAACTGGTTTGAGAAACCTAACAATTAATAATGCAACTTGTGACAGTCTTCCCTTAAGATAAATAACCATGTTTGAGTGTTTTAAGTGTGTTTTGGGTGTTGTCCTGGAAAAGAGATCTGACAGATTGAAAATAAATAAATGTATATGTAAGAATAAAAATCTAAGTTTTGGCCAAGAGCAACTTGCTGGAGAAAAAGTGCTGAGAGCAAAATAATTGAGTTAGATTTTGGCTGCCACTAGTCCCTTCTGATTAAAGCCAACAATTTATTCGCCAATATAAGTCCTTTGGGATGGAATGAAACTGTAATTTGGAGTTTCTCTGATAACTGTTGTCACAGCCAACTGTGCACCTTCCTGGGTATATTTTATTAACTTTATTTTAATATTTCCAACATCATCTTGTCTTGTCTGCGAACAGTGACCTATTGCTGTGAGGTGCAGCTGCGATGTTCTAAATGTTTTTGCACAATCACCAGGGAATAGTAAACAGTAAAAAATGTATGATATGGGACCCTTCAAAAATTATTGGATTGCTTTGACAGTATGCTTCAGGTTATAGTGCATTTGCATCATGATGCAATGTCCAATGAGTTTTGAGCTATTGTGGCTGATGAATAGATAAAATAGCTATTACAATTCAGAATACATCATACTGCTTTTGTCAGCAGTCGAATCAATCACATCTTGGATGAGGTGGAAAGCTTTGAATCATGAGTAGTTCCATCTCTTCCCTATGCACTTTTCCTCTACTCATTCTCGTTCAAGTTCTCTCATCTGTCCATGGGATGTTGTTCCAGAAACGTTTAGATATTTTTTGGTTCTGTATCCTTTGTTTTTGATTTATTTTTTAAACATTATTAGGATGACCCCTCTGAATAGTTGACTTTTACACAGATATACCTACCTCCTTAGGGACATTTTTGATCGGCCAGCTGTTGAGAGAAGGCTTTTCTCAGTCACACACAAAAGTTGTTATCCGTGGTCTTCTGGGCTGTTTGGCGTGCTTGAGCTCACCAGTACATTATTTCCTCTTGATATGTAAAATCTCCAAATAGAAATGCCACACTTGAAATACACTCTTACCTTTGAATGAAACACACCTGGCCATTGAACAACTGTGCCACCAATAGCAAAATTACTCATAAAAAAAGCACACATATTACTTTTGTAAGTGCACCATTCACCGATACAGCATACACCCAATTTTGATGTAAGTTTGCTCTAATTAAAGCTGAAATCAGTACTTTGATATCATGGAAATTATTAAGCATATCAAACTTGCTTTAAAGGTAGCATAATTTTATAATTTGTGCATATGGCTGGACAGTGCCCTTAAAAATTATTGGCAATAATAGTGAATAAGAGTAAGACAGGCAGTGAAAAAAATGTCTTTGCTGTTTATCATCTTGGTCTTTCACTTAAAATATTTGTAAAGGTATTGCTTTTTCTTAGATGAAAACTTATTTTGAAAGAAAAAAAAAACTATTGACTCCCACTAAATATTTTACTGTAAAACATGCAACAAATAGTGGTGCCCATAGAAAAACCTAAGATTGCAATTTCACTGAGGAATATTTTCAGTGATATTCTAGAGTTGTGAGTTCATCTGTTTGATCAAGACCTCTTAGATGGTCAACCACGACTCCCTGTTTCAGTTGGGTTTAAATATGTGTTGTGATCTGTGCATCCTGCATGTCATGTTTAAGTTCTGTGCCTGGCTATGCCATGTTGTTTGATTCTGTGCTTAGTGACCTCTGCATATGTCTGACTATTCTTAGGATTGTGTTTTGTGTTTTGGTAATTTAGATTTCCTGTTTATTTTTCATGTGTAGATCATTTAGTTTCCATGCCATGTTTTCATTTCCATGCTTTGCACTTTGTCTCCCCTGTCTTGTCATGTGTGTATCTTTGCTCACGGTCCCTTGTCTTGCGTGCCACTCATTCGGGTGATTTATTGGTTTCTGGGTTTCAATCTTCTTTCATTATCTCGTGTTCTTCCTTCCTCTCTCTTTTACTGTCTTACTAACACATACTAACAGTTTATTGTTTTTTGCTAATTACTAACCACACTAATCTTGTGTATTTTTACTAACTTTCTAACATGCACTTGGGATTGTATAGCTGCACATACTAATTGACTAACAATCTCTAGCAGTCGCTCAATTCTAATCTCCGCCTCCTTGCCTATCCCTAATTATCTCTGCTGCAAGTTTCTGTGGATTTCCACTTATACTTTGTGCTTTCCTTTTCTTTTATCTTGGCACTTTAGTACTCCTTAACCGGAGCTGTTGTTTTGTACTTAGGTTTGTCTTGTGATCCCTGTCTGTGTTTTGGCTACAGCCAAATTCATGTAATTAGTTTATTCCTCATGTGTCTCTCCCTGATAATTGTTACCATTGATTGCACCTGTTCTCCCGGGTCATGTGTTTACCCCGGGTGTGTATATAAGATGTCTGTTTGGTACACTTTCTTGTCAGATCGTTCTCCCTAGTTTTCTCGTGCCACGTTTCTCGCCTTGATCTCTCAGTGTTTATCTTTCTGACTGGACCGTCCTTGATATCGAGCTTTGCCTATTCCCTGTACTTTTGCCGCATTCTTGTTTTTTGACCTCTTGTCTGACTACAATTTTTGTGATTGGTGCCCTGTGTATGACTCTGGATTTCGCCCTTTGGATTCTGATTTTGGATTGCGGACTTTGTACTGTTGCCAGCTCTGTTGGGGGGTTTCCCCCTTCAGAAATAAAGCCTCCTTTTTGTATTCTACTGGTTGTCGCACTTGGTTCATTTTGTAAATCCCCACAATGAGGTGATACTGACTAAATTCCCCCGAACACAGTGGCAATGTGCAATGAAAAGTTGTTGAGCTGCTCAAATCAGGAGATATAAGGAAATCTCTAAATAGTTAAAAATACCCATTTCCGATATCAGGGAAGTACTTAGCAAGTTTGTGACAGGAGATGTTAAGAATCAGCCTGGAAGAGAACATGTGTGCACATTGACCCCATGGACCAGCAGGAGGATGGTTCAACTGGCAAAAGAATCTCCAAAGATCACAGCTGGAGAGTTGCAGTGGTTAGTTAGGCCTTGGGGTCAGAAAGTCTCCAAAACTATGTTGTACCATCAACATCTCATGTACACCACCTACATCACTAAAAGTAGTTTTGGAGGTGCTACCCAAAAAAAAAAAAAAGCCTCCGCTGTTTATCAGCAAAACTGCTATCGTGACCAGGCTATTTGGTCAGGATAAAGCTTTTTGGCAGCAAAAATCAAAGGCAGGGTTGCTACAGTATTTCTACTGATGGTTGGATTTTTGTGAATATTTTGAATGAAAGATCACATGGGTGAAAAATAGACTTTTTTCATATCTCGTTTTGCTCATTTTTACATAAGGGTGCCAATAATTCTGGTGAGCACTGTACTTATGCCACAGTAAGCCTAGGAAACAAATGGAGCAAATCTGTGCTATTTCTTGAGCATTTAACAATTACTATCTTGGCAAGATAATCAAAGCAAATGGGAACAAGTTTAGAGTTTCCTAGTGTTAAAAGGTGAGGAATTTGTCAACCCTGTCTCACCTCCAATGGCACTTTTGTGGTACAAGCAGAGGTAGTCATAGTAGTAGCATTAAAATTCGTCGCAGAAAATTTCAGTTAGCTTTGGTTGCAATGTCAAACCCTGCAGGTGCTGTGGAAATCAGCGCAGAGCCTTTCTGTCATCCTGTCAGGATCAATGCAGGGATTGGGTCAATGAGCAGAGCATCACCGTGGCAGCTGACAGAAGGGCCTCACACCTGCCATTCAGGCAGACACTGTGTCAGCTGTGATCAGCATCACTGGCAGGTCCCCACCACACTGCAGGGATCAATCAGGGATCATTTGCTGAGGGTGGATGCAGGGTGAGTTAAAAGATAAAATGATGCAGAAAAAGGTGGAAGATGGAAGAATAGCAAAGGTCAGAGTTTGGGATAAAAAGAGGCAGATTTTACGAGGGTGCAGTGCCTTGTGCTATTACTCACAGCAAGGAAGTCATGGGTTTGAATGTGGCTTGGGGCCTTTTGTGTGTGGGGTTTGAATGTTTTCCCTGTGTTTCTGTGGTTTTCCTCCAGAAACTCTGTTTTTTTTTTTTCTCACAGCCCAAAAACATTTACAATATGACTACAATATTGCTCACAGGTATGAGCACGTTAGTATATGGTATGTGCGCCTTGCAGTGGATTTCCAAGCTGCCCCGGGTGTGTACCTGCCCTCTGCTGATAGTCAGCTGAATCAGCTCCACCGCGACCCTGGTAAGGAGAAAACAATTTAGATAATGAATTGGACGGGATGGGACAAATAGTTCATAGCCATGTTCCGCAAATCATGCTTCTTGAGGGAGGATGTCTTCCCATTCTGAGTTCTGCAAGTGGGCCATGCCCATGATTTTTTTTTTTTTTAATCTGTATAAAAAATATAATTAACTCCCCATACCAGTGAATCTCTTACATCATGTTTATCCCATAATTGCTCTCTTGATTTGTTGTTTCAAGTTTGACATTTTTTTATTTTTATTCTCAAGGATTCATATGTTCTTTAATAGTGAAATATGTCACTAAGATCAGGTAAGTTTCCTGCTGTGTGATGTGCATATTTTTAAAACGACACATATTATAGTATTTATTAGCAATTTAACATTTTTCCCTGTTGTCTGTAAAGCTTATAGAAAAAAGTTGCCAATTCCATATTCATAAGTTGTCTGTCATTTTCTCCCCTCAGTAACTATGCGCTGTTTGAAGTGGGCGGTGAGTCAGTGAAAATGAGTTTCAGCGCTCATTGGCCTCCTCGCTGCGATGCAGAATGAACAGAACTGCCAAAACATGCCAATAGTGGGCTGTACTATGCAAATTAGTCCCCTCATGATGCCTAAAGGGGCACAAAATTAAAAGTCTTTCAAGAATGAAATATCTTGAGAAGGGCACTACAGCAACAATGCTGAAACATCTGCTATTTGGTTAAGAAAAAAAAAAAACGTGGAAGAAAACTTCATGATTTTCATCACAGAGGACCTTTAACTCTAAAAGTGATAGTGTGAACTGGGCCCTCCAGTTTGTGGTGGTTGAAGTAAGAACTAAAAGAGAATTTACACATTTGTCTTGACCAAATCCTTAAAACGTTTTTGTCCTATGGATCATTCGATGCGACCTGTTCAGAGGAAATGACTTGCGTTTCATATTATCCACCACAAGATGGTAATATTGGCAAGGAAAATCTGGTGATTCACTGCATATTTCATTGTTCAACAAGTATTTTCGAGGACTTGACAAAATATCTCAAACACATTTGAAATGGAATATTTAGTGACTAACAACCAGGTCCACTGTTGCCTTATTTCAGTCACTCCACAAATGTGTGCAGACTGTAGTAGAATCTGGACCTGTTCTTGAAGATGGACAGTTGAAGAAGGATGAAGGAAGTGGAAATCTAGTTCACATTCTGCGCTTAAGAACTGCCCATAAATGATCAATTTTGTTGTGCTGTTTGTGCAGGCCACAGAATCTTTTTAAAAAAAAAATGTTTTTAACTGTGTGTATCCGAACATCATGAGGAGTGTTTGCACCATTGGGTGCACCTGGAATTGGAAAATAGTTTCATCTTGTTTTCCCATTGCAATTCTATGGAGAGTTATGATTGGACCCCATGGGCAATAATGGTTGCCCATACCGTTACAGAACCACCAATAAACTTAACAATTGGCAACAAACATTGTGGATTGAATTCTTCCTTTAGACCCATTCAGACGCATTAAAAAGAGTAAAATATGACTCCTCAGGCCAGAATTCTTTTCCGCATTGCTCGTGGGTTCCTGTTTTGTGCACCCTTCACCATGATAAGCTTTTTTTTATGCATTAGCCTTGGATACAAATGGCAGCCCTGCAATAAATACCGACTTTGAAAAACTCATTATGTTCTTTCTTCAGAGATTATTTCCATTAATGATTGATTTAGTTTTGTGGCGATTTTTAGAGTTGTAATTTTGTGATTGTTAGTTACCTGTTCAACCAAATGTCCACCTGTCTGTGCTTTGACTTGTAGCCACGGAACATTTTACTTTCACTGTTCTTTTTTCTCTGTTTGGCATACAAATGTTTTCAATATATTTCATGCTGTCCCCTTCGCCGCCTGAAACAGTTTAACCTTTTTTTTGACCGACATACCTGCAATTTGGGTACTGACTATTTGGCTTTATTAGAAAATAGCCGGTCATATCCTCAAGAACATAGAACATATCCTCAACCTGCTCTGGCAGCTTACCAAAGCAAAGGGCTGCATGTTAGAACCCTTTTAACTGGACAAAGGCTGCTAATTAGCATCAATATAAATATAAATTAGTGTAGATGCTTGTTTTTTTAATCCATAATTTGAAGTAAAATCCATTTTACATGCTTTTTTTTGCAGTCGTTCCCCCCCCCCAATATTTTGTCCACGGTATGCATGCCAGTGCTCCTATTTGATAGAAATGGTAGGATCAGCTGCGCATGGTTGACTGTCCTAGAAGGATGTTTCACTGAGTACCATGCATGAGTGTAAACAGAATCTTAATTTGCAAAATGTGTTTTGATGAATCAGAATCAAGCAAGATAAATAATGTCCACACATGTATAGAGAACGTATCTTTATTCAATACATGTGGAGCACAGCAGCATCCACATCTATACATTTTGTATCACACATATTTCCTTTCTCAAAAATGTCACAAACAATTATTTGGCAGATATACTCTTTTATGCACACCTTCACACACAGTACAGAATTGTCTTTCCCACATTGCTTTCTGATGATTTGCATGCCCTCGCACAACGACCAGAAATGCAAGCCGGCAGAAGGAAACTCACCAATACACCTCACACTAAGGTGCTAACAAGAACGATAAACCCATTTTTTTCTTTCAAAAATGAATGCCTTTTTTCCCCCATTCTTCTACCAGAACACAAAGCTGAACACAAACCCAAAGACTTTGGCACATACATGCAAATTTTTCTTTTTTATTCCAACCTAGTAGCAGAAGATGTGTTCTTGCATTTGTCGTTGACACGTAGAGTAATGATCATGGAAGCAGCACTGGAAGTACTAGAGCTGCACAAGATGTAACAAGCTCATGAGCCAGCAATGAAACACATCAGCAAATCAATTTACATGCAAACAAAAATGAAATCAACATCTAATAATAAATATACTTTTTACACACATGTGCACATTTAAACACGTATAGACACACGCGCGCACAAATTCACAAACACACGCTCACACAGACATCCATGAAAATTGACATTCATTCCCTAACAGTATGAGAAAGATTAACTAAACTGCCACAGTTCAGTCGACCGGCCATATATGAGTGCACAACCCATAATTTACTAAATGATATGTATTTCTTGACCCCATAGCACTGAGGTGGTAGCAGAATTTAGGATTGACTAAATCAGGCCTAAATATAATGGCTTTTTTGAATATTAAATCAAGAGCTCAGATAATCAAGTTACTTTTGACCTGCTCAGATCTGTGAGCGATTAGCACATATATCATAAAACTCCTGAATATCAGCATTTATGGTTGTAATGTCCAAAACATTAATGTGTACACACATACTTACTGCATATAATACATCTGATGATAGGCCTTTACCAAAGTGCAGAATGGAGAGACAGTAGGTTTCTTCACAATCAAGTGATTACTGTGCCATCACACAAGATATGGACAAGAGGTGCAGTCAACATGATGCATACACCATCTTCATGGAGATACTGTCTAAAGCAAATGCGATCAATTTTTTTTCAGAAGGAAACCACACTTTCACCCTTCTGACTGCGAGAAATAAAACGGATTCAGATATTTGCTTAACATTTTGTGAGATTAAAATTCATTGTCGAGTAAATGATCAGAGTGCGCACAGGATTAGTGCATTGAGTAATTATTTCTAAACTCTTCATTTCTAAATTAACAACCAGATGCAGGTACTCGAGTTCACATCACTATCAAAATCAGTCTTTTTCCCAGTAGTAATGCTTCCACTATGAGCGTCATTTCACTTGCTGAGTGACTTCTGTTAGGCATTTTATTTGGTATTGGACCAATTGAAATGCGTCTGTTTAAATTTTGTCAGCTACATTTGCAATTGCACTCTCTACAACAGGGGTCATTCACTTCAGGTTCCAAGCCAAGCCAAAGTGTACAGACATTATACTTCACCAATGGTGTGATAGCATGGGTTGAGAATGAATAAAAGAGCAACACCTAGACTGACTATAGCGGTGTATCAATTCCAGTATGCTGGACATGATCAGGAGAGGCACGACATTTAAAAAAGGCCATTGATCATTTTAAAATATTTGCACTCAAAAGCAGTAAAGCAGAAAATGTTCAAAATAACTCTGAAAAGAAATTTTATGCTGTAAATTCTTCACATAGAAATGGCAAATCAAGACTAACACAAATCAAAAGCACTCAGTGTTGAACTCAGATGTACACATGCTACAAAATAAAAGCAGAATGCAACACTGAATAGTAACAGACTATTTCCAACATGTATTCTGATTCTACAACGTAGTAACTTTTGGTTGAAAAGCAGAAATGTAAACTGATGTGATTGCCAAAAATGTGTTGCACAGAAATATTTAAGATATTTTAGATTTTTTTCTATGGCCTTATATTCTCAGAGCTGGATTTGGTGCAGAAGGCTCAGAGTGATATAAAAATATCTCAAAAAATTCAAAAGCTTGATATGCAAAATAAATAACTGGTTTTTTGAACAAATAAAATTAATTTTAAAAAGTAATCATTTGATGACACAATCATTACCACTATATACCGTATCTAGAATGCCAATAGGATCAATACTCTGTCTTAAGACTAATAATTATATTTGTAATAATTACATTTGATCAGTTATCAACCATATTGCAGTCACACTGAACCATTAAATGTTCTGATCATGTTTTTTTTTTCAAATGCAAGCAGCCAATCAACATTAACTATTCCCTCAAGATTGTCACCTCTTAGAGAAGATGATTATCAGGAAGTGTTAAATGTTTCATATCCAAACAGTTTTTTTTTTCTGAAACACATTTTTGTAATTTGTCATTTCTTCACCATTGACTCTCATATTTGACACATTAAAGCAGGGATAAGCAAATCTTGCCCTCAAATATAAATCAAGCCCTGGTTTTCTTTTTTTTTTCTTCCCAAGTAATTAACAAATTAATTGAAAATGTAGCGCATCTGACTGGCCAGACTAGCAATGCACCTGACTCCGAAATAAAGGGAGGGTGGAAAACCAGCAGTCTGCCGCCCTTGAGGACCGTTAAATGAAAAGCCCTGCACTATGTGCTCATATGACTCAGCACCAGAGTTGAAGTGTCAAAGACTTTTTTTTAACACTGTTGCTGTGTCATAAACAAATCAATTAATTGACATAATGGTCAAGTGAATGGTCAGACACGTGGAGTCCACTCTGAGCCTTTTGCACCCTGTGTCTTCGGAGAGGTTACATCAGGACATTGGATCTGGTGTCCGGTAGACGCAACCCAACCAGGCCCCCACACACAAGGACGGTGGAGGCTAGAAGGATCGGGACAGCTTTTGTGATGCCCACTAGTGACCCAAAAATTAGGTTCCCCAGCACTGCTGCCAGCTTACACATGGAGTTACAGAAGCCAAACCCTGTGCCCCTAGGGAGAGAGAGAGAGAGAGACATTTAAAAACCAAATCAAATTCGGGAAACCCTGGACTTTGGCATAGCAATTTACAGCCATGTTGAGGACTTCAGTGCCAAAGAAAGTTCTCTTACAAACCTCAGCAGACCCTCCAACTTGGCACACCCAATAAACTGTTTCTATTGCCCCAAAAAACAAACAGCCTTCCAGCACTGTAGTATCAAGGTGTGTTGTGTGTCTGTTTGTTGCGATAACCCACAAATAATCCTCGACTGATGGTCAGCACAGTGCTCCTCCATAGGAGGCTTATGCAGGAAGCACCAACATCCCCTTAGAGAGAAATCGCATCCCAAAGTCCCCAGCCACTCCGCTCAACTCATCACCACCAACACAGCCTGGTGACAAACCTTAACTCCCCCTTGAGCCAACTTGTTCTTTGCCCCGCTACGGGAAGAACTGACCTCCTGACCGCCATATTCCTCCACTCAGAAGGTCACTTAATTCAGTAACCCACGCATAGAGCAGAGCAGCCTGCAAAGTGATGGGTAATGTAGTTTTTCAAGTTGGCCACCAGGGGGCTTCAGGACACATAACCAGTGCCAGGTCACAGAGGTTTTTCAAGACTAAGACCCTCCCCCCAAAAGGAAATTAATGGCAGCAACCACTGTCATTTATGCCACTCAGCAATAACCCAGTCCAACCTGCACTCCTGCTTCTGACTGCCAAGGCACCCCCCAAAATATTAATATCAATATTAAAAAAATACTTGTAAAAATATATAAATGCCTCACTCTTTCCCCAGTTAACTTTTACTGAGGAGGCCCTTTCATGCAAGCTCAAAGCTTGTTGCAGAGCAGGCACATCCTCCTGAATCCTAACAATCACATTCACATCATTTGCATGAGCAAACACGTCGATAAATTAACTCAGTGGTGCACCCAGTATAGTCAATCCAGTAAGCCTCCTCCTAAGCCTGATTAGGTATGGTTCAAGAGCTAAACAGTACAGCTGACCAGCAATGGGGCAGCTCTGTTGAATACTACTTTCCATTGGAGTCAGAAAGCTTAAACTACCCCTCACTTTAACCAGAAT
This sequence comes from Gymnothorax reevesii, assembly GCA_029721435.1. Classification (NCBI taxonomy): domain Eukaryota; kingdom Metazoa; phylum Chordata; class Actinopteri; order Anguilliformes; family Muraenidae; genus Gymnothorax; species Gymnothorax reevesii. The sequence goes on from CM056583.1 coordinate 74,891,646, forward strand.
AGAAGCCCCCTCATGCAATACTGCCCTACAATGGAAGACTACAGTATCTGCAATAAGTTAACATACACAAATACTGAAATCTTCCATTGTAGGGCTGAATAGACCAACCCCTGAACTAAGACTCTCCCTGAAACCAAAAGAATTAATTGTGGAAAGTAAAAAAGTATGGTCCACATAAACAAATGCCTTCTGTTGATCCATAGATAAAATACCCACTCAAGGTTTACACATCACACACAGCAATAATGTCCCGGATTGTGAAAAGGTTGCCTATATTACTCCTTCGAAGGATGGAGTATGATAGGTCTTTGGGAATGACCACATCTGAGATTATTTAGTCGACTGGACATGAGCTTGGAATTTAACCCCAATTCCGAAATAGTTGGGACAAAGTGTAAATTGTGAATAAAATCAAAAAGTAATGACTTTCAAATCACACCAGCCAATATTTGATTCACAATAGAACAGAGATAACATAGCAAATGTTGAAACTGAGAAATTTTACAATTTTATCCACAAAATGAGCTCGTTTCAAATTTGATGGCTAAGACACGTCTCAAAAAAGTTGGAACAGGGGCCTGTTTACCATGGTGTAGAATCCCCTCTTCTTTTTAACACACAGAGGTGTCTGGGCATTGAGGAGACAAGTTTCTTGAGTTTAGCCAATGGAATTCGGTCCCACTCTTGTTTAATACAGGCTTCCAGCTGCTGGAGAGGTTGGGGTCTCCTTTGACAGACTTTAAATTTAATTATTCACCAAATGTTCTCAATCGATGAAAGATCAGGACTGCAGGTAGGCCATTTCAGCACACGGACTCTTCTAAAATGAAGCCATGCTGTTGGAATAGCTGCAGTATGTGGTTTTGCATTGTTCTGCTGAAATACACCAAGCCTTCCCTGGAACAGATGTCATCTGGAGAGGAGTATATGTTGTTCTAAAACCTATATATACCTTTCAGCATTCATGGTGCTTTTTAAAACATGCAAGTGTCCAACACCATATGCACTAATGCATCCCCATACCATCAGAGATGCTGGCTTTTGAACTGAACACAGATAACAGGAGGGGTGGTCTTTCTCGTCTTTAGCCCAGAGGACACGACGCCCATGATTTCGAACAAAAATGTCAAATTTGGACTCATCTGACCAAAGGACACTTTGCCACTTTGCTACAGTCCATTTTAAATGCGTCTTGGCCCACAGAACACGGCGGCGCTTCTGGATCATGCTCTGGCTTCCTTTTTGTATGATCGAGTTTTTGGTGGCATCTGTGGCTGGCACGGTGGACTGTGTTTACAGACAGTGGTTTCTTGAAGTATTCCTGAGCCCATTTAGTAATGTCAATGGCAGAATCATGCCAGTGAGTGATGCAGTTGCGTCTGAGGGCTCGAAGATCATGGGCATCCAGTAAAGGGCTTTGGCCTTGTCCCTCACGCACAGAGATTTTTTCAGTTTCTTTGAATATTTTGATGATGTTATGGACTGTCAATGATGAGACCTTCAAAGCCTTTGCAATTCGATGTTGAGGAACATTGTTTTTAAAATATTCCACATTTTTTTTACGCAAGCCTTCACAGGTTGAACAGCCTCTGGCCATCTTTATTTCTGAGAGACTCAGCCTCTCTAAGGCATCCCTTTTAGAGCCAATCATGTTACACACCTGATGCCAGTTCACTTAATTCCTTGCAAAATGTCCTTTCAGCTGATTCCCTTATATATTGATTGCTTTTTCAGCCATTTTTTTTGCCTGTGTCCCAACCTTTTTGAGACCTGTTGCAGCCAGAAAATTTGAAATGAGCTCATATTTTAGATCTTTATCCACAAAATATCAGTTTCAACATTTGAAATGTTATCTATGTTCTACTGTAAATAACATATTGGCTCATGTGATCTGACAGTACATTGCATTTTGATTTTATTCACAATTTACACTTTGTCCCAACTATTTTGGAATTGGGGTTGTATAATCAGTACATAAAAGAGCAACCAGTCTCCAATTTTCCAACAATGCCACTTCTTTGGCAGAAGTGAGAGAGCTACCCGGTGACGGGTGACTGGTCGTGATCCCTGCTGGAAACACTCCAGGAGCACATCCTTGGAACTAGAACGGGCACTCGGTAGAGCACATACCTTCGCCGACGCCACTGAATCCCTCGCCACTGGCGTTGGTTTCATGCCGATCGGATAAAAATTGACCGAGATATGGCCGAAAGTCGGTTTTGACCTTTTCGTGGCCTTGACCTTGACCTTTGACCCGATCACTCCCAAAATCTAATCGATTGATCCTCAGGTCATGCCAAATCAACCCACCAAATTTTATGAAATTCCGTTTGGTACTTTTTGAGTTATTCGATACACATACACACAGACAGACAGACACACAAACAAAATAGAACGGGCACTCGGTAGAGCGCATACCTTCGCCGACGCCACTGAATCCCTCGCCACTGGCGTTGGTTTCATGCCGATCGGATAAAAATTGACCGAGATATGGCCGAAAGTCGGTTTTGACCTTTTCGTGGCCTTGACCTTGACCTTTGACCCGATCACTCCCAAAATCTAATCGATTGATCCTCAGGTCATGCCAAATCAACCCACCAAATTTTATGAAATTCCGTTTGGTACTTTTTGAGTTATTCGATACACATACAGACAGAGACACAAACAAATAAATACACGGGGATCAAAACATTACCTTCGTCAGCGAAGTCGCTGGCGAAGGTAATAAATACACGGGAATCAAAACATTACCTTCGTCAGCGAAGTCGCTGGCGAAGGTAATAAGACCCCAGACGTGCTTATAAAAGTCTTTTGTTAGCTTAGCAATACCTGGAGAGTAGCCAGTACTGCCAGAAATGAAACTCTCCTAGTTGGATTTTTCATGTTCATTTATATTAGTATTTTAAATCTGTTTAGCACTTAAGTCAAGTGTGGTTGTTTGAAATGTGTTATATAAATGCATTATGACTTGACTTGATTTGACTTGCTGAACCGCTGCGATAAATTCATCCAGACCAATGCCCTCATCCAAAGCGAGGCAGCCCCTAAAGCAGCTCTGCAGCACACTCCTGATCACAGCCCTCTGCATCGTAAAGTGCAGTGTAAAAATTCATAGCGTGCAGTCTTATCTGCACCCATTCTGTGGTTACTCATCCCTCCTCCAGCTGAAGTCAGACCATCTGCTTCCACGAAGCTTCTCTCTCCAGGTTAAAAAGAACAAACTCAGAGCTTACTTTTCCAAAAAAAATCTCAAATTTGCCTCAGAAATGGGTGTCAATTATCTTAATGCCATTGTGAAACTGGCTCAGTGGGCAGATGGCAACAACCGTCTGCAGTTATGATGCCATGATCTATGACCACTTCTGGGCAGATGAAGGTACTTAAAGTCCTGGCTCTAAAAGCTTGTGGGACATACAGTATATTCTATTCAGTCTAGCTTTGCTGGCCCTGATATTGGTCACCCTAACCAGTCCAGCCTCTGGGAGCTTAACCTTCATGCATCCACCAGATCTAGCTGGGACTGAAGCCAGTGCCCAGTCATACACCTGGGAGATGTGAGGCACTGTGATTGAGAAATCTTTTGCCAAAGAACACAAACCACGGCATGGACTCCAACTCACATCCTTTTGATCCCAAGAGCAGCACGCTAACCACTGCACCCCAGGTCTACCACGTTATAATTTAATCTGTCTCCGGGAAACAAAAAGTCATTTGCGTGCTCATAATGTATAAATCTGACCGTGAATCTGACTGAACAGACAAAGTATCAGAATCAGACCCAGTATCCATATCCTCTGCCATGTTGGTCTAAATGCCCAGAAATAAAGAAAGCTGCTCTCATGTATGCTTCCACATTAGTTGCAGTCTGAGGCTGAAGAAACTCTTAGTTCATTCAGCTCCACACTACTACACAACATTTATAACAGGGAGAGCTGATATTACTATCAGACTCGCCTCTATATAATTCCTACAATTTCAGGCCATCAGCTTGGGAGGCACTTGTATTAATTTGGTAAGCCTGTGCTAATCTTTGCTGGATCTGTGTACAGAATCAGCCTCTGCGTGTGGGCGCTCTCAGCAGCACAGCCCTGCATTCTCTCCCGGCAGTAAGGCAGGCGAAATTTCTGTACCCTTCATCTTCACATTTGAAACAAAACATATTGCCTGAACTCCACAAATTAGTCCACAAATTCAGCCAGAAAAGAGAGTTAATCTAAGAGACAGAAGATGCTTTAGTTTCAGATCCTTACAACCCAGGCTAACAGTGCACAACAAGCTAACGAATGTCCCCAAATGCTGCATTTCTCTGCGTGAGAATGAGAGAGATGTTAATATGGAAGTGCAGAAAGAGGCTTGAATTAAGACGCCCTGGACTACTTGTTGCATAGGTTTGAATAAAGCAGCTGCATTTGATGGATCCACATATAGGTCTTCAGTGTTGAAAAGGTCAAGATTTGTAATGAGAAAAACAATGTAATGAGAAAAACAAGAGGGGGTGTGTAACTCTAACGAGAAGAGGCCTCCTTGAAGCAAAAATAACTTGAATACTTAATGCCCTTTATTTTGAGGACTTGTTTGACCAAAATTGCGAATTAGTTCCATAAACCTACGCACCCATGTTTGGGTTTGTCAAATGTAGCTGCCCCACTCAAACCTGTGGAATTGAGGCCTACATTAAGTTGTAGTGACAATTCTGAGATTTCCAAAGATCCCAAATAAGTCCTGAATTACAGGGAAATGTCAAACTTTGTGATGCACAAGATCTAGATAGTGCATTCCAATTGATGTTATGTCATGGAAATAAAAACATGGCATCCTGGGTTTGGATATTTCACTGAATATGAATGTGATGTGGCTTCAGTGAAGTGCTGCAATCAGCAGATACTGAAAATGTAAGTAACATTGTGCTACAATTGAAAAAAAAAAAGTTTTTGTTCTTTTTCTGAATTTCAAGCAATGTAAAGGATAATTTAAAAAATAGAGTTTCAGGAGATCAATGATGATGATGTCATATTATATTAACTTTTATTTATTTTATTTTCATTTTCTTTATTAATTGGCAAATTAAATGGATCTGGAAGAGGCTGAGTTATTTTGCAGAAGGAAGTGTAAAATCCACAAGTCTAATCAGAAGTATTAACTGAAAATTTTCCCTATGAGTTAAATATACTGTACATTGGGGAAAACTACAGGAACCAATGCCTGCAACAGGACACACTTGTATAGTAATGGTGTTCGGCGAGTTGAGTGTCACTCAGTCCTACTGTACCTCCTGTCTGTGGGGTAGAGCTCCACAGTGACCACATCCAGGGAGTTCCAGGCTGATATGCTCAGGCCATTGTACAGGCACAGCATGCCTATCATCATGGCTTCGCTGGTCCCAAACCACAGGAAGAAACAACTTATCCCTGAGAGCACCATGGACCCACCTAGAGACAGTATGAAGAGAGCTCTAACAAAAGTGTTTCAGGTGGTGTCTAACACTCTTCTTCTACAGTGCCAGGAAATCATACTATATTTGCACATATCCTGATTTCTGCTGTTTTTGCATATTTTCCATACTTGTTTCAAAACTTCAATACAGAAATTTTCAAACAAAATTTAAGATAAGGCGAAGGTATCATTTAATTTATTGATAGAAAACATCTTTGTAACTGCTAACCCTTTTGAATCGACTCATCATCTCAATCAAACATTTCCAGCAGTGTGAATTAGACTTATGATTCTCAACACACACCCTGCCTCAGTCAAACTAAATTCCAGAACTGGCAGGCAAGAATGATATTGAAACATATCGCTCTACAAAGTATTAAAAAGTCATTTCTAAAGCTCTTGGACTCCTGCAGACCAGAGAAAGTCAAATAATTTTCTCCAAATGGAGACTACTTGGAACAGAGGTGGATCTTCCCAAGACCCCACCAAAATTCCAACAAGAACACATCAAGACTCATCTGAAAAGATTAGAAATAGACTGGATAAAATAGAATCCCTTAGAGAGTTGCAAGGCGAAGATCACTCACTGCTAACAAAGAGAAACATATTAGTTTAACTCAGATTCACCATGAAAAAAAGTAATGACCACCAAGCTTTTTGGAATAATATTCAACGAACTGATGAGTTGAAAGCAGAACATTGTGGAACATGTAGCCCCAATTACATTTCACAGAAAGCAACCATAGCATTCCACAATAAGATCATTGTCATGGTTTGTGAAGTGTGCGCGTTGTTTGGATCTTTTTTTGCGGCTCTCGTCCCGGGATGATATCGAATTCCTGGGCCATTGAATTCTTTACCCAGCTGGTTGATTGAGCTGGGGCGGCGCTTCTCCAGAATCTATATAAGCAGGAAGTCCGGCACGCCTCCTTCGCTAGAGTGTCTGTGTTTAGCTTCACACTACAGCCGAAGATATTTGTAGTCAGGTTTTGTGTGACGTTCTATCTTCTTATTGTTCCAGGTTCTTCTCCCTTTTTCTATCTCGCTTTGCTTCCGTGATTCGGACTATTATACGTCCTTTGGAAGCACGAGTACTTGCGTTTGGTCTATATTATTCTCCGTGTTTGTACTGTGTTCATGCTACTTTCTTTCTCCCTGTCATTGCGCTTGGCCTCTGTATACTACCGGCCATTACAATCTTACCAACAGTTAAAAATAGAGTAGTGTTAGTTTGATGATGTGGGGATTCTGTGCTGCTTTAGGGCCTGGGCTATTTGGTAGAATTGATGGAACCATTCATTTGATTCTCGACCAGAAAATGTGAAGGGGACTGTGGGGTCATCATTTTATGATCTGAAGCTTAACCACGCTTGGTAATGCAGGAAGACAATGGCCTTTACCACAAAAGAAAGTCCACCTCTGAATGGCTCAGAGAGATGTATTAAGATACGTATAAGTGGCGTAATCAAATTTCTCACTTGAACCTCATTGAGAATTTTTATGGGCAATTCATATTTGAGAACTTTCCGATAGGACTGAATTACAGAAATTCTGCAAAGAGAAGTTAGTGAAATGCTGTATATTGTTTCCTAATGTTGCTATAGACTTAAACAGTATTACAGTATTACAGTATGACTTACAGTAACAGTATTACAACACCACTCCCAAAGAAGTAGGGAGGAAAATGCAAATAAAATGAGGAAAAGGCAACTAAAAAAGGAAAATTTCACTTGTAAATCATCCTTGTCAAGATACAGTATTTGATTTTCTTCCATCCATAATTCATTGGTCTTCTTGTGAATAAATCATAATATAGAATTTTATGACAGAACAGATGGGACATTGGTGTGCTTACCACTGTGTCACATCACCTTTCATCAGCCACTTGATTAATTGTTATGGGAACTTAGAATAGCACTTGTCCCAGTCATGACTGATATTTTACCCCCATTTTTCCTTGAAATCTCTCTCAGACATCTGGAGACCTGACTGTGATATTTTGACTTAGAGCTTTGAAAGCATCACGTTTTCAAATGAGAACAGTTCTGGCCGGCAGTTGGGCCAGTATAGCAGCCTAGGAATTGCTGTTGTCTCAATGAAATGACAGCCCACAGCCCAACACTGTGCAGCTGGATTGGCAGTCGCCAGAGAAAACCAGAATTGGCAGTTCCGCCATTGGTGCCCCATTCTCTTCACAGATGAGAGGAGGTTTACATTGAGCACATGACAGGCGTGTGAGAGTCTGGAGATGACATGGTGAACCTTACGCTGCCCGTTACATCATCCAGCATGGTTGAGTTGGTCTGAGGAGGCATATCCTTGGAGGGTCGCTCAGACCTCCATGTTATAGCCAACAGTACCCTGACTGCTGTTGGGTACCAGGATGAAGTCCTGAATGTGCCTGTCTGACCTTATACTGGGTCAGTGAGTCCTGGGTTCCTCCAAGCGCAGGACATTCCCCGGCCTCATGTGGCCAGAGGGTGTAGGCAGTTCCTAGATGTCAGGAGTGCATACAGGCACGAGGGGGCCATACACACCACTGAGTCAAACTGAGTTGCTGAGATAAAATTTACACAATTTGGAGCAACTTGGAGTAACGCAAGTTAAGCAATCAAGCCAGTGATTTCAATTTGTTACTTTCATTTTTGGGGGGATTTTGAATCCAGCCCTCAATGGGTCAATGATTTTGATTTCCATTAACCATTGTTACGTTGTTTTGTTTTTACAAAATAATTCAACACACATCAGTAAAGATTTTCAACTTGAATAATTTTTTTAAGCAGTGTAATACATTAATTTGAGCTCAGTATAATGCCCCTCCTCTCTGGCATTCCATTGCTCTGGCTACCTGCCCTGCACCTAATTAATCAATTATCTGCTCTCCACTGTCTTAATTATGCCCACCTGTTTCCCTTTTAGTTTCTTACATTACCTTAAGTGTTAATAGCTTAGTTTTCCCCAATATGGGCAGGTACCCTTAGTCTGGTTCCCCCTGTTGGTGCACTCCCCTTTATGTTCTCCTGAAGTTTGTATTTGCTCAGTTATGCCTTCACTTATTATTTAATAAACTCCACATCCCAACAACAGGGTCTTTCTCTGCACTCCTCGCCCTGACACCCTCTTCAAAATCTTTGGGTGCCAGGGTGTGTCACTTAGATATTACTGCTGGAAAAAAAACCATAATGTCGGTGCAAAGAGAACATATGATATTTCCAAACCTTAAGTACAAGTTACAGATAATTATTGTTCTTTTTAATGCAAGTAAAAGATTGCATAGCCTCCACAGACCTTGGTACAGGTATAAAGGAGACTGTCTGAACTTACCTGGAGAGACAAAGGAAAGCAACATGGCAAATCTACAGAAGAACGAGAGCAAGTTCTCCCATATGTTAGGAGGAACCTATCAGCCAATTTTCTGACGAGATCATTGCACTTCAGGTCAGTTCATATGATTTTCACATGATGGACACACCAATCATTAATTAAATTGACATTATAATACAATCCCAATTCCAAAATAGTTGGCAGGAAGTGTAAATTGTAAATAAAATCAAAATGCAATGACTCTCAGATCAAATGAGCCAATATGTTATTTACAATAGAACATAGATAACATTTCAAATGTTGAAACTGGGATATTTTACATTTTTATCCACAAAATTAGCTTATTTCAAATTTTCTGGCTGCAGCATGTCACAAAAAAGTTGGGACACAGGCAATGAGGGCTGAAAAAGCAATTAATATGTAAGAGAATCAGCAGAAAGAACATTTAGCAAGTAGGCCTAATTCAGTTAACTGGCATCAGGCGTGTAACATGATTGGCTATAAAAGCGATGCCTTAGAGAGGCTGGGTCTCTCAGAAGTAAAGATGGCCAGAGGCTCTCCAACCTGTGACGGTTTGAGGAAAACACTTTAAATAGCAATTTTCCTCAACAACACATTGCAAAGGCTTTGAAAGTCTCATCATCATCAGTGCATAACGTCATCAAAAGATTCAGAGAGACTGAAAAAATCTCTGTGCGTAAGGGACTGGGCCGAAGACCTTCACTGGATGCCCGTGATCTTTGGGCCCTCAGACGCCACTGCATCACTCACTGGCACGATTCTCTGACATTACTAAATGGGCCCAGGAATACTTCAAGAAACCACTATCTGTAAACACAGTCCGCAGTGCCATCCACAGATGCCCCCTAAAACTCAATCATGCAAAAAGGAAGCCAATGTTGAGCATGATCCAGAAGTTCTGCCGTGTTCTGTGGGCCAAGGCTCATTTAAAATGGACTGTAGCAAAGTTGCAAAGTGTCCTGCGGTCAGACGAGTCCAAATTTGACATTCTAGTTGGAAATCATGGGCTTTGTGTCCTTCAGGCTAAAGAGGAGTAAGATCACCCCTCCTGTTTCAGCATGCAGTTCAAAAACAAGCATCTCTGATGGTATAGGTATACATTAGTGCATATCATTTGGGACAATTGCATGCATTAAAAAGCACCATGAATGCTGAAAGGCATATATAGGTTTTAGAGCAACATATGCTCCCCTCCAGACGACATCTATTCCAGGGAAGGCCTTGTGTATTTCAGCAGGACAATGCAAAACCACATACTGCAGCTATTGCAACAGCATGGCTTCATAGTAAATGAGTCCGTGTGCTGAACCGGCCAGCCTGCAGTCCTGATCTTTCACCGATTGAAAACATTTGGCGCATAATTAAACAAAAAGTCTATGAAAAGAGACCCAAAACTCTCCAGCAGCTGGAAGCCTGTATTAAACAAGAGTGGGATCAAATTCAAATGGCTAAACTTGAGAAACAAGTGTCTCCTCAATGCCCAGACCCCTCTACTCCGTGTTAAAAAGAAGAGGGGATGGTACACCATGGTAAATAAGCCCCTGTCCCAACTTTGAGACCTATGGCAGCCATCAAATTTGAAATGAGCTCATTTTGTGCATGAAATTGTAAAATGTATCAGTTTCAACACTTGCTATGTTATCTCTGTTCTATTGTGAATAAAATACTGGCTGGTGCGATTTGAAAGTCATTGCGTTTTGATTTTATTCACAATTTACCCTTTGTCCAAACTATTTCATAAATAGAATTGTAGTAAATGGGTGCTCCAAACACATTTTTCATTTTCAGAAACAATTCATCTACTCTTTTTTTAAAGCGTCTTTTCCTTAAAAACCCCTTTGCGTAGACATAGATGTCGGCGTCCATAAATTCCGAAATTTAATTCCTAAACAATTCTGTGATTGAATTTCCAAATTTCTTGCTTCAATGGAATAATTTTAAAAATCTCTGTGACACAAATACTTTGTTATAAAGCTTAAATAGTTTCATGCACAACAGGAAAAATTGGTAAAGTTTTGTATTCTGCTCAAAGGGGTTAAATGAACTTAAGACCTCCGCACAGTACTGTGCAAGAATTCACTTGCTAAATATCTATTAGTGCGAGTCTTACCTAACATTGATAGACGCCCAATTTTATCCATGAGTAATGCAGAAACTATGTTCCCTGGCAAGACTGCTAGCGTCCCCAGGAAATTGACAAAGTACACCCAGTAAGCACTGTAGTCATCGTCGAATGTCATCTGGCACCCTGTCTTGTTGTGATGGAAGGAGCTGTTTATCATCTTTGTGTCTATCAGCTTGGAGTCGTCAATATCTGTGGCAAAAATGAAAGACATCGGGTGAATCTGAGTTGAAAGGTAAAACAAGGTAAATTTTGAAACAGCTGAATTTCTTTTTCCATAGAATTCTAAGATTAAAACCATCGCATCGCTTTTTCCTGTTGTAAAATTTACTATAGAGGGAATGCATTTTGACATGTCATTCTGGTGTTGCATGATAGAACTAGGTTTTACTTTTTTGACAAATCATCAAACCAGATTTCCGTTTGCTTTTTCATGCTGAGGTTTAAGCATCTTTTTTTTGTGCTGCAAATTTAGCCTCGTGCTGCATTACAAACCATTCTTCAGCCCTTTATTCAATGAACAAAAATTCTGCCTTTATATAAAATCCCCCCCTGGAGCCCCAGATGGCAGTCGGCACTCACATGCACACTGCTGAGCACAGTGGGCGACGTCGTGTGTGGCTGTCTCTTGTGTGGCCCTGCTAGGGAGGCTGTGCAAGACTGCACTGGGTAAAGCCCAGGCCGGAGGGGTAAAGGTCAGTGAAGTGAAGGGGCAGATGAGCTAATGTATTTCCAGCAAAGTTGTCCCGTCTTCTCTCTGCTGTTTACTGGGACTCTGAAATTTGCAAACCTGAAGTCGGGCATTTCCCTCGAGGCCCAAAGCTCCAGCACGATGGCTGTTCAAACTCGGAGGCCCTGCCTGCATCAGCTAAAAAATGCTTAGCCCCCTTACAACCCCCAGGGACCCAGAAATAGGTGTCTACATTAGCTATACCGTCAGCAGGAAATCAGTCAGCAGCCCTTGTCGAGCATTGCTTGCTCTGTATAATCACTCAGCAGTACCTATATAAAAATACATGGTGCCTGGATGCAAAACTATAGGAGTAGTGGTCTCAATCTCTGAACTATTTACTTCATTCTTGTGATAAGGTTTGGTTTCTCTCTGAGGGCATCGATCACCGCTCAGCAGACTGATGTTGTAATTAGCTGCATTGTGGACTTTTGTGTTTGTAGACATAGAGAAGATAGATGAGTGTTCAATACAGTTAGTTTATGCACTTAATCAAGAGAAGCAAAGAATTCTCAATTCAAACCCAAAATAGCTGGCGTGCACAATTAAGCAAAGTAAAAACTCTCTCTATAGCCTCTGGTTCTCTCGCAGTTGCAAATTAGATTGGAAACGGGGTTAGAGTTGCTATTTTTTCTTTTTCTTCTAGGGTCTCCCTCGTTACACTATTTGACCAGTATATTAAGACGATCGTCTGGTTAATGACACACTACCTAAATACCAGACGTTGGTGCGTTGAATTCTGTGCTTTTGTTTTAAGCTCAATATTCTTTTACAATATTGGCCACTACCAGCGTGAGACAAGAATTACACTTGATTTTTACAAAGTGGCTCAGAGACAGAGCATGCTTTCAAATCAAGTGAAACAAATCCCCCAAAGAGATTTTCACACCATCTGCTAACAACTCTTGTTCCAAATGGTGGTCTCAGGAGATACGAGTTTGAATCTTTGCAGAGGCGGAAAGTGTGAGCTCAGTTCAAGGGTATTAAATAAGTAAGCCAGCAGCCCACACTACATTGAGCAAACCAAGGGGAAGCAAAGCCATTAAAGCTTAATGAGATCAGGTGATAGGGACGTATTCCATAGAGCTCCATTCACTTACCAGTGTTGTAGAGAAAGGCGTCAACAAATGTGCAGTTCCTGAAAAAGGATCCCACTGACGTGACATCATCAAAGTAGCAGTCCAGGAATGTTGAGTTGATAAAGGTAACTGACTTGAATTTCATATGGATGAATCTGTAAAGTGAAAATGGTGAGTCTTGTTCGCAGTAGGCCCAGGAAGAAACTGAGTTTGGAAAAAGGTCATGGCGGACAGAAAAAAAGACTGTAATTTCTGTGATATTGATGCTCTGAAGTCTGCTTAAAATTCCAGTATTTCCAATTATTGTGATAAGTATTATCGAAATCACATAATATTTTTGGGTAAAGCTTGAATGCTGAACATGAAATCACATTTTTTGGACCACAAAGGCTGAACCAGTCATGAGAATTGAGTGAGATAAACAAACATGCTTTTTTAATTTCCTGAGCTGAGGCTGAGATAACAGGGAGGCTATCTGTCCCACCGGTCATTAATGAATACTCCGTTGGTGTGAATCTGGTTCTCTAAGGTGAAGTTGAAAGTGAAGTCCTCAATGCGCTCGTTGTTATGCAGCTTCACTCTGGAGGCATACTCATCTGCTTGCAGGTGCTTGATGACGTCAGGAAACCAAACAGAGAGACCATAGTACCTGTGCCCATGCAATGACAAGACAAGAAAGTGAAATGACATCACTGTGTGCACAGTGTGCAGTGGTGTGTATTATTGTGATTCATAACCTTGAGCCAGGACAACAGCTATGGAGGATTCGGGCATGATCACACACAGGGATTAAATGTCCCATGTAATCAAAATAATTTTGCTAATTTTTACATGTCAGTGTGCTTACTGAATGAACTTGTTAGCATGTTTCGTCCGTAAAATCACCACTTTCTGGGTACGTTTTAATTTCCTGAGCCCCACCCCTCAAAAAAGTTCACTTACCACAAATGTTAGTTTTGTGACCGTATACGTCTCAAATCCAAGAAAGAAATTCTGGTGCACACGATTATTTAAGTAATTTATTATGGTTTAGGTGACTGACATTTCAACAGAATGTATTCTTCAGAGTTGACTCTGTTGAAAGGTCAGTCACCAACACCATAAAAAATTGCCTAAATAATCGTGTGCTCCAGAATTTCTTCTTTCATTTTTGATAATTTATCCCCTTTCCTGAGAGGCACCATTTTGGCAACTGTTTGTCAGCTGAGGAGTGTATTTTCCATGGTTATACCGCTCATGTCATCTCTGGGAGAGAAGTTTACTTGTAAAAAGTCAGCGTACCAAAAAAGTGTATCTTGATAAACATTTTTTAATATTCTTTGTAGAACATAAAACACAGCCATTTCATGCTTACTTGCGGCTTAGACTATGGCTGAAACTACCATTTCATTGCTGCATACTGTACTTACACGTTTCTCATACATTACTGGCCAGTGCGAGGCAGCTGGCAGTCCACATGTGATAGCTAAGGTTGATGCAACTTTGCAAGTCAAAATATCAATCAAACAGACTTTATTTATATAGCACTTTTCATTAAACATAGTGGCACACAAAGTGCTTTACAAAATTAAAAACAATATAAAAACTTTACCCCACTAACCCCACCCTCCCTCCACCACAAAAAAAAAAAAATTGTCAAAATCACGTTAGTCAGCAAGATTAAACAATGTCTAATGTCGATAATGTATTCCTGTAAATCTAAGCAAGCTGCAGCTAGCTATGCTACAGGCACGGCTGTGGTCATGGGAGTACTGGACACCAGTGACAAATGGGGAAATAAAAATTTGTGAAGCACTGAACATCCCTTGAAAATAATTATTGGACTTAACCTGTTTTCAGTCATTAATTTATTATAACATTACAAACCTCCAAAAAAACTCAACATTATCAGATTCAACTAGTTTTCCTCAGAAATTTTAAGGGAAAGTTCACCAAAAAATTAAAATTCACTTATCATATACTCATCACAAGGCTAAATGAAGGGTCGGTTAATTTCTTTTGTCCTCAAAATAGTTTTGGAGTTGTAAGGAAAAACAGCATTGAAGAGAAATCCAAATGAATGGAATCCTATGGTGGCCACTTTTTCAAGCTTAAAAAAGCAACTTTAAGCATAAAAAGACTCCATACTGCTGGGGTGACATTTTCAAAGTGCCTGCAAGCCCCGACATTATGATTTGACTCGAAAAGACGTCATTTTCACTATGTTTTTCGCCTAAATATGCAATGTAGCCACTTAGCCAGGAGCCATGTTTTTTCCTCGGGAAGAGTTAAGTTCCGTTTCTTGGAAGGCTCAAAATACAAAGAAGAAGAAGAGGACCTAGAAACACCCGCCATAAAACTATAAGAAGATGACCTAGTAAACTTGGTATAGCCTCAAGCTTGTATTTACATGCAAACAGTGAACTATGCTGCACGCGATAGGGAGATCTGCGTACATGGTGACTTATCACGTTTATAGTTTAAGAAGCTAGTTTGTTGGTTTCTTAGTCAATGTTAAGATGCTATCACACCAGACACGAAACAAACGTTTCGCATGACAGATTATATTCGAAGTCCATGCAAAGATGCTAATACACCCAAAATGCGTGTATTCGCATATTTGCATTGACCTCGACTGTAATCTGTCATGTTTCGTGCCTGGTGTGAAAGCAGCTTTAGCTGGCAACCTTATTATTCGGTGCATTTTAATGCCAGCCAGCTAAAGGCTGGCGGTGCAACTCCAGCCAAATTAGTTTGCACAATAATGGCTATATGCATTTTTAACTGACTAAATCTAAATGCAAGAAATATAACGTTAGCTAGCTAGCAAGAGAGCATTTATGCCACCTTGTTAGCTACATTTAATGTATGTATATGCAAGCTAGGTGCCTAAATGGCTAAGTTATAAGTATTCACTATTATCCATTGATTTCTATGAGCAAATAAAAAAATAACACAACTTGGCATGTGCACCGGAGAGCATGGCAAAATAGCCCTCGAAATGTAAAATCGGTTCACGGCAAAATATACATTTTGTAAACCATAGACCTAATGCCCGCAGATCTCCCTATCGCGTGAGGCATAATCCACTGCTTATATGTAAACACAAGCTCGAGGGTAGGTCTTTTTCTTCTCTGTATTTTAAGTCCTCCAAGTAAGGGAACTTCACTCTTCCCAAGGAAAAAAACATGACTCCTCGCTAAGTGGCTACATCGGACATTAAGGCAAAAAACATAGTGAAAATGACGTCTTTTCAAGTCAAATCATAATGTCGGGGCTTGCAGACATTCGAAAATGTCACACGAGCAGTATGGAGGCATTTTATGTTTTTAAACGTTGCTTTTTTTAAGCTTGAAAAAGTGGCCACCATAGGATTCCATTCATTTGGATTTCTCTTCAATGCGGTTTTTCCTTAAAACTCCAAAAATATTTTGAGGACAAAAGAAATTAACTGACCCTTCATTTGGCTTTGGGGTGAGTATGAGTGAATTTTCATTTTTGGGTGAGCTTTCCCCGTAACATAAAGGAAATGCATCATTTTGGCATGAAATTCCATTTCAATCAACATTATTCATTTGTGGATTTTTTGTTGCTAAATTTCGTTTTCTTTGTTGTAATTAAACAATCATGAAGCCAAGATCTGATATAGCAGGATGTGCTTAAAGCAAATATAAAAATTAACATTGTACGTTATCCTTTTGTGTAAAGTGAATGAAACATTTTTTTCTTTAATCTTTGCAACATTGCATTAGAAAGGAAGCTGTGCATTTTTCATTTAACTGCCGTTTGCTTATTTTTATCATTAAGAAATGTGTTCATCGAGGGCAGTGATTGAAAACAGATCGAGGCTAATAATTGCTCCTCTCATCTCACCGTGCAGAATTGGCTACACCCGATGGTCACAACTTTTTTCGGAGTACATGTAAAGTCAGTTTAATTTAACAATTGAAAACAGGTCAAGACCATTATTTTCAAGGTCTGAGCTTCACCAATTTTCAGTTCACCATGCAACATTGTTATATAAGCCCTGACTTTTGCCGACTGGATGGCACCAAAAATGACTTTGTAATTATTTATTTTGCAACATGCTGACATTGCATTGAGTTTTTGAAACTACATCCACCTTGGGCTCATAACTATTCAGCCGACCTATTCCAGCTGCCTAAATTCCAGCTTAAATTTCACAATCTTCTTACAAATCTAATATTTCAGTAGACACTGAAAAGAAAGCATTTTCTCCCTTATCCTCACTACAGTTGTTGAATGTGTTGCATACCATTTATATCAAATCGAAAGTGAAAAATGCGAAAACTTGTTAGTAGCTCGAGAAAAATTTGTGAGGCACTGCTTGCCAAACTCCCTTCACCCGACGCTGCAAAGAGCATTGTTCTTCTGGAGATAATGTTACATGGATCATGTAATTGTTTATCAATTTTCAGGGGGCGTTCCCAAGCAAGGTTCTTATTTTTATTTTATACTTCTCATGGATAGAAATATGAAAAACTAGTGTCACATTCAAATTCACTTAGTAAAAGTACTATACAAGGGTTTGAAAGCAATTTTTTTTTAAATTTTGGGTGTCATTGGACCGTTAAGGGTAGCTGCCAGTTTTCTCCACTCTGGTAATTTTTGAAGCCATCTGGAAACAAATTCATTGGTAATTGTATGGAACAGAGGAAGCAAAATTTTACCAAACAGCATTTCCCAGTAATACCATGTGGCAGAAAGATGCAAGGTATTACAAATGACCAGGCACAAGGCCAGAACCGATTGGCAAGAATGATGGTGGGCAGGAGGGTGGCACTGCCAGGTTGGCATCTCAAACAGCGAGCTCACACTTGTCAGCCATCCAACACCTGAATACAATTACTCAATCAGATATTCCCAACCCATGGAATATTTGCATGAACGAAGACAGAGAGAACTACAATGACTACAGACAGGGCAAAAATGTCATGAAGTAGGATTGCTCAGCCGGATAACTACACTGAGTAAAATGAAGTACCATGCTGAATCTGGAATATAAACTAAAGGAAAAGGAGAGCAATAATGATCCCTGATTTAGTTTCTGACTTTGTGATGAAACTCAATATTACTTCTGTGTAGTCATCGAGAAAATTGAACAGCTCTGCTTCATATAAATGTTGTCCTATCAGTGATCATGAGGTTCCTTCTGTCTGTGTTTATTCGATGGGATGAGTACTCATTGGGTTTTACTGAAATACCACCAAATACCCAAAAATATTATATTATTGGTGTTATGCTTCCAGCAAAATGTTCACAGGTCAGCAGTGAAAAGTAGGAATAATCATGCTCATATCTAAAACTTCATTCACCAATAAACCAGTACACAGTATAGGTTACTCTAAAGAATAGCTGTTGTTGAAAGTACTCATTACTCAACACTGACATAATGACCAGCAGTCAAGCTCTGTTGCTAAATAGACAGATAATTCCAAGCAAAGAAAGACAAAGTTATGGCGTTCTCAGTTAATTTAAACAAGATGTAAAGGCAATGTGTTTTATGTCCCTAAAATGGCAATAAAATAATATTTTCATTCAAAATTTCATTTAGTTTTTTAAGTAATTCATTATTCTTTATTACCCTTTATAGCATTGATGCATCTAGTCCTTGTTTTTATGTATCCCACAGACATCTCTGCATGTCTACTCTGCTTAATAATATGCTTTAACAGTTCAATGCCCTTGGCTAAAGTTAATCCATTTAAAAAGCCACCCACAGCTCACTGGCATGCACAATGAGATCAGTGTCTTTTGGCAAGAGCCCTCTTGATTCTCATAGCAACCAACAGCAGTACGCACAGGATATGTGATGGCAGATAGAAGGATAGCTGAAAAAGCAGCCACTCCCCACATTGTGAATATAGCCAGGAGGACACACGTCAAGAACACTGTGCACTGAGTCTTCATCTTTTCAAAATAAGCACATACCTGAAATTCCCATGGTAGATTTCTGCTATATCCTTTAATTTGTTTTGCCATAACCACGTAATTGAGCAACAAATGTAGTGCAGATTTTAAACAGTTTATACCATATGATTTGTGCCCAACGATGCAATATTTCAAGCACCACAAGACAATTTTTGTATTTTACTCTTGGCTGAACTGATATATAAATAAAACTAAACTTTTCTCTTTGCTTGACTTCCTATGGATTTTGCTTGATTTTACAGATCGTAATCCAGTGTTTTGAGCTAGGTCAACACTGAATATCTCTCTTTTCCTACATAGTGCACCAAATCAAGACCCTGAAAACAGTTACACATAAATTGATGTCTGAAAATGTCAAGGTTTTGGTGACTCAGAATGATTAAAATGTGAAATCACCAGGAAGGTGACAGGTCCACTATGCAACTAATCACTAAATCACTGGCAATGGCCCATATTTTTATCCATAAAGAGATCCTAAGATCCTTGCTGGGGCTTTTAAGATGGTGTACAACAGGTGGTTCCCAAACTCAGTCCTGGCGGCTTCCTGTATGCGCTAGTTTGTTGATCCAACCTTGATTACAGTCAAAGGATTTTAACAAGCTGTTAATTTGTCTTAATTTGGTGCATTTATGGCTAGGGCAGTTCTTTTGCTTATTTCACTGTCTATTAGATACCTATAAATACCATGGAGAATTAGAAGTCCATATCCATATTATAATTATACTAAAAACAACTGCATAAAAAAGGTAAACAAGAGGCCCTGCAAGAGCGAAAACCTCTGTCGTGGCAGCACAGATCTTGCAGAGTGAACGTGGCTCAGAAGAAATTTAAGGTAGGTGCAACATTGGATTTCAAGACGGTTGCTGCGCTGGCCATATGGTTTGACTGATAGTTCGTGGTCAAAATCAATAGGGTCCATCCCTGATGTAATAGCAACCCACCCTCAAAATTTCCGAGATGTTCGTTCATTATTTTTTGAGTTATCTTGTTCACAGACCGACAGACAAGCCAACGCTGGCAAAAACATTACCTCCTCTGCAGAGATAAGAAATCAATGTAACCAATCTAATGTTTCCTAATTGATGAAACCAATTATTAAAACCATATTTGCAAAATCTGAGCAATGATAAAAAGGCAACATTTTCTCCACGGTAAGAATGGTCATGGGGGAATGGGGAAAATTTGTCCCCATTAAACACCCATACACCAAGTTCAGAGTCAAGGGCCATAACTCCGAAAAAAAAATTCTCAAGCTCATGCAATAGAGTCATTAGTACTGGTCACCCACAGAATTTCATCCACGTAGGTGCAATAGTTGCCGAGAGAACTTGTCCCCATTGCAACACTGCCATAAACTTAAATCCACAAACAGTGTCAAGGGCCATAACTATGTAAAAATGAATTACTCAGAATCAGTTGTCAAACTCATTTAGTAGGGTCATCAGTACTGGCCACATACATAATTAAATTCATGTAGGTGCAATAATTTCCAAGAAAACTTGTCCCCATTGCAAATGCCATACACCAAGTTGACGAACAGAAACAAGGAGCATAACTCCGTAAAAATAAATTTCTCGGAATCAGCTGTTGAACTTACTCAATAGGATCATCAGTACTGGTCACCCACTGAATTTCATACACGTAGGTGCAATAGATTCTGAGAAAACTTGTCCCAATTGAACCCGGACAGACGGATGGATGAGCGCCATTCCAGTATCCCCCGATCCACTTTGTGGCGGGGGATAATTGCAGATATGGGACCGCATGGACCGGCTGAGGGTTGCTGTGACAGAATTTTAACTACTATTTCCGTGATTGTATTTGCATCATAAAATGGCTTACACAGTTAGAACGCTCAATTTTTTTAATTATATATAGTTCTACAAAACGTAGCATAATATTTCACCATACAAAAACGCAATTATGCCTTGAGGCCTGCCCTCGAGCTGATCGTCACAGAAGGGTTAAGATGGTAAATAATTGTTTTAAAATAAAATGCAAATAATTAGGACAAATTGACAGCTCATTAAAATCCTACAATTGATATTGTGGTTGGAGTAAAAACCAGTATACTCAAGCGGCCACCAGGACCGAGTTTGGGAAACACAGGTCTTGAACATGTGGTAAAAATGCAAAGGCTGGCATTGCTCAACAAATAGAGATGAAAGTCTTGATTTAGCTTTTATTTAATCACAACACTGCAGCCATTCTGGGACAGTAACGCAGGTGGCCGACACCAGAACGTAATTAATTCCAGGGAATTACACTGGATACACAAATTAGGCATCTGCTGCTGGTTTAATTGACTCTGTTCTGCCTCTCTGGGTTGGGTACGTTAGGGGGCAGGGCTTGTGTGTTATTACTTCCAGGTTCAGTAATTTGCGGTATTGGGTCAATCCCACCTGCCTTGAAATGTATGCAAAGTTCATGGCTGGTAGGGCTGTTGATGCATAAGCACAGAGTGAACCTAGCGAGCTGGCCCGCTCCTGCAGAACAAGGGAAGGGACTGTTTCATACATTCATTTTCAGAGGTTATCTCTCCCAGCCATCTCTTGCGGCTCAGCATGGACCTATACGGATGAGCACAGATCTTAAAAGCCATGCTGGCACTCATCCAAAGAGTGCTGTGCTGGCATCTTCTAGAAATAAGCCATGTAAAGTTGATGAGGATGGAAAAGGTAAGGTTCATAAATTTTACCATGGCCCCTTTGCCTTCTACAGAGGCTCTCTCAGTTTGGATTTAATTTTTATCGTAATGCATCCTAAACTCCTGGCAGAGAGAGGCATTATATCTGGCTTACCACTAAAACAGACTCTTTCAAGAACTGAACTGTAAAAAAAAAAAAATCTAATTATCCTTTACAAATGATTTTTACAATAAGACAAGTAATGCTAAACAAAGAATTCATCAGAGCCGAAATATAATTTGGCACAGACTCTATTCAAGCCTGTGGGCCCTATTCCGGGTACCCAAGATACATTCTGATACTGGTCCAGCTGCTGCCTATGGACAAAGTTATGGGATGCTTTTCTGCTAAGGCTCCCAAGCAGTTATCTACATTTTGATTTATTTAGCTAAATAATGTTTTTTTTTTTCCTAATTGTGCACTAGAGGGAATAAATAGGAGACATCCGATAAGGTGTCTCAAAACTCGTCACTTTTCCTTTATTGTGTTTTTTTTTTCTTGTTCAGTCAAAGGAGTATTTATCAAACGGGTGTTGGTTTATTAATTTTAAGAATGGCTTCTCATTTTGCAAATGAACGCTTTGTATACATTTTTATTCTGCGACCACTCTGTGCCTGCATGGTTTTATTATTGATTTATTTTATTCTATATTACTTTATTTTATTATTTCGGAAAAATTCTTAACCAGAAATTAATCTTACTCTAGTATTCGACTAGAGTAGGCAAAACCTTTCCTTGCAGCATAAACAGATATTGTATTTTGATTGTTTTTGCACTCACTTAATGGACATTTCAACATCAATTTTCAAAACGCAGTCTAAGCATTTTCTACCATTAGTTTTCAATGACTTTGAAGTTTTGGGGTCTCCTGTTTCCTTTT
This sequence comes from Gymnothorax reevesii, assembly GCA_029721435.1. Classification (NCBI taxonomy): domain Eukaryota; kingdom Metazoa; phylum Chordata; class Actinopteri; order Anguilliformes; family Muraenidae; genus Gymnothorax; species Gymnothorax reevesii. The sequence goes on from CM056583.1 coordinate 74,913,853, forward strand.
TTCCGGAAGTATATGACGAAACATTATGCAACAAAGTCCTTATTCAAAGTAGCATACAGGATGTGTGAGCAACACACAAGAAGAGAACATTTAGCTGCCCTCAGCAAAAAGGAAGAAAATAAACCTAAAGGTTCTGCTGGCTTTTCAAGAGGGAATTGAGCAATTACACATAAATATGGAAATGCAAAGTATTTGCATCATGATGCATTAATCATTTACAACGGTTATACATTGATTGATCTGGTTAATACATAAAAATGGAGTTCCTTGTCTAGTTCACAAATAGAAAAAACAAAAATGGGAAATAATTGTTCATTTGAAGAGTTTGGTTCCAAAACGCAATAAGTGCCAAAATTACAAAAATTGAGATAGTACCATAGAGCGATAGTCCTGCACTTCTTACACATGGTGCAAAAACCCATCATTAGAAATGCATACTATATGGTGTATTTTTTCATAGTCAAAGTTTGTGTTTTTCGATAAAATGCAATAGGCGCCAACATACAAAAAGCTTATTTACTCAAAATGACTGAAATGGATATATTGCATTTTGGAACCAAACTCTTCATTTAAATCTCTTCATCACAGGTATCTAATCTCATCCAAACACTGCATGTTTTAAAAGGTGCTCCAAGTCTTGTTACATGGTTTCAAAGCTCGAAAATGTTTAACAAATACCGCAAACAGCTCCTCACAATCCACTATCTACCTGTCCCCTGAATACGCTGTAAAATAACGTTGTCCCTGTGGACAGCCCAGGCTCTAAAAACTGCAACAAAAACAACCTGGTCCAGCCTGGATCATCCAGCCAATCACTGACAAGAGGGGTGGGAGGGTGGGGTTTTCGTTTTTTCATGACAGGAAGGACGGGAGGAGGAGAGGAGTAGAGAGGGGCAAGCTAGCTCTCTGTTATGTTTTATAATATTTCAAATGTCAACAGAAGTGATGCCACCCCTCCGTGCTTCAAGCACTTTTAATTAATTAGCAAATGAATGAGACCTTTGGTGAGTAAAATTTTTTTTTAGTACTGGATCAAAACATAAAGCCTCCACTTACCCTTGTCCTTTCATAATGTGATTGAACACCCTTCCCGCACATCATAAGTCCTTTTTCTTAGGAATGTGCGCTAATTGTACACCACCATTCAAGGGAATCCATTACTGAAGACAATATCCTTAGATGGAAACTTTAAGACAGTACATGACTCTGTTTTAAAAATGTTATGTAATGCAATGATGATCACATAAAAAAAACTTTCAGAATGGGTTATGCTGATGATATTGCAAGGATACTGGACACAATGTACAACCCCAATTCCAAAGAAGTTGGGATGCTGCATAAAATCTAAGGAAAACCGAATGCAATGATTTACAAATCTCATAAACCCACATTTTATTCACAATAGAACATAGACAATATATCAGATGTTGAAAGTGAGACATTTTACCATTTCATGAAAAATATTAGTTCATTTTGAATTTGATGGAGGCAATTTTCTCACTTTCAATATTTGATACATTGTCTATGTTCTGTTGTGAATAAAATGTGGGTTTGAGATTTGTTATCATTGCATTCTGTGTTTATTTACACTCCCAACTGTTTTTGGAACTGGGGTTTTATTATGTCAGTACAATAATTTTATAATTGTTTTTCTATTATTACATATTGTCTCCTTTCCATGTGACTTAATGCCATTAAACCACAGGCTGAATGAAGACATATTTTTATCATTTGATATTTAAAATATTCCAATTAGATCTGAATACCTGAATTTACCATCTAGCTATTATTAGCCCCTCAATATGGTTCACTCTGTTATCTTATTTAAATTGGGACTTCACAATGATCTGTGCAACACATACACACTAAGAAATCAGAAAGACAAAGTAATTAAAATGTAACCCTAAACCTTGCTATACTGATGAAATTAAATATCTGGAATGCCTGATGAAATGTGCTGATCGTTTGCAAAACAACAGCATCATGCATTACCTTCAAAATGGACAATTTAAATAAATAATCATCATTGAGAATACAAATGATTTTGTTCTTATGACTTCTTCTTACCCAAAAGATAATGTAAACCATACTGTAGCAAGCTTGATGGTGTTATCCTTCACCGGATAGTCAAAACATCTCAAGAATGTTAACCAGATCTGCAAAGATGCAAAGAATCTAGTTAATGTAAGGCATATCAATAATCATTATTTTTCATTTACTCATTACCCTGGAAGGCTATGGAGAACATATTCCCTGACGAACACAGTCACAGCACCATTCACAAACCTGAAACACCTCACATTCAGTTTTGTAGAAGTTATACTGTCACGTTCTAACACCTGCAATGGCCATTTTCACATTAATGCATATCTACAGGTCATTTAATCAAAAAACTGTCAAAATGAATAGTCAAAACAGACATGTAATACTCAATCAACTTACAAACATCACCATTACAGTAAAGCTATTTAATCTCCTTCCAGCAATTTTTTCCAAAAAAAAAAAGAAAGAAAAAGAAGAAAAATATAGATTGTCACCAGTACAAGACCTAAGTTTCACCCAAGGACATGGTGTCCTATCATATGAGGGGGGCTGTAACATTATGTGTACTGTACTGTCCTGTGGCATGAGCCACTTAACTAGGAGTGCAGCAACTGTCCTGCTCCACTTGGGGACTGGCCCGGGCCACTGAAATTAATCTCTTTAATTTTGAAATTGTTCTAGTGAAGGGAGCCTCATGAAGGGAGCCTCATTACCCCATGTAGCTCTGTTTTCACCCTGAATAAGACCTTGGAGGCAGGGTTTGCCGACTCCGACTGCATCTCCACCAACTCATCAATCTGCTTTGGGATTTTAATCCTGTTCACCTGTGTTACAGCAAGGTGAGACCACAATTAAACACCATACAACATCCATATGTGAGCCTTTACCATCTTTGTGAAACAAATTAAAGCATTATTAAACGCGAGGGTGTGCCTGACCGTCATTCTTGTCACGACAGTGATGCGGCCAGGAACGAGCCGCTTGCGCCGAGTTCTGTTAGCATCACTGAAGTGACAAGAATGACGGTCAAGCACACCCTCGAGTGTAAAATGCGATTATACAGCTATTACCAACAAAGTAAAATGTATAATCAAAATGTATTAATTCCGTGGGCATTTCGCTCTCAAAATATGAACGTTTTTTGCTAGTATTCTCTCTGTTTCTGTGGAAATACATGAGATCTGACATTAACTAGTCCTTGTCAGCCAGCCAATTTGGGCTTATGTTTTCTAGACATCGTGATTTCCAAAAGCTGAATAAATACCACACATGGCAACACAAAACTGCTTTGCTTGCTCAGTCATGTTGTAACTAGAATATCTGCTGGAAAAAAATCTTTTTTTCATTTTTTTGAACTGACAGGTGCCATGACTCAGCTGATCTTTATCGAACAAACTTATATTAATGGTTATATCTAAATATAGGCAACGACTTTCCAGTGTCGGCACCAGGACAAAAATCTGTCTTTAGATAAACTCGCCAGCAGATGTTTCATTTCAGCTGGGGATGCGTCGCTCCAATTTAAAGTCAGCTCCAATTAATGTGGCCAAGCAGCAAAAATAACCAGTAACATTAAGGCTGAACAGAGTTACATAATTTCAACCCCACCTTTCGGGGGCTTTAGCTCAATTTACCTCTGAAATAAAGACGACCTTTTTCACAGATGTGTTGATTTATTAAATGTTCATTTCAATGTACAAATGCAGACAAATTGACAAATTTATTAAATCAATGGCCTAGGCAACTACGATCGGCAGAGTAATATTTACAGTCATGAGGTGTGTTTCATTTGAGCACAGGCAATCCATACGGTCTTGCTCATTTGAGCATTCTAAACGTCTAATTGACCAATCAGATTGCTTGGTCGGATCTACATGTTGTATAATCCTCCGTATTCAATGAATGAGCATGAACTGAAAAAACTGAAGTCTTCCAAACTTACAGAGGAAGAACACTAGCTAGCGTGAGAAATGAAAAATATGTCAATAAATATAAACCTCAAAAAGCTACTTCATTCAAGAAATTTCTAAACATGGGAGCTTTAGACAATCCTTTTCACCGTAAATTTTCTTCCACAGCTTTGGATTTATTAGCTATATCTCATAATCACTCTGCTTGCTATGTTTTCCTTAGGTCTTTCACTCACATCAAAACATTTTGAAAAGAGAAAAACAAAGTGGCAGTTGCCATGCACTTTAAAATTTGTGTCACGCTGTGATGTTAGCAGCATGATAAAGCACCGAGGAGACTCACAGTGAAGACTTTCTCAGGCTCCCCTCGCGCCCGCATGTTGGTGTCATGGATTCGCTTGAGCACCATCCAAGCCTCATCATGCTTCCCCACCTGAGCAGGAGAAGGAGTCGTGATTAACATGAAATGTGCACTTCCTTGAGAAAGTGAAATCTGGCGTCAAGACAACACCAGGACATTCCTTCCACTCTATTCCCTGCCACAGCCTCCTTCAGAATATTTCACTGTAATAACAATAGAAAATTTTCATTTGTATTTACTTTTGTGTTGTTTTGTTTTTCTCTGATTGAAAATTATTTCAATTCATTGCAATTAATTTATCCATTTATTTCTTTACAACAACTGTGATCAAGCAGGATTACTACTAATTCAGTGGAGAGCTCAAGGTTCTCCCCTGAAATGTGATTTTATTAGCTACTTCTTTTCATATTAAAGATGACAGCCGAGCTCAAAACGAGTGATCCTGGAAGAAGATCCTCCTCAGTACTGTTGCTTGGTGCACCTCATCCAATGGAGCTACTTGTCCATGTCAGCGATTGGCCATGACTGGATTCACAAAGTGTGAGGGGGATATAGGTTTGAGCTCCTTCTGTCCGTGCACCCATCCGAAAGGGACTATTAGAGAGAGGACAACCAAACTTGGTGCGTTGCTTCAGACTATCAAGGCCTTGATGGAGTTCGAAAATGAGGTGCATGCGATTCAGGCATTTGGCGGGGATGTTGTTGACCATGTCCACTTGTTGATGATAGAACAGTTAAACCATTTTTCTTCTCGAGCACATCCCAAAGACAATCAATGGGGTTAACAATATGTTGGACAGTTCGTACCCCAATTCCAGTGATTTTATCTCCTTAGTTGTTTATTCTGCTTGATGCTGGTAAATAAGTTGTCCCTTCTGAAACACAGTAACAGCTCTTCCCAAAACCATGGCTCATATGCTTTGACATGGTTTTTTTAAGAAATGAGAAGCAGAACACTGCACCAGTTGAGGCTAAAGGACTTGTTTTAAATTGGTACATACATAATCACTCGAATAATGGTCCAATCATAAGCTTCTGAGTTTATGCCTATTTAAATCCAAACAACAATTTATTTTTCTTTTTTATTTTTTGGCCAGTCAGTGTGGTAAGATCTCTTACAGTAAGATTTCGAGACTATAAACAGGGATTGAGACATTGCTATTTTACACAGCTCTTACATTATGTAGTTTGCAGCATTTTCTTTTCTTAATTAAACGAGTGATTATTCATTCAGCAGCGATGAAATAAATTTCTGCCTCAGGTGGTACTTTGCATAAAGAAATCAACATACAAAGGAAGCTTCATTGCATAACATACATTTCGATTAAAGATTTAATGCAGAACAACAAAGATCTTGTTTTCTTGTCTGATGGGTTTTTTTTACCTCAAGGTAGAATCTAGGGCTCTCAGGCATGAAGGTGAGAGCCACAACCGCACAGACGCAGGGCAAAGCACAGACCACCACAAACACCCTCCAGCTATGGAATTGGTAGGCCGAGCCCATGCTGAAACTCCAACCTGTAACGACAGAGAACCACTGAGGACATTCCCCCTCAATACTGTGACATGACGATTCTTGACCACCATTTACAAGCGAAGCCTGGTGTATCATGTCAGGTTTTACTCACACCCATGAGCTCAGCCAGCTGATTTCATAAATTCATAAATTTCATAAAACTTCCAGGCTAAAGGGCTGTCCTCACCTTGTTAAGATCGCCTCTCCTTTTAGAAGGACACTTCACCTATTTCAACATTATCTCCATCTGTCTGAGAAAGGGATGTAGTGTGAAAGTTGCATGCTGTTTTTGCCCATCTGTGCCTCAGAATCAGCGACAGAATCTGTGTCACATTCCCCTCCAGTGCTGTCATTTTACAGAAACAATGATGCAGTTGGAGGTAAGGAAGAACCTCAAACTATTTAAACTTGGATTCTAAATCTGCATCTCTGGGTAGCCACGTGGCGTGCTCCAAATGCCGCTAATGACAGAACATGAACTGTCTTTTCTTGCATTCCAAACTGGCCAGCTACGCTTCTAACAGAATAAATGGTACACCAAAATATGAGTGCAGAAAATGTTATTGATGAGAATACATTTTACAAAAAGCTTGTTAGATAACATGCCTTTTAAACATGACTCTGCCAGTCGTGCTCTCTTCTCCAGCGTGGATTTTGAGGGCAAAGTGAGTCCTGATTAACGTTACTTACTAGGGTCTTGTTACTGAAAAATGGATGTTACGGCTGGGTTGTTTAGTTTTTTTTTGTGTGTGTGTGTGTGTTGGGGGGGAGAACCAAGAAGGCCAGCTCCAATTTGAGAACTTGTTTGCAGTCCTCAAGATGAAGGCAGACTTGGTTAACTCCTACCTTTGTATTCTTATTAGCTAGAATATCAACTTTAAATGCATTATTTATCATGGTTCATTGCCATTGTAGATCATTCATTTCTTGCAGACAATATTGTTGAATTAACACATCAGAATTAACACATCAACAGAGCAAGCAGATGATCTCGCTCAAGTCACAGTTGTGGCGTTAGACACGGCAGCAGTCGTCCACATGCTGTTACCTACAAAAGCAAAAACCTTCAACGAGTGTGAGACACTACATATTATCCCATTTTTGAAAGCTAAAATAAAAAGCAGTAGCCAGCATATTGATGCTATATCGGATGCTTATCCTAAGGAAAATAACCTGAAGGCACAGGCACAACAACGTCGTGGGACAGGTGCTAAAACAAGAATTTGTGATACAAAATACAAAAATTCCAAATATCTGGAACGGATTCCTGAAAAATGCATTGTTAACTCCTCCTCAGTGCTTACCATGACAGGGTGGTTTCCAGGAATCCATACGAAATACAAGATCTGCAGCTATGTAACCAAACAGAGGCTGACATCTTTGTTCACTTAGCACAGGCAGCAAAAGATGGGCACGCTGCAGCATACATGCGTAGTGTTGATGGTGATATTGTAGTGTTGGCTCGGCTGTACATCATTTCATTAACATTGGTCTTAGAGAACTTTGTATACGCTTCAGCACAGGGAAAAAGTACTGTGATAAAGCAATTCATCACGTATGTCAAATTCTTGGACAAGCAAAGGGCACAAATGCAACCTGACACCATCAGAGATGTAGGCTTTTCAACTGTGCGCTGATAACAAGCTGGATGGTCCCTCTTCTCGTTAGACCACATGACACGGCGTCCGTGTTTCCAAAAGGCATTTCAAATTTTGATTAATCTGACCACAGAACAGTTTTCCATTCTCCCCCAGTCCATTTTAAATTAACTTTGGCCCCAGAGAAGACGGCGGCATTTCTGGATCGTGTTCACATGTGGCCTTTTCTTTGCATGATACAGCATCAGCTTGCATTTGTAGATTACACGGCAAACTGTGTTAATCAGACACTGATTTCTGGAAGCGTTCCTGAGCCCATGCATTGTATTCCAGTGCAGAATCAAGCCTGTTTTTAGTGTAGTGCTGAGGGCCCGAAGATCATGAACATTCAATATTGACCTTCAGACTAGTCCATTGTGCAGAGATTTCTCAAGATTCTCTGACTCTTTTCATGATGTTCTCTACTTTAGATTCAAAGTCTTCACAATTTCACATTGAAGAACATTTTTCTGAAATTGTTCCACAATTTTTATATGAATTTTTTTTTTCAGATTTGTGAATCTCTGTCCATCTCTACTTCTGAGAGACTCAGCTTCTCAAGAATGCTCTTTATCTACCCAGTCATGTTAATGACCTGTTGCAAAATGCCCCTCCAGCTGTTTTTGATTAGTACCACTTACTTTTCCAGCCTTTTGTTGCCCCTCTGCAATTCAAAATGAGCCAATATTTTTCATGAAATGGTAAAATGTCTCACTAACAATATCTGATATGTTGTCCATTTTCTATTGTGAATAAAATGTGGGTTTATGAGATTTGCACATTATTGCATTCTGTTTTTGTTTATAATTTACACAGCTTCATAGCTTTTCTAGAATTGGGGTTGTATTAGATGATACATCTATATCACCTTTATTTCTAATATGTGCAATGAGAATGTTACTTTTTTTACTCAATGTGTCAAAAGTAGTTTAGTTGCAGTTAAAATCAGCAGTTTGTGTATATTCTGTACAATGAATTAATATCCAAAGAACTGCCAACGATGTCTAACACTAGTCCAGTTATACTTCTCAGGTGCCACTTTTATAGCATGAACATCAAATAATATGGCAAACATTCTAGTTGTCTATTAGCTTGCAATAGGATTTTATAATGAACATATTACTTGTAATTTATGTTTGTGAGCTTACTCTGCAAAATGCATTATCACTTTATGTGATATGATATGTGTTACCCACCATTTTGCATATAAAAATCATTTAGGTGCCACTGTGCTTCATCTTTTTGACATTTTATTGTATAATATTGTTAGTACTTTATCTTAGGAAGACAAAAAGCAGTAAAATATGATATCTTTCAAAATTATTAGCCTTTCAATGAAAAATTATGGTAAATCTTCTCACCGGACGGCAGCCATTTTTTTTATTTCAACATTATTCGGGCCCCTGGCCACGTATGTCTTGACTCTCGGCAAAAATCAATAATATAATATGTGAGAAAGATTTGAGCCAACTTTGGAGCTTTTGCAACAATCTGAACCAAACACCCCATATGTTTCCCTTACACCCCTGACTATGTGAATAAAACATGTCTAAACACACAGCAAGTTTGTCTTGAGCCATGTGAAAGTATCGTAGGGGTAAAGTTAAAGGAAGATGAAACTATACCTATTTTCAGAGCAAGGCAAAATAAAGATCCCATCAGCTCGGATAAAACTAGGGATACATAGTTTTGTTAATTTTAAATGAAGGGAAACAAGTTTTATGAATTCTCTACGCATGGCTTCAGAAATCCTTTCTCAGAAACAATTTCCCTGGTACTGCATCCAGAAATTCCACCCACTGTACAGTACTGCTATTTAAATATGGGTTTGGGGCAAATAAGCTTTCAGTGAGTTAATCACATTGGATGGGCAACTAAGTGATACATCACAAAGTGGCAACATTGACCAATAACAGTCCCTCATTGAACTACTATTCAACACTAGGGTATTTTGAAGAGATTCACCCTGTGGCAAAGCATGTTACAATATAGGGAGGTCTCTGTAGGGATGGAAAGCAAATGAACAGAATTCCCAAGAATCACTGTGAATGAACAAGTGCACATTCTGTGCATACAAAGCAAGGACATGCGAATGCGCACATACATGCAAACACACACACACACACACACACACACAAACACACACGCACACACACACACACACACACACACACACAGCAAAGGGACTCAAAGGTACTTACTCATATGTTCAAATGAAATGTGGTCACCAAAGCCAATGCTTTTACTGCACATCCAAAAGCACATCCTCAGGGTATCAAAGCAGAGTACCATGTCCCTTTTGAATACCAAGGCTACTTCCCTTGGCAGCTATTTTGGTTGTTTTGCTTAGAGCTGTTTCATTGCCATACTGATGAGATAAAGTAAGGGCTAATGCCCACATAAATTTCTGAAGCATCAGCCTTTACATTCCAAGGCAGGCAGGCAGTAAATGATTTTTAATCCTGTGCTCAATAAGTTTAGGTGAGGTGTGTGATTCTCATGACACAGGGTTCCTTGCATGAATTTGTAAGGACCTGATAATGTATAAGTGTGATGGAAGTCTGAGTACCACAATACCTGGAAGTGTACTACAGGGGGGGGGGGCAGTGGATTCCTGTGAGTTTTCAACAGGTACTCCTTACTGCTGCTCTGAGGCCTCAGGTCTTAACAATCTTCCAGGGTTGTGCCCTGGCATAGGGAAGTGGCTCATGCCCTACAAGCTCATGATCCATTTTTGCAATCAGTTTGGCGCAGGTGATTGCAGGTGAGAGAGAGAGAGAGAGAGAGAGAGAGAGAGAGAGAGAGAGCATGGCTCCCTCCTGCTCAATATCACCTTCTCACTCCACTGGGCAGCTGAAAGGACCACATGAATTACGCTCTCTCTTTGCAGTGTAGGATGTGTCAGCAAACTCAGGCAGCACAGAGAGCATTGAGGACTATTACAAAATAAATAAAGAACAAAGGAGTTTATTTCAGCTAAATCTGTATTTTACCTACACATTCAAAGACCATTTATGCCTGATAAAAAAAAAGAAAAAGTCCTGAGGTGACAGAAAGTTGCTGTATTGTTGTGCCTTTGAAGTGCTAAAATAATACTTTAGCTATGCCAGCGCAAGTACTGTACCATGTGCTATACAAAAAAATGTGTAACCACCTTCATATTGTCAACAACAATTTCACTGACCTTTCTCAGTTAGCCATGTATTAAAATAATATCCCAGTTAAAATGATGAAATTGCACTGAAAATTGTCGATTGCACTGTCGATTAGAACAAAATTTATAACATTCTTTTTAATCACTCAAGCTGCAGCCTTTTTTGAGTGTATTTCCTCGCAAACTGAAGTGCTTATTGTTCTTTATCCACTCGACAGGCATTATCATGGTCTGTTTTGAAAGGTAACACTCTGCAGTTGTTAGATTTGCTAAGATTTTTAACTCAAATTGAGAGAAAACAGTGGAGATGTAAGACTTTGTCTGAGTGGAAAAAAGAATTCTGTACTTTCCTTTGGTTTCGTGGCAATGTGACCAAGCCTTATCAGCCTAGAAAACCAACAAAGCCACCGCCAAAAGCCTAACCAACTGCAGGTCCAAATATTACGTTAATGCTACCAAAAATGATATTATTATTTTTGATTTTTTTTCTAGATGATTTCCATGTATTTTTAAAACAAAATTTTGGAGACGCCACATCTCCCCGTCTTCCTCACCATGGGAGCCTTAAAAATCCAATTAATCTTCTGTGATTCTGATGGTCAATTTTGCGCAAAATACTGAGAGAAAGCTATTATCACCAGCTGTTGTTGAATGTTCAACATTTGAAGGAGATCTATTGAATATAATTTAAAGTTTGTGCTTATATGTCTGTGAGTGTAAGTGTGTATGTGTGTGAGAGAGTTTGTGTGTCTGTAATTAACATTAACAATTAACTTTGCTCAAACTCTGACAGTACTGAATGTACCGTGCAGTACAAATTCATTGCACCTACACAGACATACACCTGCAGTCTTCTTCAATTCAGTCGCTGTCATCATTTAAACCGCCCCCCTAATCTCTGTATATTGTGGGTGGATTTGATTCTCTCACTGAATGTTGTCAAAGGGAATGAACAGAAAGATGTTAGGATTCCTCACAGTGACAGCAAGATGCGCCCTCATAATTCCATTTTATCCCACAATGTAACTGCAAGCCCAAGAGCTTGGTCGTTTAGAGCATCCCATTGAAAATCTAATTAGGGGGATTATGTATGTAATTGACCGGGTTGTACAGTTGACTGAGTCAGTGAAGCCCTCTGAGATTAATGCGGCCACTCCAAGCTTGTCTGCAAAGTCCTTGGCGACAAACCACTGACTATGGGACACTCGGCACACCACGCAGGACAACACTGTATTCGCAAAGCCCGTGCAAATGGAATAGGCTCTTGGGAAGAGGGGAGGATGCAGATTGCAGATCGCTCCAGCCCTTCCCCTGTTCAGATGACTGTGAAAGCACTGCGGCAGAACCGGCTTCGGTTGCTGGCCCACAAACAGTACAAAAGTGGTGAAAAAGCCTTCAGATAAGCACATATAATCAATTGACCTCAATTATAAGCCAAACCTCTTGAAGTCAGGTGGACAAAAAGCCACGGCGACAGAGAGGAACGCCATTTTTTTAATGGCACTGCCCTACCTCCTCCCCATCCCCCACACCCAGTCATTCGCACTAAATCAATGGCAGCCTACAGTAATTAAATCACTCCCTCACCACGCGTGCATTAAGGGAGAGACTGCACTGACACAGGAGCCCCGTGATTGATGTATCCTTGCGAAGCCCTCTCAATTGCAGGAGTCTTAGCTACAGCAGTAGTTTAGGAATTATAATAAACAGATGGTCACTCAGTATCCCAATTTCCATTTGTGAAAAAAAGAACCCTTTAAAAATGGTCAACAGTGTCTGCAGGGCCTTTGAAATAACATTTTTTCATAGGCATTTATGTTGTGTCCCCGGACGGACACTACAGACACATTTCATTTGGTGAGCCTGCTACCCTGTCCTATAATGACTTTATACTAAAACAAGCGTTCTTGGCGTTGCATGCAGAAGGTGATGCCACTGCATTGAGCATCAAATTGCCTTTCTGTGACCTTGAGATGTGTCTCTGTTACGACATATTAATGCAGCTGTCATTATGAAAATGTGTATGAGCTCAAAATGCAGATATTCAATTTAAATTCCAGGGTATTTACATCCAAATAAGGTGAATGATGTAGGAATTACAGTACTTGCTATACGTGATGCCCAGTTTTATGGAACCAAAAGTAAATGGACATCTGACTGCTCAACTGTTCCATAGTCAAGTGCATTTAATTACTGAATTATTTTGTTTTGGACTTTGGACTTGTTTTGGCCTTTATGAGTCAAAATTTTTCCCCTTTGGAATGGAGGTGTTATGCGAATAGAAGCCACTAGATGGCAGTATTGACCTTTTCTTTTGTTAAGCCCAGACTGGAGCTAGGTTTGGACATGTCCTGGGCATGTCTGAGATGGAAAGTCCCAGAGAATTTTTAAAAAGTCTAAAAGGCGGGAGGGGTCTGCAAAAGAGTATATAAAGAAGGAAATTGAGAGAGTAAAGTAGTCGGAAAAATTGCAAGAAGAAGGATACATTTGACCAGACCTGTCACTCTTTTCAAGACCTGTGAAGCTTTTTGTGGATTTTTGCCAGTGTTGGAGCATTTTCCTCACCCGGAACATCACTAAGCAACCCAACCAAAGGGACTGCAAATATTTTTTTCTTGTATATATTAATCTTGGTCAGTAGAGTAGATAGTAAATTAGTTAAAAGCCTTTGTTTAAGTAAATGTGTTTGTGTTTGTCATCCCTTGCTGTCGTAAATGTAATGACAAATTGGGTTCATAACAGAGGACCCCTCCTCTGCAGGAGTGTATGGTTGTGTAGGAGGACCCCTCCTCTGCAGGAGTGTACGATTGTGTAGGAGGACCCCTCCTCTGCAGGAGTGTATGGTTGTGTAGGATGACCCCTCCTCTGCAGGAGTGTATGGTTGTGTAGGAGGACCCCTCCTCTGCAGGAGTGTACGATTGTGTAGGAGGACCCCTCCTCTGCAGGAGTGTATGGTTGTGTAGGATGACCCCTCCTCTGCAGGAGTGTATGGTTGTGTAGGAGGACCCCTCCTCTGCAGGAGTGTAGGGTTGTGTAGAAGGATCCCTCCTCTGCAGGAGTGTATGGTTGTGTAGGAGGACCGCCTCCCATCTTTTTCTTGTCACATTTTCCTGTGAGCTGCACACAATATCAAATCAGTTCCATAGTGATCATTCTACAACAGAGAGACGGCGCTCGTTCACGTAACGAGTTGATAACCAGCTTCGTAAGACCAATAATCAAGACTGCGGATGTAAGTGCAGCTGGGTAACTGAGGGAAACCCTGGGTATGTTAATCCAGCTTCGTGAGACAGGCCCCCGGTGAGGAAAAACTCTGTAACATCAGCTGCCCAGATCGAGAACACCCTCCAGGATGTAAGCTTGTCTGTGTTCATTTCAATCGACAGAAGTTTTCCCACAAGAAGTAAACCAATCAGCCTCAAGATCAGAAGCCCCCCCCCCCCAAAAAAATGAAAAAGCCTGTACAGTTCTGGAACAGCATTATATAAAAAACTAAAGAAAGAAAATGGAGAAGGCAAGGCACCACTCATGATTGGCCATGTATGGGGTGTGAGCACGTGGGGCTGCCAATGAAAAGGATTCCCTTGTTTCTGCTGGGAAAATCAGTCAGATACATTCTTTGGATTCTGAATTGTATTTATTTAGTGACCTGAAGCTTACTGAGAAAGTAACCAGAATTTTTTTAAGGCGAAGACATCTACAATGGCCCAGTCAATCACCCAACCTGAATCCAAATTAGCTTTTTTTTCTCTTTCTTAAGGCAAAAACAAAGACAAAACAGTCCAAGACCAAAGGGGAACTGATGACAACTGCAGTGAATCCTTGGCAAAAGATCATCAGTGAGGAAACCTACTGCCTGAAGATGTTAAGGGCTCCAGGCTTCAGGCAGTCATTGCAGAAAAGCATTTTCAACCAAGTATTAAAAATGACAAATGGATCTGTGATACTTTTAGTTTGTCTGATTACTTCTGAGTCACTAAAATAGGGGACCGATTTCAAAAATGGTAGTATTTCCTGCACGATGTAAACATTATTTTTGGCAAGACCCTTCTGAGTCACTAAAATAGGGGACCGATTTCAAAAATGCTAGTATTTCCTGCACGATGTATACATTATTTTTGGCAAGACCCTTAAAATACAGCCAAAAGTCTGCCCATCAAGCACATCTTGACTGATTCATTTCAAATATGTTGTGCTGGGTTGTAACAGAGCCAAAATGATAAAGGTTGTGTAACTGTCAAAATACCTACAGACTTAACTGTATGACTTGTAAATTGACATAATTTTTTTCCGCAGAAAAGCAAAGGCAGTACATTGAACTTTGGCCAAAAGGCAAGCACATTGCTCAAACCTGAAAAATGCTTTTGTGTTGGTTCGGTCAGGCACAGTAGTTCAGCCAGTCACAAGCCCCTTTCTTTCCAATCATTCTTGACATCTCCAACCCAACTGGCAAGCATTTATAATCAAGGCAGTGTCTTCAGCTCCATGCTCTCTACATGCAGAACGTGCCATCCTTTCTTAACCCTTAACCCTTCGTTGCGTAGTGGTTACTAAAGTAACCAAACCCACCCTTAACAGGTTCTATATGGTTAAGATGGCGTTGCATTCCCTAGGATAGATGCAATACTCGCTTTTGCATTTTGGGCAGGTGAGGGACCAGGCAGTAAGGCATTGGGGACGTGAAAAATATCTTAAAATCTGAAGGATTTATTTTACAAAGAAATTTTACAAATAGAACTGAACACAAAAACCTGACTTCACATTGTGAATTGTCAGACACAGAGGGACATATATACATATATACAAGCCAGCTCACCACAGAAGAGGAGACCAAGACTAAACATAAACTATCAAAAACGCAGAAGACATACATTGGCCACATCCACATATAGGACAAGTAAAGGTAACATAAGGTAACATCGACATAAAGGTAAGTAAGTCACAGTTATTAAGGATAAATACACAATTTTTGCATGAATTTAATGTTTGTCCTTCCACCCCCCCGCCCCCCCCCCCCCCCCCCACATAAGGTCGAGTAAAGTCGAATGCATCTCCACTGGTCAAATGCCTGTCAACAGTATGTTATCCAAAACGGAGCATGCAAAATGTTTATTCTATTTCTGTGAGTTAATTTAACAATACTTTAGTTCTGATTAGCATAGCAATGTGCACTCCAGGTGTTGAAAATGCAGCACACAGGGAACAAGGCCTACGTACAGTTTGTTCGTTTTCAGTTAACTACAGTTGACTGCTCTGTGACACATGATATTTCAATAATATTCAGCAAAAAACAAGGCCTTGTGCATCCCAAGATGAGTCAGCAATCACTCAATGATTTTAGCCGATAACAGTGCTGTAACTGAGAGGATTGGATCATGAGAGTGAGTAATTTGCAGCTTCATAAGGACTCATAAAGACTTACACCCCCCATCCGAATATACAAAAAAAAAGAGCTAATATTCCAAGATATCAGCCGGAAGGTCAAATAATAAGAGAAATCTGCTCCCTGCATTCATAGAAGAAATTCGTCGGAGGACCTTTACTTTCCAAACCCCGGATTTATGCCTCTGTGCTGGACATATCAAAGCAAACTCAACATTCTGGTACTACTTCAATAACAACAAGAGATGTGCCTGTCCCAGACAGGACTAAAAAAACACCCCCCACATTCAGTTTGGCATTCAACTGAAGCAGCCATTACCCTCAACTGTGCACTGGGATGATACTCTCAAAACAGTATATTCTTTGTTGAAAAATGACAAAATCTCCATAAAAATACAATTCTTTCTTTGCAGGTGTGCAGGTTCCCATGGTGATAGTAATGCTATCTGGTAAAAAAAAAAAAAAAAAAAATGCACCATATTGCTTAGGAAAAAAGCTTTGGAAAAAATTGCTTCCTCGGACGGACAGACTGACGAACAAACAGACAGACAAGCTTGTTTCAGCATAAAGACGGCATGAACAATGTCAATGAATGCAAAGATACATTAGCAAACTGCACTAACCGTAGTGGGGGATAATGGCCCAAGCCATTGCGGAAGCATAGATGCCGCCAATCATCCAAAACATGCACAGCCAGCTCAAGTGCTCGCCTCTCTTCTCCCGTGACAACACTTCTGAGAAGAAGGAGAACACGATGGGCACTGCTCCTCCAATCCTACAGGAGACGCAGGGAGACGGTCAGAGGTGAGAGAAGCTCAGATAGTATAGGCATCAAGGTGACATGACTATATTTTAAACTGGGTTCTCCTGCACATGCATCACATTGAGATAAAATTTGGTATCACAAACAGGCTTCACACTGAAATTATGACATTATACTGTATTTTATTGCCACTGTCATTAAAAAGCAACATTTTAGGACATTGAAAAAGGTTTTATTACTTCCCATTACACTTGCTTGATTAAAAAGTATTGAATAACCTTGAATAGTCCTGAAGAGAGTCCTGAAACACCAGCATATACAAAAGTACAAGGGATGATGCCTTAGGCTTAAATAGACATTACATGAAGGGCCAGTTAGACAGATGCTAAGCTGGTCTTTTTTTCTTGGTTGGGGTGGGATGGTTGACTATAAAACGAAATTGCTATGATGGTGAGGCAGAGGTGCAAATGCCTTACGTCTGTGACGGGCACACCGCACTGAAGAAGTTTTTCACTCTTGTCAAACAATCATTCCATGCCTGAGATGCCAAGTCTCACGCATTCGGCGTAGGTCTTACGCATTTTTTAGGCTTATTCACCATAGTCCATAATTATTCATTGAATGCTTAATGAGATTCTCATGCGGAATTAAAATCCCTGCGCACTGAAGTTTCTATTTCACTTGCGTAAAGGTGCACCTCATCACAAGTAACATGGAAAGCGATTATGACTCCAGACTTACCATACTTCTCTTTACTCAGGGGTTGGAAACAGTGCATGTGTTTCATGATCGTTTAAATTGTTTTAATGAAATGAGACCTTTTGCAACGTTTTTATGCAATTCCATTGCTTTCAATCCCTCAGTAAAGACAAGCCTGAGAATTCCCGAGTCATAATCGATTTCCGAGTCTCTAGTGAGGAAATCCACCGTAATGCACGTGAAACTGATTAACTTGATGCATAATGACCTATATTCCGCGAGTGAATTTCTTCAGTGCGCTTTGATTGAATAATTGCTGACTACGGCACAGAAACATGAATGCCACTAAGAGGAGAAACTCACGCCTAAGACGTAAGCCTTAGCATCTCTGCCATACTGTGCTAGATTATTTTGAAAAATTACATAATGCGATAAAAAAAAGAAAATTATAACTTTGTAACATGTATAAAGTGACTGAGATGGTCAACTTCTTGTAAAATACAGGTCAGAATATGCAAAATAAGAAAGACTAAACCCATTAAATATTAACAAATGACATTTCCTTCAAGCGGAGAAGCTGTAAATAACTTGAAAAATTGTCACCCAATAGGGGAAACAACTTTTTGCGCTGGATAAGACATACTGCTGATGAACTATCCCTGCATGGCACCCCAAAGAAATCTGAATGAACCTTACGCTGTCACAGAAATTTAAGGATATTTGTATAAGCCTGAACACCCATTAACACAACAGAATACATCCAATCAGGACTGCAGCATCAGAGTCCTTAGAGGACGAAGAACAGGAAAACGCATCGAGAAAGGAAAGGGCTTAAATCATGGAAATCTGGTGCCTATGTGGGAGATTTACACACACACAAAAAAAGAACATTGCATGTGAAGTGTCTTATGTGTATTGCACAGTTAAACATGCAGGGCAGCCAACTGTCCTGTACTTGTTTTATTTAGCTCTGTACTTTCATGTGCAGCCCAACTTAGGTCAAAGTAAATCACATTTTATTTGATCAATATGAAACAACATAACTTTTCAAAGCATTTGTTGTCTAGCGTTGTCAGCAACCTAGCCAATGTTAATGTGACACTTCTGCAACACTGGATATTTCACAGAGGGGCAGCAGCACATGAGGTAAATACTCTTCATTCATTACATTTATACCCACTCTTTGAGAAGTACAAGTTGCATATGAACAAAGATAATCATTGAATCCCAAGGAGGATAATAACAGCAAATTAATTAAATACTATAAATTGGACAAACTCTTTCATTCGGCGGCCAAAAGACATCTGACAGCTACAGAGACAAACAGTGCCTAAGGTATTGATCCAGGGGAGGCAATATACTATCTGTCAACAGCAGTCTATTACTAAGAGAAAGAGAGGCATTGGAAAGCGAAAATGATGAATTTTCCTGTGTACATGAGCGTTCGCACCTGCAAATATGAACCCTAATTCTAATTTTAAAAAGTAAAGCTTGATGTAAACTGCTTCCTTAAAGAGAATCAGCATGATTCATATTGCCAGCCAGCTTCTCATACAGGATATAACCCAGACTTTGGCTTCAATTCTGAAAATGCTTCCCACCATGGTCCTCCGATGCTCTGGCGCATTTTTGCAATGTTTCTATTTATACCTTTGTGATAATAGAGTGCAAATATATGTTTCTAATGTTGTCAGAATTTGTATAGCGTCCATTTCCAAGTCCTTCTTCTTGCAAGATTGCACATGACTCACAGCTGGAACTTAGAGGCTGGAGGAGCTCTTGCTGCAACAACTGATGTGCAAAAGGCTGGACTACCCCTGTTGAAAATATGCAGAACTACTCATGAACAGCTCACGCTCAGTTCATGATTGAAGTTCATAAATTATTCATGACCTGTTCCTTATCACTAAATGGCATTTCATGAATTTTGTGCATGAAAAACATTCATGAACTGTTCACAAACTTACTCCTAAAAAACATGAATAATTTTCATGTAACACTACATCTGTAAGTTTCCCTAATTTTTTCGAGGTGGCTAAAAGCTATTAATTGTCTCTTCATTGTCATCACACCAGGGACATCCACTTATCAATTTACTTTTTTCAAAGATGCTGTGGGAGTAATTTTTACCACATTAGATCCCCTCAACTAGAAGTCGATCCTCAGCAGGACTTAAACCAGCAACTTGTTGATCACTAGGCTACCTGCCGCTCAAAAGCATCCCTAGTAATGGTTTGAATTAATATCTGATATTCATGCTCACCACTGTCTGTGTGTGATGAGATATTAAAACCAGAGAAAAGCATACTTGTCAACTTATATGTCATGCCCGTAAATCACTCAGATTTTTTTTTCACTGTTTACGCATGTACAAATTATAGTTTTTATCTGAAAAAACTTTGTTCAAAATACGATTTATCTGAAGCTATTAATTTTCCCAATGATGAAAGAGTACCTGGGGGGGTTATTTCCAAAAGTGCTCAAGTCCATATTCATTAAAAATCTGACAACAATACAAATCCATTCTTTTCATTGAAATAAGCCCCATGAACTAAGGTGGAGTCCCAGTAAGGGAATTTTCTGGGCGAAGCCACTGAATTCAAAATAATTTTCAGCATTAATAAAACATCCCATGAGGTTCATAAATCCATCGGAAAATCCACCTATAGTTTTTGTGAGGGGCACCTATTCTGGGGCCCCAGAAAGTGTCACCAATGATTATAATCATGTGCTTATCAATGCACATTGTAGCTGATATATTTTCCAAATGAATAAAAAAAAGAATTTGTTGATGTTGATGTTGCCGAGATTGGAAGATATTTGTCCAAAAAATATGTTCTGAAATGGAGATTTCCAGTGGCCACGTGTGTAAACGATAGTACATTTGACAAAGTTCCTGGCTACGACACACTAAGGGAATTCGCTAAAATTTGCCCGACGGTATGGCCAACATTCAATGAAAAAACCAGGATGTGTCAACATTGTTATTAACTATGACCCTTATGATGTTTATGCTTAAAATTATTACCTATTCTTACAGCTTCAAACTGAAGGAGCCTCAAGACCTATTTTTGCTGGGAGGTGGCACATCAGGCCGGTGCTTAACCCAAGTTTCTGTAGCATGAAGCGACTAGGAGTATTGTTACTCCCCTTGGATGGGATGCTAGTCCATCACAGGTAATACCCCCCAGCTCTTAGTCAGGTTTACCTAACCATTTGCTGGTACCCAGTTGTTCACGTGGGTGGAGTGCGGCACAGTGGGAGTGAAGTGTTTTTGCCGAAAAACACACCACAAAAGCCGTGGCAAAGACTCGCACTCAGGACCTTTTGATCCTAAGTCAAGCACACTTAACCATTGTGCTCCTGCATAACTAAATTATTCATGAGAAGTTCATAAGCATTCATGAACAGTTCATGAAGATGTACATTCATGAAAATAAGTTCATGAACATAAGTTTATGAACACTTGACAAACGTGAGGAACTTTTTGTGGTAATTGGTGAGCTGATCATTAAGTTTTCATGAACTGCAAATATTTTGTGGACTATTTTTGCAAGGGACAGCTGTCAATCATCAAGACAAACTACACAGACACTTTTACTGCACCGGCTCGCTGTACAAACGTCTGTACGAGACCTTTGGGACGGTGTCCAACCGGCAGTGATCAAGACGGACAATTTCTACATTGCGTGTTGCTTTAGGCGTCACTTGATATTCACCATGGCAAATCACACAACATTTGTCACCTTTGTTTTAATTCACTCAATGCAACTAGCAAAACTGAACGCTTTTGTAAAAGAAGCATGAATCATTGATTTGAAAAGTATAGGACTCTCAACATCTAAACGATATCAAACATCTTTGGAAGGTTGAGAAGCTATTTGTCTCAATTGGACTTCCAAGGTTCTAACGCCTGACCAATAGGTGAAGCCACATGATAAGCGAAACTGCCGCAGTTGTTTCTGTGGCGTTGCACTCGACTTGATCTGACTTGACCTCGAGAAACTGCAGATGTATATGATTGTCACATGAACGCCATGTAGCCAAAGACGTCTGAGGCAGTTGGACAACTCCTCTTACAGCCATTGCATATCATACACTGTAATTTACCTACAAGCCCAAAAAAATAAACCATCTGCAGTCGACTACATCAGCCAAACAAGCCTTGAGAACAAAACCTGCCACAGAATATGTGTAAAATATCACAAATATGCCCGTGACCCTGGAGAGTCAAGTAAATTAAGAGATATCATTATCACCATCATCCCAAGAGATGCCCCTGTATAGCTGATCTGTATGCATACATACATACATACGGTAATTGACATCATTGTTTTTCACAAATTCCTCAAAAGTAGTAGCGTACTTCATAAAAATGTTGTGTACAGCCCATCAACGAGCCATGACAGACCCTCAGTAAAATACGGTAAAATAAATGAAAAATCTGGTAAAACAGATTCCAACAAGACGTAGCAAACAAAACATGCATTTTTGGAAAACAATAATTTGCATTTCAGAGAAAGAAAACAACAACAAAGAAATAAAACCATAAAGACAACAGAAAAAATGCTCAGGCACAGGAAAAAGGTTTGAAAAAAGCTTCACTCCAGATTTGTACAGTCCACCAATAATTAATCCTTTTCTTAAATTAGTTTCTTACTTGACTAAACAAACACACATTTGTCTCAGCAAGATATGCCTAATTCACCCTAACAAGATAGTTAACTATATTATCCTGGTGGTAAGTTCGACAGGTGTTTAACCCAACTGTCAGAAATTTGACAAAGCCATGTACCAACTCCACTTGCCTAGGTACTGATAATTAGCTCAACTACTTACTTCCTTGCTTCTTTGACTACAGTGAAATCAAAGCACTGATATATTGCTATAAATTATCATTCATATGCAGCAATCAAAACTAGTTTTAGCAGTTTTCCATTTTTGTATTCAAGTTCGCAGTTTTGGTATTTTTGACGTCAGCACTATCTCCTCAACACACCAAATGTAGGAACGTGAGTCAGGCTTTGGCAGAGTCTGCTGGAACATATTACACAAAAGTCAGAGCAAATTCTCAGACTTCGAAACATGAAATGCAGCATTGTATAATTGTTCATCCACCATTTTTCTAATTTTCCATTGAAGATTCGGGAAGGGGCTAGAAAACTAAAATAACATAACCGCAGTGGTGTTCTGTCCCGTCATAGCCCTAAATTAAGGGGACAAAAAATGATCGAGCAATGCCCAGAGCCTGAAAGCAGTTATCTCTTCAGAAAGTGAAATAAAATGTTGCTGAACGCCTTGAAGGGTTGCATCAAGAGCAGACCTCAGTGGGAGGAGAGTTTATTGCTCTTGTAGGGTACAGTATCAGACCATTCACATCCAGGGCGATAGCACAGACCATTGAACACTCATGCTCTGAATTTAAAACGCCAGAGCTGAGCTTTACAGCAGCACAGCAGCATTCTCCTTGGTCATCATTGCCAGTCCCTGAGGTACATTAGAGTTGAATATGCTGCAGTGACACTCTGAGAGAGTCACACCTGATGGCAATACACTCTTTTGAGATTGGCTCTATTATTGCTCGCATTTGGCACATTTTCTGTCAAACTGAGGCAGAAAATGATTGAGCTTGCCATCTACAGTATTCCCTGCAGGTAAAACTGTCTGGGGGTATTTTCGTAACATGAACCTGATTGTACAAAAATAGGACGTAACTGTGGTTTAACATTCCGGGTGGTGAGATTATTTAATAGATGTTATGCCTAGTTATGTAATTCAGGGGGTCTAATTGTAATTGTCATGTTTGTCACACCGGGGGAGTTGCTGCCCTCAACCCACTATAAATTGCCCTAAGCCCATAAAATGAAAGAGGAGCTGTGATTGTGAGATACTCACCCAAATCCTGAAATCATGCGACATAAAAGGAAGACACTGTAGCCCTGCACAAAGGAGGAGAGGAAGGCAAAGAATCCATTGACAGACATGCAGACAAGGAGGGTCTGTCGACGGCCCACCTTGTCAGACAGACCCCCCCAGAAGAAGGCTCCCACCATCATTCCGAGGTACACAAAGCTACCTGTGGAGACAGAAGGGGGGCAGAAAAAGAGTAGGTTGACACAAAGAATCAATGGAGGGCTGGTAATTGGCGTCACCCTAATTAGAATGCTTGAATACAATCTGGCAGCAAGCACGTTCTGACTTTGAAAGTTAATTGACAGTAATCTGTGGGTATATCTTGAACATTTACTTTGGGGGGTTGGTGCTTCCTTGAGAAAATTCTGTTGTAATTCTTCATCCAAGTGAGGTTATGTACCTTATTATTTTCCTTTGCTACAAATCTCTAAAAATGGAAGGTTGCTGCAGTGCAACAAGGCAGAGAAATTATGTGACATCAAAAAAAAGAAAACCAAATACAATAATTGCTAAAATGATGCCACGTGATCCATCAGCTTTAATTTCCCGGGCCTAGGTCACAAAATGCCATTCACCCCCACCACCAAAAAACTGGTGACGCTGTCCTGTGTTGATTAAATTGGGTAAAAAGGTTGACATAAATATCCTGCCCTCTTAAATGGATTGTCTGTCCCCAGTTTCACTGTAGACAAGGTCACAAACTTAATCAGAGGACATGTTACATCATTCTCTGCTGATAAAGGCGTATCAGATAACATTCTCTTTAGTTGATAGTAATCTAGCATTATTTGATCCCACCCTTATCTGCATCTCAATTTCTGCAAACAGCCACAGCATGCATCTCCTTTCACTGCCATTTCTGGGTGTCCATGTTGCACAGAAGCCTTGAATACCGAGTCCTGCTAAAATATACATGAGGCATAGAAGCAAGATTTATGCAAAGTATAGGCTAATTATTCTACATATTTTGGGAGCTTCAATGGCTGACTCAACTTTATTCAATGCAGAACCATACAGTTCCGAATTCAACATGCGTGAACATATAGCTAATGCCTCTCCATAAATATGCCATCAGGTGAGAGCTGTTTGCCTGCTGCACACTTGCTAGCTTTGAGGGGTAATTTAGTTCAGTTCATACAATATACACTGATCAGCCACAAGATTAAAACCATGTGCCTAATATAGTGAAGGTCCCTCTTGTGCTGCCAAAACTCCATCAAACTGATAATAATTTGAATTCCCAAATTCAGGGTTTCCCAGAAGAACATTTCCCAGTGTATCACACTCCAACAGCTTGTCTTTTGTATCCTGATGTCATCTTTTCCAAGATAAATGGTGTTCACGTGCCCAGCCAAAGCACATGATGTATATGTCAATGGGACTCACTGGACCAGATGATCTTCTTCAACTGCTCCAAGGTCCAGTTCTGGAGCTCAGGTACCCATTGAGGGTCCTTATAGAGGTGTATTGGGGTTATTGTTGCCAGGTCATTGTTCATTTTTGGGGCTCATGTAGGACATTGAGATTGGCACTTTGAAAATTTTGTGCAAGAGGCAAATTGTCTTTAGCCGTCTGACAGCTTGGCCGGGTAAAGAAAGTTGCAAACATTGAGAAAAAGTTCATTCTTGAAGTGTAGTGTGTTGTTGCAATATTCTACAATTGTTAAATAAGATCTAGGTGAGAGTTGCCGGATAGCTTGCTCAGGAAAGCATCATGTTGCGAAGCACGTGGAAGGTTCGATCCCCACTTCGTAACGGTCGGCAGCTATTTCAGAGTAGCACACATTTGGCTATTGCGCTACAGGGTTGCAAATTGGGAAGGGATTGTCGGGAAGGGAATATAATAGTTGCCTTATTCATTGCTCAAGCGCCTCCTGTTGGCCAGACGGGCGCTCATCAGGAAGATTCTAAGCCTGTTCATGGCCGGGTATCCTCTGCCCTCGTTCTGAACTTGCGAAGATTCAACCAATGAGTGTATAAAAGAGCGGTGGCTGACAGGCGCGTGCTTTGGAGGAGAGCCGCGAACTGTCTTCACTCTCCTGAATTGGCAGCTAGGGGTCGCATACGAGCAAGCCTTGTACATAGTTCACCAATTGGGCATTCCAGATTCGGGTGGGATTGGAGATGCCAAATAAAAATAAGATCAAGGTGATTGATTTATTTCTGTATTTGCTAACATACTACATGATAATGGAAAAAAGTTAAGATAATTGATTGTCTCAGCTCTTTAAACGAATTCATCCTGTCATGACCATTAAGGAAAACCATCTGCGTATACAAGCCAAATGAAGAAAATCTCTGTAAAATTGTACAAAGGTGCTTACTTTGGGGGGCAGTGGTGACCTGGTCCTTGTAGCCCCGTCCCCAGATCAGATTTTGCCTCCCTACCAATTTATACACTTTTCTTTATATATACAGTGGGCTTCACAATTACTGGCACCCCTGACTAGCAATGCACAAACAATACAATAATAATAATTAAACAATATAATTATAGAGAAACAGAATATACCAACATGTGTGAAATGTTTTACTAATGTACTTATGTTATAACGTTTGCTGGCCTTCCAGTTCCTGCAATCAGATGCCTGCAGCAGATCCAGAATGCTTCAGCTCGTCTGAACTACAACCTCCCCAAACACTCCCACATCACTCCTCTTGTCACTGCCCTCCACTGGTTGCCTGTCATAGCTTGCATCAAGTTTAAAAAATTGATGCTAGCATTCCAGGCAACCAAAGGAACAGCCCCAGCCTATGTTCAGGAGATCATTAGACCCTACACCTGCCAGACCTCTCTGTTCGGCCACTGCTGGTCATCTGGCAGTTCCCTCAATCCATTCTGGTGCTGACCGGTCACGTCTCTGGGCTGTCCTGGCCCCCACACAGGGGAAAGAGCTTCCCTCGGAGGTCAGGACTGCAGAGACACTGACTGCCTTAAAGCACAGTCTGAAGACTCATTTGTTCAGACTGTAACTCTCCCCGTGAACTTAATGCTGCATTTGGTACTTGACTCAGTTATTAACAGTGGTGTTTGACTTAATGAATTGTTAATGGATTTATTTTGCCCCAGGTATTTAATTAAGCTATGTCGTTTCTATGTATTGTCAGCTCTGGTATTTAAATGGTACTTCCCAAATGGGATTCTCAGCACTCCTTGTCCGGTCTAAGCAGTTTGTTGTATGTCGCTCAGGATAAGAGCATCTGCCAAATGACAATTATGTAATGTAATGTAATTTAATTTTTCAATGGAAACAAGCAAAATCATAACAATCATTTAATACAAAATAAATTTCAACAAAATGAAGGCATCATAATAATTGACACCCTTCATTTATTACTTCGAGCAACCCCCTCTGACAAGGCTAACAACGCAAAGCCTTTACCTTTAATTTTTGACAAGGTTAAGGCACATCCTTGGGGGGATTTTGGACCATTTCTCTAACCATATCCTTTCAAGATCCTTCACATCCTTGGGTTTGCGTTTATCAACTGCCCTTTTCAACTCAGCCCACAGGTTTTCAAGTGGATTGAGGGCAGGTGACTGAGATGGCCGTTGCAGGACATTGATTTTGTTGTCACAGCACCATTTCTGTGTGGATCTTGAGGTATGCTTTGGGTCATTGTCTTGTTGGAAAATCAACCTACAGCCAAGTCCCAGCCCTCTGGCAGAGGCAACAAGATTATTCTCCACAATATCCTGGTAATTTGTGGAAGTCATTATGCCATTAATCTTAACCAGCGCCCCTGGACCTCTTGAATTAAAACAGCCCCTAAACATGACATCATCATATTTCACTATGGGTATGACATGGCTCTCCTTGTATGCATCTCTGTTTCGGTGCCAAACATGCCACGGCAGCATCTGACTGAAACTTGCAATTTTGGTCGCATCTGAACAAAGCACCTTGTTTCAGTCATAGTTCAAATGACATTTGGCAAACTCCAAGTGCCTGCTTCTATGTCTTCTAGGGTTTGTCTCCCAAACACACAGTTGCTAGCAAAGTTAGCAACTTACATAGTTTGTCCATTCACAGTCAATGGTTCCAACGACAACCTCAATTCAGAAATAGCTGGGACAAAGTGTAAATTGTGAATAAAATCAAAACGCAATAACTTTCAAATCGCACTAGCCAGTATTTTATTCACAATAGAAAAAAGATTACGTAACAAATATAGAAATTGAGAAATTTTACAATTTTATAAACAAAATGAGCTCATTTCAAATTTGATGGCTGCTCAAAAAAGTTGGGACAGGGACCTCTTTACAATGATTTAGCATCCCCTCTTCTTTTTAACACAGAGTGGGGGCGTCTGGGCATTGAGGAGACAAGTTTCTTGAGTTGGAATTCCATTCCATTCCATTGGAATTTGATCCCACTCGTTTAATACAGGCATCCAGCTGCTGGAGAGGTTTGGGTCTCCTTTGATGGACTTTTCATTTAATTATGCACCAAATGTTCTCAGTTGGTGAGATCTGGACTGCAGGCAGGCCAGTTCAGCATGCAGACTCTTCTACAATGAAGCCATGCTGTTGTAATAGCTGTAGTATGTGGTTTTGCATTGTCCCGCTGAAATACACAAGGCCTTCCCTGGAATAGATTTTGTCTGCAGGGGAGCATATGTTGTTCTAAAACCTTTGTATACCTTTCAGCATTCATGCTGCTTTTTAAAACATGCAAGTGTCCAACACCATATGCACTAATGCATCCCCATACCATCAGAGATGCTGGCTTTTGAACTGAACGCTGAAAACAGGAGGGGTGGTCTTTCTCCTCTTTAGCTCAGAGGACATAACACCCATGATTTCCAACAAGAATGTAAAATTTGGACTTGTCTGACCACA
Organism: Gymnothorax reevesii; assembly: GCA_029721435.1. Classification (NCBI taxonomy): domain Eukaryota; kingdom Metazoa; phylum Chordata; class Actinopteri; order Anguilliformes; family Muraenidae; genus Gymnothorax; species Gymnothorax reevesii. Next base: position 74,942,073 of record CM056583.1, read on the forward strand.
GGACACTTTGCCACTTTGCTACAGTCCATTTTAAATGTGTCTTGGCCCACAGAACACGGCAGTGCTTCTAGATCATGCTCAACAATGGCTTCCTTTTTGCATATTAGAGTTTTAGGTGGCATCTGTGGATGGTATGGCGGACTATGTTTACTGACAGTGGTTTATTGAAGCATTCCTGGGCCCATTTTGTAATGTCAATGACAGAATCATGCCAGTAAGTGATGCAGTGGCATCTGAGGGCCCGAAGATCATGGATATCCAGTAAAGGTCTTCAGCCTTGTCTCTTACACACAGAGATTTTTCCAGTTTTTCTGAATCTTTTGATGATGTTGTGCATTGTCGATGATGAGACCTCCAAAGCTTTTGCAATTTGACGTTGAGGGACATTGTTTTTAAAGTATTCCACAATTTCTTTATGCAAGCCTTCACAGGTTGGAGAGCCTCTGGCCATCTTTACTTCTGAGAGACTCAGCCTCTCTAAGACATCCCTTTTATAGCCAATCATGTTACACACCTGGTGCCAGTTTCCTTACTTAAATGTTCTTTCAGCTGATTTTTTTATATATTAATTGCTTTTTCAGCCCTTTTTTGCCTGTGTCCCAACTTTTTTGAGACCTGTTGTAGCTAGAAAATTTGAAATAAGCTCATTTTGCGGATAAAAATGTAAAATGTCTTAATTTAAACAATTGAAATGTTATCTATGTTCTAAAGCAAATAACATATTGGCTAGTGTGATCTGAAAGTCATTGCATTTTGATTTTATTCACAATTTACACTTTGTCCCAACTATTTTGGAATTGGGGTTGTATGTCAATTAGCATCTGTGCTTTTGGAAAACGCACCCCTGGTCAGAAAAGGCTTTCTTCTGGCAAATCTTCCAAAGAGTCTTTGGCTGATGGTGTTTTTTGAAACCTGGTGACCCCAAGATGCCACCAAGGCCAACAATTCCCTCACAGTAATTCTTGAATATTTTGTTGTTTCTCTCACCGTCCTCCTCTGTATCCTGTGTGCCAAAATGCAGTTGCATCCTCTACCCTTGAGGTTTGCTACAGTTCCATACCTTTGAAATTTTTTAATAAATGCCCTGCTCAGTGGCATATTCAATCATTTGTGAATCCTATTTTTGCCATTTCCAGATTTATGAAGGTCTATGTTCATCTGCCTCTTTCGATCTGACAGTTGTTTTGTTGTTTTGGGATATTGTATGCGCGTTTCCTCATTTTTACACCATAGTGAAACAGGAAGTCGTGTCAAGGCTCAGTATAGTTCCATAACAATTAGATAAAACTTAAAACTTAAAAGTGGAAATTAATAACTGATTTAGTTTCGATGGATGCTATTAACAATATTTACGGATGCCATTAACGGTGAAACCTCGATTTGGAGGAAGTTGATTTAATTCGTGAATCATTTTAGTTGGTTCCACTGGAACTTTAATATCATACAGGGTGTCTCAAATGCTGTTATGTGTGAAATAATAATTAATACAAATGTACTGTGCAAACTTGAAAGTTCAGCTACAGTGTCACATTGAAAATTAATTCAATATTCAACTGTAAAAATACAACATGACATCGTGAATTTTTTTTTTCTTGAGGCTGTATCAATCACAATATATGGTAAAAAGGCCTGATGAATCAAGAAAACTACATCATACATCCACTCATGGGAATGAAGATACCATATAATCGTAAAAATAAGTAAAGAAGTGAAACCTATCTTCTAGTGCCACCCCCTCCCGAAACCCCAGACAGTGGACTGCAGTGCTTTATTTTCTCTTTCCCGATGAAAGAGATACAATAAAGTTTGTTCTCTTATCAAGGAGTACAGACGTGATGAGGCAGCGACTAGCTCAGCCTGTAATTCATTACTAGTGACAGCTGCTGGAGTGGGCCCACATTATGCATGTGCTTATCCTGCACTGCTCTCATTCCCAGATTCTTCTCCAAGGTTAGCTCTGGAGGGTACGATGGGTCTTCAGCGTGCATTGGATGAGGAATGCATAGATTAGCATATCCTTATCATATCATTGCAATTTTAAAAAATGGATGAAAAAAAGCTCTTGACATATAAACATGATGAGATCTCATCTGCTTTCAATTACTTTCGTTGATTAACGATTTGGTGAGTCTTCAAACATTCAGCTATTTCTCATGCAGCTAACTCCGCATGTGAAAGCGGTAGAAGAAGCAAAAAAACAAAACACTTCATTGAGATACATTTGCTAAATTGATCATGAAGCGCAGGTTTGATGAAGAACTTTGCAGGACATGCCAAATTAACGCAAATAGTTAATAGTAGTCCATAGTAGTTTTGGCCATTTATTTTCTTAGAGAATTACCTATTTTAACAAATGAATAAAACCTTTATTTTTTGCATTAATTATTTACTCGCCTTAACATTGCATTGAGAGGGAAGCTGCGTGTTTTGGATTGTTAATATCATTGGTAAAACGTGTTAAAGCCAATGATTGGAATAAGGTCAATGATCGAATACTTCAAGGGATGTTTTGCGCTCCTTCTGTTTTCTGTTCGTTAGCCGCCACTGATAATTTACATTTAATTAATTTTGGACCACTCCCAAAGTGGAGGAGAGTATTCGAAGGAACGACAGATAGGTGATCGGGGCGAATGTGATGTTGTGTGCACTTGGTCTGTGATTGTGCGAACATTAGACGCCTCAGGGTGGGGCTCGCGTGTCTCATCGAAGTCCACATATGCTCCTAAGCCCCCCGGGGTCTCCGGTAGTGACTGTGTAAGGGGAGAGCCAGGAGATAACATGCACATGCGACCAGAAGTGCTTGTTCCCCTCTTCAGGATATGAATCACTTACGGGAAAAAATTTCAGGAATGACTAAGAATAATACCTCCCTTTTGGAAAAACATATGGGAAATAGGTAAGTTGTTTTAATACTCATAATACTTCTTATGATATTACTAACAAGTTTCACCTTCATTGTGAAATGTATATGTCGCAAACTTGATGAGGCCACCCACGCTGAATTTTATCAGTTGACCTCAAAGTTATAAACTGTTTATGCCATTATCTTTTTTTTGTCTGATTCATTTCATCTATTGACATTTTTACACTGGAAAGCTCTTAATGGTACCAGTAAAGTTCTAGATAAAGTGATGTGTAAACTTGTAACATCTCTGCATGGCTATTGCCACAGCTCAGTGATTAACCTCTGACTGTCTGAGCAAATTTGTCAGTACAATTCCAAAGTATATTCTTTAACTCAATTTCCTCCCCCATTCATCCAAAATCTCCACCTCCATGACTCAAACAATATGGGTTGAAATCAGAAGGCTGCTGGGTTTTAGCAACCTAACAATAACCATTCTCCGGTCATATGGGTGACTGGGGCAGAAACGCGGGCATTTCTCTCCCTCTGCCATCCAGCATTCAATCAGATCCGTACCATCGAGCGTGGCTTAGTCTGCAAAACAATAACTACTTGATCTTTTACTCATGCCAATGAAAGAAATTTCTAGGCGTAAGTGTATATGTGTGTGTATACACGTGCATTTCTCTAATAATGTATTGAGTCTGCTTTCTTTTCTTTTAGTTTCCCCAAATTGAGTTGACGCTAAATTGAAGCACTGATTACTAAAACCCCACAAGTCAAGTCAAGTCAAGTGTGACATATGGGGTTTTAGTCATAGGCGCTTCAATTTTGTAAGGTATAGCAATTTCAGAGGTACAAAATCATTTTACCCCTATATGCATGTTGTCATGAATTTCCTAAACTTCTAATCTCTGGTCATGTTGCATAACTTTCCCCAATCTCACTAAGTACAGCAGGATTTAGCCCCTTGACAGCCGCGCAAATGTCACCATCGATGGCATTCCCATCTACGCACCATCTGATGACTGATCTGGTTTCTACGACCTGCACGAGCCGCAGCCCATGTTCTCAAGCCTTCCAGAGTTATCTTCCTGGCCAACTCTACACCCCTAAGCTTCTGCCTCCATGACCCTTCAGAATTATTATCTGGAGTGTCTCCCTTGGGGTCAGAGGGGGGAACTGTAAGGAGGAAGCCAGGAGATAACATGGACATGCGACCAGAAGTGGTTGTTGCCCTCTGTTCTTTAACATAGTGGGGAAATAAAGGCATTAGGGCCTGCACTTCTTCCACAGCTGGCATTGTCTCCTGTCAGGCATGGCTGGGAACAGTGGGGTAATAAAGTCATCAAGGTTCAGACTTCCTCTGCAGCTGCCTGCCCAACTCCACTGCTGAGGTAAGGGGGTCTGAAACTGGACCCTTCAGAATGGGTAAGTGTATGTGTGTCTTGAGCACATCAAAGGTGGGAAAGGGAGCACAACCTGGCCTGGTTGCCATAAGGAGTTTCCCTCATGGCAGGGGGTGACCAGTGCTTTCTCCTCAATTCGTGCCACAGTGACCTCATCTGGACCCACTGTCACAGCACCCTTTCCATTCCCCCACTGGACACTGTTACTGCACCCTTTCATTTCCCACTATGACCGTTCTGATTTGGGACATTTCAATTTAATCAAAACTCACTATTACGTTGTTCCAACTGCACCCATGTCATCACTGGATTACTGTATATCTGGGGTAAAAGTGATGTGAATTTCATGGGAAATGGTTCTGTTGGGAAGGAATTTCATGACGACTACATCATAGTAATTCTCTATGTTTGTATCTCTTCAGCTAAATTCAAGGGGTTGAATGAGATGCATTTCATATCCAATGTATACTAAACAAAAGTATAAACAAAACACTTCTTATTGTGGGAAATATGACCATGTTCAGAAGCTCATTGTATTTTCACTGAGTGTTGATAGATTGTATGACCATACATAACATGAAGATAACATGAACATGAATGGCGAGAACAGGCCGTTCAGCCCAACTACGCTCACCAGTTTCTTTATACTATTGTGAATATATCCCTTCAGATACTCAATGACTCAGTGTAATCTAGCTTTAAGTCAAGCCTGCTCTTGAAAACCCCCAAGGTCTCTGCCTCAACAATATGGTCAGGCAAACTATTCCACACTGAAATTATTCTTTGGGTGAAGAAATATTTCCGAACATCAGTGCTAAATTTGCCTTTGGTTAACTTCCATTTGTGACTCTGAGTTCTACTCACAACACTTTGTCGAAGGAATCCTACATAATTCACTTTGTTAATCCCATTAAAATATTTTAAGACCTCAATAAAATCACCCCTTAGTCTCCTTTTCCTAAGACTAAAGAGATTAAGGATCTTTAGTCTCTTCTCATAGCTTTCATCTTTTATAACTTGAATTAGCTTAGTGGCTCTTGTCTGAACTTTCTCTAGAGCCTCCATATCTTTCTTAAAGTATGATCCCCAAAACTGTACGCAATACTCCAGATGTGGTCTGACGAATGTGTTGTTCAAAAGAAGCATCACCTCCTTAAATTTGTACTCAATACTTTTGGCAATGTATCCCAGCATCTGATTGGCTTTTTTAACTGCTACGGCATAATGGCTAGAGCCTGTGAGGGTTTGGTCAACAATCACTCCCAAATCTTTCTCGTGTGGAGCACATTCCATTTTTAAACCTCCCATGAAGTAATCCCGTCTAATGTTTTTATTACCTACATGTACAACTTTACATTTTGCTACATTAAATTTCATTTGCCACATTTCTGCTCAATTCTGGATTCTATCCAAATCATCCTGAATCACTTTAGTGGACTCTATTTGCCAAATCCCCCAATTTAGTATCATCTGCAAATTTAACTAATCTGCTCTCAATATTCCTATCAAGGTCATTAATGTAGATGAGGAACAGCAGGGGTCCTAACACTGATCCCTGTGGGACGCCACTCCCCACCATACCTACCTCAGATGAGGTACCACTGACCACTACTCTTTGTGTTCTGTCCTGTAACCAGTTTTGAATCAACTCCAGAATACCACCAGTAACTCCAATGGAGCTCATTTTAAAAATTAGTTTCTTATGCGGTACTGTATCAAATGCTTTCTGAAAATCCAAGTATATGATATCATAAGTCCTGCTCTGGTCATAAGTCTTGGTAGCCTCTTCAAAAAATTCCAGAAGGTTTGTCAGGCATGACCTTCCCTTACGGAAACCATGTTGGCTATTACTCAAGATACTTTTACGTACAAGAAATAAGACCAGCTCATGTTTTATGATAGATTCCAATATTTTGCATGCAATGCAAGTTAAACTGACTGGCCTGTAATTTCCTGGCTTGGTACGGTCCCCTTTCTTATATATTGGTATTATATTGCCCTGTTTCCAATCATTTGGTATTTCTCCAGTGTCTAAAGACCATGTGAAGATGGCGGATAGTGGCTTAAAGATGATCTCACCAACTTCCCTGAGCACTCTAGGATATAAGCCATCAGGACCTGCTGCCTTATCTGCCTTTAGTTTATGCAACTTGTCTAGTACTTCGTTATCCCTAACCTCAATTTTCGATAAATAATCATGAGCATTTAACGTGCCCTCTGGCCGAAAAAAGACCCACTCTGAGGTAAAATTCTCAATAAAGTAACTGTTTAAGGCATCTGCAATATCCTTGTTATCGTATAGCAGCAATCTGTTTTTATTCTTTATGCACTTAACCTGCTCTTTAACTTTCCTTTTTCTGCGACAATACTGAATGAAGCGCTTAGGGTTATTTTTTGCCCTCTCTGCAATTTATCTTTTGTACAGTCTTCTAGCATTCCTCAGCTCTTTTTTATCACAGCCCGCATTTTACAGTAATCAGGCTTAGTGTTCTCATTGTTATCCTTTATGTACATCTTATAAAGATTCCTCTTCTCCCTCAAAATCCTACGAATACTTTTGGTCATCCACTGAGGATTCTGCTGTTTCAGCTTACTTTTGGACATCTTTGGAATGAATTTGCATTGTGATTCAAGTAAAACCCCCTTAAAGCTTTCCCACATCTCATTTACAGACTCACAGTCCAGGAGTGTCTTCCATTTTATCTCACGTAGAAATGAACGCATCCTGTCAAAGTTTGCTCGCTTCAATACCGTATGAACTAGGAACATCAAAGTTAGTGTGTGGATGCATCTTGGGGAGAGGTTGTGTCATGTACCCTATTCAGGTCACTTTGACCTACTTTTTAGGAAATATAATATGCATACTCCGGTAGGGGACTAGTATTGCGCAGCAATACGACATTCGCCGATAGGCGGTGCACTTGTTCTATCTGGGTCATTATCGAGCAATAACTCTGAAATTGCTTTCTTTATTGTAGGTTTATTAACATACTGCACCAAAGAATTATCATCATTACCATCTAGAAATTCTTCCTCCCCCCTACCCTGTCCTTTCATCATTTCCAAATCGATACCAGGATAATTTAAGTCTCCCATAATAATAGTCCCTCCACCTCTACAAGCTTGCGTAATCCCCTTAAAAAGCATTTCATTGACTGTACTGTCCAAAGCTGGTGGTCGATAGCTTACTATCTCTGAGCCTGACCCAGATATCTTCACAGGGCAAGGAATGTTCAATTTCGGGAAATTCCTGTACATTTATGTTTTCTTTCACATAGATTGCTATGCCCCCTCCTCGCCTATTACATCTGTCCTTCCAAAAGAGCTTATAACCTTCTATTTTATATTCATCTCCATCCTCTTCACTAAGCCATGTCTCTGTAATCCCTACTATGTCATAGTCCCCACTAATCATAATGGCCTCAAGCTTTTTATGCTTCTTGCATTTAAATAAAAACATTTCAGGTTATTACTAATGCTCTTCCCCCTTGATTTCCCATGAGGCTGCTGCTTCAAGCCCCCTATTACCCTTTGTTGCTTTAAAAGTATATCATCAATAGTGCATTTAATGCCGTCAGCCTTCATCGGGGCAGTCTGCATTTACCTATGCATAACACTCACTAACCTCCCTGCCCCCCAAGTTCCTAGTTTAAATAATCCTGTGCTACCCTCAACATACGCTGGCCCAGTGCAAAGGTACCCCTCCGGTTCAGGTGCAGCTCGTCAGGCTTGAACAGGTCACCCCTGTCCCAGAAAACGTTCTAGTGCCCCATGAACCTGTACACCTCTTTTCTACACCAGGTTCGTACCCACGTGTTAAACCTCCAGATAAAATTCTGTTTTCCTCTGCTTGCACGTGGCACCGGTAGAATACCGGAGAACACTACCGTTGAAGATCTGCTCCTAAGCTTCTCAACTAATTCCACAAATTTGCCTTGCAGAACCTCAAACCTATGTCATTTGTCCCAACATGGACCATGACAACTGGATCCCTCCCGCTCTGGCCAGGAGCTTGTCCACACGCTCCAGGAGGTCTCCTACCTGGGCACCAGGCAGGCAACACACCATACGAGACTCCTTTTCACGCAAACAGACTAAGCTATCTATTCTTTTATGTATTGAGTCCCCCACTATCACTAACTCTCTTTTCTGAGGGGTAGAGGCCAACAGGGTGCCCTGCTGCTCATCAGTCCCGTCACTCTCAGGGTCAGGGGCCAATTCGAGTTCCTGCACGGGCCGGAATCTGTTGGACACCTCAACCAATGGAGGAGCTGTCGCTGTACAGCGTGCATGCCCTTTCCTGCACTATCGACCTACAGTCACCCAACTTTCTTTCACTGCCTGCTCTGGGATCCCTGTACCACCCTGCTTTGGTGTACACACCATTTCTCTAAACAACATACTACTTAATTCCTATAGGAACTCCACTGATTGCGAACTATGTTGTGCCGCAACTGGCCCTGAAGATCAAGGATCTTGCTCTCCAGATGCTCAATTAGCTGGCACCAGTGGCAGAGAAACCCACCCTAGAAATCTCTTTCCAAAAGTGCAATCATCCTGCAACCGTCACATAGTTTTGGCCACATTTTGAACCCCCTACCTAATGACCTCGGAAACCCTAGATAAAAGAAAAGTTACTATTGCCGAGACAGGAACTGAGGAATCACAATTTATTAATTTATTAACCTAAGAAGCCCTTAGCAGCAGTCACAATAGAAACCGTGGGGAAACTATGTAAATGGATTATAAGCCTCTTTTAACAGGGGCTTAGTTTCAGTTAACAGAAATGAAATACCAAATTGAGCCAAACTCTATATATAATAAGCACTCCTAATAAGCCAATTTGAGTTTATCTAGTCCCAGTACTATTAATATACTAACCTAAAAATATTGCAATACATTTTGGTCAATGATTTAAACAGACAAACAGAATCTCACAATGGCGTGATGACAAAGAGGATGCGGTCTGTTGTCCAAATTTCACAAATCAATATTGGGTCTGCCGCCTTCGGCCTGCTGCACTGCTGCACGTCTCTGCTGTATGGACTGTAACAAATGGTCAGTGGTGACTTGAGGAATGTGTTCCCACTTCTCTTCAAGAGCTGTGTGGAGTTAGTGGCTATTGGCTGAAAATGGTGACAATTTTTGCTTTTGGCTGGTGCGAATCACGATAAAATGAATCAATGTTCTCCGTTCGAGGAATGGGGCACAAAAGCACAACGGTTACAATTAACCTGACTCCATAGTAAATTTAGAAAACCAAATTTAGTTTTACTCTCTGACTCTAATTAGAATTTAGGGAAAACATTTGTGGATCTTGGGTTGATTACACCGGACTCGTCGGTGAAGGCCTGGGTTACTCAATATATGCCCCCGGGTTTTAGCATTATTGCCGTATTTTAGGTTCGTTGGTAATACCAGGGGATGGAAGTCAATCATCGCAGCAACAGCATCTTTTGTCATGAATACTGCGAATCCAGATCTATGTGTAGCAGGTCGAAGGAGGGCCCGGGTGGGGACTTGAACCTCCAGATTCCCGGGAAAGAGTCATGCGCGCTGACCACATCGCCAAAGAGCCAGGCTCATTGGCAAGGTAGCCAAGGTATGTACTTATTAGGAGACACTTCCAGTGACAGGACCCTTCAACTGTCACATCTGCACGCCTATGGGTGCCTTCAGGGAAATTTAACAGATAACTGACTTTTCGTCCACGGGTTTCCTTAAGGTTAAAATCCCAGAACCGGCAATACATAAAACCTTTATTTAAGTAGATCATGATCGTCTCTCAAACTTAATAAAACCAATTCTCATCCGAAAGCTGCCTTGGTTGAGCTTGACCCCTAAGTCTCTGTCGTAACCTGGCTAGAAAGAATGTAAAAGTGTTAAGAGTCACTAAGACCACGCAAGTTCTAAGGAATTACAATAATTTATTCACCAGGTAGGCAAGAGCTTAAATCAACAAACCAAACATCAGTTACCACGAATGTAGACTAATATAGCAGTCATACCTGACCAAAGCTACTCACTCAGGGTTGTGCGAGGGTCAGATCAGAGAGACAATCTGCCATAACTATAGAGGATACACACAGCATAGAGATGCACGTGTGGGAAGTCGGCTGCGATCTTCCATAATTGAAGAGGCAACGCATGCACTTGCGTATGCGGGGAGAGGTTGGATACGATCTTTCCAGAATGGATTTGCTTTAAGCCAAATCACGTCTTTGATCCAGGCGGCATGGCCATAAATTACCTAGTAGGGGGGTCAAATCTGGTTTTTGGGTTTCCACCATTTGGAGGATGTAATAAAACAATTAAGCAGAGAGAAAAGAACAGGATGATTGCCCAAGAGGATTCTGACCTATTTTCAGGAGTTCCAAAAGGGAATGAACCATAATTTCAATGGGAATGAAACATACTCCACTCAACTCCTTGGATTCCCCTGAGAATAAAAAGACCAAACATGATATGAATATGTACTAATATGATGCAGTTGTTATGAAAAGCTGTTAATCCGGATTATAGTATAATCCAATTTTGGTGATGAGCACATAAGTATTGCATAGTAGTATGAGAAATCTATGAGAAGGGTTTGACATTACTATAGTGTAGGAAAATGTAAACAGATGAGTTTAAGGTCCAGTTTCATGAAAGACATGGCCAGGGCCAGGGATGAGGTTCATGGGAGGGAACTGTGATAGCTACCCCCCTCACGTCGCCAGTGTTCTGCTGATTGTCCTGGGCCGTCATAAACCCCCTAGTCTTCCACAGACACAATCCCAGCTGGAATTCTCATCTTACAGTTCTACAACTGTTTGTTGCTTATTTCTTGGAGAGGAGAATTGTAGGAGGGACATAGAAATGAGATGAGCAGGGATTGTGGGAATGTAGGCGGTATATGTAGACGTAAGGACGAATAGGAAGGCACATTGGGAGTGGTCCTGTTCATTAACCTACATTATCGGGAAATTCCTATGATACAGATGTCATAAATCAGAGGTTAGCCCACTTACATCAAGCGTGTGTATATACAGCTGTACAGGCTAGGGATTTACATATGGGTCACTGACACATACGGCACTACCGATTACAGGCTTAGGAAATGTCACATGTAATACATGAGGACTTACTATTATCTGTTACAAATTGCATTACTGATTAGCAAAATGAAAGATACAGTATTAAGTCTAACTTACTAATTTTTTAATCCATTCTATGCATCTTTCTGGATCTTTTCTTTCGGTAGGAAAAGGGATGAATGCATATGGTGGGCAGCATATACAGCATGTTGCTCCCTTTATTGCACTCATGAATAGAGCAAAAATTCCTCCATCCACTTCTTAAGCCCTCTTGTATTGTCAGGACAATCACAGACTGAACAATGTGAAGCCGGCATATTTCCTCATAACAATCTAAGGCAATGTAAAATAACTTAAATAATCGTGATAAGTAGCTGGCTGTTCCACTGAGATTGCAAGGCTTTATCGGCTTTGTTGACATCGTAGGTAGTCTTGGACTCTGAATGGAAAACTGTGGCGCATGCGTAGTGATAATGCCGATTTATTTTATTGAGACCCCATTTGGAGGAAGCACAAATAAGCTGAGGATTTGAGTCCAATAGATATTTGCCTCAGTGTTCATGCAGTAACTTTAGCAGTAAAAACTGTGATCATGATGATCATCATAAGCAAGGCTTCAGTACATGCATTTTAGGAGTGCAGAAATATCTTCTTAAAAATTGTACACTAATACTTTTCACATTACTTCCAATGTCAGACTGTCAGCTCCCTGCATTGGCTGGCTATAAGCCCTAGTATGTCTCCAGCATGGAGTAGGTCCCAATGTCATGGCTCAGGAAGTCTCTGCAGAGACTTTACTGCTAAGGAGCTGGGCTACTTTCTTACGGCACTGAGATGAGCCAAAATAATAAATTATTGGATCCAGGCAGCAGTTCACAGAGCCAATACACATGGAGATCAGATAAGCGATGTAGGAGCTTCCGCTGGGTTGATGGGCAAACTGTGTGTAGTGAATCATCAGGAGGACATTGGATGGGGTGAAACACACCACGAAGACTGTCAGCACAGTGACAGCCATGACCACGGCCTGGGTCTTCTTAGAGTGCTTTGAATCATTGCTGCGATGCAGGGCCCGAATGATGCACACATAGCAGGCAGTGGTGATGATGAGGGGGATGAAGAAGAAGAGGCAAGAGAAGGTGGAGAAGAAGTAGCGATAGTAGCCCTGCTGCTCTCTGATATCCAGCACATCATGGCAGGTGGTGATGCCTAAATTAGGGAGGCACACAGTTTGTTCTGACAGAAGAAAGGGCATCACCCCAGCAACAGCCAGCAGCCACGTGGTGCAGCACACGACCACTGCATTCCGTTGACTGCGCCAGGTCATTGCTATGATGGGATAGACCACTGCCAGGAAGCGATCAGCGCTGATACACGTAATCAGCAGGACAGAGCAATACATGTTGCAGTAAAAGGCGAAGGTGACCACGCGGCACATGGCTGACCCGAACACCCAGTCGTTGCCGTTATAGTGGTAGGCGGCTTTGAAGGGGAGCAGCAGCACAAACAACAGGTCGGCTGTGGCCAGGTTGAGCATGTAGATGGCTGCTGGCTTTTTGGGTCGGATCCTAAGTGCGAACATAAAGATGGCGGCAGCATTGAGAGGGACGCTGAGAATGAACACTAGAATGTAGATGCTCGGGATGACTGTCGTCACCAGAGAGCCAGTCAGGAACAATGTATCCTTTTTGGTAATGAGCAGCCTCTTCACCTTTGCTATTTTACAGTGGCTGCCATTGCTTGACTGGCCAGCAAGGACTACAGAGGTTTTATTGTCTCTAGACTCATCTTCCTCAGGTGATTGAGTGTATCCTGCAATTACATCCAAAGGGTGGTTAAGGAGTCCATGATATTTTGGGGGTTCTGATAATGGACTGAATGTTGGGTAACTGTCAGGAATGCTCCCTGAAAAACAAAAACATATCACACTTTATAATAAGGGGACATGAATCATGTAGTTATCATGCACTACTTCATGCATGATTCACACATGAGCTCATCATGATTTCTGCACAATTTCATGCAAGAATTCATCATGACTCATCATGAGTTAAAATGAATTCATGCTTACTCACGTCTGAATTCATGCAATGACATCATATCAACTAAGGCATTACTTACTGTAATGAATTCATCATGAATCAAAGGTAATTAAGCATCATCATGAGTTCATGGTTCATTAAAGACAGTTGTTTTACTTTTAGCAGAATCGAACATCTGTTGTAATGAAAACTACCGTTTGTCCACCACTTTAGTTGAGGGGGCACAGATATGATGAACTCATGAGAAAGTAAGCTTTAATTCATGACATTCAATGATTCCTTAGCAAAAGCATTTCTCGCATCTGTTGTGATAAAAGCATGTATAGCCACCAGGGGGCACAAACATGATCAACTCATGGGAAGCTAATGCATGAAGTAAGAATTAATTAATGGATTAAATCAGTATGTACTAATGCATGAAGTAGTGCATAACTTCACTGTATTATTGTATTTTTATAATCAAAAAGTGATGGTAAGTCCAAGTAAAATATCAATTGCAATTCTGCCAAAAGTCAACTGACTATGTCTTCATAGGCCCAGGAATTCATGAGCAGCTAACCTTCAGTTCATGTTGTTCAATATTCCCAAGAGACTAACATTTGTACATTTACACTGTATGTTGTGATGATAGCTACCATACGTCCACCACTTTAGTTGAAGGGGCACAAACATGATGAATTCATGAGAAATTCAGCTTTAATTCATGGCATTCAATGACAAAAATGACAAGCTAATATACCCACCACTTTAGTTAAGGGGGCACAAACATGATTAATTCCTGGGAAGCTAATACATGAAGTAAGAATGAAGTAATGGATGAAAACGTCTACTTTGATTCTGCCAAAAGTGAAATGACTGTCTTAATGAACCATGAACTAACTCATCATGCTCATGCTTAATTACTTTTAATTTATGATGAATTCATTACAGTAAGTAATGTCTTAGTTGATATGATGTCATTGCATAAATTCATACATGAGTAAGCATGAATTTATGTTAACTCATGATGTGTCGTGACGCATTCATTCATGAAATTATGCATGAATCATGATGAATTCACAATTGAATCATGCAAAAATAATGCGTGATAACTACATGATTCATGTCCCCTTATTATCAGTGTTACCCATTCATTAATAGAAATTTTCTTCCATAAGTACCAATTTTCACTATACTGACACTTTTAGCCTTGCAGACATAATCCATGAGGAAATTCATTCTTATTTGAAAGAAATGACATTGATTTTGCAACACAAAGTTTTGATTTAGCAGGTTTTGAAAATGGAGTGGAAATTTGGGTTTTGACCGTGTTTAAACCAGCCCCGCTGCTCAATAGGTAAAGGTATTTGACTCAGGACCCACTCTACATGCAACTCAATGCTAACAGTGGTTGAATAGCTGCTATGACAATGACAAGATAAACATGAGTTCATGGGTTCAAATCCCTCTTTTATAGTATCACTATCATCACACTTTTCTGAACTGCCCAAACCAACAATCTAGAACCCAATGTGTTACCATACTTTGATTGTCACCATAGGGCAATGAGAATTTATTAGTGTTATGGAAGGCACAGTGGCTGAACAGTTAAGGATTTTGCCATGATTCAAAGCCCAACAAAAATGTGATCAAAATGAAACTTGAGTCTGCATCCCCTATCTTGAGTTAGGGAAAGCAAAAGCTGAATAGGCTAAAAAAGCTCGACTGTGATCCATATTGACTGATGACTTCGCAGAATTTGACAGAGTTTTCCTCCTTAACCTGGCGGGTTTTGACAGAGTTTCACTTTTTCCGTGACAGTTTATAACGCAATTGAGTAGGTTTTGAAAGTGGATCTATCAGTGGAACATAGCAACACTAAGAGTACAAGGCGAAAACAAGAGCAGCATAGGGAAACGTTCTGACAAGAAACTGCTGTGAGAAGACTACTAAAATACACATACGGGAGGTCACATGTGTTATGGCCCCAATTTGTTATGATATTAACGACAGCAAAGGATGACAGACAAAAATTTAAAAACTAAAACACATTTAATTAAACAAAGGCAACTAACAACAAACTACTGGACTCTACAGACTAAGATTGATTACATACAAAAACATAAATATTTACAGTCCCTTTGATGGGTTGCTTGGTGATGTCCTGGGTGAGGAAAATGCTCAAACACAGGCAAAAATCCACTAAAAGCTTCACAGGTCTTGAACAGAATGACAGGTCTGGTCACATGTATCCTTCTCCTTGCAATTTCTCCTACTACTCCACTGTCTCAATTTTACTCCTATAATCTTTTGCAGAGCCTTTTAGGCTTTTTTTTATTTTTCTCTGGGACTTGTCCCAGACATGCCTAAAACATGCCCAAACCTATCTCTAGTCTGGGCTTAACAAAAAAAAGGGTAAATACTGCCATCTTGTGGACTCTATTCACATTACTCCTCCATTCCAAAGGGGAAAAATTTTGACTCATAAAGGCCAAATTTTTCTTTTCAATACAAAATGGTTAAGTGGACACTTGTCTATATATACATGTAATACAATATTCAAATAAACGCGTGATATAAATACATACTCAACCACGGGATAAGCAATCAGCAATTACATTTTCAGTACCCTTTACATGCTTAATTTCCAAGTCAAACTCCTATAAAATCAAACTCCAATTCAACAATCTCCGATTCTTGTTTTTCATCTTACTCAAAAACATTACCGGATTGTGGTCAGAGTACACAATCATTGGCTTTTGCCCTGTACAAACATAAACATCAAAGTGTTGTAAAGATAGAACCAGAGCCAACAGCTCCTTCTCTATTGTGGAATAGTTCCTTTGGTGGCGATTGAACTTCCTGGAGAAGTATGCCACGGGATGCTCAATGTCATCAGAGTCACTTCTCTGTAGGAGCACAGATCCACAAGCTTGGACGCTAGCATCGACCGCGATGGAGAACGGTTTGTTGAAGTCAGGAGATTTGAGCACGGGGAAGTGACACAGCAGAGACTTCAGGCAATCGAAGGCTCTCTGGCATGCATCATCCCAAGTGAACTATACGCCTTTCTTCAGTTGGTTAGTGAGACTGAGAGCAATCTCAGCAAAGATCTTGCAGAACTTGCGGTAGTACTCGATCATTCCAAGGAAGCAGCGCAAAGCTTTTTTGTTGTCAGGAACTGGAAAGTCCATGATGGCTTGGACTTTAGCATTTATGGGTGCCACCTTACCCTGGCCTATGACGTAGCCAAGATACGTGACAGTAGTACAACCAAAGTCACTCTTGTTCAGGTTAACATTCAGGTTAGCCTGGGTCAGGCGCTGGAACAACGTCTCTACATCTTTTAGATATTCTTCCTTGGAGTCACTCCATGTGATCAGGTCATTGATGTATGCACCCGTGTGTGGCAATCCGGCGATTGTAGACTGTATCATCCTTTGGAACGTGGCTGGGGCATTTTTCATGCCAAAGGGTAGGACTTCATACTGGTACGACCCAGATGGTGTGGCAAAAGCAGAGATGCTGTTGGGCCTCTCAGTTAATAGCACACACCAATAACCCTTCAATAAATCAATCTTGGTCAGAAACTTTGCTTGCCCTACTCTATCAATACAATCATCAATCCTAGGTATTGGAAACACATCAGTTCTAGTTACAGCATTGACTTGGCGATAATCTGTACAGAATCTAGTACTTCCATCAGGTTTTGGAACTAGCACACAGGGTGAACTCCCATCGGAGTTGGAGGGTCTGATAATATCATGTTCTAACATGTACTCAACCTCTTTCTCAGCAATCTTTCTCTTTTCAGGATTCATCCGGTATGGATGCTGTTTTATTGGTTTGACATCACTATCATCTACATCATGAGAGGCTATAGAAACTCTCTTTGGAACATCAGGAAACAGATCCTCATATTCCTTGATCAACCTCTCAAACTGATCTTTCTGTGAGGGTTCTAAGTGCTGGAGTTTTACATCAAGATTTTGCAACACTTCATAGTTTGACAATTTACATGAAAGAACTTCAGCTTTAATTCTAGGTTCACCATCTTGAAACTCCCCCTCATCTTCACAAATCTCGGCCATTGGAGGATCTGAAGTGACAGCTGCAACCCTAGTATTTCTATCATGATAAGGCTTCAGCATGTTAATGTGACACAACTGTTTTGGCTTTCTCCTATCTGGAGTCTTTACAATGTAATTGAGGTCATTGAGTTTTGTCAGAATTTCATAAAGACCATGAAATCTAGCACGCAATGGATTGGACTGCAAGGGAAACAACACAAGGACCTTGTCTCCTTGATTTAATTCACGGCTTCTAGCCTTATGATCATACCAAGTTTTCATTCTTTCCTGACCTGATTTCAAGTTCTCTTTGGCTAGGTCACAAGCTGCACACAATCTTTCCTTGAACTAGCTAACATAGTCTAACAGACTGATATGCAGTTCTTTCTCTTGCCATTGTTCACTCAACAATAGCAAAGGTCCTCTCACTTCATGGCCAAACACTAGCTCAAAGGACTGAATCCAGTAGACTCCTGCACTGCTTCTCTAGCTGCAAACAACAGCAAATGAACACCTTCATCCCAGTCTTTGTCATGGTCATAACAATAAGTCCTCATGATTGTCTTGAGAGTGGAATGAATCCGCTCTAAGGCACCCTGACTTTCTGGATGATTGGCACTAGAAAGAATCAGCTTTGCAAATAGTTCATACACAACCTGCTGAAACAATCCGGAAGTGAAATTGCTACCTTAGTCTAACTGAATTTCCCTGGGAAGGCCAAACAACGTGAAGAACTTTATCAAAGCCTTTGAGATTGACAGTTGCCTTGATGTTGCGTAGAGGTATGGCTTCAGGGAATCTAGTAGATGCACACATGATTGTCAACAAGAACTGATTTCCAGATCTAGTCTTGGGTAATGGACCAACACAATCAACAATGACCTTAGAGAAGGGCTCCCCAAATGCTGGGATAGGCTGCAATGGAGCTACAGGTGGGTCTAACTGGTGTTTTCCCAACTACCTGTCAAGTGAGACAGGTTTTGCAAAAGTTGGAAACATCTTTCCGAAGCCCAGGCCAGAAGAAGTGTTTCATGATCTTATCAACAGTCTTGTTAACACCAAGATGACCTCCTAAAGGTAAACTATGAACCATTGTTAAGATCTCATTCCTGTAGACCTTCGGAACAACAATTTGCTTTACCACTGCCCAATCTGCATTGGCAGGGATATCAGGAGGGCGCCACTTCCGCAGCAACACACCATCCTTGAGATAATACCCAACTGGAACTGCGTCTATTTCTTTATCAGCAAGGGCTCTCCTCTATAGTTCACAAATTTCAGGATCATTAGTTTGCTCCTCAATCAACCGCTTTCTGGACAGAGACAAGTCTCCAGACACATCAGAATCACCAGACCCATCTGGCTGGCTGAATAGAGAACTGATAAAAGTATCTGATAAGTCCTCAAACGGAGAAACCATAGTAGGCCGAACAGAGTCATAAGGCAAACCGCCTGAGTCATGACTATTCAATGTGCTGGACGGCACCACATCATCTACTTCTTGAGCCTTCTTAGCCATAGCACGAGTCACTGCGCAAGAAGGATACAGAGATGGGTCCTCCTCGCCATCTTCAGTGCTGGGCTGTGAAGTATGATGTACAGGGGGAACTACGTTGCCCCCAGCCAGGTCATTGCGTAGCAACAGAGAAACACCCTTGATAGATAGACTTGACATAAGTCCCAGGTTTACCTGTCCTGTAACTAATCTGACTTCAAGAATATAGAGTGCAGGGGTACAGATACAGTCCTCCCTTCAATACCTTGCACAAGTATGAAATCCCCAGAAGCGGTCTCATCACGTAACTCCAAGGAGTCCATCAACAAAAGTGACTGAGAAGCTCCGGTATCCCTTAGGATATATATGGGGACAGGAGTAGTATGCTCATTCAGAGCCACAAATCCCTCTGACACAAATGGCAGAAATTCCTTCCTCACAAAGTCAGCAGTATCAGGCTTTTTAGCCCCACAAGAAGCAGGTAATTTAGCAGATCGGTTATCTACTACAGGGGTTTCTAACCTTGTTTTCACATAGGCATTTGGTTTGGTATCCTTCTCTTTTTCTTTCTTAGCTTTAAGGAACCAACAGTTAGTTGTAACATGACCAGATTTCTTGCAATAACTGCAAACTAGACCACTTTTGTCACTGTCAGCTTTCACACTTTGATCAGACCTGTTACTGGATTTCTGAGCACCATCACCAGATTTGTCTTTGTCTTTGGGTGAGGAATCTTGGGTATCACCATTCCCTTTTTTCTGAAATTGGAACCACCTATTGTTACTGCTAGACTGAAATTTGTCCTTATGTGTGAGAACATATTCATCTGCAAATTTGGCAGCTGACTGCAAATTCAGTGCTTGCCTCTCATTAAGGTAGGTCTTAATATCATCCTTAACATAGTTCTTGAATTCTTCAACTTACACCATCTCTTTTAGTGAGTTCAAATCATCCTTGACCTCCATAGAAGTACACCAGCGCTCAATGCAAACCTTCTTCTCATTAGCAAATTCCACATAAGTCTGATTTTCAGATTTCTTCAGACCTCTGAATTTTCTCTCGGTAAACCTCTGGAACCAATTCATAAGCTCTCAAAATAACCTTTTTGACAACCTCATAATCAGAAGAATCATCTGCAGACAAAGTCAAATAGGCTTGTTGAGCTTTACCCTTGAGGACAGTTTGCAATATCAAAGGCCAGTGTTCCTTTAGCCACTGGCAACTCTTTGCTACCTTTTCAAAACACTGGAAATAGTTGTCAACATCCTTCTCCGAAAATGGAGGCACCAGTTTTACCTCCTGGCTATCCAGAAATTTATTTTTAGTTTCAATTTTAATTTTTAGTTGCTCCATTTGGAGTCTTTCTTCTCTATCCAACTTCTCTAATTCATAATCTCTCTGTCTCTCTCTTTCTGCTCTTTCCTCTTTCTCTCTCTCAAATTCTCTTTGTTTTTCCTTTTCCTCCTTTCAATCTCTAGCATTTGTAATTTGAGTTCCATTTCTATATTTGGATTTTCCACTGGAAACTGTTCTAGATCTCCGGGTGCAAACACATTTTCATCAATGTAATATTCTACAATCTCTCTAGCCAGTCTTGCTTTTCGCATGGCTGGTTTTACCTCTGTCAGCTCTAAATGTCTGCATATTTCTAGTAGTTCTGTCTTTTTAAAAGACTTCAAAACCTCTACGGTTGGTGATGCTAAGAAATCATCCATTGCTGTCTATCTGTCAATATATGCATATATATATATATATATATATATATATATAGTGTAGGAAAATTCAAAAAACAATTTTACAATTTGAAATGTTAGATTTTCAATAAATGACTCACACAATGGCCTATCCCGGACGAGCCCCCAATTTGTTATGACATTAACGACAGCAAAGGATGACAGACAAAAAATTTAAAACTGAAACACATTTAATTAAACAAAGGCAACTAACAACAAACTACTCTACAGACCAAGATTGATTACATACAAAAACATAAATATTTACAGTCTCTTTGGTGGGTTGCTAGGTGATGTCCTGGGTGTTGAAAATGCTCTTACACAGGCAAAAATTCACTAAAAGCTTCACAGGTCTTGAACAGAATGACAGGTCTGGTCACATGTATCCTTCTTGCAATTTCTCCTACTACTCAACTGTCTCAATTTTACTCCTTATATACTCTTTTCAGACCCCTCCCACTTTTTAGGCTTTTTAAAAATTTTCTTTGGGACTTGTCCCAGACATGCCTAAAACATGCCCAAACCTATCTCCAGTTTGGGCTTAACAAATAAAAAAGGTAAATACTGCCATCTAGTGGCCTCTATTCACATTACACATGCCAAACAGAAATCAGGTGTAGAGAATCAGACTAATAACAAAGGAAATAGGCAAAAGCCAAAACGCGGACAGGGATCACGAGACAGCCTATAGACAGAACGCACAGCTCTGGTTAGGGAGTTCTAACGTGCACAGATAATGAGAGAAAGACCAGAGTGAGCAGGTGTGGAGGATCCACTGAAATGCAGCAAAGAAGATTAGGTAAAGGCAAGAGGCAGAGACTAGAACAGTGCGAGTGCTGAGAGCTTGTTAATCAATTAGTAAGGTGCAGTTATACAATACCTAATGCTTGTTGGTAAGTTAGTACTATATACAATGTTAGTCTAGATTTGTAGTTTTAACAAAAACAACAAACTGTTAGTATTGGTTAGTATATAGAAAAGCAAGACGAAGGAAGTAAACAGGATTGGAAGGAATGATTGACATCCCAGAAACTATTAAATCACCCAAAAGAGTGGCACGCAATACTGGGGCTGTGAGCAGACAGGGGGAGGCTAAGTGCAATGCATGGGCAAAAGCAAATACATGGACCGGAATGAAAACAGAAAAGTGGAAAATGGCAAGGATACAAGACGTGGCAATAACAAAAACATGGCAAAACTAAACTAAGACAAAACATGAACGTAACCAGGCAACCAAATCGCAATACACAATACAAGGCGTGGTCAGGCAAGGCAGAGATCAAAATACAGACAAGAAAGAATCATAACAGCCAAGTGTATGTACTGAAGCTTTTTTCCCCCCATATTTTTCATGTGTGCCAATTTGCCTCAGTGTTCATGCAGTAATTTTCATAATAAGCTTGGTTTCAAAACATGGATTTTATAAATGCAGAAATATCTTCTTAAAAATTGTGCACTGATACTTTTCATATTACTCCCATTGCTACACTGTCAGCTCCCTGCATTGGCTGGCTATAAGCCCTAGTATGTCGCCTACATGGAGTAGGTCTGAGATGTCATGACTTGGGAATTCTCTGCACGGACTTTACCGCCAAGGAGCTGGGCCACTTTCTTACGGCACTGAGATGAGCCAAAATAATAAATTATTGGATCCAGGCAGCAGTTCACAGAGCCAATACACATGGAGATCAGATAAGCGATGTAGGAGCTTCCGCTGGGTTGATGGGCAAACTGTGTGTAGTGAATCATTAGGAGGACATTGGATGGGGTAAAACACACCACGAAGACTGTCAGCACAGTGACAGCCATGACCACGGCCTGGGTCTTCTTAGAGTGCTTTGAATCATTGCTGCGATGCAGGGCCCGAATGATGCACACATAGCAGGCAGTGGTGATGATGAGGGGGATGAAGAAGAAGAGGCAAGAAAAGGTGGGGAAGAAGTAGAGGTAGTAGCCTCGAAGCTGTTCGATGTCCAGCACGTCATGGCAAGTGGTGATGCCCAGTTGCCACAGGTACAGGGTTTGTTCTGACAGTAGGATTGGCATCACCCCAGCAACTGCCAGCAGCCACATGGTGCAGCACACGACCACTGCTCTCTTCCAACTGCGCCACGTCAGCGATGTGATTGGATAGACCACTGCCAGGAAGCGGTCAGCACTGATACACGTAATCAGCAGGACAGAGCAATACATGTTGCAGTAAAAGGCGAAGGTGACCACGCGGCACATGGCTGACCCGAACACCCAGTCGTTGCCGTTATAGTGGTAGGCGGCTTTGAAGGGGAGCAGCAGCACAAACAACAGGTCGGCTGTGGCCAGGTTGAGCATGTAGATGGCTGCTGGCTTTTTGGGTCGGATCCTAAGCGCGAACATAAAGATGGCGGCAGCATTGAGAGGGACGCTGAGGATGAACACTAGAATGTAGATGCTCGGGATGACCTTCGTCATCATAGAGCCAGTCACAAACATTTCATCCTTTCTGGTGATGATCAGTCTCTTGTTCACCTCTGCTCTTTTACTGTGGCTACCATTTTTTTCATCTATATCTGGCTCAATGTATGCAGGGAATGCTGCAAATATTATGTATGGTAATTCATCGTACCCTGAGTATTCTGGCTGTCCTGATAATGGAGGGTATGATGGGATACTCTCAGGAATGCTCTCTGAAAAAAAAACACACATTTGCAACATTTGTTTGTGTTTGTTCGAAGTGTGGAGATGTTCTTTTTGTTCCACCAGTTATTTTGTTATTTTCGCTATGCAGAGCAAGTCAACTGAGCAAGGCTATGACAATGTTTGTGACACAATGTGGTTATCTCTAATGCCCTACAGTCTGCTCAGATTACTTGCCCTGAAAGGCATCATCACTCATTTAGAGGTTAAATAATTAATTCTTGGAGATGTCGTCTTTTTCAACAATGTAGCATACTTTAACCATTTGCTTCACTGTATTGAACATGCTTCTCATTCAACTGGATGGCAACTGAGGAAAGAGTTTCCAATACAGGGTCAATAAGACTGAAGCAATTCTCAGTAAATCACAGGAAAGGTTTTCAGATTTAAATGTTGAAAACCTTGAAATTAATATCAAAAGTACATATTCAGACTAACTAAATGCCCGCTCTCCAATAGTGACAGACTTAAACTAGATTTAGTCAGTAAGCATGGCTTACAGGATACCCCCCCTCAACAACAAGTAGTTGGGCAGTACCTCAGTCAATAGACCTTCCAGCAAGAAAAAAATTTTCAAAATCGGATGAGTAGGTTATGAGATCTAGGTCCGGTCGCACAGACGCACGCGCACACACACACAGACACACGCACAGACACACGCACGCATGCACACACAGACGGACAAAGCAAATCCAGTATACCCCCCTTAACTTCGTTGCTGCGGGGGGTATAACTAAACTTCGTTGCGGGGGGTATAATAAACTTCGTTGCATACATGGTATGACCCACTAGTATCAATCATGAAAACTGTTTAAAATTTCCAAAGCAAATTTTGGAGAAATCTGCGTTTTTAGAAAATCGTGAAGTCTGAGATATATTTCTTTTGTTTTTGGAACGTAACTAACAGTTTTCCCCAAGCATTGTCTATTTATCAATTCAAAACCTCCCTCCATTTTGGTCAATATTCAACTGTTGAATTAAAGTGCAGAATGAGGCATTTAAAACATGAAAAATAGCCTGTGTGTACACTGTAGAAAGTAAAAACATAAAGAAAGCAAAAGCAAACCTTATTCCTTAAAAGGGAAGTTTTCAAAAGGATGAGGATGCTTACATTGCTGGTTCATTGATTATTTATGATTTTTTTACACACAATGAGTGTTTGTGAGAAGGCTAAATTTCAAAATTTAAATATGTGATTGTGCCCCTCAAAAGACATTCAGCATATTGACTCAGCATTTTCCACTGGCTGCTTTCCTGCTCTTCGCGCTCTCACTGAAGGTTTTCTCTCCGTTGTGATCTGATAAACATCATTAAGTTACAATGGATAAGGAACAAACATTTGTGGATATGCAGGAAACTAAATTCATTTTTCTATAAGGAGAGACAAAAATACACTTAAAGAAAGCGCGGATAGCCTATAGCCTAAATGCCCGTGTTTTAAATTTGAAGTTATCTTGCGTATGTTTAATATTGGTTCACGCATAACTCAGCACAATTTTGGAGGAATCAATACCGAAGGACTTCAATATTTCATGAAAACACATTAATGCACAACTTTAAAAACCGTTACAGTTAAAAGTTACCCTACAGCGTTTCTGGTTTTAAAAAGCATGCGGCAGTTAAACTGAATTTCACAGATGATTAAATCCACTTAATCCACAGTTTATATGCGTGCTAATCTCTACAGCTTACATTATACCAGATCCAACAAATGTTGCTTCACGTGACGCTTCTGAGGAAACAACGTCTCATTTCCCTAAAAACTTATTTCCTCAATTCTTCTCTCCTCGCAAGGAAAAGACATAAGTAAGGGGAATGAGGAAGGAAATTCAAAGAATTGAGATGCACCTTCGGACTAAGCTCATTTTGACAAACCTATTAAAATTGCAATGAATAAACCCACGTTACAAAATTCAAATCAAATATTATTGGTGATTGGGCATTTAGTTTGTCTGAACATTTAATTTCAATGTAAATATCAAGGTTTTAGGTTTTATTTTTAAAAAAGATGTATCAAAAAATGTTTATCGCGATTTACTCAAAAGTTACAAATGAGACTGTTCATGTTTCGAAAATTGCTGCTGAATAAGTCAAACAGTTTCAAATTTGCTCTGCACAGTCTCAAGGAATACATTTTTTCAAAGTTTTGGTCATTTGTTTTCTATTGATGGCACTTTCTGTGGACTCAATGAAATGGCTCTCTTTAGGCCAAATGAGGTTCATATTACAGAGCCATTATTTCCTTATCATAGGCTCTCATTGAGCACAGATATTACTCATGCAAAGAAAATAAAAGAAAATGGTTGATAAACTTATTGTGTACTTGAGTATTATTTTCATATTAACAAGGATGCACCATTATATTTCTTTGAAAAGATATATTTTACGATATAAACCATTGACTTTTTTGAAAGTATATTACTGACGCACTGTAAATCAGTGCAGTTTTATAAAAGAGGTATGGTAATTTCCGTGGAAGCATGTAAACAATAAAGATAACCTAATTTTGCCATCTTAAAATGAATTGAATCCATAAATAAATATATCTCTTTCAAATAAGAAGCCATTTCATCATGCTGGATCATGCACAAATATCTTTCTCATTGTTCCTGATTTTTAGTCTTTATAAGTCAGCCTCAGAAAATTAATTCCATATCATATTTATGAAAATTATGCTCTGTATTAATTTCTGCCACCCTACCAACCTCTTTACGTTGACATGCAGAATAACTAATAAGCAAGAGCGAGTGAATACTTACTATTACACACTGCTGAACTGCAACAGCAAAGTAAAAGCAAGAAATATAGGAACATGGCTGTGGTTTCCACTCCAAATGTTGGTATCCAGAAAAAATACGTTTATTGTTGCTTTATAAGCAATAGAATAAAGTGTTCTAAAGGGCTACTTCACTGAGATGTTCCAGCTAACCCGCCTCCAGTGCCTGCCTCAGGGAATGAGGGCTGAACCACTGGTCAGTCAGAGTTAATTGCTAGATGACGTCAGCACTGCTGCTCACTTACAAAAATCGTATTTCTATCTTCGAATAGCTAAATTTTCCTAGATTTAACTGCATCCCAAATAGATATGATGTACAAAAATCATCACTTCAATTTATCCAGGCTTTCATAGGTATCATGTTTGGATAGGATGACAGATGTTGAAATCAAATTGAAAAGAGTGTATAAAGTAGATCTATGTGAGCTGTTTCATGTCTCTCCATGGGCAAAAAAAAAAAAAAAAAAAAGCAAAGGGGCAATTTATCCTAAAAATTAATTTGTGGCATGTTCCCTGTTTAAAAGGCCAGTATCTTTCCATCCATATAGTTTCACATAATTTTTGTTTTTTTACTGAGGTTTCTTACAGAGGCTTGGCCAGTGCCTCATTTTGGTTAAATTTTGATGGCTAATATTACTCATGGTAAGTGGAAATACACATTACCTTAATTCTATTTTATGGTGAACTGTGCCTTTAATGACATCAATAACCAACTAATGCTCTAAGCTCACTTACAGTCATTAAAAGGCCACAGGAAGTCATCATACACTGGCCGCCCTAAGAGTCCATTAGCAGAGTGAATCTCTGCCTTGATACGCCCAGTTTTTAATCTCTGCCAGCAACACTGAAAACAGAATACCAAAAGCAATTTCCCGTCTCAACACTTCTTCAGGAGCAGTGAGCAAACTCAGCCTTGCAATGACTCTCATTACCTTCTATCTTTCTTTTGGGGGGCCCAACGACAAAGCTGCTGAAGCTCCCTATTGTGTTTCTACCGTTTTAAATTCTTTTTTTGAAACAATTTATTCTTGCTTAGGTGCCTATGGCAGCCCCTAGAGCCATACAATACAAAGTTTTGAAATCTGCCATACTGATTGAGGACAGTCCCTTGATTCTTCTCCGCAAGTGTCATGTCTCTGCGTTGAGCACTCCAGCGCCACCAAGGAGGACCAAAAGTTGGAGGACCATTTATGCAAGTGACCCGAGAACAGTATACCTTATTTTCAAAATTTAAAACATCTGAGACCACATTGGCTAAATTAGGTCAGACATGAATTTTCCCACACAGGTTTATCTAATCTTGAAAGAAAATTCAGTCCCATTTGAAAGAAAAGGACAATTGAAGCACCTATTACTAAAACCCCATAAGTCACACTCGACTTGACTTGTGGGGTTTTAGTAATCAGTGCTTCAATTTCTCAGCAGTGCAACAAGCAGGCTAGTTTGTGCTTTGGCATGCCTCCTGCTGGACTTACTCAAAATTAACAAAGAAAGTACCAACAGCGCATCCACGTATGGGTACCTGTCTCTATTGCATTACAAATAAAATTATTATCTGATGGCTTGTAATAAGATGATTATCCTAATGATGACACATTGTAAGTTCTTTCTAACATCAATAATTCTGTTTACATGTTGTGTGTATCGATCACATTTCCTTGCAACTCTTTCTGTGAAATTCAAGGTGTTCATTCATAAGTATCTGACAAATTTTTGGGGTTGCTGAGGTATTGGATTTTCACAGCTTTATGCAGAATCAACATCCTTCACTATAGTGTTGATAATTGTGAACGAATTGTTATGCTGAGACTAATGTCAATAAACCTGACTCCATGAGCATCAGTCTTCGATCAGACACAGCCGTGCATTCTGTCGTCTTCAGTAAAATGTTTTTTCTTGGTCGAATTGATGGAGACTAAATTACATAACAATGAAAATGTACTCAAGCAACTTTGAGGAAGAACATCAGCTAAGGTAATAAATAAAGTTATGGAATTTAGGAGACAAAGGCTTTTTTCTCCCGGATGTTCATCACTCAGAAGACAGTCAATTTTAAATTATTTTTTGTCCTCCACATGTGCCTGGATGAGTGGATTTGAATTAATGTCCAGCTAATGCTCAATCACTCACTCCAAGGAGCCATTCTGGAAAAACCTTGGAGCCTCTGCCGTCTCATAATTTCAATGCCTTTCTAGGACTCCTCTTCAAATGTATTGTGGCAGACAAGAATCAATTTTGGGGTTTAAAAAAAGAAATGAAATCCCACAGCACATGTAATAAAGCATTTTTTCTCCTTTTCCCCCTTTTTAAATTATCAGAGATGTGCTGCTGAGTGACAAGCTCCATGCTTTTTACATGCTGGAAGGAAAGAATATTTCCCTCATGGGTGGCGATGATAGGTCAGGTTTAAGTGCTGGTTCACAAAGTCATAAACATCAATAACATTGCATTACATTACAGGCATTTTGCAGCTGGACGAAAAGAGCTGAAAGCTCCCAAGAAAGTAGAAGTTTTAGTGCCAGAGGAGGCACTGTAGTAAACCTATTGAGCAAAACAAGTAATATAATCCTAGTAGAACAAGATACAAATAAGAGTATCAATTATAGGGGGTAGGAAGTGTAGCCTGAAGAGGTGAATCAGACATAGAGATGTATACAACCCCATTTCTGAAATAGTTGGGACGAAGTGTAAATTGAGAATAAAATAAAAATGCAATAACTTTCAGATCATATGAGCTAATATGTTATTTATGATCGAACATAGATAACATTTCCAATGTTGAAACGGAGACATTTTACATTTTTATCCACAAATTGAGCTTCTTTCAAATTTTTTGGCTGCAACAGGTCTCAAAAAAGTTGGGACACAGGCAAAAAAGGGCTGAAAAAGCAATTAATATATAAGAGAATCAGTTAAAAGAAGATTTAGAAAGTAATTAAGTCAACTGGCATCAGGTGTGTAACATGACTGGCTATAAAAGGAATGTCTGAGAGAGGCTGAGTCTCTCAGAAGAAAAGATGGGCAGAGGCTCTCCAACCTGTGAAGGCTTGCATAAAAAAAATTGCGGAATACTTTAAAAACAATGTTCCTCAATGTCAAATTGCAATGGCTTTGAAGGTCTCATCATCGACAGTGCATAACATCATCTAAATCTTTAGAGAAACTGGAAAAATCTCTGCGTAAGGGACAAAGACAAAGTCCTTTACTGGATGCCCATGATCTTTGGGCCCTCAGACGCCACTGCATCACTCACTGGCATGATTCTTTCATTGACATTACCAAATAGGCCCAAGAATACTTCAAGAAACTGCAGCCTGTAAACACAGTCCACCATGCCATCCACAGATGCCACCTAAAACTCTGTCATGCAAAAAGGATGTCATTGTTGAGCATGATCCAGAAGCGCTGACGTGTTCTGTGGGCCAAGGCTCATTTAAAATAGACTGCAGCAAAGTGGCAAAGTATCCTGTGGTCAGACGAGTCCAAATTTGACATTCTGGATGACAATCATCGGCGTTGTGTCCTCTGAGCTAAAGAGGAGAAAGACCACCCCTCCTGTTATCAACATTCAGTTCAAAAGCCAGCATCTCTGATGGTATGGGGATGTATTAGTGCATATGGTGTGGGACACTTGCATGTTTTGAAAAGCACCATGAATGCTGAAAGGTATATAAAGGTTTTAGAGCAACATATGCTCCGCTCCAGATGACATCTATTCCAGGGAAGGCCTTGTGTATTTCAGCAGGACAATGCAAAACCACATACTGCAGCTATTACAACAGCATGGCTCCATAGTAAATGAGTCCGTGTGCTGAACTGGTCTGCCTGCAGTCCTGATCTTTCACCAATTGAGAACATTTGGCACATAATTAAATGAAAAGTCCGTCAAAAGAGACCCAAAACTCTCCAGCAGCTGGAAGCCAGTATTAAGCAAGAGTGGGATCAAATTCCAATGGCTAAACTCAAGAAACTTGTCTCCTCAATGCCCACATGCCTCCACTCTGTGTTAAAAAGAAGAGGGGATGCTACACCATGGTAAACAGGCCCCTGTCCCAACTTTTTTGAGAACTGTAGCAGCCATCCAATTTGAAATGAGCTAATTTCATGGATAAAATTGTAAAATTTCTGTGTTTCAACACTTGCAGTGTTATCTCTGTTCTATTGTGAATAAAATACTGGCTGGTTTGAAAGTCATTGCGTTTTGATTTTATTCACAATTTACATTTTTTCCCAACTATTTCGGAATTGGGGTTGTAATAGAACCAGAGACGATGAGGAAGAACCTTTCACTCAGTTAGCATGTTAGCTTCCGGCTTCCGCGTGTCCCACTGGAGACAATTTTGTGGCCAACGACATGGCGGCTCCATAGACACCAATTGAAAAGTGCACATTATTTGGTACCACTTTATTATAAGGGGACATGAATCATGTAGTTATCATGCATTACTTCATGCATGATTTGCTCATGAGTTTATTATGATTAATGCATACTTTCATGCAATGACATCACATCAACTAAAGCATTACTTACTTTAATGTATTCATCATGAATCAAAAGTAATTAAGCATGATCATGATGAGTTCATGGTTGATTAAAGACAGTCGTTTCACTTTTGCCAAGAAATTCGATGAAAAGAGTGAAAAGTGTGTTTGCATTCTGGATTAACAGTGTTTCTAATTCCCCTCGAATACATTCGCCAATCCGCACATCCGGCACACTTTCTTGGCCATTTGTGCCGTGTAATCAGATTGGCAATCTTATGAAATGTTGCCAGAAATAAGCATCCATGGAACACCATTTTTATAGATGGCGTCGGTCAATTCTGTACTTCCTGGGCTGAGGTAGCAAGCCTAGCATCTCCTATTGAAATTAACAGTTGGGAATTTCCTTGCTGTCTCCAGTTCTATTATATTACCTCCATGGAATCAAAGGACAATGCTTGAAGGTGTAAGACTTTGGCTTTGCAACCCCTCCCCTGATGCATTCCATCACCTCCGCCTTAACGGGCAACAGGTTTGGCCCGTTAAGGTCGAGGTGAGGGCAGAGTATAAAGAGCTGGCAGTTGACAGCCCTAATTAGTCCTGCATTTTGATCTTGTACTGGCGTTTGCGACTTGTGCTGCTCCCGTCTGTAGCTCTGTTTTATTTTTATAATTCAAACCGACAGTTTATTTCTTACCTGCCTGGCATTTGAGCCTTTCGTCCACTTGGGCCCCTGGTCCCAGTGCCCGCTGGATTGTTTTAGGCATCCAGCGGGACACTAACCATGACAGAAGGAGGTCAAAGTTTCAATTGTGAATGCATAAAGTCCATCCATACATTCTCTTTACCGCCTCTTCCTCACTAGGGTCGCAGAGGGGCTGAAGCCAATCCCAGCTGACTATGCGCAAAATGCAGGACCCACTCTGAACAGCTCACCAAGCCAGGGCATGCACACGGTTCACTCACACCTATGGGCAGCTCAGGAGGAAGGAGGAAGGAAACCCACACAAACACTGGAAGAACATGCAAACTTCACACAGAAAAGCCCCAGGCAAGATTCAAGCCCATGACCGTCTTACTGCAAGACAGCAGTGCCAATCACTGAGCCATCATGCCGCCCCAATGCACTGAGTCTTGGCACAATATGTTTGCACAGACATAACTGGAGGTCAAAGTAGTCAGGCTGGGGTGCTGCCCCCTCTGGTCGCCCACCTGATAGAACGTACACGAGCAGTCGCTGGGTGTTCCAGCAGACGGGTGTGATAAGAGCTTGAGGTAATTGCAAGGGAGGAGTCCTGTGCACAGCGTGAGCTTACAGTTTGATTACAGAGGAGGCCACAGAATGTGCCGCAGATAGGGGTACTCATCAGCAATAATACCGGCCCCCTTGATTGTTCACTTGCCGTGATTACCATGTGAGGTGCTGTCAGACATCCCCACGTGTATACAGACAGATTATACACGCATACGCACACATACAAACACAATCACTCCACCACTCGCATGTATGCACAAGCAAATGTACCCATACAGCCAAGCACACACAGATGCACGAATAAACACTTGCATACACGTGCATTTTCAACACATACAGTCAGGTCCATAAGTTTATGAACAGTGACTATTTTCTTTTTTCTTTCAACGCTTTTAGCCATTAGATTTTATTTGAAATGAAAAAAATCAAGATGTGCCTGAAGTGTGGACTTTCATGATTAATTTTAATAGTTTTCGAAAAATATAGCATGAATCAGGTAAAAATTACAACCATTCTTATATTATTTTAGGGGCTCAATAGTAAATAGACAAACTAACATAATCATAACATTATTTCTAATACTTGGCTGCAGATCCTTTGCGGTCAATAACTGCCTGACATCTGTGACCCATATCCATCACCAGATACTGAGTTCCCTCCCTGGTGGCACACTGCCAGGCCTTCACTGCTGGTGTTTTCGGTTCCTTCTTGTTCTAGAGGTGTTTAACCTCTTCAGCACGTGAAATGCACAATCAGTTGGAATCAGGCCTGGTGACAGACTTGGCTATCGTTGATAATTCCTCTTAATGACCATAAAATACCTTGGGTTGCTTTCTCAGTATGCTTTGGGTCATTTTCCATCAGCAGTATGATGCACTATGCAGTACAATTTGAAGCATTGGACTGAATCTAGGCAGATGATGAAGCCAAACAAAATTATTAACTGCTCTGTGGTTTTTAGCCTGCAGTCACATCATCTAAAAGCACAGGGCGGTCTGTTGGCTGTAACGAAGGCCTTCAGAAACTTCGCCTTTCAATACGTAATAACCTAAACCTCTCACAGTTTACTTTTCCCGATTAGCAACAGTTGCTCAGACTAATTGCTTGAATGACAGTCAAATTTATTTTTTACAGCATTGTAATACATTTCGCCACAAAATTATTTGGCATCTTGTTCTGCACATAAATGGCGCCTTACAACATCAATATTTCTTTATAAATTCTGCGCTCATGTAGCTCTTAAAATGGCTCAGATTTGGGTAAATTGGTTTGCAAGGCTCATAGCTGTATGTCATGAGAATCCATTCTATATTCTGATTGTAGTCACACCTACAGGGAGTTTGGCGCTACATGCATCAGGTTCGGCTGTTACTGTACATACATTTTCGACCAATTGTGGAACGAGCTCTCCATTGTAAGAATGGACGAGAGCCAATCATGTCACGAGATGACAATGGACCTGTCCACTCACTGCTTCGTAATCCATATTGAAATTGGATGACGACAAGGCTGCAGCTCAATTTCGAAGAGCGCACACCAGAACAAAGTAAGTTTTTCATTCTTGATATGTTTACTTTATTGTCACTTGGTCATGCTACGGTAAATGCTACATTATTTCTTCCCGCATAAAAAGCAGTGTTTTTGAGTTTCGACTTAGGTTTTTTTCCTGCAAATTCGCGTTTATATAATGTTAGGTTATTTCTGTTATATCGCCAACACCAAACTTAACGTTTTTTTCCCTTCGTTAAGGCATTTCATGATAATGTATGAATTAAACCCACCTTAAATACATGTGTACAACTGAGATAGAAAGGTATTTCTGAGTTTAAATCAAGTTTTTTTTGTGTCGTGTTTTTCGGTCGTATGCTTCAGCTTGTTTATGCTGGATGCAGCCTCAGCCGTCGCAATAATTTTGCTTAGAAATAAGAATTTACAAACTACTTTTAATAGTTTAAAGTTCAGTACGAAGGAAAATGAATTGTTAGAGCATGTCATATTGCCATGGCATCATTTAGCTCGCAGTATGCTTCCCCAGCTTTGGCGCAGAGTGACAATCATAAGGATGGCAAAAATAAATGCTGCTAAGTCAGCAAAAGTTTTAAATTTTTTTTGCATTTACATTGCCATCCTTCCAATGCCATATCAATTATATAAATATGGGCAATAGGCATTCACTTTCTCATTATCATTTCTTAATGTAGGTCGTGTATTGGTCTTGGTTGTTCAGTTGATAAATTGTTTGCTTGTCAATCAGGCAAACTTAAACATGAAGAGCTTGAGGGCAATCGAGCGGTAAAGAGTGCTGTTACTGAAGGCCCTCAGAACACCTGACGGCAGGCGCGGTCTGGCCATCTGAGCGTTTTAGTGAATCACAGAACGGCCGGTACTCCAAGACGGCCGACGGTCGACAAGCAGTCATCACGTTTTTTTTTGTTTTTTGTGTGTGTGTTTGTTAATCTCTTTCCTCACACTCACGTCCTGGGGCGGACTAGCTATGGGAATACAGGGAGTTTTCCCAGTGAACAGCTCCGTTCAGCTTAAAAACCCGTCAAATTCTCACCCGGACGGCCCGCAAGATATTGACTGACCGCCGTAGTGGGTTATGTACAAGCGGCATAGATTAACAAATGCATGAGCTGATTGTCGAACAGTTTAAAAACAACATTCCTCAATGAGTTATTGCAAGAAATTTAGGGATTTCATCATCTACGGTCCGTAATATCGTCAAAAGGTTCAGAGAATCTGGAGAAATCACTGCACGTAAGCGACAAGGCCAAAAACTAACATTGAATGCCCGTGACCTTCGATCCCTCAGGCGGTACTGCATCAAAAACCGACATCAGTGTGTAAAGGACATCACCACATGGGCTCAGGAACACTTCAGAAAGCCACTGTCAGTAACTACAGTTCATCGCTACATCTGCAAGTGCAAGTGAAGACTCAACAATGCAAAGAAATAGCCATTTATCAACAGCACCCAGAAACGCCACCGGCTTCGCTGGACCCAAGCTCATCTAAGATGGACTGATGCAAAATGGAAAAGTGTTCAGTAGTCCAGACCTGTCACCCATTGAAAATGTGTGGCGCATTATGAAGTGTAAAATACGACAACGGAGACCCTGGACTGTTGAACAACTTAAGCTCTACATCAAGCAAGAATGGGAAAGAGTTCCACCTGAAAAGCTTCAAAAATTGGTCTCCTCAGTTCCCAAAACGTTTACTGAGTGTCGTTAAAAGGAAAGGCGATGTTACAGTGGTAAAAAAAGCCCCTGTGCCAACTTTTTTGCAATGTGTTGCTGCCTTTAAATTCTAAGTTAATGATTATTTGCAAAAGAAAAAAATGTTTCTCAGTTTGAATATTAAACATCTTGTCTTTGCAGTGTATTCAATTGAATATAAGTTGAAAAGGATTTGCAAATCATTGTATTCTGTTTTTATCTACGATTTACATAACGTGCCAACTTCACTGGTTTTGGGTTTTGTAGTTGTCCTTCACTATTAGGATTCTTCTAAGATAAGACCTCATAGTGCTTATTTAGGCCTATATATTTGCTTATGCTACAGAAATAACCGAAAAACTGTTTTCTTGCAAATAAAAACGATTTACGGGCTTTGGATATTCCCGATATATTTAATTTTGTTGTCCCCCGTCGCCCCGGCGGGACGGGGCACATAGAAATGCTGTTCGTCCGTCCGTCCGTCCAGGAACAGTGTACTCACAATAACTTTTGACAGCTTTGATGGAGGATCACCAAATTCACACCACATATGCCTCTCATGAAGGCCTTGCTCAAGTTCAATGATGATTGACTTTGACCTAGTTCTCAAGGTCACTGAGCAAAAACATGTGAAGAACACTGTACTCGCAGTAACTTTTGACAGCTTTGATGGAGGCACACCAAATTCATATGACATTCTTATTGGTTTGTAAGGTAGATCTCAGCCATGGGCACAAAACTGTGCCTTGGGGATGTGTCCATCATCCACAAGTCATGAAAATTGTAATCTCTCTCATGACCCATGGTTATATTTAGCTCATATCACAATGATCCATTCCTCATCCATCTCTCTGTTCAACCAATGAGCTACAGTGTCATTGTACCTTACATTATTAGTGGTACAGTGCACCACATTATTTTCAGCCATCAAAACAGTTTTTGCCACATGTTTCTGGTCACTTGTGCGACGGGAGACACAAGGCCTTCAGGCCAGCAGGCCATTTTTGTTTTCGTCCTTAAGTTTAGGAAGGCAGGCTTGCTGGGAAATTTGTTTGACCAATGGCCTTGCTTGTCCCCTGCTGCGGTGACGGTCTAAAAACGCGTTTCTACGACTACATGATCACAAAAATGTCAGAAAGCAACGGAGAGGCGGGAAAGTGAAGAGGAAGCAGATCTGAAGCCTCAGGCTTTCAAATGCAAACTAAAAACCGACCAGCTGTTTTGCCACGATAATCCTCATGCAGCAAGCAGTTCTCTTTTGGAGGGGGACACAAAAGCAGGAAGACTGACGTTAAATTAATTGGCTATCGCAAGTATGAGTTCAGGTAAAATTTGCTTGAGCTTACGTAACGACCCCAATAAACAAGTTATTTGCATACTATTTGATGCATATTGATTCGTTATTTTACGGTGCCAAAAAAATTGGTCTTAGAATATAGCAAGACTTCACAAATGTTCAATTCCAAAACCCTGTTGTTCAGAATCACCCATCATTAAACTTGCAACCAAGTTTCTGCGGTTCTGAGGCTAGTGAGCTATTCTACGCCCATTAGAGTCTGTTGGTAAAATATGTAACTTCATTTTTAAAAAGGCTATGAATGAATCAATCCAAATGATGCAGTGGTCTTTTGGGGGGCATTGCATTTTTCAATGTCGCATTTCTGTTTCACATCCATTCATGTAATAATGAAGATGATAATAATAATAATAATAACAATAATAATATTTATGTAAAATACATTAGTTATATGTTGACAATGGTATGTTTTCAATATAGAATGGCATCGTTATATTCAGTTTATTTCAGGACATCTTTCAGGCAAATAAAATTTTTAATATAAATAGGTATTACCCACCCAACCCCTGCCAATGGAATAATAAGTTCACTCACATGTACAACGTACATAAGTACATGTACATAGGGGCGGCTGGTGGACTAGGTGATTTGTTAACATCTGCTAAGATCACACATGCATATAGCCACTGGGTTTGTATGTTAGATAAACACAACAATTATTTTGTTGTAGGCTAATTGGTGTTATATTAACTCAATAACTAATAATATCAATGTCTTAAAGGTATTATTGTCAATTGTGATGTTAAAATGCATACTTTTTTGTCAAATAATGTGAAATTTTTTTCGACCAGCCACTACCTCCCCATCCCCGCCGTCTGGAAAGTGGGCCGGTCACAAATGAATTCCCGGGCCACTTTTTTTGCCCCAGTCCGCCCCTGCCTGACGGCACGCCACAGCCTATAGGCAGCCCTACATGCTCAGGTTTAACCTTACTTTGCAAGTGAGGTGATATGCATCAGATCTATGGCAGTTCTTTCCATACTATTTTGTTCCAGAACTCTTCAGTCCTTATATATATATATATATATATATATATATATATATATATATATATATAATAAAGCATTCTTAGTTGGTATATCTCTGGGACATTATTTTATTCCCATTCCAATTTTCAATTTTTACTGTGATTTCTCAAATAATTCCAGCTCAATAACATAGTTACCCAGCTTGGCACTAATGTGGTGCTAATGTCTATCCAGACTTGAAGTGTGACAGGTCACGATAAAACTGTGACACATCTGGTACTGTGTACCCTTAGGTTACAATAATTGATGTAAAATGTGGTGTCAAAAGCAAAACTGAGCCAGGTGTCGCCTTCGGCAGACATCTTGAGATAAGGACCTAAAAATTTAGCTCTTTCTGTGAGTCTACCATATCTACATGCATATCTGCCAAGTTTCATTCAATTCCAGGGGGTCACCAACTCAACTGCTTCAAAAAGTGCCATTTTCTCATGGAATGGCTCTTAAAGTAAGTTCACGAATACGTCGCACATGTTAGTTCCACCAAAAGATTTTTTACCCCATACTGTGTGTCCCACATGCACTAACAGTAGATGCCTAAAATTAGGCTATTTTGGGTCTATGCCTGACTTCACTGGCCTATAAAGCAATAACTAAGTTTTATTTCAATGTTTTAAAACTTTGCTCATGCAACTTTCATCATTAAAGAAGAAAATGTATCCTTTCAATGTCTTTTCACAAGAATAAGCCATAGAATATAGGTATATAAGACCCAAAATAAAGTTGCACCTGAAATAATAATTCCACAGTCCAATATTTATTGATTTTCATACATTTCCATACTTTTCTCACCAAATGAGTAAAACTTTTGGAAGGAAAGAAAATCTGGCTTAGTAAAAGGAGTTAGAATTGGTTTTCCCAGTAATTTAAAATCCCAAAATTTTAGGCAAGGGTTAAGTTTAGACCAACTATGGGTATCAGATTAGGCCATTACTGCTTGTTCTGTATGTATTATAACCATACAAATACTTTGCATTTGTTCATAAAATTACCCAAATAATGCCCAAAAAATTTTGAGGAGGATCTGAGAAAGTTGAATTGAATTCATTTGTTGAATTGACATGGAATGACTCCATGATGTATCAAAGCCAAACTTGATAAATAGAGTTGAGACCCCATTTGCAGGAAGCGCAAATAAGGTGCGGGATTTCACTCCTCGGTGGTCATGCAATAAGCAAAAGTGTGCTTTGGCTCATAACTGTTTGCTTAATAAAATATTAGCCTCTGGTAATATTAAGGATGGTCACAAAGGCCACACTGGATTTTTTTTAAAGTTACATCTTTTTCACAAGCCAAATTTTTTTTTCCAGTTTTCACCAAATATTCTACAGATGATCCTCAGCCAAAAGGGAATCCTAAGGGAATCGTTTGGATTTTTTTATGGTTTTCTAAAGCATTTGCCAGTAAAGCAGCTGAAGACAAAATTAGCTCATACTACCTCAGCAACGCTTTATTTATTTATTTATTTTATTTATTTATTTATTTCAGACATAATAGTCCATAGTGTATAAAGGAGGTACAATATGTAGAAATATATTCACAGTCTGTAACAAGTATAAAGCATTTTGTGCCAATAATCAACAAGTGAAGAACTAAAATAGACACTAGAATTCACAATGGCAAAGATTATAAAATTAACACAAGTTTGTAAAAGAGATAAAAAATTAAAGATTGATTTCCTCAACATCTCAGCAAATGAACGTATACCATTAGAAACAAACATGTGACTAGCACTGCACCTTCGACTAAAACCATGGATTATTCTAACTACATTGTTAAAAGCTACTCGGAGCAAATGAAATGTGGAATATTTAAAATCAACCCATAAATAACACAGGTATACATTTGAACAAAAAGACATAAACAACCTATTCTTAACAGCAATAGAACAAAAGTGAAAAGTTCTTGAAATCATATTTCCTCGACCATAGAGAGATCTGACTGTAGCACACATATCATTATCATCTGTCAAATCATTAGTTACCACATGGCCAAGATATTTATAACTTTTAACATATTCTAATGCCACATTATCCAAAACTACATCTATGAACACATTATGATTATTGGTATCAAACTGCATAATCTTAGACTTTTCGGAGTTGAAAATAATATCATGGGACTGACCATATTTGGAACAAATATCTTAGAGATGCTGAAGTCTACCGCAATTTTCACTAGATGGTCTTGTGCAACAATGTCCATTTTATTCTGTAGGAAACACAAAAGTTCATTAACGATCGTCGGTGGTGGTTCAGAAAGTCCATCATGAGACGGCATGACCACACTGGTCGCCATGTCCGAAGAGTCCTAGTCCTTGCCGCAGGTTTCAACAGCACCACGGCACAATCCGCTGCAATCTCACGATGAAATGTTTGTTTCACAGCGAAGAAACGGTGTCACTTCACATACTGATGCAGACTAAAAAAGCGAATAATTACAGCAGTAGCTACTACCGTTTACTACCGTAAAACTGCCGTTAGCAAAAAAAAATGTTGTTTAAATAAATTGCTGATTCCTCAGAGAAACGGAACGCTCAAATAAA
This sequence comes from Gymnothorax reevesii, assembly GCA_029721435.1. Lineage (NCBI taxonomy): Eukaryota > Metazoa > Chordata > Actinopteri > Anguilliformes > Muraenidae > Gymnothorax > Gymnothorax reevesii. The sequence goes on from CM056583.1 coordinate 74,982,053, forward strand.
TATTCATTCGAAAACTACAAAACATCCAAACGTGGTCGGATAACCCTCCTGACGGAGGATTCTTCACAGTATTTGCGCTTCAAGGAATGGACATGCAATGTCTAAAATCTCTACAGTCTGCAGTTTCAGTAGGAGAAGAAACACTGTGTTATTTGAAAATCTGCCAGGTTAGTTTTGCGGAGCATGTTGTCGCGGTAACTGACTCCTGGTAACTGGCTTTAATTTATCAAAACAAACTTATCAAATTTATCAACAGCCGAATTTGAGGAAGCAAAAGAAAAAAGAAATTGTGTCATTTCAAACATTGCTCTCTAGTTGAATACTATCTGGCATTTTTTTTAACTTGAAGGTTTATTTCAGGTAGTATGTGGAAGAGCCCAAAGCAGTGAATAGTCTTTACTCATCCACTGTATCTTCCAGCTTTGCTGTAGTATTGTAAGCTCACAGAGAGCATGACATTTGTCAATAACAACTGAAGAATAATCATGGTTAAAAAGAGGAAAACAAGGACTGGGACTTCCTAAAATCTTTTTCTCCAAGAGATAAAAGCTCCATTTTAAACACTAAGATAACTTCTGTGCACGTTAGTCACCACTAATAACATTTCTTGCTCTGAGTAATTATTTCAAAACATCCGAGACCACATTGGCTAAATTAGGTCAGACTTGAATTCTACAACACAGGTTTATCTAATCTTGAGAAAAAATTCAGTCCCATTTGAATGAAAAGAACAATTTCTTAGCAGTGCAACAAGAAGGCCTAGTTTGTGCTTAGGCATGCCTCCTGCTGGATTTACTCAAAATGAACAAAAAGAAGTACCACCAGCGCAACCCCTTGTGGATACTTATCAGTATTGCATTACAAACAAAATTATGATCTGATGGCTATTAATAAGATAGTTATCCCAATGATGGCACATTGTATGGTCTTTCTTACATCAATAATTCTGTTTTCATGATGAGCCCTTCTATCACATTTCCTTTCTGTGAAATTCAGGGTGTTCATTCATAAGTATTTAACAAATTTTTGGGGTTGCTGAGGTATTGGATTTTCACAGCTTTATGCAGAATCAACATCCCTTGCTATAGTGTTGATAATTGTGAATCAATTTGTTACGCTGGGACTAATGTCAATAGACCTGACTCTATGAGCATCAGTGTTAGATCAGACACAGCCGTGCATTCTGTCATCTTGAATGAAGTGTTTTTTCTTGGACGAATCGATAGAGACTAAATTAAATAACAATGGAAATGTACGCATGCAATTTTGAGGAAGAACATCAGCTAGGGTAATAAATAAAGTTATGGAAATAAGGAGGCAAAGGATTTTTTTTACCTAGGATGTTCATCACTCAGAAGACAGTCAATTTTAAATTATTTTTTGTCCTCCACATGGCTGCATGAGTGTATTTTAATTAATGTCCAGCAAATGCCCAATCACTCACTCCAAGGATCCATTCTGGAAAAACCTTGTGGCCTCTGTGGTCCCAAGATTTCTATGCCTTTCTAGGACTCCTCTTCAAATGTATTATGGTAGACAAGAATCAATTTTGGGGTAAAAAAAATCCCACAGCACACATAATAAAGCATTTTTTCTCCTTTTCCCCCTTTTCTATGTTATCAGAGATGTGCTGCTGAGTGACAAGCTTCATGCTTTTTACATGCTGGAAGGAAAGAATATTTCCCTCATGGGTGGCGATAATAGGTCAGGTTTAAGTGCTGGTTCACCAAGTCATAAACATTGATAATATTACATTACATTTTGCAAATGCGCTCATCAATAGCATTTAGGGAGACTAAAAGAGCTGAAAGCTCTTGAGGGCATAGCAATTCAAGTGCCAGAGGAAGCAACAGACAATTCGGACTCTGTAGTAAACCTGTTGAGCAAAACAAGTGATATCATCCGATAGAACAAGCTATGAATAAGAGTATCAATTATGTGGGGTAGGAAGTGTAGCCTGAATAGGTAAATCAAAGGACAATGCTTGAAGGAGGTCAGAGTTTCAATTGTGAATGCATATAGTCCATCCATACACTCTCTCTACCATTTCTTCCTCACTAGGGTCGCAGGAGAGCTGGAGCCAATCCCAGCAGACCATAGGCAAAATTCAGGACCCACTCTGGACAGCTCACCAATCCATCACAGAGCATGCACACGGTTCACTCACACCTATGGGCAGTTTAGTGTCTCCAATTAGTCTGATGTGCTTGTCTTTGGACCGTAGGAGGAAACCCACACAAACACTGGAAGAATATGTAAACTTCACACAGAAAAGCCCCAGGCCAGATTAAAACCCATGACCGTCTTGCTGGGGGACAGCAGTGCCAATCACTGAGCCACCATGCCGCCCAAATGCACTGATGGCACAATATTTTTGCACAGACATAACTGGAGGTCAAAGTAGTCAGGGCTGGCGTGCCACCCCCACTGGTCGCCCACCTGACAGAATGTACACAAGCAGGCGCTGAGCGTACCAGCAGAGGGGTGTGATAAGAGCCTGAGGTAATTGCAGTGGAGGAGTCCTGTGCACAGCGTGAGCTTACAGTTTGATTACAGCGGAGGCCACAGAACGCTGCTACAGATGGGGGTACTCATCAGCAATAATACCGGCCCACTTGATTGTTCACTTGCCGTGATTACCATGTGAGGTGCTGTCAGACATCTACATGCATACACAGCCACGCACACTCACTCCACCACTCGCCACATACACATCTAGTGATAAAAATGATTTGTGTTACTATCGTCCAGTTTCTATTTTGCCAATTCTGTTCAAGGTTCTGGAAAGAGTAGTTTATAATAGAATGAATAGCTACCTGGACAAGTTATACATCATTATGCCATCCCAGTATGGTTTCAGGAAAAACACTGCTACTTGCATGGCAGTACTTGACCTAATTGAAAAGCTCAACGATGCCATCGATAAAGGGTATTGTGGTATTGGCATTTTTCTGGATTTATCTAAAGCATTTGACACTCTTGATCTCAACATCCTAATTAATAAGGTCCACCACTATGGCATTCGAGGCCTAGCACTGGATTGGCTCCGAAGTTATTTGCTTGGGAGACACCAGTGTGTTTATATAAGTCACTTCAATTCATTAAACAAATCCATCAAATATGAGGTTCCTCAGGGTTCAATTTTGGGGCCGTTTCTCTTCATCTTTCAGTACCGGAGCAGAAAAAGGAAAGTTAAAGAGCAGGTTAAGTGAATAAAGATGGATCGCTGCTGTATGATAACAAGGATATTGTGGATGCCTTAAACAGTCACTTTGTTGAAAATTTTGCCTCAGAGGGGGTCTTTATTTGGCCAGAGGGAATGTTAAATGCTCAAGATTATTTCACGGAAATTGAGGTCAGGGACAACAAAGTATTAGACAAGTTGCATAAACTAAAGGCAGATAAGGCGGCAGGTCCTGATGGCTTATATCCTGGAGTGCTCAGGGAAGTTGGTGAGATCATCTTTAAGCCGCTATCCGCCATCTTCAGATGGTCTTTAGAAACTGGAGAAATACCAAATGATTGGAAACAGGGCAATATAATACCAATATATAAGAAAGGGGACTGTACCGAGCCAGGAAATTTCAGGCCAGTCAGTTTAACTTGTATTGCCTGCAAAATATTGAAATCTATCATAAAAGATCAGCTGGACTTATTTCTTGAATGTAACAGTATCTTGAGGGATAGCCAACATGGTTTCCGTAAGGGAAGGTCATGCCTGACAAACCTTCTGGAATTTTTTGAAGCGGCCACCAAGACTTATGACCAGAGCAGGGCTTATGATATTAATGATACTTCTCTTGTACAACACATTCGTCAGACCACATCTGCAGTATTGTGTACAGTTCTGGGGACCATACTTTAAGACAGATATAGAGACTCGAGAGAAAGTTCAGAGAAGAGCCACTAAGCTAGTTCCAGGTATAAAAGATGAAAGCTATGAGAAGAGGCTGAAGATCCTTAATCTCTTTAGTCTCAGGAAAAGGAGACTGAGGGGTGATTCGATTGAGGTCTTTAAATATGTTAAAGGGATTATCAAAGTGAATTATGTAGGATTCCTTCGACCAAGTGTTGTGAGTAGAACTCGGGGTCACAAATGGAAGTTGACCAAAGATAAATTTAGCACTGATATTCGGAAATATTTCTTCACCCAAAGAGTAATTTCAATGTGGAATAGCTTGCCTGACCATATTTTTGAGGCAGAGACCTTGGGGGTTTTCAAGAGCAGGCTTGACTTAAAGCTAGATACCACTGAGTCATTGAGTATCTGAAGGGATATATTCACAATAGTATTAAGAAACTGGCAAGGATAGTTGGGCTGAACAGCCTGTTCTCGCCATTCATGTAATGTTATCTACTTATTGTACAGGACTTTGTTCATTCCTCGTGCGTACTACATAAAGCATTGTTTGCTGATGACACCAACTTGTTTCTGTCCCACAAGAATCTAAGTGAGTCAAATCCAATTCAACAAATCTTAAATAGTGAGCTCAAAAAAGTAGATACTTGGTTTAGATGAAACTAGAAAAGCACTCAGGGAGCGCAGACCTCCGCCAGGTGGCAGCAAAACCCTAAAGCACGGCGATTGGAACTCCGGCCCATTGCACGACAATTGAAATAGAATTTCCAAGTTGTCTATAGCTATGTTGCCATCGACTTGTCAATCAAACTATCTGAAGTTCGCCAAAAATATTCATGCGAAATAAGCAGGTGAAAATGCGTTCCATCAAACGTCATTAAAGGGAATAAAAAGTTTTACGTAATGACGCCACATGCTGTTATGCGGTCAAATTGCTGTATCGAATGGATTTCTGACATTTTAAGCTGTTTCAATTCATTTTCGCACTGAATTGCAGAACCTTCAAGTGAACAAAAGTAGTGTGTTAGGCTAACACACTACTTTTGTTCACTTGAAGGTTCTGCAATTCAGTGCGAAAATGAATTGAAACATTCAATTCAATAGTCAGTGTTAGCTGACTAATTTAGCTAGTAAGCCAAAATGAATTGCATCTACCACAAATGATGATAATTTGCACAAGTTGTACGTGCTTATGTGCCAGCTCTTAGCAACATAGCAAACCATTATCAGAAGGCAACGACGACATCAAAACACTGTCACAATGCAGTTGCAGATTTATTCGGCAAATTACGTTTCCATCAGCATTTATCGCACAAGCCTTGTACCGATCAAAAGAAAATCCGATCAGATCAACCGTATAAACTTTGTGTCAATATTCTTCAAATCAAGTCGAATGTCACTGTTTCCATAAGGCATTTTTAAGTCGATATGACTTCATTCGCATAAGAAAGTGTGGATGGAAACATGGCTTGTGGTGAGCAAGCATTCTATCCGATGTGCTATTCTAATTGGCTATGTGCACAAAATGGGGCTGAGTAAATTCTGAAATACACTGGCTCGCTTTACTATTTTAAGTTTGCTTCTGTCATTTATCAGTCTACATCAGATGCTGAGCAGGTGACAGGAATATAATCCCAAAAAATGTGATTTTAACTATTGCCGCTGTTCCCAAGACTTGTCCTAATTAACCGTGAATGATGTTTGCATGGTTTGTCTCGATTAGCTGCTACTGTTTGTTCATTGGCACTTTTAATGAGACATTAGCTGCCCTACTGATAAAGATGGTTTCCGACGCTTTTACCTAGCATCATTTCCAGCCGTTTGCTCTGGTGACTGTCATGAACTGGCTTACAGCCACAAACATCCAGTGTTGCACGACCCAAATTTCCTTATTAGATTAATATCTGGAGCTAGCTTTCATTTTGTCATCGAGCAGTAGCAAAGTTGAGTAGCTAGCAAGGCTTGCTAGACAGCTAGCAAGATTTTCTGTTTAGGTTTTATATTGAATTTACTTTTACATCTTCTGATGCAACTGGCTTGCTAGTACAGCAATATTGTTATTGTTTTCTTAGATGTGCTCAGCTAACCATATAGCTCCAGATGTGATAGTCTTGAGAGTGCAACTGACAGCGAGTGGGAAGGGAAACTAAGTATTGACAATATTAAAATATGCGTGGATCGAATGTTAGATTTATGAAACAGCATTTCGAAGTTATGGATAATTTACACATTAATTATCAGATATTTTCATTTTATCTGTCGCTTAAAGCCAGCTCATCACTCATCAGTGAGAGCGGCTAGAAATGTGTTGCTAGTTAGAAATCCTCCCGTTTCTCGTTGGAGCGGCAAATGCCTCATTAAGAGTGCCAATGAACAAACATCAGTAACAGATAAAAACACCAAATCATTGGGGAAAAAAACGAAGGCTAAAATGCACTGGTCTCAGTGTCGTGTACAGAGGACCACAAATCTGGAATGAGCTTGATGTTTAACTAAAAATGTCACATTCTCTCTCCATCTTTAAGGAAAATCGACAAAAGCAACTTTTATCTACATATGATTAGTTACTGCTTCTGTGAAGAGTTTTGCTCATGGATGAGATGATCGGTGCTCTTTATTCATTAATATTGTCTTGACCTGCATGTCTTGGGGTCCGATGAATGCCTGAAGTCTAATCGTAACTTTTTTGAATATATACATTCATAGAACCAAAAAATAAAAAAATAAAGAAGTTCAATAAATAAATAAAAATTGATGCTTGTGATACCGCCTTGATTGTTGCCCTCATATATGCACAGTATTTTCCTTCAATGAAAGCATTTACTGAGTATTTATTTATATACATGTATATAACAGATCAAGATACTCTTGCAGTAATGAACTGTACTTGTGTCACTAGACAACTCTGTTTTAATTTTTTTTCATTTTTAATTTTTCTTTCTCCTGCCTATGGACTACTGACGCATATTAAATGCTGGGATTGCCTGTTGAATGTCTGTTTGTATCTCATGTTCATGGATATTCCGGCCAGTATCCTGTCTGGCATTATTATGTTTGAGAGAAATTGGGCCCCCCCTTAAAAGCTTTAAATAGCTTCCTTGGGGTGATGATGATGATGATGTGTGCATAAAAATAGAATGAAATGTGCACAAGCAAATGCGCCCATACACACACAGATACACTACATATGCGCATTTTCGACACATACAGTCAGGTCCATAAGTTTATGGACAGTGACCATTTTCTTTTGTCTTTAAACACTTTAAGCCAATAGACTTGATTTGGAATGAAAAAAATCAAGATGTGCCTGAAGTGTGGAATATCACTATTAACTTTAACAGTTTTCGAAAATACTGCATGAATCGGGTAAAAATTACAACCATTTTTACCTTATTTTAGGGGCTCAGTAGTAATTAGATGAACCGACATAATCACAACATGTTATTTCTAATACTTGGCTGCAGATCCTTTGCGGTCAATAACTGCCTGACATCTGTGACCCATATCCATCACCAGATACTGAGTTCCTTCCCTAGTGGCACACTGCCAGGCCTTCACTGCTGGTGTTTTCAGTTCCTTCTTATTCTAGAGGTGTTAACCTCTTCAGCACGTGAAATGCACAATCAGTTGGAATCAGGCCTGATGACTGACTTGGGTATCGTTGATAATTCCTCTTAATGGCCAAAAAATTCATTGGGTTGCTTTCTCAGTATGCTTTGGGTCATTTTCCATCAGCAGTATGATGCACTATGCAGTACAATTTGAAGCCTTTGGCTGAATCTGGGCAGATGATGAAGCCAAACAAAATTATTAACTGCTCGGTGGTTTTTAGCCTGCAGTCACATCATCTAAAAGCACAGGCGGTCTGTTGGCAGTAGCAAAGGCCTTCAGAAACTTCACCTTTCAATACGTAATAACCTAAACCTCTCAAAGTTTACTTTTCCCGATTAGCAACAGTTGCTCAGATTAATGCTTGAATGACAAATTTATTTTTGTAATACATTACACCACAAAATTATTTTGCGTTTTGTTCTGCACATAAATGGCGCCTTACAATATCAATATGTCTTTATAAATTCTGCGCTCATGTTACTCGTGAAACGGCTCAGATTTGCGTAAATTAGTTTGCAAGGCTCATTAAGCAATACATCATGAGAATCCGTTCTATATTCTGAATGTAGTCACACCTAAAGGTAGTTGTTAGGCACGATGCAGAGCTGAGTGACAATTGTAAGGATGGCAAAAATAAATGCTGCAAAGTCAGCAAAAGTTTTGGATTTTTTTGCATTTATATTGCCATCCTTCTAAAGCCACATCAATCATATGAATATAGGCAATAGGAATTCACTTTTTCATGATTAATACTTATTATAGGTCATGTATTGGTCTTGGTTGTTCAGTCAATAAATTGTTTGATTATCAATCAGGCAAACTTAAATGAGAACAGCTTGAGGGCAATCGAGCAGTAAAGGGTGTGGTTAATTAAGGCCCTCAGAACACCTGACAGTATGCCACTGTCTATAAGCAGCCCAACATGCTCAGGTATAACCATACTTCACAGGTGAGGTGATATGCGTCAGATCTATAGCAGTTCTTTTCATACTATTTTGTCCCAGAACTCTACAGCCCTTAAATTTTTTTTTTTTTTTTGCAGAGTTCCTGTTCTTATCTTACCGGTGGTTTATATCTTGTGGTGAATTCTTTGAATTTTGTGATGGTCCTGCTCTGCAGTCCCTCCTCTTGCTCCCTGCACCTCCACTTCAATGAGCCACACCTGTTGCTCGTTGAGGAGGAGGTGCAGTGGAGAGTATTTAAGCACTGCACTGCCAATTTGGCAGTGCAGTTGCATTCATATTCCTGGAGTCCTGTCATGGTTTGCCGCTGCTCTCCTGTTCTTTAAAGCTTTTTATTAAAGTAATGATATTTTTTGTACTCAGCCTATGCATGTGGGTCCCTTTCCCCTCTGGGTTCATGGTCCCCGTGCCCGCTGGCTTCTTGCCTTCTGCCGGTGGGACCAAACCATGACAGAATTTACTCAGGAGAAGCCTTAAGGTTAGCCTCGATGCAGATACACCTACCTTTTGGAGAGTGCTTTTGATCTGGCCAACTGTTGTGAAAAAGGGTTTTCTTCACCAGGAACATGGTCATTTCTGTCATTTGTCTCAGTTATCTATGGTCTTGCAGGTCTTTTGGTGTTCCTGAGTATACTTATGATTTCTTACCTTTTAGTGATATATTAAATATTAATTGCAACAAATGTTTTATGCTGTTTTGGACCCCGCATCAGGTGGACCCTAACTGAATGGACCCCATGCTGTTTGGACCCCAGACTCTAACCCTAACCCAACTGGTCTGAGGTCAAACTGGTCTAGGGTCCAGCTTGCCAGGGATCCAAACGGTTAGGGTCTGGGTTCCAACTGGACAGACTCGAACTTAAATGGGTCCAACACGTTCAGTGTCCCGATGACCCATTCCCATAAAATTGCTGTTACTGCTGAATTTTTTATTTTTTTTTCCAATTTAGCTTTTTTGGTCTGAAGTGGAATTAAAACGCACCAAAGAGCTCATTTTTCCATCTTGTCAGAAAGCAAAATACACTTTGATAAGAATTACACATCGCAAACATGCATAGTTTGTATTTTGAGCTTGAAATTAGGATAATATGTTTTCAGTGCTGGTCAGTATAGTATCTTTTATCATGAATAGCATTATTATTACAATACATAATAGTCATTGAGATAAATGTGAATTCTGTGAGGCGCAATATTAAACGCTGAGCATCTTAAAGCATTTTAGCCCATGTCACAAAAAAAGGCAAAAGGGCAGAACGGAAGCTTTGAGAGTTCATAGCTGTGGCCACTGGCACTACTGTTGCAAATGGAGGTAAGAACTGATTGTTTTTGCTTTAGTGTTTTTTTTTTTTTCTTCAGCAGGACCCAAGGGTGGGATCGATCGATGATTGATAGTCTGAGGTGACAAGACTGACTCCAGAATGGACTGGGGGGGCCAAGCAGCCCTGACAGGCACTGAGAGAAGCACTGCTCAGTCCCGGCAGGCAGTCAGAATCGCTCACCAATGCATCACACTGGCCAGATGCTGACTGTCTCCTGGATTTGAACCGTTGCTGCTTCATGCCAGTTTTCAGTGAACACTTAGAGTGTTTCTCAACCCTGATCCTGGTATGTACTGATACAGCACTTTTACCTTAGAAAAGGAATTTTTGGAATTCGATGTGTTTTTATCCCCTGCCAACACGAAGTGGGAGGGGGATATAGGTTTGTCCTCTGTCCGTTCGTCCGTCCTTTTGTCTGTCCGTCCGAGATAAAGGGGACAGCTTTACTAAGAAACCACTACAGATACAGTAACCAAATTTGGTGTGTTGCTTCGGACCATAAAAGCCTTGATCGAGTTCGAAAATAAGAAGCGCACGATTAGCGGGGGATGTTGTACACCATGTCGACTTGTTATCCCCCGCCAACACGAAGTGGGAGGGGGATATAGGTTTGTCCTCCATCCATCTGTCTGTCCTTCCATCCGTCTGTCCGATATGAAGGGGACAGCTTTACTCAGAAACTACTACAGATACAGTAACCAAATTTGGTGTGTTGCTTCAGACCATAAAGGCCTTGATCTAGTTCGAAAATAAGAAGCGCACGATTGGCTAGGGATGTTGTACACCATGTCGACTTGTTTAGAATGCAATTGCTGTCATGGTTGCCAAATTGGCATAATACTGTTTAGCGAAGGACATTCCTATCGTGTTGGTGATACTGCACGAAAAAAGATCAATTAAAACTGATATTCGAAAGATGATGGTTGATAAGCTTAACTGCTCTCATAGAACTATGCACACATCGCAACAATCGCTCTGCAAGCACCTATATCAGAGTTCATTAACTAATTTCAAGTTGCCATTTTTTTTCCAACAGTGTATGATAACGTTCTCTGGACAGGATATGACATCACAAAGACTTTGGGCGTGAAGCACGACCGGCACCCAGAGTGAGATACAAAAGCAGCTTTCGAAGTATTTTAGGCACATAACGTGTAAGACGATGAAATCAGGGAAGATTCAGCATGAATACAAGCCAAGTGATTTCTGTCTTGCTAAATCCAGAGTTTCACGCTGAGGGAGCAAAGGAAAATTAGAAATCGAGATGATGGGCATTAGGACAGAGAAGGGTCTATATAAAGAGGTTAAGAAATATCGGAGGAAATGGACAGAAAAAGAGTGGAAGAGAAAAGCAAGGGAGGCGCTCCTTTTCTGCGCTGTCAGATCCAGTGAGTGGTCCCTGGAGAGCTGCGGTCGCACTCGGCCTGCATCGCCGAGCCTTTTTCTGATTTCACGCTTTGATGCCTTTTCTGAGAAGGGGGAAAATTACATCAGGTGCCCTCCAAGCTGCTTGTGTTTCATTCACTGTACTGCACCGTCTTCCTCAGTAAAATGCCCCGACACCTCCCCGGCAGAGGGGAGCTACTGCTGCTGCAGAAATGTAATATTCCTCTCCCTCACTCCGTCCACAAAGTTGGCATGTAATTAAATTTGTTAAATGTTATGTCAGGCCTTGCGGAGTTCTATGTTCTGCATTGCGGAAATAAACCTACTCAGCATAAAGGCACTGGTGCGCAGAAGCATTTTTTATGTTCAGATTTTTTTTTACTAAATTATCCTTCACATTCACAATTCCACTGACAGCCTGTTTTGTAAAACCTTTACATAAAAAAATAGTGAAAAGACCATTAATGGAAAATATCCAGTAATGGGCTTTGATGCTACCAATTCCGCCTCTCTTCGGCATTCTCTGGTGCGAAGATGGACCTGTAATTTTTGCAATATTGTGGTGATTATGTGTTTTAGACACACTTCGCTGACTCCAGGGCATATGTGCACACATCATTGAGCGCAAACCCAAGGGTGGGCAGATTGTAGTGCAGTCCACTGATGATAGTCATTATTAGATGTTGCTGTGAGGGAAATTTCTCTCTCTGTGTCATTCGTGGTAGACAGGGTTATTAATTTGATCGCTTGTGTTAAGTTGTACAGTCTACAGTGTAGACTCTACACCAAGCATATGTGTCTCCATAATAGAGGTTCTCAGAGATAACACTGAAGCAGATTCTAGTCCCTTTCCAGCTGAAAAGCCTCTATCTTTTCCAACAGACCAAATGCCACCCTGTCAGCGTGTTTGTATTTGTTTCCACAGTGACATGCTGTGTAAATTGTGGGATTTTTTTTCTTCAGCATGGTGGCAGTGCTGCTATAGGTCTCTGTGATGAGAAGGTACAAAAAAAGGAAAGAGACAATGAGGATTTAATGAATGATATTTTCAGGCACTTTCAGAATTTCTGGCAATGGTTGCTTGCAGTTTCTAATTCACAAGTACAGTATTTCTAGCATAGCTTTGATTTGAAGTTGAAAGCAGATATGACACAGGTGCTCTGCCCTGCTCGATCCTCTGGATACCTTGTGCTCCTCCTGTTATTTAATGTGGCAGATGTCCATGTCCATTACTTACCAGGTAAGTAATGTGTGCTGTGCAGTGAGTATTTTAAATTATTAAGCTGTTGTATAAGCACATACTCAAGAGCCTGTGATTGAATCATTATTGCAGTGATGAATGCGCTTCAGCTGGTAATAATTCTTTTCATCCTGACAGACACCGCGCGTAACTGCTCATTTCTTAAACAACCATGTAGGAATACCTATCTCACGGTCATTCAAAAGATCGTACTGTGTTTCAAGACGGGCAAATTATTGGCCAGCATCAAGCAAAGAAAACAGCTAAGGAGGTTACTGAAATCACAAGAATTGGGCCATGAACGGTCTAATTTATTAAAACCTGGAAGGACACTTAGTATGGAGTTATAAACCTTTTTTGAGTAATAATTCCTGCATTATTGGTCTAGTGTATTTAGAGCAAGGAGTGTATATTGCTGTAATGTATGAAGTATTTATACCTTGATAGACCACAGCAGAGAGCAGGCTTAGGTTCACGTCACTGGTAATTATATCAATTTCCTGTCATTTAGTGCTTTCTTCAAATTGAATGATTTCACAACAGAAAAACATACAGTAGATTTAGTGATTAAGTTTACTTTGCTTTGGCGAGCTCGCCCATGTAAAACACCTATTTTTTTTTTTGTTTGTATATTTCTACCATTTCTGCAGGTGTGTCACTCGACAAAGCAAAATTCAGTGCAGAAAAATAATTTTCGTACTAATAGGCCAATGCTTTGCATTGATTGAACAGGTCTGTGTTCCAATGAAATATCGCCTTTCACTCTTGGTATTGCGCGGGTGAATAAAAAAAAGTGGCACTTGGTGGTGAAATAGGCTAGAAAAAGCATGCGGCTGAAGCTATTTGCGCAGGTATGCAGTTGAATGATTGTGGTCTTACCTAATCAGAGAGAACAAGCAGCACCTGTTAAGTGTGGAGTGCTCTCGGAGTGACCCTTTTGTTAATTATGAAAATGATTGAGAACTTGGCAGGACTAAAAGGGAGGTGACTGTGCTCCTCCAATTCCCTGTTCTAGCGATGCGCCTGCATTTCTGTGAAGCAATACTTAGCAGGTGCTCTACAGTCAGCAATCTCTTCAAATGCTTCCTCTGTCATGTTAGGCCATTATAATTTTGTGCAGACCTCTGACAGCTATTAATAAAAATTATATTTTTAAATCCAATAATATATAGCATAATTATAATGGACCCTGACCAATCCTGTCCATCATTCGAGACCTTTGCAACTTTTGCATTCTCAGTGCTGTTGACTTCAAATAATTTGAATGAGACTTCAACGATCAAATTTTTGACAATAAAATCATAACTTACAATGCAGGTTAGCACCTACAGCTTGGAATTATTTGAAGTTCCACAGAAACATAAGAACAACAGGGGACTGTTGAGCTATGTTTGGCATGACTGCCAGCTGACAGTCCGTTACACCCTGCAGGCTAATAATAATGTGTTGGAACCTAGTAGGTTGCCATGTATGGATTTGGTAAATCAAGGGAAAACCGACCTAGTTAACCAGTCCTATTAACATTAATTTTGTCTTTGCTTTGTGGCAGCTAGCACAGTCATAACATTTTTTCTAACATGCCGGTGAATCTTATGTATTTTCTGTTCTTTCTGTTATCAGCTTTAGTTCATAAATATGATTTCCAAAACGACTTCAAACTGGATTTAAAAATGGATTCACTTCGACTTTTAAAAAATGCCATTGTAATGTTAATCAAACCTATTGCCTATTTGAAGACGAGTTTGAGCACTGTAAACAGAATTTATCAGGATAATTCATATGTGCCCTAAAAAGAAAAAAACAATCCAAACCATTGTCTCAATAAAAAGCAAACCAGATGCAAACAGCATTCAGACTTGATCTGAGTGTTCAGAAACATGGTATGTAACCTTGTTAAAGCAGCAGGGAGCATGGTGCATGCACTGACAGGCATACTCTCACTGACATAAGAGGAAAAGTTCCACACTGGCAGATTCACAAACATCGCCTACACCAACCTCCAAAACCTGGTACCATGACAACGCACCACCCACACTGAGCCAAATGAGATTGCATATGAAATGCCACCAGCAAAGCCTTTTATACTATGAAAAATCCAGTGAGAAGGCTCTACAATTCTTAGAAATTCATGACAGCAAATCTTTCCTGTGTACATATTATGAAAGAAAACAAGAGCTTTGTCTTCTCACTTTAGACACCAAGCCCAATTCCAATGCAGTTGGGGCGTTGTGTAAAGCATGAATAAAATGATTCACAAATCCTTTTCGACCTATATTCAATTTAGTACACTAAAAAGACAAGATATTTAAATGTTCAATCTGATTAACTCTATTGTTATTTTGGAAATATTCACTCATTTTGAATTTGATGTCTGCAAAACGTTCCAAAAAAGCTGCGACAGGGGCATGTTTACCACTGTATTACATCACCTTTCCTTTGAGCAAGACTCAATAAGCATTTGGGAACTCATGGCACTAATTGTAGAAGGTTTGTAGGTGGAATTCTTTCCCATTCTTGCAAGATGTAAGACTTCAGTTGCTCAACAGTCCGGGGTCTCTGCTGTCATATTTTGCGCTTCATAATGCGCCACACATTTTCAATGGGAGACAGGTCTGGAGTGTAGGCAGGCCAGTATAATACTCGCACTCTTTTACTACGGAGCCACGTTGATGTAACACGTGCAGAATGTGGCTCGGCATTGTCTTGCTGAAATAAGCAGGGACGTCCCTGAAAAAGACATTGCTTGGATGTCAGCACATGTCCCTCCAAAACCTTTCAGCGTTAATGGTGCCTTCACAGATGTGCAAGTTACCTGTGCCATGGGCACTAACACATCTCCAGACCATCCCAGATGCTGGCTTTTGAACTTTGCGCTGATAACAATCTGAATGGTCCTTTCCCTCTTTAGCCCGGAGGACACAACATCCATGACTTCCGAAAACAATTTGAAATGTGGACTCGTCAGACCACAGCACACTTTTGCACTTTGTGTCAGTCCATCTCAGATGAGCTTGGGCCCAGATTAGCCAGCGGCATTTCTGGGTGTTGCTGATATATGGCTTTCGGTTAGCATGAGTTTTAACTTGCACTTGTAGATGTAGCGACAAACTGTGTTAACTGACAATGGTTTTTGGAAGTGTTCCTGATCCCACATGGTTATATCCTTCATAGAATGATGTCGGTTTTTAACACAGTGCCACTTGAGGGACTGACGGTCATGGGCATTCAATGTTGCTTTTAGAGATCTCTCCAGATTCTCTGAATCTTTTGATAATATTATGGACTGTAGATGATGAAAACTCCAAACTCCTAGCAATTGCACGCTGAGAAACATTGTTCTTAAACCGTTGGACTATTTGCTCATGCAGTTGTTCACAAAGTGGTGAACCTTGCCCCATCCTTGCTTGTGAACGACTTTCAGGGATGCTCCTTTTATACCTAATCATGATACTCACCTGTTTCCAATTAACCTGTTCACCTGTGGAATATTCCAAACAGGTGTTTTTTGAGCATTCCTCAACTTTCCCAGTCCATTGTTTCCCCTGTCCCAGCTTTTTTGGAACTTGATGCAGGCATGAAATTCAAAATGAGTGAATATTTTCAAAAAACTGTTTATCAGTTTGAACAACACATATCTTGTCTCTGTATATGCTTGAATATAGGTAGAAAAGAATTTGGAAATCATTGTACTTTGTTGTTATTCGCGTTTTACACAACGTCCCAAGTTCATTAGAATTGGTGTTTGTAAATTAAAGTCATGCAGTCACTACTAATGGATAAAACACATTTTTTGGGGGAAAATTTTGCAGGTCTAGTTACGTTGCTGCTCATCACTATTATTCATGACCTATTGGCAGCAGACCCAGACCAATAGTAAGGCATCAGCATGATTTAAGTGTAAGCGCGATTCTGCGCGATTATATTTTTTTCTCAATTCGCCGACATCTCCCCACGATCGACCTGCCCCTAAATTCACTGTAAAAACAACCCGGGCTCTGGAGACCGCACCGGCATCACAAACTGCAAATAAACACAAGGGGCACAGGCTGTGCCACATAACATGACAAACCATTCCGGCTACTCACCGACAAGAGTTGACAGTTACAGAAGCATGGGAGGGAGGGGCGAGCTACCTCTGTTTTGTTTGAATTCGATTGTCAACAGAAGTGATGTCAACAAACTTGCATAGTGCACCTTTAATATAGCAGAGAAAGTGCTGCCTTAGTCAACGCAGTGAAGCCAAGATTGTCCTGCACATAACGGATTTGAAATTCACCCAACTGTTTTCAAAAAAACCACCCAAAAACATTTACCAAGACTTAGGCTATTTTTCAGTTCGTCTACTATTTGATCACAAATTTACCTTCAACAATTAACCATATTAGCAAATGTAAGCAATATTTTCTTGTGTTTCTTCAGAGTTGTAAACAATAACGAGACACCTTAAGCCTACGAAAGGATGAGCTAAAACTTATTACCTCGCAAGCTGTATGTATTCACGCAAACACAAACACATGCAGATTGGGAGAAGAAGCAACACAATCCACTACACTACTACAATCCACTACACAATCCACTACACACTAATGTTAGCCTGACAAAACCCAAATAATTAGCTAGATACAACTGTTCAGAGCTTCAACTTTACCCTCATGTGGCCTAATGGTGTAGAATACCGGGACTCACACTTGTACATGAAAATGTGCCGTTAAGAGTGCGTGGATTCAAGAAATATCCAGTACGCTCTCTGCTGAAATATGACTCCAGAACAGATTTACTTATAGCGTGCACTTGGTTCTGCATCTGCATTAACGCTCCTGTTTCATAGCTAGCTAGCTAGCTGGATATATCCAAAAAATCATCTACTCCAGTCACTGACACACAGAGGTTGTGTTGACCGAATATTTTCCGTCATTGACAGATTTTTTTTTAACAATGATGGTACATTTTGAAGGCCGTCTGACATTTTGACAGAATGTGATTCACACCTCCCTCCAATTGGTGGTGTTGTCAAATTGTCTCAAGTACTGTCTTTGATCTGTATGATCCTGCATTCCTCATATTTTTGTCATTTGATCATTTGCTCTTCATTTGTAATATAAGCTGCTCTGCTGCCGGTAGTACATCTACTACAAACGCCGTCTCAGTTATGTGAACATGCAGATATCTAGGTCCAGAGATGCCAAGTCTCACGCATTCATCGTGGTCACTCGCCTCTTAGTGGCATTCACGTTCCTGTGCCATAGTCTGCAATTATTCAATCAACGCACACTGAAGAAATTCACTTGCGGAATTTAAGTCATTGTGCATTAAGTCAATCAGTTTGACGTGCATTACGGTGGATTTCCCCACTAGTGACACGGAAATCGATTATGACTCAGCAATTCTCACGCTTATCTTTACTGAGGGATTGAAAGCAATGGAATTGCATAAAAACCTTCCAAATGGTCTTATTTCATTTCATTTAAATGATCATGAAACACATGCATTGTTTCCAGTCCCTGAGTAAAGAGAAGCGCAAGAAGTCTGGAGTCAAAATTGATTTCATGTTGCTTGTGGTGAGGTCTGCCTTCACGCAAGAGAAACTGAAACTTCAATGCACAAGGATTTTAATTCCGCGTAAGAATCTCATTAATAAGCGTTCATTGAATAATTGCAGACTATGGTGAATAAGCCTAAAAAATGCATTAGACCTGCGCCGAATGCATGAGACCTGGCATCTCTGTAGGTCGTGAAAGCCCCGGTTGACATAACGAGTTGATAAGCAGCTTTTTAGGACCGCTTAGCGAGACTGAAGCCCAGGAACAACTGAAAGCATTGTTCATTTCTGAACAAAAGAAAAAATCATTTGTGATGTTTTATAAAGTTCATACGGCAGTAAGTTTGAAAATCAATGCAGAGCTTTATTTAACACAGTGCGCAATGCGTCTCTACATGAATCACTGTCAGCATCAGCTAATGTTTAATCTATAAATTGTTCTGTTTATTTTATTTTAAAAAACAAACGATTATCATTTTAAAAATTAAAATTACAATGACGGATAATAAGTGATTATGACGCAATATTTATGCCCCTGTCCGTCATTGTGACGGACAATGAGAAAATGTAACGCAACCTCTGCTGACACATGAAATGTAATGAAAATTAGGTGGTTCACAGCTTTCTATTAGTCATTTGTTCAGTCCCTGGCACAGTGTCTTTACAGTGAAAGCAGGATCCAAGGTCAACGTTTTTTTCTTGCTGCATATTCCCTCAGGCTTTGCGAAGTGGGCTCACTAATATAGGTACTCCAGATTTTACAATGGGTTTTACACACATCCGCTTTGTCAGAGGGTGCCGGTTGCTTTGGATAAATGTCATTTCCCCACTCTTTACAGTAATTATCCAATGGAAGGCTCTTACCTTTTTGTTTAGTTAACGTATGAAATAATCTGTTTCATTTAAACTGTTGGTGTTTTTTTTAATTAATTTTAAGTTCTTTTTAAATGATTCAATAAAGTTTGTAACTGTGTAATTAAATTGTACATGATATTCTAGTTTTCTTCAGTTGAGCTTGTGCAATCTTGAGGGAAACCTCATGTATACCTCGCCCAAGGGTTGGAATAAATGAAAATGACCACTGTCAACCTCGCCAAAGGCTTGAAGTAAATGGAAATGACTATTTTTGTTTGGCAGACGCCTAGCAACTATACCCTATATGCTTTTGCTGCCACGTAGCCCCTATGTTTGGAAAACGCATTTATGTGCGTACACGAATGTATTGGGTCGTATTAACTAAGATGTAGGCCTATCCGTTATTTTACAGTTGACAGCAATGACCATCTGAGGGGCCCCTTGATAGCGCTCCGCCCCCTCCGGGCTGAGAGTCTAGCTCCACCCCTGGGTGCAAAAGAGCATTCATTCAGCAATTTAAAGTAAACCAGCATTCTTACCTAACCAGCCAGCCCCAGAGTCAGGAATGCACATATCTGTCTCAGCGCTGGGCAGCACGAAGCCGACCACGAAGACCTCCACGCCATCTGACATGAGAGCCAGGCCCAGCACCAGAAAGAGCTGCCACTGGAAGCGGCCGTGACCACACTCCTGGATGATGAGCTCATACTGCTGGGCCAGCTCCTCCTCGTCCGCCTGTCTCTCCGTCTCCAGCTCTTTCCTGTCCTTTTGCCCGTCCGACACTAGCTTCCCCATGGCCACCTGGTTTCCCTGGGCCTGCCCCCCGGCTGGGATTCCCTGATACTCCCCCTCATAGATTTCGTCCTCATCATCATGACCCTCAGTGGCGTCGCTAGAACCCTCTTCCTCATTAGCGCCTCCCGTGTAGCCGCCGTCCTGCCTGTAGTAGTAGTTATCATCATCCTCGTCATCCTCATTCTGGAAGCGGCTGTAGGAGCGCTGGCTGTACTCGTCTGAGGCTCGATCCACTACTTTGTTCACCTTTTTCACTGCATGCCGTTTAGCTTCTTTTGCAAGGTCCTTTGCTCCTTTGGCCAACGAAGTCCTCTCTGTGTACGCATCGCCCATCTTCCCTCAGGGAGTCACAGTCACGACAGGGGCTACAGGATTCTGGGGGGAGCTGCTACTCAAGCAATCAACGTGCACGTATCTATGCACCAATAGAGGCAATATTCGGGCTGTGGAGCAAAACAATGAATTGATTACTTGTTGGAAACAGCACAGCAAACTGCGCCGACATCAGGTCAGGTTTGAACAACAGCTTTTGTTTCACCGCATGCAAACTGAATGTAATCGTTTCATCATTTGGCTTCAAGGGCAGGCATAGCTACCTCAATGCTCCTATTATCGTCATCACAAAATGCGCCCACTAATTGTCCCAATAGGGTCTCTATTTTTACCCTTCGTGACTCCCCGTTCTCAAGCATTCTATGAACAGATGTAACATTGCATAATGATCCAGACTACAGTAAGACCAGCCTTTAATCAATTTGTTTGAGTGACAATTTCATTAAGTTGATTAGCACAAATAAAAGATCCAAATCCAACTTTGCCAAAAGTAGGCATAGAGGTAAATTGTTGAGCATTATACTATATGTTAAATTTCCTTGTGCTATTAATTTGGCAGCAGTCAGTAGAGGCCATAAAAAGTGTGTTACCTCAGGGAATGCCAGTATCTGTTCCTTGAAAACAGGTGGTTTCCAGTGTGGTATTAATAGATGGCAGTAGATGGGACTTCATTGAACTTTGAGGTTTGGTGCTTTTTACACACCACAGAACAGTGTGTGCATCTAACGCTGCAGACAGATTTCTGCCCTTTTCCGTGCATCACAGACATTGCACTGTGTAACAACACTGCTGCTGCCTTTCACCAGCTGGCGGATTCATTAAGCCAGAAAATACAAAGATGGCGTTTTAGCTGTTGGTACTTTGCCTGTGAAAGGAAAAGATTGATGATCTTTTATTCCCACGACTGTTATCTTTTAATGTCATGTTTTGTTAAGTAATTGTCACAAACACAGATGTTTTTATTGAGAATTCGTCCTCTATCCCTGTGCGTTTTCCCTTCAAATCTACTTCTGCATTCTTCCTGTTCATCCAAGATATTTGGTGCACAGGAAACCATACAAGAGGATTCTCTGCCTTCGCTGTTGTAGTGTTTGATCTGTGTGTGTTATTTGTAGCGAATCTACATTTGTTCAGCTGTTCAAGTGGATACTAAAGAGCTCTTGATAATGTAAAACAAAAATTCAAGAGATGATTTTACAAGAATATGTAAAACCTAAGATAACGAGTATGTTTTTGAAAAGTTAACGGTAGAAAGTGAAAAATGTTATACTCATAAATTATTTTATCAAGTACACGTTTGTAGGAATTCTGCAGTTGCAAAGTATTTATTTATTGTTACTTCCCAGCTCAGATATTACATTCGTCATTGTCATTGCTCATATTTAATAATTCAGAGACAGGCAACATTTTTTTCTGAAGTCATACAATACAGCACATTTTCTACATTTAAAAATAATTTCTGACACTAATGTTATAAATAAGTAAGCTGTGCTTTATGTGTCTGAATTATTGTGTCATTTCAATAATAAATTCACTGTTTGTCTTTACAGTGCATTGCATTGTCAATATTACATATATACAGTCACACACTAAATGAAACTCTGCGGTAATTACAGTTGGTGGTAATTATTGCCCTATAGTGGATCTGGCTGATCTAAATGGACACTGCAGTATAACTGCTGCTAAGGGCAATATAACTTTTGAAATATGGCTGCTGTAAGGATTGTGCTCTGAGCACCGGTGATGTGCACAGAGGACAGGAAGTGTAGGACTGGACCCCAGCGTGAAGATGGACTTGGTTGTATTTATTATGCCTTCTGCACAGTAAGAAGACGATGCAGGATACGAAGCAAGGAATCAAGATTCCTGGATAATACTATTGGTAATACAAATACTGATCATTAGCTACTGGATAATGTACTACAAATAGAAAGAAACACAGAATCGAGGTTCCGGGATATTAATTACAGCACTGAACATAAATAGTAACGGTGCGGAAGTTAATACTCGCTAATATGGCTAATGCGGAAGATACGCGCTTAATGTGGGAGAATTAATAACACACATTAGTGTGGGAGATACACGTGAATGCGAGAGTTAAGTCTAAACAAGACTAGGTAGTACATATAGGTTGATAGGCTTATGTGGTTCACGAGACTTTGCCCCGCATGGGTGCGAAACTCAGACTTAAATTGGAACACTACCACACAGTGGAAATATGACAGATGCAGGCAATGATTACGGAGCTGAAGAATACAGTCCGGGTCTTAATAGGCTGATCTGTGAAGACGCAGAGGGCGCAGCGTTACAGCTGCGTAAAAGAGTGATGTCATACACTCTTTCAGTCTCTTACAGGCCAAACACTTTCAATGCACAAAACAGCCTATTATCAAGCTTAAAGGGAACACATTTTACATAGTAACAAAATACGATGACTAATATGCTAGTTTCTAGTCAATACAAAAAGGTTGTCCAAATAAAGTTCTAAGTAATTTGAATTGAACCACTTATGAGAGCATCTATTTGGATCCTTTGCCAGAATGTGCATTCCAAACTGTCCATGTTAGCTCTAGCACATGTGACAAACATTTATTCTCATCCTGTGGCTAGCTGCAGTTTCAAGTCATAGTGATGCTGTATTATATCAAAACAAGTTGTGCTCACAGAAGAGAGGTTCCCAAAAGACTCCCATGCTTCTACACTTAGGAAGCCCATCTTGGCTCAATCCAGGATCTTCTCACTTTTCATACTAACCTTTATACCACACTGAGTTACATAGAGCACTAAAAAGTATTTCCCACATGAAAACAAGCAAAAGACTCCCAGTAGAACCATTTTTTCCTCACTGTCTCATGTACAGACTGTAATTTCACAACGTGGGCGGAGATAGACTGTAGTTACAATGTGACTCGAACAGTACTTCTCTGTGGTATTTAACATTTGAAAATGCCGATAGCGGCATTCATGTTGCCAACACAAAAAGCTTAGCAAGGCTGTAATTTATCGTTTGTTTTTCTCTCACTTGGTGATCTCAGTCTCCAGTCCTGGAGAGGCATGTTCTGGTTGTTCTGTATTCTAGCTTTCATAACTGAGGTGGACAACCGTTTTCAGCATTTTTACACAGAAGGTCCCACTGCAGCTAAGGGGCCAGCAGATCAAAACCAGGAATCCTACATGCGAAGGAATGGAATTTCATTAAAAAGAAGACCTGCATTATGGCATTTCCCCTATTATGTTGGTTTAAATGGAATATCTGGTGGAATACTCGTCTGTGAACAACATGAAGATCTGTTCACTTTATAAATGTTTCAGAAAATGATTTTTTCATCGGAATGACTTTCCATGTGTCAGTCTGAATCCTGTGCTTGTTTGCTTTTTTTTTTGTGTGTACCAGTATTTTGTATGTATATTCCGTTCATATATTATTTCCTTGATTATTATGTATTTATTATGCTACTCTAGTAGTTATGTGCATTTGATACCTTTGCTGTCTCACCACTGTTCACTGCCAGATGCTCTTGTTTTCTCCCTCGCACGCTCTCACTCTCCCTCTCCATTCTGTTTTGTAATTAGCGCACCTCATTCTCTGATTTGTAACTGCATCTCCTGCCCCGTTAGTCCCAGCACTCGCACCTGTAGTCACTTCCCAAAAGGCCAATTTTACCCAGTATTTCACTTTGTTCTTCGCTGGTTTCGTCTGTCTTCCTCCAAGCATTCTGTATTTCCTGAGAGCTTTCACGGTCACGGTTTATTTTTGTCCATGGTTTACGATATCAGATTTATCCATTGAGTATTGTTAATTTTCTGATTACAAACTTTGGCTGGCTTTTTGGTTTATGATACGGATCTCCCTTATGTTTGGCATTTGACCTGTGGACTGTTACTTGATAATGATTTGGATTATCCCTTGTGCACTGTATTCCAACTGTTTGGCTTTGACCCAGATTGTGTGACCACAAGCTCTAATATAACTACTGAACTGATTTCTACATCTTATCTCTGTCAGGTTGCGGTCACAGGTTAAATTTGTGAGACATTTTTACCCTTTCGGCTAGAAATTGAAACTAAAGTGCCACCAGAAATCTTTATTTATTTATTCATTTATACACAGTCACGAGGAAAGGAAAGTACACCCTCTCAGTTTTATGGTTTTACGTATCAGGACGTAATAAAAAATCATCTGGTCCCTATCAGGTCCTAAATTTCAGTAAATCTAACCTCAGGTGTAAAACAGCGCGCAATGTGCCATTATTAATTATTAATATTCAATAATGCGCCATTAATTTTTAAACCAAGATTCAGCCAAAATGCAGAAACCATATGAGAAGAACTGAGTACACCCCATAATTCAATCGCTTATAGAACCACTTTAGCAGCAAAAATTGAGGCAATCATTTTCGGTATGATTTTCTCACATCATAGTGGAGGAATTTTAGCCAACTCGACAACATTCATTTCAGTGATGTTAGAGGACATTTATTTATTCACATCTCATGGTCCCACCACAGCACTGCAATCAGGTCTAGACTTTCACTTGGCCTTTGCAACACCTTGATTTTTTTTTTTCCTATATGGAAAAGTAAATGGTCGACTCAGGAATTGCGAGGTGCCCAGGTCCTGTGGCTGTGAAACCATCATCCCTCCACCAGTATGCTTGATGGTTGGTATGAGATGTTTGTGTTGATGCACTGTATTTGGTTTTCAGAAAATGTGGCACTGTGCATTGCAGCCAAACATCTTCACTTTAATTTGCCCAGAGGACATTCCTCCAAAAAGCTTGTGGTTTATTCAGAAGCAACTTTCCAAACCTAAGCTGGGCTGCCTTATTAATTTTAGAGAAAAGAGGATTTCTCTTGCCAACCCTTCCAAACAAGCCATACTTTCTCAGCCTTTTTATTTTTTTCCCCCAGCAACACTTCAATGCTAATTACCTTCTGAATTCCACTGGAAGCAGTCAGGGTGTACCTAGTTTTTCACACTTCCCTCTGCATTCTCACTGAATTTTTGTTGAAAAAATAGTGGCTTGGTGGTGCTGTATGTTATTTTACACCTGAGGTTAGATTTACGAAATTTTAGGACCTGATAAGAACCAGCTGATTTTTATTTACGTCCTGAACCTTGAAACCATAGAACTGAAAAAGCGTGTACTTTCTGTTTTTCATGATTGAAAATAGATACATTTTTTCATGTTCAGGTTTGTGAAATTTCTTGTATTATTGCCCAGTCACGGTGAATGTACACTTGTCAGAATCAGATGAAAACTGCAAGAAATAAAACAAAAAATACCTTTATGTACTCTATAGATCATGAAAATACTCATATCCTAATGATTAAAGTTCCTATGTTATGCCGGTATCTTCCAATTTATTATCCGTGTTACAAAGTGCAAGGCGAATATTGGGAGTGTTGTCCTTAAGTTTGATACATACTCCACAGGAACAGAGAAATTTGTTCTTGTTCTTGAGGCAGCGAGAACAAGAACAAAGTTCATTTTGACCGGGACATTTCAGACTTCTCAACAAACTGAAGTGCAGAACTCCTGGAAGGAGTTATACATCGCAAACCACAAACCACGCCCCCTTCACTTTCTGACCAATCACACAACAGTTCTTGGACCCCACACGTGAAAAAAGTTCTGCCTAGAAGATTGGTCGAGAACGAGCTACAAGAACTCCAAAACCAGGGCTGCGAGAACAACATGACGTCATTTTGTTCTTGCAGCCTCGAGAACAAGAAAAAATTTCTCTGTTCTTGTGGAGTATGTATCAGCCTTTACGCGTGTCTGTCCATCTGTCCGCATCAAGAACTCTGAAACTGTTCGATATTTCTCAACAAAATTCAATGTATGAATACATCTTATTGTCTAGATGTGCCTTTTAATACTACTGTCCGTGTTTCTGGCCGTTCTTGCGTCCCTCCACCACATTTTGTTTTCAGGCCTGAAACCAGCCATCCTTTGGCAGGGGATCTGAGTATCTCATCTGAGTAATTTCATGCATGTCATTACATTCTAGGACATTCAAAGCAAAAAAACCCATAAACACTCACAATCCTCAGGCCTTCCGCTGCCTGTCATTCTCTCGTTTCTGAGGAACTAGCTGTTTAAAACGGACACCCCTAAATATTTACGAGCACCTTTTTTACTGGCCAGAGAAGAAGAGTCATGCATGAAAAAGTTATGGCAATGAGAGAATGAGGTAGGGGGTCAAGTAAGGCTGTGTGAGGGAGCAGGGAACATAAACGAAGCTGGTAGGAATGGGCTATGCAGGTATGTTAATGGTGTAGAATACACCTGGACTTTAAGCCAGGGTTTCAAACAATGGGGGGAGTCCATTTGCTGAACTAAGAAGTCTTCAAAGTCAACCTTCTTTGAGCTGTTGGATATAATAAAGGCCTCTGTACACATGTACTAATCTGGGATAAAAGTACGCTCCATAATATGTGCTCATTAACTGAAAGGCTTTTGGCAGTGGGGCTAAGATGAGTACAAGACTGAAATAAGTTCCTCAAGAGCAGTATCACACCCAGGGTATTCTTTTCAAGGGAAGTGTCTGTGGTCATTTGACTACGGAATTACAGGGACAGTTCTGTTCCCTTTGTTTATATGTAGAGTGGAGCCAGTAAATTGCAAAGGATAGTAAATTGATTTGCTACATGCTGTGTGATGCAAATTAGTATTAATGGGAACATGAGTTGATTACACGATATATTAAATTATGTTCACTTAAATTTTTCACACTTAACTCATTACAGTTTTTCTCAGTCGCTTTTGCGCATTTCTCACATCACTATTAACATTTTCACAACAGTTGGTGCATTTCTCAGAACAATTAGTACAAACTGCAAAGCCTAGTGGATAACCTGCAAAAGCGCGTCACTTGCCCAAACTGAATAGTTGATTCCTCAAAAGCAAGTATTCATGTCAATGAAACTGTGTCATCAAAATAATAAGTCCTGACACCATTGTTTATGAACAAGACAGTCAAATGGCTTTGTTATGTTTTCATTATGACAGTTTATTCTCTCTGTGTTTTCCAATGCATAAAAAGTCAAATCTTGGTGACACTACCTGAAAATGCACAAGACAGCACTATGCACTAGCTGTACAGCCATTTGAAAACTACAGTAAAGTTACACATTACTGTGTTTAGTGAGGTAACTGAGTACAAGACACATGAATGTTTCACATATTTACGGCATAAGCTCTTTGCATTTCTACAGCATTGTGCAAAAAAAAAACTACGCAGTCACTTATTTAGAACAAACATAAGACATACCATTTTGGTAGAACTGTGCACAAATGTAAACAATATAACAGTAAATATTACTGTAAACTGAACATAAATTATTCCTGGACATCCACACATTCCTGTCTGTCTGGCCACATATTTTCATCTACATTACAGCGGATTTCTTCCTTTGCAAGGCAGCGAGGGAAGTATCTCCTTGAGTGGCGAAACCATCCTCTGCAGGACTCCAGTGTGATGTCATTTGGGCAAGTGGATGCCGGTCATAATCCTTTCACCTCCTGGCAGAAAAAAACTATTCTATTGGATTAAGGAATGGGGAGTAGGGGGGGAGATATTCAACCAGCATCCTGCCATGTGCTGCAAACCACTCTCTGAGCAGACATGAGTGGTGAAAGCTCACATTATCCCACACAAAAACATACTTGCTCAGATGGTCTCAAGTTAGACCCCTCTCATTCTCAGGGACTATGGTTCTGTAATGAGTGACTAGAAAAGTAAGAAGATGTTGTGCGTTGTAAGGACCGAGAGGGGAGATATGGGTGAGGACACCGTTTTCAGAGATGGCTGCACACATTGCGAAATTCCCCCCTTGTTGGACTGGGACATCGATCGTTGCTCTCTGTCCAATTCTGTTTCTTCCATGCCTTCTGCCTTTGGCCAGATTGAAACCTGCCGCATCGATGTAAATGAATGTGTGCAGTGGTTCCCTGGCCTCTAGCTCCAGTATACGCTTTATCCCAGACGAGAGGGAGAAAGAGAAAAAAAAACAATTGAAAAGAACTTTCCCCGTGTAACATAATGCATTTTTTACAACATAGTGTACAGTATGTAGCATACTGTGAATATACAGAACTGTTACAGTAAGTGTACTGCATGGAACTACACTAAGTAAAATAGTTTACAGTTCTGAACATTAGAGTATGCATAGGAAGCACACACTTTACCTGTACTGGTGATGGGTCTCCTTCACTCTTTCATTGTAAAGCTGTTTCGTGCGCATTTCATTCCTCCTGAGCAATCGGTCGATTGTTGCGATTGAAACGGATTCAATATTGCCAAAGACATTGTCATCCTCTATACCAGCGCTTTGAATCTCTCTCAATCTTATTGCATTGTTTGCAATCACCATTGCACAAATGGCTTCCTCTTGTTGTGGAGTCAAAACGGGCCCCCTTCCGCCTCTGCGAGGTTGTCTTGCAGTCCTATGTGTTGCAGAGTAAAATTATAGTAGTGTGCAGTAAATTTAACAAGGTTGCCTATTGGATAACTGTCCAATACTATACATACCTGTTCTCCCTTCAAAATGTTTCAATGATGGAATTCACAGTGGTTCTCCCTACATTTGGTTGCAGCCGTCGACCAGCCTCAGCCATATTGAGGCCGTGGTTGACAACATGCTCCACAAGTGAAGCCCTAATTTCATTAGGGATTTGCCTCTGTACTTCACCTCTTCTTCCTCTGCCCCTGTCTTGTCCCCTTGCCCTTCCTTCCTCCCTGCATTCTCACCCCTCCTCCACGACGCTGACCTTCCATTTTTGTGTCACAGAATTGCAGAAATGGTACACACTATGTAAATGCTTGCCAAGTGAGGGTTCATGGGATTCAGAGTGACTGAGTGACTGTGGACAAGTGGCTTGTCATTGGTTACAACTAATTCTTCACACACCTTCTCATGAGTGAAAGCTGAGGTTCACCTGAGAGCAACTGTTCAATTTAGGAGACATTTTCAGGACAAAAAAATGATCAAGGAATGTATGAAGTTAGCTTGACAGATTTTGACAACTAGTTCAACAATTTTGTATGTGATGACTCAAGCAATGAAATGAGGACTATTATTTTTATAGGGAATGACTATTCAGCATTCATAAATATATTTCATTTTGACTGACATGACATAAGCAAATGATAATGTTATAAAACAGCAGAGAATTGTATGAAAGTAACTGATACATGTCCAAGAGCATTTGCAATTTGTTCAGAGGAATGAGAAACTGCTACGATGATGTGCACAAATGACTCAATGTTGTGGAGGTTGAACTAATAGTTGTGAGAACTTTCTCATGATCTGAGAAATGCACCAAAGCAACTAAGAAAAACTGTAACACTGACTGCTACCGCTGGGTTATGTCTATGTTTGTAAATAAAGAAGTATGCTCCCTCTCTATCTATCTATCTATCTATCTACCTCTCTCTCTCTCTCTCTCTCTCTATATATATATATATATATATAATTTCCTAAATGGCTTGCCGTAGTATATATATATATATAAACAGCGCCCTCAATAATTATTGGCAACCCTGGTTAAGATGTGTTCTTTTACCTTCTAATATTCAGTTTTTTTCTAAATACAGTAATATAGGACCACAATGAAAAAAAGAGGAACATCCAACCTTTAATTCAAGTGCATTTATTCAATGGGAAAAAAACCCAACATTAAGAAATAATTATTTTACATCAAATCATGTGTGCCACAATTATTAGCACCCCTGATGTTAATACTTTTTACAACAGTGAGGTACGGTTCAGGAACCACTCGCGAGAGACAGAAATCCAGAAAATGTATGCCTTTATTTGAGCCCGAGTCAAAGCCAAAAACCACAGGAATTGCCAAGCCACAATACGAAATCCAAAAACAGTGTCGACTAGACAGGCAGGGGTCAGAACCAGTTAGACAGATGAGCAGAGGTACAAAAACGATAGGCAAAAAGTCGTAGTCGATGAACAAAGCCACGGGTCATACACAGGGCATCCAAATACAGAAATCGTGGTCATACAAAAATAAGTCGAAATCCAGAAAGACAAAAACAATGCAAAAAGGGCAATGGCAAGAATCAAGGTCGGACAATCCAGTAGAAGAGCAACGATATTCAATGGCATACGAGGCGCTCTGCACAAAGAAATATTGATCAATGTTCTGACTAGAGCTGTGAGTGTAAAGACTACTAATATACACACAGGGAAGGTCACATGCTATACAGAGAACAGGTGTAGGGAATCAGGCTAATTACATTGGGAGAATCACATGAGGGAGGCCCTAACCACGAAAATTGGCGAAATACAAAATACGAACGGGAATCACACAAACAGCCTATGACATTTAAACAGCTCCGGTCCAGGAATTCTACATGCACAGATAACAAGCGCAGGAGAGTGATTAAGCACATGCAAGAGATCTCGCTGAAGCTGAGGAGAGGATAGAGACAGGCTGAGGGGCAGAGTATAGAACAGGGCGATTGCAGAGAGGGAATTAGTCTAAATTAGTAGCGGTGCAACTTTACATGTGAAACTAGTGTGCTCATGTGATAGTAGACTATGATACAAAATACAAATGTCAGCTGGGTGGCTCACACGGTTAAGGCACTGCTCTGCAGTGCAGAGGTGATCACCATGTCGCGAGTTCGAGCCCCGGTGTACCCACCGGCAGGGGTCGGCAGCTTTTTCAGAGTAGCGCATAATTGGCTATCGCACTGCAGGGTTTCAAATTGGGAAGGGACTGCTGGATTTGGGTATACAATTACAGCTTTGTTCGTTGCTCCAGCGCCTCCTGTTGGCCAGACGGGCGCTCGTCAGGAAGACTCCGGGTTGGTTCACGTCCGGGTATCCTCCGCCCTCGTTCTGAACTTGCGAAGATTCAACCAATGAGTGTATAAGAATCAGTGGCAGACAGGCACGTGCTTCGGAGGAGAGCCTTGAACTGCCTCACTATCCTGAGTTGGCAGCAGGGGGTCGCATACGAGCAAGCCTTGTACATAGTTCCCCAATTGGGCATTCCAGATTCGGGAGGGATTGGAGATGCCAAATTTATTAAAAAAAAAATACAAATGTCAGTCTTGTTAGTAATCAGAACAGGAAGGCGAAGGAAGAAAACGAGATTCGAAGGAATATTTTAAACACCGGAATTCATTTAAATCACCTGAAGTCAGTGGGCACGCAGACAGGGAAGACGGACTGAACCAACTAGATCACAAGACAGGGGAGACAAGTGCAATGGAACTGTGAAATGGAATGAACCAAAAACCTGAGTATTACAATAACTAAAAAGAATAAATAAAAGACAATAATCATGAACACAGAACCAGAACATAACCATGACAACAAGGCAGAAACAAAACAACAACCCCCTTTTGCCAACAAAACAGCACCTAATGTTCTCCTATGTTTCACAAGATGGGGGAATACAGAAAGAGGGATCTTTGACCATTCCTCTTTGCACAAGCTCTCTAAATCATCCAGCGACCTGGGTCCTCTCCCCCGCACTCTCCTCTTCTGCTCACTCCACAGGTTTTCAATGGGGTTGAGGTCTGGGGACTGAGATGGCCATGGGAGGAGCTTGAATTGTGTCTGGTGAACCATTTCTGTGTAGATTTGGCCACATGTTTAGGGTCATTATCTTGCTGAAAGACCCAGTGACGACCCATCTTCAGCTTTCCTGGCAGAGGCCACCAGATTTTGATTTAAAATGTCCTGGTATTTCAAAGCGTTGATGATGCCATGCACCCTAACAAGGTTCCCAGGGCCTCTGGAAGAGAAACAGGCCCACAGCATCACCGATCCTCCCCCATACTTCACAGTGGGCATGAGGTACTTTTCTGCATACTCAACTTTGTGTTCGGCTAGACCCACTTAGAGTGTTTGTTGCCAAAAAGCTCTATCTTGGTCTCATTTGACCAAAGCACACAGTCCCAGTGGAAGTCCCAGTACCGCTTAGCAATCTCGAGATGTTTGCGTTTATGACTGTGAGTGAGAAAAGGTTTTTTCCTTGCATGCCTCCCAAACAGGTTGTTGGCATGTAGATACAGCCTGATGGTTGTTTTGGAGACTTTGTGACCCCAAGATGCTACCATTTGTTGCAATTCTTTAACAGTGAGCTTTGGAGTTTTTATTTCTCTTACCATCCTCCTCACTGTGCGTGGCGGAAAAATAACCTTGCGTCCTCGTCCAGGCTTGTTTACCACTGTTCCAGTTGTTTAAAACTTCTTAATGATTCCTCTGACAGTAGATATGGGCAGGTGCAGACGAGTGGCTATTTTCTTGTAGCCATTACCTGACTTGTGAAGGTCGACACACATCTGCCTTACTTGAATGGTGTGTTCCTTTGTCTTTCCCATGTTGATGAGTGGATAAGAGAAATGTCCTCTGTGTCACGTCATAGTTATACCCCAGGGAAACAGGAAGTGATGATTTACTTATTAAATGTTCCTAGATACTCTGATCAACTTTGTAAACTAAAGTAGAAATGACAGAAATACAGAAAATGTTAGGGGTGTCAATAATTGTGGAACAGGTGATTTTATGAAAAATAATTATTTCTTAGTCAGGGATTTTGTTTTGCCCTTAAAATTCACCTGAGTTGAAGTTTTTTCTACATTTTTCTACAATTTTCAGTGTGAGAGTATGCTTCTGCAATAAATATAGAATTTATTTTAAGGCTTTTAACACATCTTAACCAGGGGCGCCAATAATTATGGAGGGGGCTGTATATATATCAGAGGTCGCGTTACACTTCCTGATTAAAAGTTGCTTCATAATCAATTATTATCCGTCATTGTAATTTTCTTTTGTAAAATGATAAGCGTTTATTTTGTTAATTAAAAAAAAACCCAAATAATTTATAGATTACGCATTGTTTGATGCCGACAGGGATTTATGAGGAGACACATTGCGCACTGTGTTAAATACAGCGCTGCGTGGATTTTCAAACTTACTGCTGTATGAACTTTATGAAACATCATAAATGATTTCTCCACCCACACAGTTACATTGTGCAAATGAACAATGCTTTCAGTTATTACTGGGCTTCACTAAGCCTAACAACTGCAGTCTTGCTAAGCGGTCCTACGAAGCTACTTATCAATTCGTTATGTCGACCGGGGCTTTCCCAACCAAGATATCTGCGTGTTCGCATAATAGAGAAGGCGTTTGTAGCATATGACCAATCGTCTAAAGGCAGCAGAGCAGCATATTTTACAAATGAAGAGCAATGATCATATTACAAAAATATGAGGCCTACAGGGTCACACAGATCAAAGACAATGCTCGAGACATTATGACAACCACTACCAACTGGATGAGGGTGTGAATTCCATCTGTCAAAATGATGGACGGCCTTCAAAATGTTGCGTCATTATTAAAAAAAAATAAAATCCGTCAATGGCGGAAAATATTCGGTTAACGCGACCTCTGAAAATGTGATATCTTATGACGATATTATAACAACAATTATACATTTCATCACACAATTTCATAATTATCAATTTATGTCACAACAGTGTAATTGCTGTGCAGTTCTGAAGGTTATATTATAAGCCTCAGTTAGCGACACAGAGCCCTCTGATATGGTCACAAATTGCGCAGTTGATTTCTGAAATGCTTGCCAGCAAATATTTTTACAAAGCCCAAGCATGATACAATATACAGACAGAATATTTGCTATGATATTCATTTTCATCTGGGAAAAAGGCACATTGTAACATCTAAATCGGATATGATCTTTTTCTTTATTAATAAACGTTTGTATTGCTGTAACCCTAATTAGGCCTACATTATTTTGTGCAGCCCTTGCTACAAGGAATTGCTGGGTTGCAGATATAGACCACTGCTCCCGTTGATAAATTTAGAGTCAATCTTCTGTCAAAATGATAATCAATATCTCTCACCTCCTTATCCAGTCAAGGTAGAGACAACTGAAGGTCACCCAATGGAAATCATGATCTCAGAAAATCAGACTTGTTTCTTCTTGGGTTGAGTGAGATTGTGTTCACCCTGCTGAAAGGGAATATGCTGATCGCCCTCTGGGATTTTAGGCATCATTGTTCGTTATTTCTGGGACAAAATAAATAAATAAATAATCGTAACAGGCAATTGGTTGACCAGTTCGTAAAAACTCCAATTATTCGATCATGAATAGCATAGTAACCAATTTTGTAATTTGCCAAACAGATCTTTGGCTGTGAGCATCAGTGTCCTTCAGTCTGCAATTAGGCCCGGCTGACTGTCAGGGCCAACATTTAAACTCTCCCTGCTGTCTACTGCTTGTGTCTCCTTTCTGCAACTCTCTGCTCTGACTCTATGGCCCCTGATTCACCAGAGTTGTCAGGATACCAGCCACCGGTGATCCATCTGTAATAGCCTCCCAACAGGACAGTGGACCACGAGGTGTTTATTTCATTATTGCCATTCCTTCATATATGCAATTCACAGCAATTCTAATGGAAATGAGGTCACGAATGAAACTGCTAGTGCCATTAAAATGCAGCTAAACTGGAAACAGAATTTGAGTGAAAGAAAAGCCAGGCTATTAATTTACTCATTCCCTTTTAAATAGTTCCACTACCTCAGATGCAAATGCAGATCTTCCTTAGTAGAATGACTTCTTTATTGCAACTGCAGGACACCTTGAAATTGTGTTTTTAATGTGGGCACTGCAATGTCAGTGGTGGCTTAGAACCGCAACACTTACTTCTAATACATGTACAATGAATCCAAATGATCTTATTGGATTTAAGAAAGTATCATTTTGAATATAAATATCATATGAAAGAGTCAAAAAATTAAATTTCAGAAGAGCACGCTCGCTATAACCTGTCCGTGTGTTTGAGCTCCGTGGAGCATAGCGTATCTCTTGTGTGTGGGTTCGGGGGAAATTGAATCAGCATGACGATATTCTCAGACTGCTCCGGAACAATGCATCACTCGCCCGAGAGCGCAGAGGTCCGCCGTGTGTCTGTCAGGCGGGCGGCAGAGCAGAGAGAGCCTTCCCTCTGTCAGCAGTCATGAGCCTCATCATGGGCAGGTCTGCATGAAGATGCTGCTCATGTCTACCAATCACATTCAGACAGCGCGGGAGAGTTGGGGGTCTTGAACAAACTGAGAGGTGCGATCACAATCGCAATAGAAATACACGTCATTGTCGGGCTACTGGTTAGAAGTATGAAGCAACACAGTTTCATCCCAACTCCTTATGTAGTGATGCTACCTGACCAAGCGTTGACGTATGACGCAATAGGGGACTTTTGGTGTCCTTATTTGACATTTAGGGTTAGGTTTTGGGATAAAGTTAAGAGTTAGGGTGTAGGGTTTGTTTTAACAATAGCGTCAAATAAGGATGCCAAAAGCCTCCTTTTTCTTCGTATATAGACACTTGGTTTGGTTCCAGCGCTGTACGACGAGTCTGGATGAGACTGAGCTCTATTAAGCATTAAGAAACAGTAATGTGGGAATGCATCGCAGGCAGTACACGTCATTAGATCACCATGCAGTAGAGGGTGCGTCTTAATGCAGAGATTCAGAGCCATCAATGATACCAGTGGGAGGAAGAGCTGGGCCCACAGGTGACTGGTACAGCAAAACACTAAGGTCTGGCGGGACAGAGTAGAGGGAAAAATCAGCGACACTGTGAAATTTTGACAGAACTGCGATATGCTGGCTCTTCTAATGCCACGACCTGCCAATCTGACTCAGGAGAGCTGTTCCAGAATGTTATACTGCTGAGAGAAACAGCCTGTGATATGACCTGTCATTACATTGTGCATCTGTTTTGGACATGCATCTAATTAATATGGTCATAATTCCAGCAGTTCCTGCTTGCACTCACCTAAAAGCACGGTGAGTGTAAGTAGCACACAAATAAAGATCATTGACAGCAGCAGCAAGAGTTGTTAATGTGAGTCTATTTTGGTCAAATAACTAAATCAGATCAAATCGATAGTTACAACCAGCTTAAGCTAACAATATTGCTTTGTAGGAATGATACATTTGTGCTAGATCAATTTGGTATGTATATATGCTCTCTGACTGGAAACAAACCCCCCACTATGCTGTGAAAACAAAAGCGCATCCATGCTTTGTCGTTAGTAAATGGAGAAACATGCAAAAATGCATCAACATAATGAAGTGTAAAAATAGATTATTCTCACACACTCATCTTGTCACGGAACATTGCGGCCATTCGGGGGCGCTCATTAATCATACACAATACTGAGCGAGAAACATGCAATCTTTACATAGGGCGCAATCATTAATAAATTAGCATTATGCTGCAGCTGTATTTTGTAAGGGCTTGCAGGAAGGAAGTAAGTAGAAAGTGATGTAGCCTACACACCTGGGAAAGGATTCGTTTACTGACAGCAAACATCACTAGGGAGTCTCTCGGTGACAGCATCACCGTTACACCCCACCTGGTGTTCCTGAATGTCCCCTGAAATTATGCTTCAACAGAAATTCAAAAAACAGCTAGTGTCACAAAAATTTATCAGTGAATTGTCAGTGAGTTTTATGTGGTGTTAGCATTTCATTAACTTAAATTTAACATAATATTCAACAAGGTATATGTTTAGAAAATACTGCGTATTTTCTCAGTCAAGTCAAATGAAAGTAGTAGGCCTTTGTTTACATAACTAAGTAAGGACATAAGTGTAAATAAATATCATTTACTTCATCTGCACCATTTTGTCACGATTTGCCTTGTTTTAATAGATCAAATGAATGATAATTAACCTGATGAGTAAATTGAAAATACACTGATGTTGGAGACACACAAATTTTATCACAGCAGCCTTTCCCCTATGCTAGTACACACCTCTTTCAGGGCATTATACCCCGTGTGTGGTAGCATGTAAGAAAAAGGGGCATGCAGGCCTAGCACCTTCGATGGGCATCCTGTAATATCAGATAAATATTCACTGTATGTGGAGCCAGCACTGTTTTGACTCCATGTCGTTTACAATGCTGTCTTTATATACAGATGGGTTACAAATTAAAAACCAATATAAAGTGACGTCATCAGGTTTTGGGCCACCATGAGCCAGCAGAACAGCTTTAGTGCACCTTGCAATATATTCAACATGTCACTGGATCAGTATTGGAGGGACACAACACCATTTTTCCAAAACAGTGGTCCCCAAAGTCAATCCTGGGGACCTGCAGTGTGAGCTGGTTTTTGTTCCAACCAGAATTACAATCCCGGAATTTTAAAAATCCATTATTATTTTTTTTATTAGTTGCTTTTCAGACGAGGTGGACATAATATCCTCTTAAACCACATTATGACAGAAATGGCAATGGATTTTATGCTTTTTATTTTGATGTATTCCATGTAATCATGCCAAGCGAAGGTAGCGATATGTTTTATGTGATGAAATGCAAGATTGTGATCAATCAAGAAGCTGCTGATTAAGGTTCTTATTACAGGTGTTGAAGTTCTTTCCTGAAACCAAACAAGTAACATTTAACAGGCTTGACTCATTATAATATGCTTTATCTTTAAATTCTTAATCGCCTATCGATAGTTAGTACTAGTGACCATGTGTCCTAATTTTTAGAAGCCCATTCATAGTTTCGTGTCATCAGTGGACAATTTCCACTTTTTTTATTTAAGAAAAGTAATTTCCAGTATAACGTGCAATCAATTTTTTATTTTTATTTTTTAAATCATGGCCATTTCCGGCATGTGGTTTAAAAGGGTAAATAATCAGGAAGAACAAGAATTGTGCAATTAAAAACAATTAAAAACTCATTAGCATTCTGAGGTTTGAGCTGTGGTTGGAGCAAAAAACAGTAAACACAGTGGGTCCTTGGGACCGAGTTTGGGAACCACTGATCCGAAAGATAATTCCTCATTTAATTTTTTGATGATGGGATGGGTGGTAGAAAGTGTTGTCCAACAATTTTGTCTGAAATCTGGCATAGGCATATCCCAATTAGTTTGGGATGTTGTGACAATGAAAGCGGTACACTACATAATTTCTATTCTAATCCATATCATACGGTGACCCCTCATGCCTTATAGATATTTTCATCCAGGGAAAGACCTTTCCCATCAGGACAGAAACGATACATCATAGAATATTGGTGATCGCTCACTTTGTTCTGATAAACAAAGAACCTTCCATCAAAGGGAAACAAGTGGATCCCTGCCATGCCAGAGAATTGCCCCCTCACTGTAGAGGTCAATCATTCAGGCCTGTGCTGCACTCTTGAAGTTGCCAATTTGCCAAGACTATGGTGAAGCATATATCTTCGAATATGACTTTTTTTACACATTGCAAGAGTGCCTATACGATCTTTTCACCATTCACCCCTCTTTGTTTTTTTTTTTCCATAAGTAACACAAAGGTGTCCATTCTTTGATGGTAGCTATAATTATGCTGTAATAACTGCAGCTTCACTAACTTCCATGAAGGTCCAGACTAAAAACATGGATATATTATTTAATGTACTTTTCTTGTGACAACAGAATTGTTTGCGCATATGCAGTACTGGTATTTGTCGAAATATAGATTGGGTTGAAGAGAATGGTCCTTTAGAGAATGGTTTGACGATATGCTTAGATTTGTTTTTTAATTATTTATTCATTTTCTTCCTTGTTCATTTCTGCCAACACTCCATGTGGCAGTATGAAATTTCATATGTATGAAATGTAAGATAAGCTAACAATGATTTTGAACGCGAAAATAGATTAACTAGGATCATAAACACCGAATATCATTTTTTTTCTGCATTGCTGCTAGGCAATGCCGTAGCCTGGTTCAAATATATGACAGAGGCCATTGTTAGAAACACCAGAAGAGATATACATCTGGTTTTTTTTTTTTCTTTTTTACAGAAGAGTGATTGAGAATTTATTGCAATGCACATTCTGTCTGATCGTAAGCATTTTGAAAAATGGGACAATCTGCAAGGATTGCGAAATGTGAAATTCACGTGCCAAAGAAGGACCCTATATCTGCCTATTGTTTCAAACTTTGTTGACGGGCTGAGAGAGAGGCGACAAAGACGTAAATTCAGCCGCCAATTTCCTCCTGGTCAGAATAGAAACTGTGCCCAAAATTTAAACGGAAAACCTTGCACCTAATGTCCTTTCGACCAAATGGTGGAGAGCTCATATCTTGATGAGGTTAGACGGTAATCTAGTGAACAGACTTTAAATTCAAATGCCTGCCTAATGCGGCGAATGCAACCCTTGTAAGAACGGGAATACTTAATCCTGAATCGTTTAAAGGATAGTTTGATATTCATCGCTTTAACTTTCTCAGTCATGCGTACGGCAGTTCACGCATCAGGGATTCACCCTTTACCGGCACCCTCCAAAAGCCAGCAGTCTAAACGTCGTTTGCACGGTCCAAGAACTGATTCAATTACCGAATGCAGTCTGACGCAAGCTGCTGTCTTTAATGGAATCTTTTATACTCTGACATTGTGCTTCGGAATCAACCCTCCTCACCAGAGCGGCGGTCCGCACGAACGACTCGGTTCCCGCAGAATTGAGCCACTTGGGCTACTTACGTAGAGGTGTCTCCAGACGTAATGCAGAGTATCCTAACGTACCACTTCGTGCGCAAGAGGCCAATGGACAAAGTATGCATTTCAAGCATAACCTCGCTGAAGTTAAGCTGCTGTACACCGCAATTAATTGTTAGGTATTCCGAGCGCACATGCGACGCATGGGCCCACAATTTTGTGGAAAATAATAAAATTTACACGATCGTAACAGTTAGTTGACGATAAAAATGCTGTGACAGAAGACTTCTCGCGAAACTTTAACTGCACCGAAGCAAGTAAGCGAATTTCTTAGAATAACATGATCATTTTGAGTAAGAAGTTAAGTCGTTGGCTGCAGTTCCCAATATACCGCAGATAATAAGTGGTCGCAATTACCTGAAGGCTCAGCCTATGCTAGTTTACTCTTTTTACTCCAGTTTGCTATTTTAATTTCACTCAAACTGTTTCACTGCGCACAGTTAGGCCTATATTGCTGATAAAATGAAATATTCTGCTTTAGCGCTAGCCTTAATAAAATTCAGAGGGTTCACAGAAGTTTAGTTACGCTTTAATTAAATGTTTAAATGTTCTGGTATATGGGGATTAAGTATAACAAATTGGGAATAGTGAATACAAATTGAGTAAATCTCTGGCATAATGCAGGATCAACTGAACTGTACATGATGCTGAGTGATAAGAGATCCGGACACATTATGCTTAAGAAAATATAAAATCACGGGAAATTCTCACAACGGAACTATCGCTCTGTTCTAAGCAAATACATCCGCAGAGAAACGAAAGGCGCATCCCTTGCCACGCAATATTGAACAGAGATTTAAAAAAAAAAAATCCTCCACTCACCGGTTACGAGTAGATGGAGTCCGAACGTTAACGGCGAACACCCATGGCGAGAAACTGGCTTATTTGTATGGTGGATAAAAATTTACTGGTATTCCAAACCAGTGTTGTTTGAGAAGGAGCCGCGGTAGAAAATGCCGATGGGGTTTAGTAATTTCTTATTTCTTTCCTTTTTTGTTGCACCAGTGGCTCTGCAGTACTTAAAGAAAGAGGAGAGCCACCGCGGAAGAAAGACAGAGAGACAGAGAGAAAGGAGGGGGGGGGGGGTCGTGTTAGGTGGGGGGTGGGAGGTGGGGGATCAGCACGACGCGAAGCAACAAGAGTAATGGGAAATACAAACATTTATATGTATCCATGACAGAGAAGTGTTCGGCGATCCTATCCAATGGAACCATGCATGCAATTCGTGGGAGGGCAACGTCGACTCGAGCAATATTATCACACGACTGTTTTTGATAAGAACAGACCAAGTGCCAAGAGACAGAGTACTTTTGCAGTCATTTTTTTATGAAGTTAGCAAAAACAAGAATGAAGCTAAGCATATTATGTAGCCTCCCTCTTACAATACCGTGGCGCAATTTCATTTAGGAACGTGGCGAGAATACATTTTATCTTTTACATCTGATATAGGCTTTGCAGTCATCTCAGGTTATAATGAAAGCAGCGAACATTGGGATAAACAAAAATATAAACGCTTTGAAAGAACCCCGAGTCAATCTTTGAAAATCAAAGTATGCTTTAGCTACAAAATTCAACGCGTTAGTCGGACTAATTTGACATTAAGATTATTGGTAAAACAGCTGCTACACGAACTTGTAAGAATGCCTCTCGTATTCCACTGCCGTTTTGAAAGAGTCTTGTTTCTGTCAGTCAGATTCGTGTCATATAGAGACGTATTCAGAATTCTTTAAATGTTTCGATTGCCTGGGCTCGGGTTGTGAATGAAGATGAATTCGCTTCAGATACATACACTTTAAAATATGTTCCGTGTCAGATGTGGAGATGCTACGAGTCAGAGCTGACCTTGGTGCTGAAAAATATAGAGAACCGAAGGCAGGAGATCGCAGTGGAATCACAAAAACTATTGATAGACGTTGAAATGCAAAATAAAGAATGAAAATTGAATGTTTTAATCACATTTAGTCTTTCAATCAATTGATGATTAAATTATATTTTCATGTGATATACAAACCCAACTCCAGAAAAGTTGAGTGTGCATAAAATGTAAAAACCAAAAACATAAATCAATAATTTGAAAATGTGCTTTGACCTGTATTGTACTAAAGAGAAGAACAGGCAGGATATTTTTAACCTTTATTTAACCAGGAAAAGTTTCATTGAGGACACATTTTTTTCTGCCCTGTGGGAGAAATGCCTGGGAGAGTAATTGGAAGTCAGGATAGAAAACAAGGTCAAAACCCCAGGAGTAATTTTAGGGTTAAAGTCCTTGCTCAAGGCAACAACAAATTTATTTCTGATTTCATCTCTCTAGATCAGGGATGGGCAACTCCGGTCCAGGTGGGTTGCAGCATCTTCAGGTTTTTTTACGTGGTTTCACACCAATGATTAATTTACGTCAATGACTGGTTAATGAATCCACGCATCTTGTTCTTTAGGCTTTATTTGCATATCGATTGAAAGGAAACCACAAAAGTCTGCAGACACTATGGCCCTCCAGGACTGGAGTTTCCCATCCTTGCTCTAGATCAAGTCAGAATTTTAAGCCCCATCAAGAACTTGAATTATGAAATTTCTGGCCACCAGTCATACAACCTCCCACCTACCTTTAGGTTACCCTGCAGCCTAACTTTATGTGTGTTTTTATTTTTTTATTTATTTATTTATTTACACATGTAGCCTGTGACATGGTTCAAAATTGTTGAAATAGGTGCATATTTGGTTACTTTACTTGACAGCAAGTTGGCTCAGGAACCAAGCACAGACCAAGCACAGTCAGTTTCATGGGTTTAATTTAATGAAAGCTGGAGGTCAGACAGTGCAGTTCAGAATCAAATGAGCAATTTGAAGCACAAAAAGGAGAATCCTAATTGTAGACAGAATGCAGTCCAAGGATTGATTACCAAACAGCAGTAATGCCAAATTCAAAGGCAACAGAGTCATAAGTAAAAAAAAAATCCAGCTAAAGTCATAGCCAGTAATCATAACACACAGAGGGCAAGGCTAACCTTGGAGGAAAACAAATCAGAACTAGACGCACTCCAAGAGTGCAAACCACCGCCAAGGCAGCACAGTCAAAATCTTGCTGAGTGAACATGGCTCATAAGAAAGTTAAGATATCTGCAACAAAGGATTTTGAGATGGTTGCTGTGGTGACCATACTGTTGGAATGATCATGGTCAAAATCAAAAGGGTCCATCCCTGATGTAATTGCAGCCAGGATTGCTGAGTAGCTAGAATCCTACACCAAAAAAGAGTGGGACAACATTCCTCTCCCAAAACTCTAGCAATTGGTCTCCTCACTTCCAGATGTTTACAGACTGTTGTTAAAAGAAGAAGGGATACTAAACAATGGTAAACATGGCCCTATCCCAACTTTTTTTAGATGTGTTGCTGCCATCAAATTCACAACGAGCTACTATTGTTAATGAAAAGGTAAAATGTCTCGCTTTCAACATCTGATATGTTGCCTATTTTCTATTGTGAATAAAATGTGGGTTTATGAAATCTGCAAATCATTGCATTCTGTTCTTATTTACATTTTATACAGCATCCCAACGTTTTTGGAATTGGGGTTCTACATATGAAGAGTTTGTTCCCAAAATGTTATAAGTGCCAAAAGGTGGTGTTGCGTCAGTATGCGAAAATTGCCCATGAAAGCTTTTCATCCCTTACCATATTGACTGTGTGGAGAGATGTATGTGGGCCTAGAAAATGCATTTGTTTTTGTATCATATGTGCTCAGACAGATGTGGTCCAAATTTAGATGAGCACCCCCTTAAAGCCAACATATGGCGATAAATCAATGAATAACTCCCAATTATCACATGGCTAGTTCTAAAATTTATAACTGTCATTGTTGCTGCCATCCCAAGGAACAATTTGACACCAAACATGGCTTAATTGCTTTGAAAATATGAGACCCAGGAGGAATTGAAGTCATTAAAAGCATTATTTGGCTACATTTCATCACAAATTGAAAGTTTAACATTTAAATTATAGTCCCAAAGTGATCAGCCCTAAATATTTGGTGAAAAGCAGGTGCAGTATGCGAAGTTCGTTTGCACAAATTTAAGAAATTTTTTCGCTCGTATCAATGCAGTAGGATGGCTGTTTCCTCGAAAAGTGCTGATGTCCAGTTTCCTGAATTTTCTCTGGAATACTTACAAACTTTGGCATGTGGATGTTATCAGATGAGACAGGCACCAGGACACATAGCTGACTCTATTTAAGCTCCTGTTCTACCTCGTTCGGGTTGCTAGAGTGCCATTTGACCCTTGGCGCTTTGGCCGGTAAGGTCTTTTGAGAAGAGAGAGTATTGTCAGGATCTTACCTGCTAAAAGGAAAAGTGTTAGTGAAAAAGAGATTCA
Organism: Gymnothorax reevesii; assembly: GCA_029721435.1. Taxonomy (NCBI): domain Eukaryota; kingdom Metazoa; phylum Chordata; class Actinopteri; order Anguilliformes; family Muraenidae; genus Gymnothorax; species Gymnothorax reevesii. Next base: position 75,025,868 of record CM056583.1, read on the forward strand.
TTTGGTATATTTCCCTTTTCTTTTGTCTTTAGTCGAACTTGCCTGTTTGCTACCACGGACGGCGTCAGGTCCGTTGGTAGTGCGAGTCTCGTGATTTCTATTTGTTTTAATCTCTCAGCACGCTGCTGGTTTTGTCCTTTTTATTTCTGGCCACTGCTCTTGGCGTCCTACCACCAACGCCACCACAGATAGACAGATATAATGCTCCAGTCAAGGAGTTCTAACGTGCATAGATAAGAGAGAGGACAGCGGGAGCAGGTGTGGAGAATCCACAGAAACGCAGCAGAGAAGATTAGGAAGAGACAAGAGGCGGAGATTAGAACAGGGCGAGTGCTGAGAGCTTGTTAATCAATTAGTGAGTGCAGCTATACAATCCCTTAGTGCTCATTAGTAAGTTAGTATTATATACAATGTTAGTTTGTATTAGTAATGCTAGCAAAAACAACAAACAGTTAGTATGGGTTAGTAATATAGAAAAATAGGCATGCAATGCACGGAATACCCCTCAGCCTGATGTCTACGTTTTTGGAGACGCCCGCCTGCCCACCCGCCCAACCGCACGAAGGATAGCAATACCCCATCAGCCTTAAGGGCTGGGGGGTAAAAAGCAAGGCGAAGGAAGTAAACGAGATTGGAAGGAATGGTTGAAATCCAGAAACAATTAAATCACCTGAACGAGTGGCACGCAATACTGGGGCTGTGAGCAATGACAATGCAAGAAACCAGACAGGGGGAGACAAAGTGCAATGCATGGCAGAAACAAAAACATGGACCGAATGAAAATATGGTGAAATACAAAAACATAGAAAAACTAAACTAGACAATACATGAACAAATCTAAGAAACCAAATGACAACACATAATCCAAGGCATGGTTAGTCAATACAGAGAACAGGCAGAACATCAAAGACATGGCAAACAGGGCAGAGTCATAACATTCAGATACTCAATGGTATCTAGCTTTAAGTCAAGCCTGCTCTTGAAAACTCCCAAGGCTTCTGCCTCAACATTATAGTCAGGCAAGCTATTCCACATCAAAATTACTCTTTTGGTGAAGAAATATTTCCTAATATCAGTGCTAAATTTACCCTTTATCGACTTCCATTTGTGACCCCGAGTTCTACTAACAAAACTTGGCTGAAGGAATCCTACATAATTCACTGTGTTAACGCCTTTAACATATTTAAAGACCTCAATGACTGAACCTTTAGGGGGTGCTCATCTAAATTTGGACCACATCTGTCTGGGCACATATGATACAAAAAACAAATGCATTTTCCAGGCCCACATACATCTCTCCACACAGTCAATATGATACAGAATCAAAAGCTTTCATGGGTAATTTTCCCACACAGATGCAACACCACCTTACAGAAATTGAGAAAATACCAGATGGCGATAGCCCTGTGCTTCTTACACATGGTGCAAAAAATAATTTTTTAGAAATTCATACTATAAGGTATATTTTTCATGGTCAAAGTTTGTGTTTTTTCCATAAACAAACATGCAATTGCCGCCAACATAGAAAAAGCTGACGAACTCAAAATGTGTAAATCTCTTCATATGTTGCTTCAAAGTGTGCATTTATGCTTTGGCATACCTTCAGGTATGTGCAAATTAGCCATGAGCAAAACATACCCCCAGATCATAGCAGATGCTGGCTTTAAGACTGTGCATTGATAAAAATCAGGATGGTTCTTTTCTACTTTGGCCCTGAGTTCACAATATCCAATATTTCAAAAATTTTGAAAGATGGGCTTGTCAGACCACAGCATACACAAAGATCACAGGCATTCAATATTCATTTTAGACTTCATAGATCTTTTAATAATAGCATGGATTGTGGATGGTGAAATCCTGAAATTCCATGCAATCCTGCATTGAGAAACATAGTTCCCAAACCATCAGCTCTTCCGAGACACTCCCATGTCACCCCCCTGCCCACAAGGCTCCACTGGCTCCCTGTTGCCGCTCGCATCAAATTCAAGACTCTGGTGCTAGCCTACCAGGGAGTCAACTAAACAGCTCCAGCATACATCCAGAGACTGTTCAGACCTTACACCCCTGCCAGAGCACTCCGCTCTGCTACTTCAGGTCGCCCGGCTCCTCCCCCTCTCCGCTCCTCCCCTTCCCGCTCAAGGCTGCTGTCTGTCCTGGTACCTCATTGGTGGAATGATCAACCTATCGAGGTCAGAACAGCAGAATCCTTGAGCATCTTCAAGCGCCGCCTGAAAACCCACCTCTTCAGGCTCCACCTTTCCCCTACTCCACTGCCCTGAATCCTGTCCCTACTTCCCTTGATTTGTTGCACTTACACGATCTTGTTGCACTTAATTTTGTTTACCTTTTTTCCTGATTTTGTTACCCCTTGATTTGGTTTCCCTTCATTTTGTTGCACCCTATTTTGTTGTCGGTACTTGATTTTCCTGCCCCTTTGTTACACTTGACCTGTTGCCCTTTTGTTGCACTTATTTTATTTTATTTCCCTTTCCTTGCACTTGACTCTGCCCCTTCGTTGCACTTGCCTCTGTTGCACTTGAGCTTGTTGCCATTTTGTTCACTTGACCTTGCCCTTTCGCTACTGGTTTAGATCTGTAACAATGGAAAGTGTTAGTCACTTACTGTTAGCACTTGTACTTGTCTCCTAGGAGCTCAGCACTTTTGTACTGATCTTGTGCACTTTTGTACGTCGCTCTGGATAAGAGGGTCTGCTAAGAACCTGTAATGTAATGTATATGTAATGTAAGATTATTTTTGTATCACAAATCAGTAAATCTTGTTTTTTTAACAACCAAGTCTTTTCTGTATGCTTCTTTTATTACCAATCATGATGCATCACCTGTTACCATTACTCTGGCCACCAGCAAAATGTTCAGAACGGGTTTTTGTTTTTTTTTTTTTACAATCTTTATTTTATTGCTTTCATATCAACCTTTCCAATTTGCAGGAATCAAAAATGCAATATGTGAATATTTACAAAAGCCAATAAGATTGATGAAGTAAAAACATTTAAAATGATCAATTTCTTCAGATTGTAATGAAATATAAGTGTAGGTCATTTTCAAATGACTGTTTTCTTAATATTAGGATATTACACACTGTTCATCTTCTTTGGTGCTAAATAAATATAAAGCTTTTTTCAGGATGTTAGTCTTTGCAGTAGGTTACATGACACCTGGGCCTACTCAGGGACAGCCCTGTGATGGCTACACCACCAGTTATATTCAGAACTCCTGAAAATTAAATGATGAATTCAAGACATTTTTAGGTTTGCAACTGGTCCTGGGAGATTTCGGAAATCCCATTCCACATGGGGGCCAAGAGCCATTATAAATTCCCATAAATTATTTGATACGCCGGAAATAGCCAGAACATGCTGAGACTTGAGGAAGGAAGCCTAGAAGCTCCGTTTTTTCAATCTAAATAAAAAAGTGAAACCCCCCAAAAAAACTCATATGCATTTATATTCAACAGCAGCTGTTTCATTGGAGTTACTGAATGGGTTTGCATAATGTTGAGAGAGTGTTCTCTCTGGCATCACTTCAGCCACTAATTATCCTGATCTCAAAATAATTTGAGCTTTTTATCTCAAAACTTTGTGCATCTGGCATCCCCCACTTAATATTTCAATAGCTCAAGAACCTTGCATACACAGCATTTGATTCAATTAATCCCCGTCTCCTAACCAATTAGATGATTTCCTTTCATAATAAGAGAAGTCTATCACTCAGCTTAATAAGGGCTCTTTTATGAAGCTGTGTTGAAAGACACATCTTACAGAAGTTTCTAACCTTTGGTTTGCAAATCATGAAGGTCCACCAGCCAAAGGCCGCACGCAGATCTGGGCAGCTACTCTTACATACAGTTTTTAAATTCTTAAAATCTTAATGTTCTATGCTGTGTAATAATTCCTATTCCTTTACCCAGGAGTCAAAGACAAATGAGCATCTATTGTCAGCAAAGTTTTACAATGCAAAACCGAGTCTCATTAGTGTTTGTGAAAGCATTGCTTCATTTGTGATATTCAGCTTCAATGGTCATTAAATATATTTACAGTCCCACTTCCTTGTAAGCATGGAAATGTAAAGTTTCAAAAAAATAAAAAAGCCTTGACAATTTTTGGAAATACTCACTAATTAGATGCCTCAAAAAATTTTCACAAAAAGTGAACATGTGTTGCTTTCATGCAAAAGTAACAACCACAAATGTCATGGTTCAGCTCCTGCCGACAGAAGGAATGAATCCGGCGGGTACAGGGACCATGTACCCAAAAGCAAGATTAGGGACCCAAACACACAGGCTGAGTATAAATATAAAAATCTTTTAATTTAAATTGCATTAAAAACTCTGGAGGGGAGCAGCAGCACAAATAACCACAAACAAAGGGCTCCAGGAACAGGACCAGAATACTGCTGCACCAAAGTAAGGTGCAGCCAACCCTTAAATACCAACACTTCACCTCCACCTTAATGAGCCACACCTGTTGCCCGTTAAGGTGGAGGCGAAGAATGCAGCAGGGGGAAGGACTGCAGGCCAACACCATGACAACAAAAGGCTCTGTAATAAACAATGGTTGGTCCAGATTCACCACTTTGTAAAAAACTTCATTATTGAATAATGATTTTAATTTATTTCATGATTATTTATAATAATAATAATAATAATAATAATAATCCAACATTTTATAAATAACATATTTCAATGCAGAGCTGTAAAGATTTTAGGGATTTCTCCCACGACATAAAATTATGGAAAGTTCTAGATAATCAAGAAAAATTTCTTTTTGGTTGAGCAAGAGAAGCAATACTGGGTGTCTCTGTTTCTTTGATCCTTCAAATGCCCCCCTTTTCCCCACTGAGAAGAGACATGCTTTTGTGAAAAATATAACCACCGAGGCTGGGAGTACCATGGAATACATATTTCAGGTGAATACCATTCATTAATGCATCCACAGAGGCAAGTTAAGGCTGTAGCCATATGTTAAAACATCAAGAAGTACTTCTGTCTGCTCTAAGCATGAGCTCATCTGAAATAGATTGATGACTAGTCGAAATATGCAGTTGTTGGTCCAGGCAACTTTTCATATGGTCTATGAGACTAATGGGTGCTCTTTTCTCCAGGCCAAAGAAGAAAATGACCAATCCGGATGTTATGAACGCAAGGTGCAAAAGGCAGTCAATCATGATTAGCGGTGTGTTAGAGCCTTCGGCATGGGTAAATTGCTCATCTAGGTATGCATCATTGATGTTGAAGGGCACATATGAATTTGGAGCAAAGGATGCTGTCTTCAAGAATACTGTCTTTTTCAGGTACACCCCCGCTTATTTCAACAAGACAATGGCAAACAAGATTATGCACATGCAGCAACAATAGTGGCTTCCAAATCTGAGAGTTCAGCTGCTAGACTGGCCTACCAGCAGTCCAGACCTGTCTCCAGATGTAAATGTAAATGGCTTTTAAAAGTGCTAAATATGAAATTGAATCCCTGGAATATCAGAACTGCTGGAGATTTATATCAGATAAGAATGGGGAAAAAAAGCCTTCAAAATTGGAACAATTTGTGATCTCAGCTCCCCAGATGGTCACATAATGGGCTGTTAAAAGGAATTGTGATGCAATACAGTGGTAAACACATTACTGATCCAACTTTTGTAGAGGGTGTTTCAGGCATAAAATTCAGATAAAAGTAAAGCACAGAAGGAAAACATTAAACATCTTGTTTTTGTGCTTTTAATTTAATTCAGATGAAGGATGATTTGAAATTCACTGTTTCTTTATTTTTTTTTTCCCCATTTGCATTTCCCATATTGTCTCAAGTCTTTGGGATTGAAATTTCACTGGAGTCTAAAGTGTTCAGCAGTCATGCTGTTCAAGGGGAGAAAACACTGACCTCTCCTCTCTCCGCAGCTGCCTTCACCAGTCTGTCAAAAGGCCTGGGGCTTTCCTTCCCATCATCCATTGCTGTTCAGTCTGAATTGCACTGCCCTCATTCTGTACGCGTCAGGGATGCACTGAAATCCACCACATGACCACACATTAACTATAGCATTAACTCCATCATTGAAGTCAACCTTTCAAAGTGTTCTGCTGGGCATGAAGAGAAGTATCTTGTAGCAAGAGATTACATTTTATTTTCAGACTAACTCTGTTATGGACAATTTATGGCGATATTTAATTCAGCAGGAAGTTCAGATTGAAATTAAATGTGAACTGATTGTATACCTAAAAAAATCTTGTTAAATTATATCTGTCTTGACATGGTTTGATGAAAGAGACAGTACTATAAAGCGCTCCAAGTGTTGGCCCTTTCCTCTTTGTAATTTTACATTGTTGCGCATACATATGGGTGTTTCTCACGATTCGAATTCAAAATCATTGACCCTGACAATGTATCATTTATGGCTGAAACAAATAACATCTATTTCCATCAGAGGAATGGCCGCTGAATCATTGGCTAATAGGCAGAACTCTCAGGTTTCGCACTCCTGGAGTGGACAAAAGTACAAAAGCAATTGGGTAATTGTTAATTTTTGACTACATTTGAATTTAAATAGGTTGTGAGATTTAACATTCGGTACGCTTCCAATGTTTCTTCATTTCAGGCTTATTTGATTTAATGACTTCACGAGCTAATCATTTGTTAAACGTACAAACTTTGTTTGAGATTCATCTGGTACATTAAGCCGTTTTCAAAGTTGGTTGTCGTTTCATGTATGACCTCCAATGTCAGCTATTATGACTGCCTCAGAAAACCATACAAAAAAGAAGTCTTTCAGTGGTGAATGATGGTGACACAGTGTTAAGTAACAAGACAAATAGTGCCCATAGAGGAAAGAGGAGGTGACTACCAAGGTTAATTACCTCTCTTAACTTACAGAGGTAAGAGGTTGGAGAAATTGTCTCATTTTTCCATGGTTTCATTCTTCTTAGAGGCTGGGCCTGCTAGCTGCAGCAGTGGAAAACCCTTTTGAAAACAACACGCTATGTAACACCCACAAATGTAGTGCACTACAAATATAACCGAGACCTTTGGATTTTAGTGTAATAACCCCACAAACATAGTATATTTCCCATAACAGTAGTAACAGTTTCAAACTGAGAATATGACTCTCAATTTCCCACAAATGTTAGATCTGTTCGATATGTTATGTTTGCGGAAAGGTTTGCAGGATTATTTCCAGGATTAACCTAATCGTAGCTCATATATTGTGCATAAAGCACATACACGATGTGATGTCACATGTAAGTGTCCTAGGATCAACGAAATAATACTTTTGCCGGAGTAATATAATAGCTCACCAATGAATTGCAGGTCTGCAAGCATAAGCACAGCATAGCGATATCAGAGCAACCATTCAATGGTGGACTGTTATATTACTCATGGACAAGCATTATTTTGTTTATCCCAGCGCACCACTTGCACAACAATATTAGATTGTGCTTGGCTTATCACATTTTTAGGTACTAGACAATCACCACTGATAACATCAAACACATACTGCTACTGTGAATTTTTTTCCGTACATATGGCTGTTGGGTGTGAGATGGGGTGAACAAAAAAAAAAATTTGCATACTAGTTTTAACTTGAAGGAAAAATTGTCAGACAAAGATCCAGGGCTGCATTTACAGTGCACGGAGAACAATTTTAGCCTTGAACTGAATAGCATGTTTATGGATGGCTAATGCCAGCGGATTAGTTACCATGAACACCTCCTCTTTCTAGAATAGATAGGAAGTCACAATTCATGACAACATTGATACTGACAATGATGGACTGTGGAAGTCACTATTCAGGATGATGTAGATGCTGTAGACGCTGTCAGGTAGATGGTGGAACTCACTGTTCGGGACAACGTACGTAGATGCTGTCTCTGATAGGCTGTGGTAGTCGATGTGCAGGACAATGTTGATACAGTATATTCACACTCCAAGTGTTCGTGTCTCAAAAAGAAAAAAATGATGAAATTGTTTGTCCAGCTAAATTATCTCCAAAATTCTGTACAGTTACAGGCAGGATAGCTGTAGTTAATCCAAATCTGGTATGCTGTTTTTTTTTTTGTCTTCAAAGACTGTATATCTTCTGCTAAGGAAAATGTCATAATATTTTGTGAGAGCAGGCAAGTGAAGCGCAGGGTAAATACTGTTGTGCTTGGTATAGCAGGCGCAGCTGTGTTTGAACCAGTCAGAAAAAAAAAGCCCTGAATAAACCACTATAACCACTGACCTGGACGCATGAAGACGCTGAATAGAATTCAGGGCATTGCATAGCGAACCCTGACCTGCTGCTTAGAGCTCGGTCTCATCACACCCAGCAATCATTGGTTCCCTTGAGAAACCAAGATGCAGAACAACAAGTGAGCCCTAAAAGGAGAGAATTCGGTGTTGGTATTAAACCATCAGGGGCATCGCTTTGTGAAAGTTACGGGGACATGTTTCATAATGGTCTGCTTTTTTCATCAGTATGTTCTGGAGAGGAAACCATTAAGCTCACTGCCTAGATCTGGCTGAATAAGACAAAAGCCCCCCCTCCAGAAGACTGGTTCCTTAAATCCAGGTCTTTTTTGTACCCGTCCTTCCTGATTGTTATAGAGCTGGATTAAATTTCCAGCCTCTTTGACACATGATTATGTTGTTTACATTGTGTTAGCTTTTTTCTTGCTTGTGTAATGAGGTCATGGAGCTGTGGTAATCAGCCCTGTTCCCGGTGAGCTGCTATCCTTTAGGTATTCACTTCATCTCTAATTTGCCACACGTGACTGTTACTAAATGGCAATTCAACAAGATCTCCTGCTGATCACTCCAGAGACTAAGGTCGGATAACATTTCTTCCATTGAAAATCCCAATTAAAAAGCATTTCAACTTCTAGCTGAATCACTTAACTCTCTGACATTTTGCATTGTTACATGGGGGCCATGAGGCCGACGAATTTTCGAAAACGTCAATAAAATGCCAAAATGTCACACTGCTCCCCTAAGCACATCAATGAAAGGAGGACTAGAAAAGTACTTCCTTTTTGAGAAACTTCAGAGTAGTATATTGATAAAAAAAAAGGAAAAATTTTTCTGCTGGAGAAGAAAGAATTGAAATTTAAAGAAAAGAAATTTCCCAGGAAAAGCAATTAATTCATCATTTCATCAATGAAGTAACCCATATATTCCTGGAAAGGGATGCAATGGTCTCAATCCCAACATGCAGTGAGAGAGGACAGGCTGCCGATCCATCGTAATGCAAGAGAATTTAAACATACTCTCTATTTTGAGGTTACCGTATGTCATAACAGCATAACTATGAGTCAGATTCTTTCCCCGAATGGACTATGAAAAGCATATTGTTAATAAAAGAGCTGATATTAGACAGCCATTGGAACATTTCAAAAATTATCCTTTGTTTGACTTGATAATATATCAGAATCTGACTTTCATGGTCTTCCAGAGGCTTCAAGGTTGACGATATTTAACAGTTTTTAACAACCCAATTTAAAACTTGAACAAAAGTTAAAATAGTTGTGAAAATTTACCATAAATGTTTATTGAAAAGGCAGTGGACACCATTTGCTGTGTTGGCCATTTGCTGTTGTCAGGCCATTGCAAGCTTTGCGGCGGGGTTCCTTATCAAATACCTTAAAGTCCCTAAAAACACAGGCGTAGTCAGAAAATATAAAGTTGGTTTTTTTATTCATGCCGGCCTCTCACAGTGCAAATACTTGAAGTACTTAAAAAAAATGTAAAAAAAAATTTCAAGAGTTCTTCGATAACTCACAAGAGCAATGCAGGCAGTTTAGGGGAAAAAAAAAAAAAACAGGTGAGCAGTCAGTACTTTTGACTCAGTAGCCCCTCCCCTCAGGGTTAATAATATAAGGAAAATACAGTGAACCAAGTTATTTCTTTAACCCAAAAGTATTAATAATATTTCAACTTAAATATATTATAAACAAAAATTCATTACAAAACCAGACATGTTTCTCTCCTGCCACAAATAGTTTATAATTGCATAACGATTTAACAGAAAAAAAAAAACCGCAAATAGAGAAGTCACTTGACAGTGTTGACGCGCGCATCTTGACTATTTAGTCTGGAAGAACATTCTGCCCGGTTTGCTTAAACAATAGGAAGACCGCAGTTGTCAAGCAGTACTATCATACCAGGTAAGTGTTATGAAACAATGTATGCTTGAAATGAAGGTAGAGCTCCCAAGTGTGCACCCTTAGTTGCGCTACACAAATGGTGGGGAGAAGTGATTACTGTGCTTTTTGATATACATTGCGAGACTGAAAGGAATCGGGGAATGGATACTATGTTCGGCTGCGTGCGTGCGTAAAAGCGAACGTATATTGGTATGCGTGCGTGTGCATGTGGGTGCGTTCTGCCCGCAGTCAGTCAGTGACGAGGACACTCCGTCACACATAAGTTCTCTCGTAAAATCTCTAGGCAGTGCTCTCAACCTTCAATTTTTCATCAGGCTTTGCAATCAAAGATGTAACATGATAAATCATTAAAATCAGAACATTCATTACACATTTTACAGGACATGCAGCATTAGTACCAGTCCTTTAGAATGTACGCCATGGTGCGAGACAGATGATGAGCTTATGCAGTGGGCGCTGTATGCATCCATGACTACTGTTGCTCCTCACTTACACTGTAAAGACTCTGATCGGATCAGTGTTCCTCACAAAAGCAGATTTTTTTTACACCCCTGATGTAGCTTTCAGACGGTAATGCATTCATTTTATTAAATATAAAAATATAAAATATTTTACACTCGCATTGCCACTGTGGTGCCAGTAAAGTGCCTCATATAGGTGGCAGACCCTTTTGCTGTTGAAAACACCTGCAACGTATTGTTTCGGTTTTGCCCCTTGATTCATTAATAAAATCAGTGCACATTTTTAGGCTGCAGTACAAACACATTTGTCACAAAACTAATGTAGCTTTTATGCAAGGTTGTTCCCATATTACAATAGATTCTCTGAGTTTCCTTCGCCGGGTAAATCACGAGTCATAGAGATATGTTACTCCAAGGCCTAAATTTGTGTTCACCTGACAGAACAGGAAATCTCCTTTGGCTCAATGAGGTCAATATAAGTTACGTAGATGGCCACATGATCCCCGAAGCAAAATGTACACAAAGGTTGATCGTAGGATAGTGAAAATGGGGAGATCTTGTGATGTTGCTGCTTGCACCAATAATAATGCCATTCAGTCGTCTGGAAAATACGGCAAAATAAGTTTCCATCAATTTACACAAAATAATGAAGCCCTTTTGAAAGATTGGCTTGTTAAATTAAAAGAATTGACCATGGAAAGCCATAGAAACCAACAAAACATTCTGTTCTTTGCTCAGAGCACTTCGAGAAAAGCTGCTTCACGTACCAGAAGTTCAGAAGTCAACGGTTTTGTTGCAATGAAGACTGGTTTAAAAGTGATGATTTAAAGAAATTAGTGGAAAATATATTTGCAATACAAATATTGTCCTTAAGCCTGAACGCCCCCATGACGGGTGCAGTGAATTTGCATAATAAATACATCATGTTTCTCAATAGCAACCTCGTCATGCGGCAAATCCTCTTAAAGCGAAGAAACTCGGCAAAAAGTTTGTGATGACCGTTTTTACCTAAACCAAACACAATTCAAGTGCCAAGCAAGAAAATAAGCATCTGGCGAAACATTAAATGAAATAAGATCAGTGCTCTATTACAAGCATTTCTATTGAATTTGTGGTATGCATACAAACGATACCTCAAATGAAAGGACAGTCCACAGATTCCAATGATATAAGCCTTGTCATTTTAAATTGACACCACACTCAAAGAACAGCAGGCATACGCTTTAAATGCTACAGAGATGAGAAAAAAAATTTTCTTACCTTTGATATTTTGTCATTTAAGCTGTTTGGGGGTAAATCTGCACTTGCTATTGTTTTAGCCAGTCCATCTGAGAGTCCTCTCGCCATTATGCTATGCACTGGAAAACCTCAGCTGTATAATCACTCAAATGGTTTGTTTTTTGTATTTTCGCTATAATTAACCGCTAAATATTCAACTGTTGTTTTCAAAGCCGGTTTATCACTGGGAATCATTGCGCCAATATGCTCAAGTTCAAACACAGCGCAGCTATACAAGTGCTAAATCGACCTGGAAATGTATAGTCTGTTGAGCAAGTGTCTTGGATAAGGTGGAGCATTTGGACCTGAGGTTCAATATCCGGCTATACATGTGACATTTCAGAGCAAGGAAATTCATATAAATAAATAATAATTAATTCATGCATTCCCATCCCATCAAAGCCATCTTCCTGAGTTACTTTGGGGATCATGCGACTTACACTACGGTTTCTGCATTCAGAGCAATACCTCTATTACTTCATTTAAAAAGACTGGAGAGAAAAAGCACTTATCTTAATGTACAACCCCTATGAACGAAATGTGTCCTGCCAAGTTCCTCTGGCTTTACTCAATGCTGCCAGTAATGACCCACACAGCTCTGAGGCGTGTGACTCAGCAATGTTATTTTTAATATTTGAGTCTGGATGGATTCAGTAAAAAAACAAACCGTAGATTCAATTTGTCGTCAGAAGGCTATGACGCGCAGTGAAATTTGGTCACACTGCAGTCAATGAGAGCATTGAAGGTTTTAAAGATTGTAATTTTCTTTGGAAATAAACATAAATCCTACTTTTTCGCTATAAAAGTTCTCCAATGTTTATTTTTGTTATTTATTTGAAAAATCATAGTATTTTTCAAGTCAAGTATATTGACATGGATTAACCCAAAAAGTCATTTTATTGCATCCTTGTGCTTTTAAGAGTATTAAGTATATCATTAAATAATACGGTCAGACTTTGATGAAATGTTGCTCATAAAGGCTTTATCCAGCATGTATGTCTTCATAAATCGTGCTTTGTAAATGGTGAAAATAACACATCCTTATTCAGCATGTGATGTCAGATGTGATATAACTGACAATGTTACTTAGCTAGTGGCTAAATGCTATAAAGGGTGATATTGTCAGCTAAGTGACATTGTTAATGTCACATCTGGCATCACATGCTGAACAAGAATGTGTTATTTCACCCTTTACAAAGCATGACATTTACTTATGTATGATTTATAAAGACATCATGTCTCATTTATGAAGGCATTATAGATGCTGTATGTAGCCTTTATGAGCAACACTTCATCTAAAGTGTGACCAATTATACTATTAATCTTGACCTGTGAATAGCTTTTCAGATTGAACCTCCAATTAATGCAGAGCCTGTGAAATAGGTTAATTTTTGAGGTTTTTAAGATTTTGGTCCCGGTTAACTATAATTAGACTTTTACAGTGGCCATTACTTAAAGGAAAAGTTCACCCAAATATTCACTCATCATCTACTCACCCTAAGGCTAATCGAAGGGTTCATGAATTTCTTTCCTCCTCAAAACACTCTTGGAGTTACAAAGAAAAACGCCATTGAAAACAAATCCAAATTAACTGAGGTCATTGGAGACCACTTTTTCAAGCGTCAAAAGCAACATTTAAAAACCACAAAATGCCTCCATACTGCTCATGCGGCGTAATCCAAGCGTCTGTTGGCCCCGACATTCAAATTTGACTCGTAAAGACTTATGTCCAATGTAGCCACTTAACTAAGAGTCAAGTTTATTTTCGCGTAAGAAGTCGACCTCGCTAAGTTGGCTGACCATATAAACGCGCTGTTCAGTCAGTAAATACTAACATTCAAAACTCGTAAAGACATCTTCTAGCCTAAATGTCCAATGTTACCACTTAGCTAGTAGCCTTGTTCATTTTCACGGAATTTAAAAGAGTTTAAAATTCAAGACCTTTAGTTGCGGTGGCCAAAGAGGGCAAATAATGCTGCAATGGCCCTAAACATCTCCAATTGGAGAAACCCACTGCAGTTTTGAATGTTAGTACTTACTGACTGAACAGCGCGTTTTAATGGTCAGCCAACTTAGCGAGGTCAACTTCTTACGTGAAAATAAACTGGACTTTTAGCTAAGTGGCTACATTGGATATAAGTCCAATTTGAATGTTGGGGCTATCGGACGCTTGGATTACGCCGCACGAGCAGTATGGAAGCATTTTGTGCTTTTTAAATGTTGTTTTTGACGTTTGAAGAAGTGGTCTCCAATGACTTTAGTAGGCTGAAAGGTCATCAGGATTACTTCACGATTAAGACCACAATTTGAATCATGCTGCGAATCGTGATAGTGGAACCCCAGCATTAGTTACAGCCCTAGCATTCCTCCATCTTAAAAAAAAAAGTGAATATTTATTGGGGACGCTCTCCCTGGTCTTCGGAAGTTCCTTGAGTGGTAAATCTCCTTGGTTTCCACCAGCACCAGAGTGGATTGGAGTGCACAGTACAGCATGTCCCACTGCTACAAACTGCACTCCCAGTTTTGACTTAGGACTGACCACCAATCATGGCTCATCTTAATGCTCTGATATTGCTTCCCCCTTGCTTGACCCAGACCACAATTGGCCTATCTTGCCAGGGCCCCTTTCTCTTAGTGCCAACTGCAGCTAGGCTTCCTCATTAAAGTGCCATAAAAGATCTGCGTTTCGTTCTTGAACTCATGACAGAATATGCCTCAGATGTATCTTATAATGAATGTAATCTGAAGATTGTTCAATGAATAACACTAAGATTAATATCGCTGAGCAACCTGCATAATGTTTCAGCTTTTCAGTTACATTCAGTGCAGAATTTGTTCAGCATGTTTTGTTTCTAAAAATATGTTGTAGCTGTGGGATGAGACAAAGTGGAACACAACACAGGGGAAGGGGCTGTGACCGCTCAAGTGTGAAACACACAGTATCACCATAATGGCCTCTTCAAAGCAGCCAGAGATGTAAACAAGGTTCCATTTGAAAAATTACCTAGTGCTCAATACTCCTTATTCCTGGAGTGCCAGGCTACCATTTTCAAGGAGAATCTAACATATTAAATGCCTAGGCTGTAATGAAAAGGTTTGAAAAATTTGGGAAATCTGCAAAATCAAATAACATCACTATTAATTAATAACCTTTTATAGTGCACTGCAAAGTTAATCCAACTGAATACCCTAAACATCTAGTTTTTCTGGATGATATTTCTGTCAAATTTGTGCTATATAGTTGTCATTCATATTTGGAATAAATCAATAAAATGACTCCCCGTTCTGGAACTCATATCTGATTATAATTGAAGCAATGGATTTGAATACCCTCATTAGATTTCATGTGTTATATATCCCCATAAATACATATATATTTTTTTTAGATGATTGGCATTGCTTGATAGACAGCGGCCCATTCAGCCACTGGTTTTCTAAAGCTATCATCTGCAGTTTTTAGTGACCAAAATAAATTGTACAATGAAATATTTGTAGCGGCTTTACTTGTAAACAGATTTCAGAAAAATAATTATTGCACAATTTCAAACTTAAAAATCTGCATTTTAATTATGGAGGTAATTTTTTTTTACCTATTTTATTAGATTTTTATTATATATAGGTCATCAGAAACTCCTGTGTGTGCGTGTGTGTGTGTGTTTGTGTGTGCGTGCATACACACGTGTACATGCTGATAACCTAAATATCAAAAATTAACATAAATAATTCTAATTAAACCCTGAAATCCCAGAAAGTCAACTGTCCCTTTGAGGTCATCTTTTCGGAATCACCATCCTGCAAGAAAACAACAATAACTACTGGGCACTCCGCAGAGCGCATACCTCCGCCATCTGTTCATGAGGTTCCAGAATATGTTCCGGATCACTTCAAAAATTAAATCAACTCATCCTTGGATCACCGCCTATCATCCTACCAAATTTCATGCCAAACCGTTCATAACTTTCTGAGTTACGCTGTTTACAGACGGACAGAAAGCCAGATGGGCAGACAGAAAAACAAACAAAAGAAGGGAGTGAAAACATAACCTCCTTGGCGGAGATAATGAAAAAACAAATAATAATAAAACACCTCAGATGTTACCAGGTTTATGTGCTGTGCAAGAGCTGGCCTGGAGCTGGTCTGAGATAAACAGAAAGGCAAAAATAAACCTTTCAAGGCACCAACAGACCTGCAGGTATAAATTACTTTGTGAAAAAGCATTATCATTGTTGCATGGAATGAGTTGGCCTGCTTGAACACAATAAAGCATCATAAGCTCTCATACACAAAGAAAATGGCAGCTGTGATGTTCTTAAATAAAAGAATTCAAGAGATTTCCGCGTTCATCCCTGTGCAAAATTTTCCTCTGATCTTAATTGTGAAGCTTAATTCCTAGTTACTGAAGCTCTGTGAGAATAAAGCTGAGGTTTTAGGCCTGTTTAACAAGCTCTTACAACACTAGTGCACAGGCAACAATGAGAGACAGGACGTGGGCTGGTGGGGCGGATCGCTACCGCATCGTGCCGCATGCTGTATAATTTGTCATCTCATGTTAGTCTGCATGATAATAGATTGATTCTGACATTGATGTTAATTGCCTTTTTGTGCTGGGCAGAGGTAAGGATAGATAACTGTGAGAAGCTCCGAGAGTCGACCTGCCTCTTTCTGCCCGACTGGATGAATAATGTATCAGCATGTACTCTTCCCTATAATCTCGTTAGCCATCCACACTGTAAACCTGCTCTTTTCTTTTCTCCACAGGGACGATATCTCTTTTGTGAGTCTTTTGAGACAGTCATCGCATGGGCTCAAGCTCGTGTCCGTTAGCTTTGCTTCATGATATACGGCGGTACCATAATGGATATTGGCAATGTAGCTTACCAAACGGTCCAGCTCTTTGTTTGATGGCAGATAGTCAAAGGGCTTATGACAGAAAAAAATAAAGAAAGACTAGGCCTCCTCACTTCCTCCTTCTTCAGAAAAATGTAAAATGGGGTCTCTATGCTAAATGTGACCTTGAGTGGAATCCCCATTGTCATGTGCCGCGTTGGTCCATAATCCAGCAATATGCTGCCATAAGACATCTATCTCCATCATTCTACGCCATTTGAAATCAATTAACAGGACTTCTCACAGTGCAAATTTTATTTCACGACCACAGTAACTGAGCAGGGGAGGCAATATTTGAGTGGAAAGCAAGAGATTAGCATTACCTCAAAGGGACACCTAACCTCCAGTAATAACACACATAAATCATCTCCTGCCCTTTGTGATATACTTTCTTCTCAGTGAAATGTAAATCACATTCAACCACTCCTTTTTTGTGAGACTGTAATGCTGAAGATTAAGTATGAACTAGACACACTCAGAGTGCAAACCTCTTGGTAAAGAATCTTTAAAAAAGAAATTCCTGGGTTCCGGATCGTGATCTGGATCACCGCCAGAATTTAATTAATTGTTCCTTGTACCAACCCTGTCTTCTCCTGAAAATTTCATCGAAATCCAACTTTTTCAGTAATCCTGCCAACAAACAAACAGGCAAACAAACCAACACCAACTAAAACATAACCTCCTTGGCAGAGGTAATTTATTTTTTCCCGAAAGGCCTGAATTGTTTCAAGAGAAAGAGGGGAATAAAGCACACTAACAAAGAAGAAATGCAAAGAACAAATACAGAATTAGCAAGGAACCATTTCTCAGACAATATATTGTTGGTAAAGGGTTACTACCATGGTTTGCAACTAATAGCACCCAGCATTTCCTTTGATTTTTATAAGATAGAGAAACTATATTTTCATTGTTTTTTACGTGTTTCCATTCTTTTAGGATTGGACTTGGAAGCCGCAGGAGAAAATGGCAGTGTGAAGGATGACCTGCCCTCAGAAAGGCAGCCGTGTCTGTAATGAGGCAGACACAGCTACGCACAGTAATTCATGGAATCTTGTCTAAATTTAATAAAACATCCCTGCGTAAGCCTTAATGGGTCCAGCACCATTTCTCCATCACTTTCTAGGACTGCTGGCTATCTCATAAAAATGAATGCGGATGCAGCGGTTTGTAGTACCGTAGCTGTGCTCATCTCCTCTTGCCGTTGGCAATCTCCGCCGCAGCATTTTAAGGAATATGTTGTGGATATTGAAGACGCTTTGTGATGTCTCCCTGATACAGCCTGGTAATTTACTACCCACGGTTCTGAAAGTCATCTCCGCGGCCTCCTAATAAACACTGTGGCCGTCATGTGGAGCTTTTGAAAGAAGAATTTTGTTAGTTGTAAAGTGGTGACCCCTTAGTTTTTCTCACCAAAACAAATTCTATTGAGCTATTATTTACACAATATTTTTCAAGTGCGCATGCTGTTTTGACAATAAGGGTTATTATATTAAGGCCACTTTTTCGTGGATACACAAAGAAAAACAATATTCTGAGGCAGTGTATTTTATTTTGTTGGCAATTTGTCATTGCAGATTTCATAATGCCAGCAATTCACTGACCTTATGTCACAGCATCTACACTAACAGTATTTTTTTTTTTTTTTTGTCAGGCTAAACCAAGAGTATGCAAAGGAAGTGCAAAGGTCCACTCCCCAGTAGAAATTCCTGAATACCTTTGTAATCACAGAACATAAAAGCATTTCCCCTGTATCTGAGCCTGAACGTGCAAGGCACTTTTGTAGATCTGATCAGTTTTCAAGGCATTGGGTTCATTCTGATGACTGACAGGGCCTCAAAACGGCTGTTTTAATAAAGAACTTTTTTATTTTATTTTATATATTTTCATTTATATATATGTTCATTTAATTTGCACGCACTTTACCTAATGATAGAAGGGCACTGAAAGAATACTCACGTAGAGGGCAGGTTGCCATTTTCCATTAGCTTTATTGCATGATGTCACTATCTTCAAACAAGAGTATGATTTACTGAGTTACCGTTCGCTGGATGACATTGTGCAGACTCACTTCCTATTGAATTATCATGACACAGGGGAGGGGCAAGAGAGAGCCGCACAGAGAAGAACAGCCATGCATTATTCCCTCACTCACAGTCCCTGAAGCCATCTAATGCTCAACTTAATGTATGTGAGAGGTTTAACGGTATTGTTGTATTTAGCTTTCAGTGATAACCATTCTCCCCTGAATCAATGGGGTGTGCATTTTTTTCCCCTATTTTCCTTGGCGACCACATGGAATAGAAATTAAAATGCACGTTGATGTCACAATCTCAATCAGAACAGAGTGGTCCATAATGACTCTTCACTGCAATAACAATTTAATGAAAAACCCAATAATCAAATGCTAATCCCACACACCCACCTGAGCAAAAAAAGATAAATAAATAAATAAATAAATAAATAAATATCTGGCAGGATGCTGGGATATGTATAGCCTAAAGTACTGAGTATAAATCAAAGGCGGTCAAACTTCTCTTGTATTTTACCTTTGTAGGATGACACCTTGAGTATTCTGTGCAGTTCTGGGGACCAAACTACAAGAAATATCCAGACACTCTAGAAAAGGTTCAAAGAAGAGTCATAAAGCTATAAGACTGAATAATCTCCATCTTTTAAGTTGTATCATCTGGAGACTTAAGGGTGATCTAATTCAGGCGTTTAAATATACGTAAAAGGATTAAAAAGGTAACCATGCAGGATTATTTGAGTTACTGTTCTTTTTGCAAAACTTGGTGGTCGCAAATAGTCAATAACTAAAGAAGGGCAAATTTAGCATTGGTATTACTTGGTATTTTTTCACGGAGAGAGTGGTCATGGTGTGGAATAGCTTCCCTGCTGATATTGTAGAGGCAGAAACTAGTAGTTTTCAATATCAAGTTTGATGCAGTGCCATATCATGTAGTCCTTAAAGGGCATCTTAAGTTGTTTCCCATTGTTTTTGTTTATCAGCAAATCAGTGAGCCGCACCTTTGCAAACAAACCAAAATAGAAGGATTATCTACGCATGTAGACAAAACATTATTTTATATGAATGAAATTGGTCATGTGACAATGCAAGATGTCAGCAAAAGCAAGTGATTTGTTTGTAAACATTGGACGATCAATGTCCCGTCTGAGAATCGACTTTCGATGCCCTTTAAGAGGGGCTCCGCGTAAATATTGACTGGGGTCGTGCAAGATATAAAAATCAAAAAATTTCAAATTTTGCTGAAATAATGCTTCTGGGTCACTGATTACAGATATATAAATCTTCAGTTGTGTTGTGTTCTGGCCTTTGGCCAGGACAGTATTGTTTATGGTTTTAACAAGTTCATGTTCCCAAGTTCTTGTTCAAGTCCATTGCTAGTTTCATGTCCTAGGTTCACGTGCTTTTCATGACCACAGTTCTTGGCTTCTTGTATATAGCGTTTTTGTTTTCCAAGCCTAGTCTTGTTATTAATAGCCTTAGTCTCGTTATTCATTTCTGTTCTGGTTTATCTCCCTGGAGTTTCCAGTGGCTTTTGTTTTTTATCGTTTTCTGATCTTAGTTCTCAGCTCTGTGAAGCTTTCCTTAGTTTGTATTTTGCAACCCTTTGGGCCAAGATTTTTGTTGGCCCTCGTGCCAGTTTAGTTTAATTTCAATAAATTCCCTTTCCCTTCCACCTCGCATTTGGTGTCTTCCTGATCTCGCATCAAGTTGATTGGACAAATATTTATTTTCTAAGACGACTGAAACCGTTGAGCCCAGATCGGTCCACGGAAATCGACTAAAAACTGGGTCTGCACGTAAAAGCGTTTTTTCAGGCGACCGCTCGCTTATGCCTGAAACAGATTAAATCATGTCTGTCATCTCCAATGCAATCTGTCATCTCCAATGCTTATCTCTCTTCAGTTTCAAAATACTTGCGCAAAAAGTAAATTTTTGACAGAGTCCTGAAATGCAATCTGTATGTATGTCATTTTCATGACCAGATTTTCCATAGTTTTCATGCCCTCTAAATCACAATTGCCGCACTGCTATTGATAAAGTCCTTTTATTTAGCAGCAACCATTCTGCCACAAAATGGCGAAATAAAATCTTGGTTCACTCTAATTCCTTCCCGCTGAGAGCTCCAAACGCAAGAACCACTTGAGAGCCCAAATTGACCTCGTGACACTTTCAAGCTACGAGCCATAATCAGCACCAAAGACAACAGGCATCCTCTGAAGACTGAATTATTTGCTGAAATGAAGTCCCAGGTCCACATGTCTCAGGTCTTCACAAATTATATTTCCCAGGTCCTGGGGCAAAAACCGCAGCACAAAGTTTACTTTCAAGGATAAAATTGTAAAAAAAAAAATACTGAAAGGATGTGTGTCGTAAGAATTATAATTACCCGCCTCTGTTTCCGTGGACATAGAATCAAAATGTGCGCCTACTTCACCACTGGCAACCCATGTGTGTTAGGTCTGCGCCGGGCTAAGAATTTCGAGTAGAATGAACAAGACGAGGCGCAAATAAAAGATATCTTGTGCAAGGCATCTTTGTTGACAATTCAATCCCTTTGTTGCTAGATAAGTACTAAAGGGTTAGTGGGAGAAACCTGGCAGTGTTTAGTGAATAGAATAAGTTCTAATGCAGTAAATGGGCATCTCAACTTGATCAAACAGCCGTTTTCTGTGAGGTGCCGATCGAGTTTTCCAAGATTGCGTGTCTATTCCAGTTTCCACTTGGTTAGCAAGCGGAGCAGCATTTGTGCAGAGTTCCGTCAACCCAGAACAAAGATTGCTGTGTCATCATTTAGTACACGTGTCCGTGAGTTTTATTAAGGTAGATTTGGAGTTTAACTTCCAGAGAAGATTGTATTATGTCAGAATAATCGCAACTGAAGCAGTTATTTTGTCAGTTAATGTGCACGGCACTTGGTGCAGGGGTGCATTACAACAGATGTTAACAGAGGATCTCACACGAGAACCAATCAAAATGGGTACCTTTGAAGGTGTGGTCACAATTCTTGAAAAATCCGCACTTGTATTAGAAGATGGTATTAGCACTGATAGATATATAGTTCTGTCAATAAGGTAATATTTCTAAATCTGAAACCAGTTCAGTATATTTGGATTGGAATATTAATTTGGTGATTTGATTGCCACATCGCTTCAAAAAGGAAAACTCTTTGCACCGCGGTTTGTGAAGACCTGGGACATGAGGGTTTCCTATGGTCATGTTGTTGTTACCATACGTCATGTTGATCGACTGAGAGGAATTCGTTCTTCTGTAGTTTTTCCAGTTCTGAAATCATTACAAGCACCTTCAATGCTGAGAAATCGCATATCAAGATAAGGTTATGTAAAAAAAATTAATTATTTCTCATTTGATTAGCATGTGAACAGCTCTGAAATGTATAAGTGCATGAGGTTTGTTCTGTAATTCTATTTGTTATTCATATTAGCCCGGACAATTAATTTTGCAGACAGGGAATCGGGTCTGAGGAAAAATATATGACTCAAATCGCCTCTCACATGCTGAAAAAAAAAAGATCCTGAGAACCACTGGAACAGAACGTTTCCTTGTAATTCAGGTTTTTACTTGATTTCAGCTAATGATTCTGTCTAGAATGAATGCTATTTGTCTTGTTGTTGATTATGGCTGGTAGCTTGAAAGTGTCAGGAGGTCAATTTAGGCGCTCAAGTGGCTTTCACGTTTGGAGCTTTCAGCAGGACGGACTTAAAGTTAACCAAAATTTTTATTTCGCCATTTTGTAGCAGAAGTGTTGTTGTATCCAGTAAAAACAAGGACTTTATCAACAGCAGTGTGGCAATTGTGATTTAGAGGGCATGAAAACTATGGAAAATCTGGTTGTGGAAAATGACATCCATAGCGATTGCATTTCAGGACTCAAGGACTTTTTGCTCAATCAGCTCAAAACTGAAGAGCGTTAAGCAGCAGATATGAAAGATCACCGTGATTTAATTTGTTTTAGGGATAAGCGTGCGGTCGCTTGAAAAAAAGCTTCCACATACAGACCCAGTTTTTAGTCGCTTTTCATGGACCGATCTGGGCTCGACGGTTTCGGTTGTCCAAAAAATCCATTTTTACCCAATCAACCTAAAATTTATATTCCTGTAATCTGTGACCCAAAAGCATTATTTGAGCAAAATTTGAAAGTTTTCGATTTTTCTATCTTGCGCAACCCCAATTGATATTTATGCGGAGCCCCTCTAAAGAATCTGTGGTGTTGTTCACACTTCATCGATAGCAAAATGGCAGCCCTAGTTAGGCTGAATGCCTGCTCTCCTTTCTCATATTATGTTACGTTGTTGTAATGTTATTAGAAATGACCCGTCTCCATCCCTCAGGGCATTCCTCAAGCCTTTTTCCATACCAGTCCTCATTGTGCTTGTTGTCTCCTCGGATTTCTGTTCCCCAGTTTCTTTGTTCTAGGCTAGATTGTCTTGTTTTCACTTTTTTCCGGTTCATGTACTCTTTCGTTTTCTCCTCTCTTCTGGTTTCAGTTCTAGGTAGTAAATCATGTCTCGCTCCATGTCGTCATTTAGTCTCCCTCCCCAGTGTTTACTGTCTCCCGTCCTCGTCATCTCTGCTCCCTCTCAGGCTGACTCCTTGACTTTAACGCAGGCGCAGGTCCTTCACCACACTCTGCCCTACCCCCGACTGACACTGTCTGATCCTGGCCTGTCCCTGGCCCATCATCTGCCTTTTTTGTATTCTGTTTGCCATGCGCTGTACCAAGGACTGAACACCTCAAATAAAGATCTGGTTTACATTCTCTATGGATCTCACTATTGATTCCTGCCTCCCTGCCACTCTTGACAAATACAGATAAAAAAATAATTTACAAATCACTGCTTTCAGTTTTAATTAATTTTGGTAACGCTTTACAATACAAGTACAATAATGAACATTCGTTAATGCAATAGTAAGTATTTACTAACAGCTAATTGCACTAACAGCATCTGGTAATCATTTACAAATGATGTTCATATCAACTAAGGCATTTATTCATACATTGTGGTTTAATAGTTTGAGGTACTGCATAGGTATACTAAAAGGATGTTTTCAACTTCACAATAAGGGAAACAGAAAATTAATAAATGGTCAATTACTGTTGCATAATGCTTATTTGGTAATCTAAGTCATTAGTTACCTGCTAATGAATTATTGTACCCTTATTGTGAAGTGTTCCCTTATTTTGAATTTAATATACTGCCCTAATTGTTTTTTTCTGATTTTGGGTGGTACATTTGCACAGACTGAATAGCCTAAAGGTCCCCTATCACATAAAGCATATGTAAACACCTCACAGCTATAGCAACGGCAGAAATAGCCGGAGGGGAAGGCATAGCGCATTCTTCCTCAGTTGCTGTGATTCGGGATAAAACTGATGTTAATTTATCAATTTTCTCTGTTCATGGGAACAGGGCACATAGCATCGCAGTTACAGTTTATCTGACTCCTGATTAAACTTATAATATAAAATTTAGTTTTAATCAATCGCGGTTACAATTAAACCACGCGTTTGCATGAATGCGATCTGACTCCAATTGATGAATTTAGAGCTCTGTTGTGCATCGGAGTCGTAATTAGTCTATACCCTAAGTCCGCTGGACTATAAATATCTGTACACCAATTCAGTGGAGAACTCAAAGCCTGGTGGTTCTATTAAGCCCAGTGGTTTGACATATAAAGTATGACCAGGGACCACTGGGGACCGGAGTGGATGTTTGTTCAGGGACTTCTAAGTTTGACGCAAAAAAGCATTCAGGGACTGTTTTTCAGTAAAACGCAAAATTTAAAAAAAAGAAAGTGTATAGGGACTCTGAAGTTTAACAACATATTCTCACCATATATAATAACAACATAATAACACCAATCGTAGCAATGTAAAACCACCTTGTACCTAGAAAGGAGGTATTTAGAGTCAGAAACACACAACAGAATGCAATTAACAATTTATTTTGCCAGGCAGGCACAAGCTTATACCATAAAAAAAACCAAATTATACCGTAACATTAAATTTAAAGAAATAAATCAATCATGCCTGGTGCAGTTACACATACAGATGAAGTATACATGCGGGAAGTTGCCACCATCTTCCTAACCTATTTCGGCTACACATCCTATATAGAAGCCCAGGTGGGAAGTTGATGGAATCCTTCTATGATGTGTTGAAGTGGGAAGCTGTTTGCAGTCTTCCCTGCATGGTTTATTTCCCTATCTTTCATGCCCCAACTCTAGAATGGCTTTTATGGAGGGGTCATAAATTATTTGGGTAGCCGAATGAGAACTCCGACCCGACCCTAGAGGAATTTTGAGCAGGGATATTGCCAGAGGGGAAATTTCCATAAGTATGTTCTTTTCAGTTATTAAGTGAGGGTTTGATACAATTCTAATCCTCTCGAACGGTTTGCCACGAATGTCCGGTACAATACAGAATTATAAGGATGACCTGTATTAATGTTGTCAATCAGCTCTTATCATACAATATAACAGAGATACACATTATATTTGTAACATTTTAGGTGAAATTAGTATTTTAAATTTTAAAGGAAAAAAGTCCTTGAAAATTCGCAAATGGGAAGCAATGCGTATTATTTCTCTGGTGTAGCCTCCGAAAAGTCCAGTTGATGGCACTGTGGCATTGTTCGACACAGATCAAAGTTTCACAAGCTGTTTTAGGGTGAATCGGGGGACACCAGGCACTGACCATTAACCCCGAGGTCTGTGACTGCTCCAGCCATGGCCCGATAAAGTTGCGTGCCTTTTGGGTCATAAAAACCCTTATTGATATTATCCCACGAACCAGAAATTCCTCTTCCAGGTGTTGGTGCTATTAAGATAGTGGGGGTAAGTTTACCAGAGTTGTGCGGACATGAGAATGCACACAAGTCATGCATGTAGTGCTCTCTGCATTCCATTGTAGCTTACACATATTTGTCCTTGCCCATACAAATTTATAATGGTCATCCTTTATCCTAGCACACCATGAGTGTATCAAAAGTGAAAGCTCCTGTTTTGTTTCCATAGTCCGCCTACTAGGAAGGCAAAATGTGCCTGCCCATGGTCTACGTGCCACCTCCGTTTTGTAAAAGCAATCTCATGCTTCTCCCCTGCTGTCTGTGTGCGATCGACTACTTTAATTTTTCACTGCTATAGATTTTGGGATGTCAAAGGGTGAGACATGCAGCAGAAACCAGCATAAATGTTTGTATACACTTCCAGCATCAGAAAACAAAAAGAAAAAATGGTGACAATTTTTTTTACAGCAACAGTGTTCCAGCAAATTCCAGTTTCTCCTCATGGACCAGAGAAAGTATATTATTTTAAGCTGTGAAATAACCCTGTGGAGAGCAGACACCAGTCCTCCATAATGCAAGGTCATTTCCCACACTGGAGAATGTATTTTAAAGTAATGAGGTTTCTGCAGGTATGAAAGCATCTTGAAATTCACCAAGAAGAAACAGCAACTGCAAGGTAGAAGGAGTATAGCAGATAAAAAGATACTGGAACACAAGCTTTTCACAGTGAGAAAAACTCCTCCTGCAAAGATTTTATTGCCATTGCTTTGACAGAGTGAATCTAGCTGGAATCACCTCAGTGACTCCAGTCGTGACAGTTTCTAAGGTTTCATCTGCTCAATATAATGGTACCTACAATATCACAGTACTTATCATGATGCAATGGTGAATAATGGACCATGAACAGTATAATAATGTCTGTATACATTTTTTTTTCCTCATCTCATCATCTTCCTCTTAATCCGGGGGCCGGGTTGCGGGGGCAGCATCCTAAGCAAAGATGCCCAGACTTCCCTTTCCCTGGACACTTCCTCCAGTTCTCCCGGGGGCATCCCAAGGCGTTCCCTGGCCAGCCAAGCGACGTAGTCCCTCCAGCGTGTCCTGGGTCTTCCTCGAGGCCTCCTCCCGGTGGGGCATGCCCGGAACACCTTCCCAGGAATGCGACCAGAGGGAATCCAATATAGATGCCCGAGCCACCCCAGCTGGCTCCTCTCAACGTGGAGGAGCAGCGGATCTACTCTGAGCTCCTCCCGGGTGACAGAGCTTCTCACCCTATCTCTAAGGGAGTGCTCTGCCACCCTGCGGAGGAAACCCATTTCAGCCGCTTGTATCCGAGATCTCGTTCTTTCGGTCATGACCCAAAGTTCCTGACCATAGGTGAGGGTAGGAACGTAGATTGACTGGTAAATTGAGAGCTGAGCTCCTTCTTCACCACAACAGATTGGTACAATGACCGCATTACTGCTGCCGCTGCACCGATCCGTCTGTCAATCTCACGCTCCATCCTTCCCTCACTCGTGAACAAGACCTCAAGATACATAAACTCCTCCACTTGAGGCAGGGGCTCTCCTCCAACCCGGAGGGGGCTAGCCACCTTTTTCCGGTCGAGAACCATGGCCTCGGCCTTGGAGGTGCTGATTCTCATTCCAGCCGCTTCGCACTTGGCTGCAAACCGCCCCAGTACATGCTAAAGGTCCAGGTTCGAAGGAGCCAACAGAACAACATCATCTGCAAAAAGCAGAGATGAGATCCACTGGTCCCCGAACTAGACTCCCTCCGGCCCCTGGCTGCGCCTAAAAATTCTGTCCATAAAAATAATTAACAGAA
This sequence comes from Gymnothorax reevesii, assembly GCA_029721435.1. Classification (NCBI taxonomy): domain Eukaryota; kingdom Metazoa; phylum Chordata; class Actinopteri; order Anguilliformes; family Muraenidae; genus Gymnothorax; species Gymnothorax reevesii. The sequence continues at coordinate 75,053,302 of CM056583.1, forward strand.
CCGGTGACAAAGGGCAGCCCTGCCGGAGTCCAACAATGCGAACCATACATGGTCCAGTGTTCCACGACCAGGACGAAAACCGCATTGTCCCTTCTGAAACCGAGGTTCGTCTATCGGCCGAAGTTTCCTCTCCAGCACCCTGGAATAGACTTTAAACCGGGAGGCTGAGGAGTGTGATCCCCCTTAAAAAGAGGGACCACCACCCCGGTCTGCCAATCCAGAGGCACTGTCCCCGACTGCCACGCGATGTTGCAAAGGCGTGTCAACTAAGACAGCCCTACAACATCCAGAGACTTGAGGTACTCAGGGCGGATCTCATCCACCCCCAGTGCCTTGCCACCAAGGAGCTTCTGAACTACCTCAGTGACTTCAGCCCGAGTGATGGATGAATCAGCCTCTGGGTCCCCAGCCTCTGCTTCCTCTATGGAAGGTGTGTCAGTGGGATTGAGGAGATCCTCGAAGTATTCCTTCCACCGGCCGACAATATCCCCAGTTGAAGTCAACAGCTCCCCACCTCCACTGTAAACAGTGTTGGCAGGGCACTGCTTTCCTCTCCTGAGGCACCGGAGGGTTTGCCAGAACCTCTTCGGGGCAGACCGATAATCCTCCTCCATGGCCTCCCTGAACTTTTCCCATACCCAAGTTTTTGCTTTTGCCACCGCTGGGGTCGCAGCACGCTTAGCCTGCCGGTACCTGTCAGCTGCCTCAGGAGTCCCATGAGTCAACCAAGCTCGATAGGACTCCTTCTTCAGCTTGACGGCATCCCTTACTTCCGGTGTCCACCACCGAGTTCGGGAGTTGCCGCCGCATCAGGCGCCGGAAACCTTACGGCCACAGCTCCGAGCGGTCGCTTCAACAATGGAGGTGGAGAACATAGTCCATTCAGACTCAATGTCTCCAGCCTCCCTTGGGATCTGGTCAAAGCTCTCCCGGACGTGAGAGTTGAAAACCCCTCTGACAGAGGGTTCCGCCAGACGTTCCCAACAGACCCTCACAACACGTTTGGGCCTGCCAAGTCTGTCCAGCTTCCTCCTCCGCCAGTGGATCCAACTCACCACCAGGTGGTGATCAGTGGACAGCTAAGCCCCTCTCTTCACCCGAGTGTCCAAGACATAGGGCCGAAGATCAGATGACACGACCACAAAGTCGATCATTGACCACCGGCCTTGGGCGTCCTCGTGCCACATGCACTGATGGACGCCCTTATGTTTGAACATGGTGTTTGTTATGGACAAACTGTGACTAGCACAGAAGTCCAATAACAGAACACCACTCGGGTTCAGATCGGGGAGGCCGTTCCTCCCAATCACGCCCCTCCAGGTAACTCTGTCGCTACCCACGTGGGCGTTAAAGTTCCTCAGCAGAACGACGAATGGAGTCCAACATGCACCGGAAACAGGTCTGACTTACTGTGGGCAATGCGAACCAAGCTCCTGCTCCGGTCATACAGAGACCACACAGCCCTTAGTAGAGGGCCCCGGACTCCATACTCTCGAAGCACCTGCCACAGAATGCCACGAGGAACACGAGTGACAGTTCACGGTTCTCCTCCAAAACAGCACCTGTCGCCCACTGCTGCTTTACATTCATAGTGACCGTTTACACTTGGTTTTAACATGGGTTTAATATGATCGGATCGCAAGTGGCCAGGCGTGACACATTGCTGTTTACACTTGGTGTTAAGCCGACTTGTGATCGATTTCTTTGCTTACTACATAGCGTCCGCTAAGACCTGGTGCGCTGTTAATATGCCATATTACAACAAGCCGTTCCCACCAGACAAAGCTAAGATTTTGACCCCGTTTCACCTTGTTCTTTGGGCAAGATAATGAGCTTCTGTATGTTTACATAGTTTACATGTTTGGATAATTTCAATTATCGAAATTAACCAGACAGGCACATTTGCAATTTGCAAGAGCCAGTAGGACAGCACGGTAGAAGTAACTTCACCAGAAAGCACTCGCCTTCACTGCTGATATGATAACCACAAGACCTCGAAGAGCGGTATGATGACGTTTTTCCCACTACATCCTCGTCAGGGATGCATCAGGATGGACTTGTGTTTACATAACTAAACAAACGTGGTCAGATGCATCCCAAACCACCTCCGCAAGAGGTTTAAGTGATCAGATCTCAATGCATCTTGGAGCCCATTTACCTTTGTATATACTGTAGCACTGACCACTTGTGATCCGATCACCTAAAACGCAAATTAAAACCAACTGTAAGCACAGCCATAGATTTGAACCTTGCTTGCACAGAACGAGGGCAAAGGAGACTAAAATGAGGCTGCTTAGCGTGCAAATGATGTGCACCCGGACTGCGCATGCAAACATGAGTACACAATGTACAAGGAAAATGAAAACTCAAAAACAGCTTCCACAGTCTTTGTAACTAAAGCATGTGGCTGTTGAACTAGGGCTAGGCATTACTGCATTTAGACAAAGTGGCTTTTGCTTTAATCGCAGTATATTCTCTGCTTTGAGACCACGCTTATTTGACATGAATCATATTTCAAGCCCTCAACTCACATGAAATGCATGTCTCGTTTTTGTATGATGAATTCTACACTAAAATGCAAAGATAGGGTGTGATAAAGTGATCTTACCGCTTCTTTGGCAGAGAAAATAAGCCCCGGATATAAATCAGCTACAACAACCCGCATCCAAATAGATAAGGATTGATTACTGCAGAAAGAGTCCAGCACAGAAAAACCATAAGATGGATAAGCCTGAACTGAAGAATATGGGTCAGTGTACACCTTACGTATGGAATATAATGTTCTATTTAGTCTGATTGGTGAGCAGAGCAGAGCAACTCTCATTATCTTTCCCAGGTGCAGATCCTGGATTCTGGCAGAGCAGAAATAAGCAAACACACTTGATGAAAGGCAGGACCCTGGACAGAGCAGACTCTCTCCCACCCGCAGGGTGTGCAACCAACTCAGGTTCTCCACATGCACTAATCTGCATGACTTTGGGGTGAAACTAGAATATTTGGACACAAACATAAAAGAATAACTCCACACAGAGCAGTCCCAAGACTCAATCCCAGGGCTCTAGATATTCTCATCCTGACTCCTTACATAGTGCCGCTCTCTGCCCAAACATGAATATATGACATAGCCGCTGTCTTTTTGCTTTGTTTTTTGACTGCATTGATGAACAATATTGAGGAAAGGGAATCATCTTTTGATGAATTTATTACATTGGTCCGAGATTGGGATAGAGGTAAGGTATTGGGATTGAGAAAAAGGAAGTTTCAGTTTCGTGAACATATTACGTTGATCCAAGACTGGGATGGCAAGTGAGGTATTTTTTTTTGGTTGATGCATGTTTGGGGCAGGGACACACTGGACACACTTGCAATAAGGAAGGTCAGGGTTTGAGCCTTGCCTGAGCTGGACCACTCTGCTTTTGGCACAGTGTCAAACAACGGGATTAGTTACAGGGAACTGTCATTTATTGTATTGGTCGAGATACGGAGACTGTTAAAGTCAAACAGTTAAGCGATGTCTCATTTTTCAGATTTTTTCAAAAATCCCCCCCCCCCATCATTTACTTAAAGGGGACCTATTTTGCAATATTTACAAGGTCATATTTTGATCTTGGACTCCCCTAGAGTACTCCAGATCATTCCAAAGTCCAAAACAGGGTCCTTATTTAGCTCATACTGCCTTCCTCAAAAAACCCCATTTGGAGTCCATTGTAGTTTCTGCCTGAAATGCCTCATTGGAGTGGCTCTTCCGCTATGGCCCTCATTCCCCGTGTGCCCACTTACTTCTGACTGGCCAGCTGGCCAGCTTTATCACTAACCCATATTTACATTGTATATTTTTACTAACTTACTAACATGCACTCGGGATTGTACAGCTGCACATACTAATTTACTAACGATCTCTCAGCAGTCGCCCAATTCTAATCTCCGCCTCCTTGCCTATCCCTAATTATCTCTGCTGCAGTTTTCTGTGAATCTACACTAATACTTTATGCTTTCCTTTTCTTTAATCTATACACTTTAGTACTCCTTGACCAGTGCTGTTGTTTTGTACATAGGTTTGTCTTGTGATCCCTGTCTGCGTTTTGGCTTTTGCCAGATTCATGTAATTAGTTTATTCCTCCTGTGTCACTCCTGATTATTGTATCATTGATTGCACCTGTTTCTCCCTGGTCATGTGTTCGCCCCGGATGTGTATATAAGATGTCAGTTTCATGCACTTCCTTTGTCAGATCGTTCTTCCTAGTTTCCTGTGCCACATTTGTTTTCCTCCTCGATTCATAGTGATTTATCTTTCTGACTGGACCGCCTTACTATGAGCTTTGCCTATTCCCTGTATTGTACCGCATTCTTGTTTATTGACCTCTTTTTGCCTGACTACGGATTTTGTGCTTGGTGCCCTGGTTTTGACTCTGGATTACGCCCATTGGAATTTGTTTTTGGATTGCAGACATTGTACTGTTGCCAGCTCTGGTTGGGGGGTTTCCCCCTTCAGAAATAAAGCCTCCTTTTTGCATTTATCTGGTTTTCGCTATTGGTTCATTTCGTAAATCACATCAGGATGTTGATGGGGAAACTTCTCTTACTTTGATGAGCCTAATACATTTAGAGTGACCAAGTGACCCATTAGTCCAGTACTTCATAAATTACATTGAAACTGAGACTGACTGAGTTAGGCCCTGAAGACGAGGACATACCTGCAATCATCCTCTTTTTAATAAAATAAAAAGAACCATTTAAAGTAGACTCATGTACTGAATGCTGGCATAGTTATCACATAAAATCATGGTCAGCAATAATAGCTTTTTGCAGTGTACACATTATATTTTGCATTATGTAATGTATGGTACGCATATTATGAATTACATTATATTTTGTAATATTGAATGCAGTCCATAAATGCTTAATCTTACTTAATGGCAAGGCCAAATATAGTTCATGACCCTAAATTACATGTACAGTTTTATCCTGCTACATGCAAATTTTTGTTCATGGCTGTACTGAATTTGGCTGAGATCAAACCTTTTCTATGTATTCCCACTGTCCAAGCCTTCATATTCACAATGAGAACATTAATCACAGAGACCATATGAACTGGTAATGATTAGCATTAGCAGCATCAAATTAGGACAAATTTTTAAACCCAGAATTGGCATCACATCTGTATTTTGGCTTTCCATTCTCCACAAAAGCAGACTCCAGGTACTAAAGACTGAAATATACAGTCCTATGATCCACATGGATGATGCTGAGGGAAAAGATGGTCAGTAAACAGTCAGGCGACATCAAAGAAAACAGCACATTTGGTGGTGTGGCTCAGTGGAGTTACCAAAACAACTCATTAGTTCACATCCTGCCAGTTTGAAGTCCCACCAATTTTGCTCCCAGAAGCAAAAAACTCTTGAGTTGCTACCTGCAGTAACGAGTGGAAGTCTTTTTGTCGGTCAAAGATGACGAGCAGCCATGTACACAAATAGAGATAAGGGCTGCACAAACGGATATTCTTTGATCCACATTCATCATCACTGATCAATCTGAGGCTTATCCAGCAAATAGTAATTCATCACCTGGGATCACTAATACATTGTTGGTTCCAATGACCTTTTGCTTCAAGGAAGCCAAATCTGGAATGTTTGTTTTAATTCTTCATATACTGGTTTGTTGAGAATAGGGATCAAACTGAACAGCTGTGTAACCTGAAAAAGTGGACATGTCTGAGCCTTGCTTGCCACCCAGCCCTCCCTCTCTTTGATCGGGATTGGATAAACAAATGGCCAGGACTGTGGAGAGGCTATTCCATTACCTTCCTCAACGCACAATCACCATAGTGAGGCAAACCTCCACACACTCTGTATTTAACACCAGTGAAAGTGAGATTTAAATACCCGTTTGTCATATGTACAGAATATGATACCAGGCTGATTCAAATTACAACTTCATTTCCATTTTATTTCTGAACAAGTAGTTGACTTGATGGGGAATTTTGGAGAAATCAGTTATACGTATACACTGTAAACTCTGACGTGTGGTGAACTCAGATGTTTGGTGGAAACTGATTACCTCAAAAACATTTAGTTCACCAACTTAATGGTGATCCATTCACAGCACTTAAAAACATAGGTCACACTTTACTTGAAGTTATCGTCATAAGAGTGACACAACACTGTCATAACTGTTACATGACACAGTCAGGAACATGTCATGAACATTATGTCAATATCATAAACATTTATTACTTAAGACAACTCCAAACAACGTCAACTTCTCATTACAAAACCCGAATGACACCTAATGACAACAGTCATAAACATTTATGACATTGACATAATGCTTAAGACACGTTCATGACTGTGTCATGTTACAGTTATGACAATCATGTCACTTTTATGACAATACCTTCAAGTAAAGTGTGACCAAAACATATAAAAATAACTTTACCCTATTTTCTTTCAGTTCCTTCTACTCAATGCAATTACGTTTGCCCACAAAAATTTTTTGCGGAAATCGGTTAAAACAAAATATTTGAGTTCACCACACTATGAGGGTTTACAGTGTAGGTTGAATTAGCAACACGCATGAAATGCCAGCCGCAATTCAGTCAGGGACTCTTGCTGCTGCTACATCATTAAATTTATAGAACATGTCCTACCCCAACCAACACACATTTGCACACATCAGTTCAGTAATAAAGCACACTCTTCAAAAACTGCTAATCAAGCGAGTGCTATGCAGTTTCTCATGCTTGGCGCTTTGTTTGCAACATTAATCACTTGCTGTTTGTCATCTGTGCCTAATCGCTGTCATTGCTGGTCATTTGTTTTTTGGTCCCTACGCTGCTATTTTGTTCAGCTGCTTGTGCACATGGAAGATTTGTTGTCTTTTGTTCATCAAGTGGATATAACTTATTATTACATTCGGGATACTGCACTATTCTTTGCTCCTGGTACCTGGAGCAACGCTAAACCTAAAGATATTTTCTACATCATACTGAATAAGTGGCTTTCATTTTAACATGTAAGTTGTCCTGACTGAACTAGACATCATTTTCTAAATGACAAAATTATTGTTTTAATCAAATATGTTTGAAGTATTTTTGGAACAAAGCTGTGCTTTATTGTGAATGGTTTCATCACCAATCTAAAGAGAGAGGCAACTGAACGCACAGGCCCATCTGGCATCCAAAAAGCACAAGTACTGAAAAAAGATCAGACGAGCCAAAGAAAAAGCAGCTCCGTGATTAGCCTAGAGCCAAAAAGCATGTCATTAGTGTTTCATAGAGCTTGAGACCACTCTCTGAAACCCGCAGCACCCCTGACTGTGTCTGCTGCATGAGCTTACAATTATCTGTCGGGTGCTGCAAACTAAAGCCTATAGCTGGGGGGAACCAGTTTGGTGTCGTGCGGCACGACTATCCTCATCCGCTGATTCAGCATGAGTCATGTCACAATCGGGAAAACACACCAGAGCCACAGACACGAGCCCATTCTTCAGCCTGGCTTCCCTCCGTCGAGATCACTCACTGCCCGCCTGTCTCTTAGCAGATCGGCTGTGCTTTGTTGAGGGTTGTGCTTGTCTTTCAAAGTAACTCTATTTAGACAGAGAGAGAGAGAGAGAGAGAGAGAGAGAGAGAGGGAGGGGGAGAGAGAGAAAGAATAAAAGGAGTGATGTAGCACAGTAGATCAAAGAAGTGGTAGCGATCGGGAGACGTGGAACAGAAATGAGGGGAGCCATTAACAGGGTTGCTGTTAGTGCAAAATGTTGCAAGAGATGAAAGATCTCCTGCCCCCCTGGCACTGTGATTGAATTAAACAACGTTAAATCAATTATGGATGCTCTTTAATTATCATGGCTGTAATATTGTGTAATGCACATTTTTTTTGTTTCATGTGCTTCAGAACATTGACAATGATGTCAACCATATGTCAAATTTCCTGTATTGCCTACTATCTAACCCTCCATAATACAAAAGCCAAAACCAGAGAAGTTGGCACGTTGTGTAAATCGTGAATAAAAACAGAATACAATGATTTGCAAATCCTTTTCAACCTATATTCAATTAAATACACTGCAAAGACAAGTTACTTAATGTTCGAACCGGTAAACTTTGTAATTTTTTGCAAATATTAGCTCATTTGGAATTTGATGCCTGCAACATGTTTCAAAAAAGCTGGCACAGGGGGCAAAAAAGACTGAGAGAGTTGAGGAATGCTTATCAAACACTTATTTGGAACATCCCACAGGTGAACTGGCTAATTGGGAACAGGTGGGTGCCATGATTGGGTATAAAAGCATCTTCCCTGAAATGCTCAGTCATTCACAAACAAGGATGGGGCGAGGGTCACCGCTCAATGAACAAATGCGTGAGCTGATTGTCGAACAGTTTAAAAACAACATTCCTCATCGAGCTATTGCAAGAAATTTAGGGATTTCATCATCTACGGTCCGTAATATCGTCAAAAGGTTCAGAGAATCTGGAGAAATCACTGCACGTAAGCGACAAGGCCGAAAACCAACATTGAATGCCCGTGACCTTCGATCCCTCAGGCGGTACTGCATCAAAATCCGACATCAGTGTGTAAAGGACATCACCACATGGGCTCAGGAACACTTCAGAAAACCACTGTCAGTAACTATAGTTCATCGCTACATCTGCAAGTGCAAGTTAAAACTCTACAATGCAAAGCGAAAGCCATTTATCAACAGCACCCAGAAACGCCGCCGGCTTCGCTGGGCCCAAGCTCATCTAAGATGGACTGATGCAAAGTGGAAAAGTGTTCTGTGGTTTGACAAGTCCACATTTCAAATTGTTTTTGGAAAATGTGGACGTCGTATCCTCCGGACCAAAGAGGAAAAGAACAATCCGGACTGTTAGAGGCGCAAAGTTCAAAAGCCAGCATCTGTGATGGTATGGGGGTGTATTAGTGCCCAAGGCATGGGCAACTTACACATATGTGAAGGCACCATTAATGCTGAAAGGTACATACAGGTTTTGGGGCAACATATGTTGCCATCTAAGCAACGTCTTTTTCATGGACGCCCCTGCTTATTTCAGCAGCACAATGCCAAGCCACATTCTGCATGTGTTACAACAGCATGGCTCCGTAGTAAAAGAGTGCGGGTACTAGACTGGCCTGCCCGTAGTTCAGACATGTCTCCCATTGAAAATGTGTGGCACATTATGAAGCGTAAAAAATGACAACGGAGACTCCGGATTGTTGAACAACTTAAGCTGTACATCAAGCAAGAATGGGAAAGAGTTCAACCTGAAAAGCTTCAAAAATTGGTCTCCTCAGTTCCCAAACGTTTACTGAGTGTCGTTAAAAGGAGAGGCGATGTAACACAGTGGTAAAAAGGCCCCTGTGCCAACTTTTTTGCAATGTGTTGCTGCCTTTAAATTCTAAGTTAATGATTATTTGCAAAAAAAAATAAAGTTTCTCAGTTTGAACATTAAACATCTTGTCTTTGCAGTGTATTCAATTGAATATAAGTTGAAAAGGATTTGCAAATCATTGTATTCTGTTTTTATCTGCGATTTACATAACGTGCCAACTTCACTGGTTTTGGGTTTGTAAATGCAATTGATAAATACCTCCCTTCCTGATTAACTACTGATTTCACTTAAGTGCTCCGGATTATGGTGTGATGACCATTTTGGGTTGGTGGATTAGGGTGCATTTGTGTGTTAAATTCCTGTTACTGTGTTTTGTCTGACCCTGAACTCAGTTTAATTCACTACTCATAAAAAAAGTATTGCTGTCGCTACAAAGAAACCCTGGTGACTGGAACAAAATATCGAGAAGTGTTACTTTATGAACATCAGTTTTCTTGGGGAATTTTGCTTTTAATTTAAGACATCAGTGAATACTAAAAAATATTGTGTATCAAAAACTAATAGCAGGCTTCATGCACTTAATGGAAGACTAATTGTGCTGCATGAAGTTTGCAACATCACAAACTATCACACATTTCACACACTTATAGGGTACCATTTTTTTCCTCTGTTGAAAGATTCTCTGTCAAGGCATGGTCACAGCCAATTTTCACAACTCATGCCATTGTATTTACTTGAACAATGTATTTTTTTTATCATTGTCGTTTGTCGCATTTTTATATTCACATGCCGTTGAAGGGCAGACAGGATTGATATTCCGGCACTTAGCTTGAAAAGGAGTCTATCAAAGACCTTGTCTTATATAAAGCGGCAAGAATTACCAGACTTTTTTTTTATTATGCTAAAATCTGTATTCTGTGGTAATTGCTATAGTACATTCTAATTGATTGAATTAGGGTAGCACTTTATCCTTATGGTTAGAAGGTCAGGGGTTTGAATCCAGTCTGGGCCTTTCATTGCGGAGTTTTCAGGTTCTCCCAGAGCAGGAATAAGTTGGTTAGATAATGGATGGTTAGAATCTTACGCATAATGAACAATAAATTATTTCTCTGGTTTGTGATGCCAATAGATGCGGGATGAGATTTAATAGGAGTGTATTGACTGTGGTAGTACCTGTTTATGCATTGCATCAATCAGAGCAGTGGTCTGAGCAGTAATTTGTCTATTGAAGAAGCAATGCTGGAACTGAATGGTCTAAGGAAAATGTATAATGTATTCTTCTGCTATGCAAAGTGAATATAATTTCTGTATAACTCTAATACCATAAAAATAACAAGAAATAGAACTCCATAATGGGTGATTTGGTCAGTTAGCACAATTCATTTTCATTCATGGTGGCGCAGCGGGTAGCATTACTATCTGACAGTAAGAAGGTCATGGGTTCAAATCTGGCCTGGGGCTTTTCTGCGTGGGGTTTGCTTGTTCTTCCCTTGTCTGCGTGGGTTTCCTCACACGGTCCAAAAATGTGTGTCTGAATGGTGTGTGCACTCTGCAATGGATTGGCAAGATGTCCAGGGTGGGTCCCTGCCTTTTGCCCATAGTCAGCTGGATTGGGCTCCAGCTACCCCATGACCCTAGTAAGGAATAAGCAGTATAGATAATTGATGAATGGATGGTGAAAAGGACTGTACACAAAATACCTGTTGCTTAGAGTCTCGAAGCAGCATCATCTTGCTCCATCTGGTCACCATGGCAATAGCACTGTCCACAAAGCTGAAGCACATAAACAGGATGTAGCCTACAATCAAATGCAGTATCCAGATTAGAGCAGGTTACCCCTTTTGTAATTCGTCTGGTCTACATAAATTGTTTTCAACATGAACATTTTGTTATTAAAAATCATGGAATATTTGCGCATTCTGTAAATTTTAACATTCGAATGAAAGGATTAGCTTGTGTGTTAACTCTGGCTGTGACACTAAATTGAATTTCTATGCAGTGGTGCGTCCAGACTATTTTGAGTGGGGGTGCTTCGAGTGAAGCGCAGTCTCATTTGAAGAGACAATCCCCAACATTAGGGTATACATGGATGCTGAGACTCAGCAAATGTTACAGCCTCATGCCGCACTTCTGCGGTGCGGTAATACGATCCCCCATCCCGTGAACCGTGATAGTGCGTCAAACTTTACCGTGCTCCTCTTCCAAAAATCGCTGCATTGCGGTCTATTGTTTAGTCCTCTGTATGTGGAGTGGATGTGCGTTTCTAAAACGAAACATGATTGGTGCCCAACTGTGTATGCTGGTTTTTGTTCCAAGCATAACTGCAGTTGTAGGATTTTAATTAGCTGCCAATTTGTCCTAATTATGTGCATTTTATGTTAATAGTAATTATTTACTGTCTTAAGCCACTGAAAAATTCATGTATGCAACCAGAATAAATATATTTTTTTAATATCTTCCATGAATGTGTACTTAGTATCTTAGTCTATGGGGCTTTATTCAAAACAAAATTGCAGAAAATGTTTTGCTGCAAGGGTTTGAGCAAGCAAGTAACTCCAGCATCTGCGGGAAAGCATAGAAATGCTTTCCAGAAGATTAATTTATTTACAAATCCAAACAGAACATTATGGGCATTTTCAATTATTGAATTATATTAATTAAATTGGTTATTAACCCTGACCCCAACCCTAGTCTCCAATCACCCATTCCTTCATTACTTGACAGTCAATTTCACTGGCCACATGTGCCGTTATATCTCATCCATTTTCTTTTCAGACTGAAAATAAGTGCTACCTTACTTAGCATATTGAGGTCAATCAGAAGGTCAGCAGGTATATGCTGTTGATGTTCACCGCACAGGTCAAGCATATTTCTGTGTGGCTGCCTGCAGACTACAAATCCCAGGGACCACTAGTGCCAGAGCCCAGTAGTGGGACATTTAGAGGTCAGAGAAGCCCTGTTACAGTGAGGCTTACTTCCAGAATTTTCCAGGAATGAGATAGTCTGGAAAGGTTAATGATGTTTGGGAGTAATTGCGGAGGTAAAGCGGTCACAGTGAGTGGGTTTGATTGATGAGGAGCTTCGCTGTAGTGGAGCAGATGGGTAGCGCAGCAGTGTAGCCTGCTGGCTGCTCATTACTACAGCTTCAGCATCACTGAACATAACTGGGCCTGGGCACTCGCACAGAAATAAAGCACGCATGAACCTTCCTTATTTTGCTTTGCCGTTGAGGCCTCATCATTTACTATCAGAGGTAGAATTTACTGGACCTGGATGATTCTCAAAATAGAGATTTTATGTTGCATCCTTTTATAGCTTTATACCGTATGTTTCTATTTTGTGGAAAAAGGTAGCAGCTGTATTGCTTTTAGATGTGAATTTATTCTAACAATGATGATTCCATATGGAATGGAAGAGCCCCAGGAGACATAATATCAGTCTGTTACAAAGCAACAGAGATGGAAAGGGTTCAATAATATTTTGCAGTCAATTCCAGAGCTATTTGCTGCGTAACTGACAAAAAATAGTGCCAGGAGGCCATCACTGGGGAAATGGAGAGACGGAGGGGGTTGATTAAGTCTGAGTGAAATCTCAGATGTTAGCTGCAGAAACAGTTTGGGAGAGTAAACTGCATGCTGAATCGTTGTCAACCTCAGATTCAAGGCGGTGTAGAAGCCAAGGGCAGTTGGTGCAAGTGCAGAATCTATAATGCATACTTTCGCTCGCTGCATGTCTGCTGTGATCACAGAGTTGGCATCTGTCATATTAATACGCACTACCCAATGTCAAGTCCTCTTGTTGCTTTGAGTGAGTTCAGCTCTTTGAATATCAAGAGTCAAGTTTATCTCAACTCATAAAGCACCACCATATGGGATTACCTCAGGGGCCAGAATGGGCATTAACCTACCAGAGGTATTGAACTGGAAGTTTTCTTACTTAATGGAGTAATACGAATGTAAGATCAGGTATTTATTTCCAATTCAAACTAAAAATATGTGCTAAATGGACTACTTTAAAATGTATTACTGTAAATAATACAGTATGTATAACAGTGCAAATAGCACATATTTTATGTCTCTGATTAACATTTGCTTGTTTCCTATTACAACCAATTCCAAAGTGGTTGGGACGAAGTGTAAATTGTGAATAAAATCAAAATGTAATGACTTTCAGATCACATGAGCCAAAATGCTATTTATAATAGAACATAGATAACATTTCAAATGTTGAAACTGAGACATTTTACATTTTTATCTACAAAATTAGCTTATTTCTAATTTTCCGGCTGCAACAAGTCTCAAAAAAGTTGGGAAACAGGCAAAAAAAGGGTTGAAAAAGCAAGTAATATATAAGAGAATCAGCTGAAAGAACATATAGCAAGTAATTAAGTTAGCTGGCATCAGGTGTGTTACATGATTGGCAATAAAAGGGATGTCTTAGAGAGGCTGAGTCTCTCAGTAGTAAAGATGGCCAGAGGGTCTTCATTATTGAACATGATCCAGAAGCGCTGCCGTGTTCTGTGGGCCAAGGCTCATTTAAAATGGACTGTAGCAAAGTGACAAAGTGTCCTGTGGTCAGACAAGTCCAAATTTGACATTGTTGTTGGACATCATGGGCGTTGTGTCCTCCGAGCTAAAGAGGAGAAAGATCACCCCTCCTGTTATCAGCATTCAGTTCAAAAGCCAGCATCTCTGATGGTATGGGGATGCATTAGTGCATATGGTACGGGACATTTGCTTGTTTTAAACAGCACCAGGAATCCTGAGATGTCATGGTTTGGAAGCGTTGAGAGCACTTTTTTTGCTGTCGTCCAGGACGATATTGTTTTGCTCGCAATCGGATTCCTGGGCCAGCTGGTATCAATTGGGGGCGTTACACAGACTCTATTTAAGCTCTTGTTCTGCCTCGCTTCCATTGCTAGAGTGTCAGTGTTTCTTTAGCGCTTTAGCCGGTAAGGTCTCTAGAAAGAGAATTGTTTGGGACTTTAGCTGCATAATTGAGGTTAAGTGGTAGTGAGCAAGGAAATTTTTTTTTATTTTCCTTTTTCTTTTTGTCCCCTCGAGCTTGCTTTGCTTTCTACCTCGGACGACTTCTAGGTCCGTTGGTAGCGCGAGTCTCACATTTTTATTTTACTTGTGTCTCTCCTTTCTCTGCTGTTTTTGCCTTTTAATTCTGGCCACTGTGTTTGGCGTCTAATACTCCACACCCATCACAGTACACTCCAGCCGTCATGGAGACACCAGCGGTGGCTGAAATTAATAGGGCTGTTGCCAGCCAGCAAGATATGTTGGCTGGCTTCACTAAAGGGCTTTCAGGCTTGGGCAATCAGCATCTGAGCTAGTTGAGAGACTCCACCTTCAAGAGGACTAGCTTCAGAACCAGAAGAGCGTTCTGTTAAGCTTAACTGAGAGTGTCAGGTCTCTTTCTGCACAAGTTTCACAAAAAGTTGCGGAAACACCACCCATACATCTTTCGCGAGAACCTAAGTTACAGTTGCCCCAAAGACATAGTGGCGAGGCTGGAAAATGCAAGGATTTCATCACCCAGTGTGAAATATTTTTTAAGGCTCAGCCGTCATGATTCCTTAATGAGGATTCTCGGGTTGCATTTATATTATCCCTGTTGGCTGGCACAGCACTCACTTGGGTCGGCCCATTAATCAGATCTAATTCACCAGTCGTAGATTCTGTGGAGGCTCTTGTTAGAGAAATGGTGTCTCTAACTAAGTGTATTTGATCAAGACATTTGTGGTCAGGAAGCAGCTACGCGTTTAATGCACCTGAAACAGGGCAAAGAAAGTGCAGCTGAGTTCTCTATTGCTTTTCGCTCTCTGGCCACAGAAACAGGCTGGCTGGAGGCTCCTCTTATGACCGTAATCAGTCATGCACTTACTGAGGAGATAAAGGCCCTTCCTGAAGAGATAAAGCTACTTTAGAACCCTGTTCGACTTTAGGCTCTGTAGTTCGTACGGCTGTGCGAATTGACAACCGCATATGCGAACGCAACAGGGAGAAGCTAAACAGCTTGCCGCTAGCTGACAATGGTGCTAAAGTTGCTAGTGGTGAGTGTGTGGTTCCTATTTCACACACTGAAGGTTGTGCCCCGGTTGAGCCTATGCAAATTGATAGTTTGTTTGACAGTCAGACTAATAAACCTTCTAGCAAAAGAATAATCTGCTTTAATTGTAATAAGCTGGGTCATACCCGTCCACGTTGTCCTAAGCGTCAGGGAAGACGGAAAGCCCCTCTAGCTATGAGGTGGGCGATAGAGGGGCAGACCCAATTGCCCTTCCGAACACTAATCCCTGTTGAACTGACTGTAGGGTGCGAGAGATTTATTATTGAAGCGTTCATAGATTAGGGCGCAGTAAATTGTTTCGTGGATATTGGGTGGGCTAGGAAGCACTCTGTTCCCACTGTTATGCTTTCACAGTCACGCTCTGTCAGAACTTTGGATGGTTGCCCGCTTGGATCGGGAGTTTTTACTGAAGTGTCTGAACCACTAAATATGTTCATTTCATTTGGTGGCCGCTTGGAGGAGGTTCAGTTTTTTATTATCAGTTCCCCTGCTTTTCCCATTGTTTTAGGGCATTCTTGGTTATGGGAACACAGACCTTGCATCAGCTGGGGGGAACAGAACAATCCTATCGTCCACTGGGGCACCAATTGCAGCTCTTATTGTAGAGATAATGAAACTTGTTTTCCCAGACATCAAGCTATGGGGCAGGCTAATGCCTGGAACAAGTGTGAGGAGGCTATCTCACCATACCCTCCTAGACTAGAAAAAGGGGCCGAAGAGGGGTTGGAATGGGATCCTCAATTTGACTGGTGACGGCCTGAGAACGATTACCTTTTAGAGGATTTTAGCGATTCTGAATCAGTCACGGAGACATTAGATTCAGAGCAGGGTGAGGAATTTGGGGCCACCCTGAACTTTAATTTGCCTTCTAATGTTCCCAGGGATTCTGCTGATCTCGCCGCAGTGTTTAGTAAGCAATGAGCATCGACGTTACCTCCTCATCGTCCTTACGACTGCGAGATCATTCTCTATCCTGGAACAACTCCACCAAGGGGTTCGCTATTTTCGCTGTCAGGACCTGAGCGTAAGGCCATGCGAGAATATATTCAGGAGGCTCTCGCAAATGATTTTATTCGGCCGTCCACGTCCCCAGACGAAGCTGGATTTTTTTTTTGTGGGCAAAAAGGATGGCGGCCTGAGACCCTGAGTTGATTACAGGGGTTTTAATAAAATTACCATTAAAAACCGATACCCCCGTCCGTTAATGAATTCCGCTTTTGAACGTCTGCAGGAGGCGTCATTTTTTAACGAAGCTAGATCTTCGTAATGCATATAATTTGACTCGCATTCGGGAGGGGAACGAATGGAAAATGGCTTTCAACACTCATGACGGGTACTATGAATATTTGGTCTTACTGTTCGGGCTGGTTAATGCCCCCTCGGTGTTTCAGGCATTCGTCAATGACGTGCTCCGAGAGAACTTGTTGGAGAACTTCGTCTTTGTTTATCTTGACGACATTTTGATTTTTTTTTCAATATTCTCAGAGCACAAACAACATGTCAGACGTATGCTTGAGGTCCTCCTCAATGGCAAACTTTTTGTAAAAGCCGAAAAATGTGTTTTTCACGCCCAAACTGTCTAGTTCTTGGGCTTTATTGTTTCTAAGGGGTCAGTACGTATGGACCCGGACAAGGTGGCTGCGGTTAAGAATTAGCCTGCGCCTCAGAGTGTTAAGGAGGTTCAACACTTTCTGAGCTTTGCAAATTTTTATAGGAGGTTTATTCGTAATTTTAGCACAGTTGCTGCCCCCATTATTGCGCTCACTAAGAAAAATATCTCCTCAGCGTTTTTTTGGTCTCCAGCAGCTGATGCTGCCTTTCAGGAATTAAAGAAACGTTTTAGCTCAGAGCCTATTTTAGTTTTGCCCAATCCCTCCCGCCCATTTGTTGTGGAGTTAGATGCTTTAGAGGTGGGCGTGGGTGCTATTTTGTCCCTGAGCCCTCGTTGGGATAATGAGCTTCACGAATGCGCATACTTCTTCCAGTCTTTGTCTGCCGCAGAACGCAATCTTAGTATCGGTGACCGGGAGTTATTAGTGGTCAAGCTGGCGCTCGAGGAGTGGCGCCACTGGTTGGAGGAAGCTGAACACCCTTTTGTGGTGTGGACCAACCACAAAAACCTCCAGTATATTCAGCAAACTGAGCAAAGTAATTCCCGGCAGGCGCGGTGGTCATTACTCCTTAACCGTTTTGATTTTACCATGACCTATCGCCTACCCCGGAGCCAGTTATCCTGGTTTCTCAGGTGGTGGCACCTATTCAGTGGGAGATTGAGGCAGTGGTTCAGGAGGCTATAAAGACTGACCCTAGTCTTGGGGGGGAGCCTCCTGGCTGTTTGTTTGTTCCATCTGCAGTTAGGTCACAGGTCCTCCAGTGGAAACACTCTTCCCGGTTGGCCAGGCACCCGGGGACCCATCGAACCAAGCAGTTCCTGGCCCAACGTTTTTGGTGGCTTGGTATGATCAGAGACATTCAGGAATTTGTTGCAGCTTGTGGCAAATGTTCCAGGAATAAGACTTCCCACCTCCATCCCTCTGGTCTGCTGCGACCTTTGCCCCGTTCCCAGACGCCCTTGGACGCAAATCACGTTAGATTTTGTTATGGGGCTGCCTATATCTGACGGCAACACGGTCATTTTGGTCGTGGTTGACCGTGTTTTTAAAGCGGCTCATTTTGTCGCGCTACCCAAGCTGCCTTAGGCGCGAGAGACAGCGCATCTTGTGGTTATTAATGTGTTCTGGTTGCATGGGCTTCCGCAGGATGTCGTCTCTGACCGAGGCCCTCAGTTTACGGCCAAATTCTGGCAGGCATTTTGTAAGCAGTTAGGGGCCACTGTGAGTATGTGGGTTTCACCCGGAGACCAACGGGCAGATGGAAAGTACTAATCAGTTTCTAGAAAACACTCTTCGATGTTTGGCGGTGGATAATCACTCGTCGTGGAGTCGATTTTTAGCTTGGGCCGAATATTCCCATAACTCGCTGAGTAATTCCACCACAGGTCTTTCCCCGTTTGAGGCCCAGGGGGGTTACCAACCTCCACTATTTCCTGAGACTGAGTTGATTCCGAGATTCCCTCAGTCAACCATTTCATTCGTCGCTGTCGGTCGGTTTGGACTAAGGTCCATTCTTCTCTGTTGCGCTCGGGGCGCAAACAAAAATCCTTCGCTGATAGAAGGCGTCATTTGGCCCCATCTTATCGGGTTGGGCAGAGTTTGGCTGTCCACCTGGGACCTCTCCTTGAACGTAGAATCCCGAAAACTGGCGGCCCGCTATATCGGCCCATTTAAAATAGTGCGGAAGATTAATCCAGTCACGGTCCAGTTGAAGCTCCAGAGATCTTTACGCATACATCCGTCATTCCACGTGTCTCAGATTAAACCGGTTAACACTAGCTTCCTGGCACCTGCCATATTGTTGAGGCAGAGACCTTGGGAGTTTTCAAGAACAGGCTTGACTTAAAGCTAGATACCATTAGTCATTGAGTATCTGAAGTGATATATTCACAATAGTATAAAGAAACTGGCAAGCCTAGTTGGGCTGAACGGCCTGTTCTCGCCATTCATGTTATGTTATGTTATGTTATGTTATGTTAAATTTAGCACTGATATTCGGATGTATTTCTTCACCCAAAGAGTAATTTCGATGTGGAATAGCTTGCCTGACCATATTGTTGAGGCAGAGACCTTGGGAGTTTTCAAGAGCAGGATTGACTTAAAGCTAGATACCACTGAATTATTATATAAATAGTATAAAGAAACTGGCGAGCCTAGTTGGGCTGATAGGCCTGTTCTCGCCATTCATGTTATGCTATGTTATGTAATGTTAGGTGTATGCATGGGCATACGATCTTGGCCACATTAATTTCTGAGTCGAATCAGCCCACTGCTTTGGCCAGTTGGGGGTATATAATCAAAAACACAAAAATGACCATAGGTCCCTTATCTTTGCACTGGAATGCTCAAATTTTTACAGAAGGTAGCTATGGCATGGGGTCATCACTCATCAAGAAAGATTTTTTATTTAACCAAGTTTTATGCAATATACATACAGGTCAAGTGGCGACATGGCTGTAATTTTTGGTGATGACCTTCTTAGCATTCTATCACCTTCAGTATTTCATCGATCCCTTTTATTTTTGTCTTGTCCATGTATTCCGATTAGATGTAGGCTGCGTTCGATTTCCAGCCAAATTTGACCACTAATGGGCAGTAGGGGGTGCTACATGAAAAGCACAGAAACAGATGTTGTAACTCTCTTGAGCTTCGAGCTACGACACTCAGATTTGTACTGTAGATGCATGAAGGCTTCATCGATCGTATGTCAGACAGTTTTTGATTTGACCTATTTTTATGCCATATGTTGGCGAAAATGGTAACTAATGGCCATAATTTTGGTGGTGACCTTGTTCATGTTTACAGGGAATATGAATGTGGGCATGATACTTAACATGCACTTAATTTTCATGTTTTTCAGTGTTCGCTTTAGTGGGAAATTTTGTTTTTTTTTTCCCTGAGCTGCTATGGTTTAAGTTACTGAAGATGCCACGCAGTTTTCATTTTTACAGCGAAAAACGAATGTAATGTTCATCGTGTACAAGAAATATGTACTTTATCGTAGATAAATTTGGACATAAAAAATTAATCAAAATAGTTTGTCAACTCAGTTACACTGCCCTCCGTAATTATTGGCACCCCTGGTAAAATAATAAAGGACCACAATGAAAAAAAGAGCAAAATCCAACCTTTAATTCAAGTGCATTTATTCAGTGGGAAAAAAATCCCACTTAAGAAATAATTCTTTTACATCAAATCATGTGTGCCACAATTATTAGCACCCCTGATGTTAATACTTCCTACAACCCCCTTTTGCCAACAAAACAGCTCCTAATCTT
Source organism: Gymnothorax reevesii (assembly GCA_029721435.1). Taxonomy (NCBI): domain Eukaryota; kingdom Metazoa; phylum Chordata; class Actinopteri; order Anguilliformes; family Muraenidae; genus Gymnothorax; species Gymnothorax reevesii. The sequence goes on from CM056583.1 coordinate 75,073,599, forward strand.
CTCCTTTAATGTTTCACAAGATGGGAGAATACAGAAAGAGGGATCTTTGACCATTCCTCTTTGCACAATCTCTCTAAATCATCCAGCGACCTGGGTCCTCTCCTCTGCACTCTCCTCTTCAGCTCACTCCACAGGTTTTCAATGGGGTTGAGGTCTGGGGACTGAGATGGCCATGGGAGGAGCTTGATTCGGTGTCTGGTGAACCATTTCTGTGTAGATTTGGCCACATGTTTAGGGTCATTATCTTGCTGAAAGATCCAGTGACGACCCATCTTCAACTTTCGGGCTGAGGCCACCAGATTTTGATTTAAAAAGTCCTGGTATTTCAAAGCATTCATGATGCCATGCATCCTAACAAGGTTCACAAGACTTTGTGACCCCAAAAAGCTACCATTTGTTGCAATTCTTTAACAGTGAGCTTAGGAGAACTAATTATTACTACTGTTGTCCCTAGCTTAATTCAGCCACTACACTTACTAAGAAGTGGAACAGCGAAGGTTGATCAAATCAACAACGTAGATATACTGGTGATGATCACAGTAAAGAGAAAGTATGACTGCAGATATGAAAATACTTCGGATTTTTCTGTTGCAGAGCTGACATGTGAGACCATGGGAGGCTGACTTTGACATCCTGGCGAGCCAGCGATCAACACAGTTTAACTGAAGATTGGCCATTCAAGGAAAACCTTATCTACCGTCTTCCTGCGTAAATTATTTAATTAAAATGGATTTTTGAAAACAACCGCTTGCCTTTTTCATATTTTTTTTGTTTTAATTTATTAATTCGTTTTGTATAACACTTTTGAGCAAACTTCTTTCTTGGCTTGAACTGAGCTGTTGCTTATGCCCCCATCACACCGGATTGACGGTGCCACTGCGGTGCTTGTACGGCATAAACCGCAGTGGCACCACCATAATCTCCATGGTTCCTCAGTAGTTCCGCACATGATTGTCGTAGCACTGCAGAAAACTGTCAAAACCGCAGACCCTCACGGTGGCACGGAGGAAACTTTGAACATGTTCAAAACTTCCACAGTGCCACCGCAGGTTGGACCAATCGCCGTAGCACCGCCATGACCGCCATGGAGCCGTACAAGGACCTCAGTAGCACCTCCATCAACGTCGTGCCTCCAAAGTACAACCGCCGTGCAATCGCCAAAAAAAGTAGACTGGCGACCCTACAGCTATCCCGTGGTGGTTATGGCGGTGTTAAGACGGAGCTACCACGGGAGCACTGCGGGTATGGGGGTGCTACTGCGAAGTCATTTTTAACTCTTGAACCGCGTTTCGGTAGCATCACTATAGGAATAAATCATCAGCAGACAAAATATTACGACGAATTTCGAACGAAAACCATTTCTCATTTATAGCTGACACGGAGCCTACCTGCTGCCACAGCACGACCGCCGTAGCACCTCAGTAATATCGCCATTCCCACAGTAGCATCTCACTGGCCCCTCAACGCTGCCGCCGACACCGCAATACTGCCGCCATTAATTGCCGTGGCATCCCCATCAAATTGTAGTGGCAACTCAATGGGATCGCCATGTCCTCAGTGACCCCACCGTAATTCCGCCCTGGTTGCCCAGTAGCACTGCGAAGAAAAACCCTTGTTTGACGGGTAGGGAAAAACTATGAAAACACTACTGGCGGTGTCACTGCGGTGATGGCGATTTTGACAAAAATCCGCGGTGGCACCTCCAATCCGTTGTGATGGGGGTATTACATTCATCGCTATTTACCTATTGTGAATATTTACGCCACTGTCTTAACATAAGGATGTGAGTAACCCTGATCAAAGCACAATAAAAACAATAATGTATCTGCACTCTCTGTGTATTCAGCTCTTTTACTGAAGTAAGAGTTGCAATATCATGTTGTAAAAATACTCCTGCATTCAAAATATCACTCAACTAACAGCATAACAACAGCAAAGTTTACTCTAAAAGTCTCGGAGAGAGAGGGGGGGAAAAAAACGAACTGAGCCATAAAATGGTCCCTGTTTGCATTTTATTATATTGTTTTTGGGTTAATATTACTGGTGCATTAATGTGTATGTTGCATTTTACTGCTATAGTTGTTTAAGGTGGCACTTATTTAAATCACTTTTTATACCATTGGAGGTTTAATCTAAAGCAGTGCACCACATTTTATCAGGCCTTTGTATGTTTGCAGCATTGCCATCCTGTGAGAACCACTGCCTCTAAAAAGTAAACTTTTAAGAGAAAAACATTCCTGTTCTCAGCTTTGTGGCCATGCATTTTCCAGCTTATGCAAGTGGGTTAAAATAGTTTGCTTATCTTGAGAAAGTGTGAGAACTTTATCAACCCAGAAAGGAACACTCAATCTGTCAGTTTTTCAGAAAAAGTCAAAATCACCTAATTTGGATGGGCTCTATATGTGCTTTTGACTGGACAGGGTTTAAAAATTTATTATCTCAAAAAAAAACCAAAAATATATTCTGTCGCCAGACAAATGCAGGGGAATAAAAAGAGATGTGCGGTTTGTATTTCTGTCCAACTAATGTGAAAAGTGCTCAATGTGGTATTATTGCCAATATTTTAAGTACCAACTATGACAGGTAGGCACTCCAAACTGTAGTAGTAGCAGTAGTAGTAGTATGGAAAACGGCTTTCCATACAGCAGCAGCAGTAGTAGTAGTAGTAGTGGTGGTAGTAGTGGTGGTGGTAGTAGTAGTAGCGGTAGTGGTTGTGGTAGTAGTAGTGGCAGTAGTTGTCGCCATCTCCACAGAGCCAGCGCAGCCCCAACCGAGATAAGGTGCCATCAGGAAAAGCAAGTCCACCACATACCCCACACTCCGTAATTCCCTCGGATTCCGATAGCTCCACTCTACTCTGTCTTCACATTCTATTTTTAAACTGTGATGTCATAGTTTTATCGATTATGTACTTTCTTCTGACACTACACATGCCACCAGAGGTCACTGTATAGACCTCATTTCAGGTTTGGTTCTTTCCAGCATAGCTAAAATCAATGGCTAAAGCCTTTTTTTCATAGTTTATGTTGCAGGAAATAGCCTTTCAGTCGCTGTTTTCAACTATGCTTATGTTCATGCCTTGATCCTGGTCCTCATCTTCAAGACTGGATTTACAGTCGGTCTCAATTTTTCAACTGAAATGCCATGCAGCCAGCAGAGGGCAATGTTTTGCTGACGGGATAGGAAGAACCCTGCTAAAGCATGGTTAATTGTATTTCTCTTGACAGAGAAATATGGTAACTCTAACGAAGGGAGTCAATTTACCGGTTTTACAGTATGATTTTATTCAATTCAACCTTAAAGGGATACATTTTAAGGGTGGGTTTGCATCATAATTCAATTCCAGTGCAGTTTTTTTAGGAAATGAAAAGAATTGTGAATATTAATTAAAAAATATGAAGTCTTAATTGGATTTAACCAAACCCAATCACTTCACTTCCTTGCATATTGGAAAGAAATAGATGGGTCCTTGGATTCAATGGAAGGGGTTTTTCTCTGTAATTTTTTTTTACCATTTCAAACACGCATATGCATGTTTCTCACAAAAGCAAAGGCATATTTCAGAAGAAAAAAACACATAACAATGAATTACAGAACTCTTTTTTTTTTTTTGAGGTGCCAGCACAATAGAATCCATAAATTTGTAAGATAAGGATCAGAGATATTCATGTCAGTCACAGACGACAAAACTTAACTGGAAGGGTCACAATAGGATACATAATGCAATTAATTATATATTTAAACAATTGACAAATTATCCTCATGATAGTTTAACTTCACACCCTTCCATTATAATTTTGAAATGTACTACCGGTATGAAAAGTGCATAATTATACAGCCCTTATGTTCATTCCAGCATCCAAAGCATATATATATATATGTGTGTGTGTGTAAATTGGGATGGGAGCAACATAAGACTAGGAGGTAAAAAAAAAAAAAAAAACTGAGCAATGATGTGATTTGAAACAGCTGATGTCAGCAGGTGATTGTGGTCATGATTTGGTAGAAAAGCAGCATTCAGGAAAGGCCTCGTCCCTCAGGAGCAAAGATAGGCCAAGGATTGCCAATTAGACCACTAATGAGTGAGAAAAATCACTGAAAGGTTTAAAAGTGATTTCCCCCAAAGTAAGACTGGAGGTGAGTTCATTCTCTACAATACATTAAATGATTAAAAGATTCAAGGAACCTGGAGAAATCTCTGTGTGTTCAAGACAAGGGCATAAGCCTAAACTGAACAGCACAGCTTCAAAACAATCATTTAAGTATAAGGTAATATAACTACAGTACATGGGCTCAGGATTACTTCCAAGAACTACAATACAAAGTTAAAGCTACAAAACAGTTAAAACTTTACTCTGCAAAAAAAAAAAGCCTCATATTAACAGTGGCCAGAAATGCCATCGACCTCTTTGGGCTTGGAGGCATCTGCCGTGGATGATTGTAAAATAGAAATATGTATTGTTGTCACAACCTAAGTGTGAATAGCATTCAAGTCTCTTATTATTTAGCAACTTGCCTAGGTTTGATAGGTTTTTGTCTTGCGTGTTTGCCACTCCTTGGGTGTGTCTCGTTTCATGGCTATTTCCAAATGGCCATGTGACATATATGTAAGTCCCCTGCTTTGTGTTGCAATTTGCTGGATTGTAAGTTGCCTTTTGTGCTTAGAACCAGGCAGTATTCCTTGTAAAAAATCCTTCTCTGTATTAATTGTAATGTGTACTTAAATGACAGCTATTCCTGAAAGCTGAAACTTGAAAAAGCTCCCAAGCCCAATCAGGGCCCAGGATTTGGACCACATTTTTTTTTAAACCTTTCCAAATCTGTTCCTCTGTCCAGTTTATAAGGAACAAACTTCCAATCCTTCCATGGTCATCAGGACTGGATCCAAGTTCCCCTCAAGCCACTCCATCCTCCTTTGGGACAGTTTGGTGTTAATAAAGTGTATACTCCTGCTGACTGTTATCCCGCAAGCTGCTGGCCAGCTATTGGCTGCACAGCTTTGTCTACAACATCTGCACTCAACTGTGATATCCTTATCTGTGGTTCCGCCCCCACCTCTTCCTCTGGGGTTTCATTCCCTAATTATTATATTAGCTGTCTATAAAACTCCTTATTGGATTGTACTCTGCCTACACACTACGCATGTCTTGTCTTGATCATTACAGGTGTGTTCAGACAAATCAATATTTTAGGGCTTTATCTGAATAAATAGACACCATGTCCTTCACACCAAAGAAGAAAAGGACCATCCAGGCTGTACCCAGTAACAAGTCTAAGAGCCATTTTCTTTCATTGTATCAGCTTGTCATTGTCCTAGGAAAGGGTAACATGCAGTTCTGTGAAGGCAACATTAATGCTGAAAATTACACTAAGATTCTGGAGCAGCATATGCTGCCCTCAAAACTACATCTATTCTTGGGACTCCCTTACATATTTCAACATGACAGCACACAACAGCATTCTGTAAGCATTTCAAAGACATACCTGCATAATAAGAGGATGCAAGTGCAGGGAACGGTCAGCTTGTTGTCCTGACTTTTCCCCAACAGAGAATATGTGGCACATTTTGAAATGCAAACCCTGTACTGTTGAACACCTTACAGTTAGTTAATTGGAAGAATTAGAGAAAATTACACCTGAAACACTTTATAACTCAGTGTCTTCCATCCCCAAACATTGATTTAGAGTTTTGAAAAGGAATGCCAACATTACAATATGGTAAAAACGGTACTGTTCTGATTTCTTTTTAAACATGTTGCAAACATCAAAATGGAAATGTGTTTATTTTGAAAAATCGAAAAACTTTATGTGATGTCACATCGAAAAATATGTTGTGGTGTTGTGTATAATGTATTACTGCTCAAAGATAATTAACAAATTGCTGATTTCAGTTTTGATTTTATCACAATAATAGATGTAATTAATTTACTTCGCATGAACTTCATCCGATTTATTTTGCCTTGTGGATGTGATTAAACCAGGGTTTGCTGCATACTGCGTTCTCCAAGGTAAAGCTGGTCTGCTGTCACTGACACCCTCTCTCTTTCTCAGGAATGGAGAAGATGGCTCTGATGTGCTATCCTAGACTGTAAATAGGGACTGTTTGCTCCAAGGCTCAGAGTGTGATAACGGAACAAGATACATTGTAAATTCAGACGGAGGCTCCCTTCTCTTGCAGACATGGCGCGGCAATTAATCATGGAATCAGGTAGTGAGGAGGTTATAATTGAAACTGCAAATTTCTCCCTGCACTATCCAAGGGATTTAATTAATCATGTGCAGCTCAATAGACACAAAGAGATAGTGCAGCCAGAAGAAACGAGACCAGGGTCACAGCTGTGAGCTCATCTTTCATAAATGTATCACATCATGCCTCCGTCCACATTGCTTTCACGAAATCTGCTCACTAGTCTAATTGAATAACTGTCAGAAAGCAATACTATGCTCCCACAGAACATTGTTTTCTTAAATAAAAACTCAGCCAGGGCAGTTGCTGGCTCTGTATGGAACAAAGTCAACAATTCTGGCTTACACAAACAAATCACCTCAGGGAACTTAATACGTGGAACCCTAGTGACCATGCTACAAGTAGATAACCTGAAGGACCCGGACTGGCAAACACAGCTGTCGTATTCAGTTCAATTTCCACAGATCTGATGTAAACACTTCATTTCTTTGTTGTTCCATCAGTTAAACTGTCATTGGGTCAGTTTGTTTTTATAAACATTCACTTGTACTCTTCCATTCTCTCCTTGTTTTTTGGAGTGTATTTCCACATCAGGAAGGGCAAAATGTTACATATGGGTGTAACCCTGTTTCCTGTTACTATGTGCTAGAGAAGTCCTTTCCCAGATAAATCTCTGGAGTTCTGCTTTTATTGACTCAGGTACAAGAATTGTTTTGCAGTGTGTGATACTGTTTGAACCCACAGTCTGAACAGTGATGGCCCATAGTGCAGATCCACTGAGTGAGAAAACAAGGCAGGTTTCTGGAGTCATATGTGTGGCACTTTCTAAAACCATCTTTCAATTCATTTGGCAGGGCATTTTTAGTTCTTAAATGGAGGCTGTCAAATGTTAGGGTATCAAAGTAGTGACAGTTCCATTAAACTGAAATTTCAGTTTTCTGTATCTTTTGCCAGTCTATTTTCCTACAGGTTGCTGCTTAAATAATATAATTGTACAGTGTAAGCTCCAAAAACCTTTGGCTGACGCTCAATAAAGTTAATTACTCATAAGTAATACATTTTAATATCACTGTATACTGTTTATAAATCAATGGCTGCCATCATGGGGTACTGTCAGCCAAGCACTTTGCTCAGGACTAAAGTCTGTGAAATTGTGGAAAATATTATTATAAGCGGCCTGTTGTACTAACATTTGAATGACTGTCTTCTAATGATTTTCTGCAGAGTTGGTTGCCTCACAAGTAAATGTATAACACCATGCTATAAAGTAAAAAAATAATATGTATATATATATATATAGGCTTGCTGGTTATACGTTGTATGTCACGTGACATAGTTAATGGCGTTTGTCACTCCATGACTGAATTTTGCATGTCCCAGACCATGCTTTGCGACACTTTTGAAGTATTCCTAAAAATAAGAAAAGTTCAGTGTTGCATTTTGGTCCCACGGATGTTTGTGCTCATGCCAGAGACATATGAATTTTGGTCCCAGGTGATCTTGTTATTTCGTGGCAGTTACAAACAGGACACCGCATCAGCCCCTTCTGGTGTGGAATTGTAAATTATCTTGGCTGCTTTACATGCCATCTGGTGGATACAATGCTCAATGCTCTAGGGAATTGTAATGCTACTAGGAAACTTATACAGGTGATATAGTTTTCAGTTTTGGGGATGCGTCAAAATTAGGTGTCAAGTTACTGACAGTCAGCAGTACAATTCAATGTAAACAAGACACCTAGAAGGTGTATACTTTGGCTACCTCATGCAAGGCCTTATAATCATGACGCACAGAGTGCTGATGATGCAACACCTTAAGGCTTCTGGGTAATTTCTGTAATGTGAATATAGGCCACTAGATGGCAGTATTTACCTTTTTTTTGTTAAGCTCAGACTGGAGTCATGTTTAGACATGTCCTGGACATGTCTGGGGCAAGTCTCAGAAAGTTAAAAAAAAGAGGTCTAAATGTGGGTGGGGTCTGCAAAAGAGTATATAAGGAAAATAATTGAGACAGTAAAGTAGTAGGAGAAATTGCAAGAAGATGACCAGACCTGCCATTCTGTTCAAGACCTGTGACGTTTCTTTTGTGGATTTCTTTGCCTGTGTTTGAGCATTTTCTTCATCCAGGACATCACCAAGCCACCCCACAAAAAGGGACTGTGATTATTTCTGTTTTTTCTTATTTATCAATCTTGGTCTTTAGTTGTAGGTTGTTATTAGTCTTTGTCTTTGTTAAAAATTAAATGTGTTTTAGTTGTTAAAACTGTGTTTGTCATCCCTTGCTGTTGCTGTTGTGTTATAAATGTAATAACAAATTGGGGGCTCAAGGTCCGGGATAGACCATTTTGTGAGTCATTTATTAAAAATCTAACATTTCAAATTGTAAAAAATTTTTTTTTAATTGAATACATATATATTGACAACAGCAATGGATGATTTCTTGGCATCACCAACCGTAGGGGTTTTGAAGTCTTTTAAAAAGACAGAACTGCTAGAAATTTGCAGACATTTAGAGCTGACAGAGGTGAAACCAGCCATGCGAAAAGCAAGACTGGCTAGAGAGATAGTTGAATATTACATTGATGAAAATGTGTTTGCACCAGGAGATCTGGAACAGTTTCCAGTGGAAAATCCAAATATAGAAATGGAACTTAAATTAAAAATGCTAGAGATTGAAAGGGAGGAAAAAGAAAAACAAAGGCAGTTTGAGTTGGAAAAATTAGCAAGAGAAGAGAAAAAAGAAAGGGAGGAAAAAGAGAAACAAAGAGAATTTGAGAGGGAAGAAAAAGAAAAACAAAGGCAGTTTGAGTTAGAAAAATTAGCAAGAGAAGAAAAACAAAGAGAATTTGAGAGAGAGAAAGAGGAAAGAGCAGAAAGAGAGAGACAGAGACAGAGAGATTTTGAATTAGAGAAATTCGATAGAGAAGAAAGACTCCAAATGGAGCAACTAAAAATAAAAATTGAAACTAAAAATAAATTTTGTGCCAGTCAGGAGGTAAAACTGGGCCTCCATTTTCAGAAAAGGATGTTGACAACTATTTCCAGTGTTTTGAAAAGGTAGCAAAGAGTTGCCAGTGGCCAAAGGAACACTGGCCTCTGATGTTGCAAACTGTCCTCAAGGGTAAAGCTCAACAAGCCTATTCGGCTTTGTCTGCAGATGATTCCTCTGATTATGAGGTTGTCAAAAAGGTTATTTTGAGAGCTTATGAGTTGGTTCCAGAGGCTTACCGACAGAAATTCAGAGGTCTGAAGAAATCTGAAAATCAGACTTATGTGGAATTTGCTAATGAGAAGCAGGTTTGCTTTGAGCGCTGGTGTACTTCTATGGAGGTCAAGGATGATTTCAACTCACTAAAAGAGATGGTGTTAGTTGAAGAATTCAAGAACTGTGTTAAGGATGATGTTAAGACCTACCTTAATGAGAAGCAAGCACTGAACTTGCAATCAGCTGCCAAATTTGCAGATGAATATGTTCTCACTCATAAGTCCACATTTCAGTCTAGCAGTAACAATAAATGGTCCCAATTTCAGAAAAAGGGTTATGGTGATACCCAAGATTCCTCACCCAAAGACAAAGACAAATCTGGTGATGGTGCTCAGAAATCCAGTAACAGGTCTGATCAAAGTGTGAAAGCTGACAGTGACAAAAGTGGTCTAGTTTGCAGTTATTGCAAGAAATCTGGTCATGTTACAACTAACTGTTGGGTCCTTAAAGCTAAGAAAGAAAAAGAAAAGGATACCAAACCAAATGCCTTTGTGAAAACAAGGTTAGAAACCCCTGTAGTAGATAACCAATCTGCTAAATTGCCTGCTTCTTGTGGGGCTAAAAAGCCTAATACAGCTGACTTCGTGAGGGAGGAATTTCTTCCATTTGTGTCAGAGGGATTTGTGGCTCTGAATGAGCATACTACTCCTGTCCCCATATATATCCTAAGGGATACCGGAGCTTCTCAGTCACTTTTGTTGATGGACTCCTTGGAGTTACGTGATGAGACCGCTTCAGGGGATTTCATACTTGTACAAGGTATTGAAGGGAGGACTGTATCTGTACCCCTGCGCTCTATATTCTTGAAGTCAGATTTAGTTACAGGACAGGTAAAGGTGGGACTTATGTCAAGTCTACCTATAAAGGGTGTTTCTCTGTTGCTAGGCAATGACCTGGCTGGGGGCAAAGTAGTTCCCCCTGTACATCTTACTTCGCAGCCGAGCACTGAAGATGGGGATGAGGACCCATCTCTGTATCCTTCTTGCGCAGTGACTCGTGCTATGGCCAAGAAGGCTAAAGAAGATGATGTTGTGGTGCCGTCCAGTACATTGAATAGTCAGGACTCAGGTGGTTCGCCTCATGACTCTGATTGGCCTACTATGGTTTCTCCGTTTGAGGACTTATCAGATACTTTTATCAGTTCTCTATTCAGCCAGCCGGATGGGTCTGGTGATTCTGATGTATCTGGAGACTTGTCTCTGTCCAGAAAGCGGTTGATTGAGGAGCAAACTAATGATCCTGAAATTGGTGTACTAAAGAGGAGAGCCCTTCCTGAAAAAGAAATAGATGCAGTTCCAGTTGGGTATTATCTCAAGGATGGTGTGTTGATGCGGAAGTGGCGCCCTCCTGATATCCCTGCCAATGCAGATTGGGCAGTGGTCAGGCAAATTGTTGTTCCGAAGGTCTATAGGAATGAGATCTTAACAATGGCTCATAGTTTACCTTTAGGAGGTCATCTTGGTGTTAACAAGACTGTTGATAAGATCATGAAACACTTCTTTTGGCCTGGGCTTCGGAAAGACGTTTCCAACTTTTGCAAAACCTGTCACACTTGTCAGGTAGTTGGAAAACACCAGTTAGACCCACCTATAGCTCCATTGCAGCCTATCCCAGCATTTGGGGAGCCATTCTCTAGGGTCATTGTTGATTGCGTTGGTCCATTACCCAAGACTAGATCTGGAAATCAGTACTTGTTGACAATCATGTGTGCATCTACCAGATTCCCCGAAGCCATACCTCTACGTAACATCAAGGCAACTGCAATCTCGAAGGCTTTGATAAAGTTCTTCACGTTGTTTGGCCTTCCCAGGGAAATTCAGTCAGACCAGGGTAGCAATTTCACTTCAGGATTGTTTCAGCAGGTTGTGTATGAACTAGGTGCAAAGCAGATTCTTTCTAGTGCCTATCATCCAGAAAGTCAGGGTGCCTTAGAGCGGTTTCATTCCACTCTCAAGACAATGATGAGGACTTATTGTTATGACCATGAGAAAGACTGGGATGAAGGGGTTCATTTGCTGTTGTTTGCAGCTAGAGAAGCAGTGCAGGAGTCTACTGAATTCAGTCCATTTGAGCTAGTGTTTGGTCATGAAGTGAGAGGACCTTTGCTATTATTGAGTGAACAATGGCAAGAGGAAGAGCCGCAAATCAGTCTGTTAGACTATGTTAGCAAGTTCAAGGAAAGATTGCGTGCAGCTTGTGACCTTGCCAAAGAGAACTTGAAATCAAGTCAGGGAAAAATGAAAACTTGGTATGATCATAAGGCTAGAAGCCGTGAGTTTAAACCAGGAGACAAGGTCCTTGTGTTGTTTCCCTTGCAGTCCAATCCATTGCAGGCTAGATTTCATGGTCCTTATGAAATTCTGACAAAACTCAATGATCTCAATTACATTGTGAAGACTCCAGATAGGAGAAAACCAAAACAATTGTGTCATATTAACATGCTAAAGCCTTATCATGACAGAAATGCTAGGGTTGCAGCTGTCACTTCAGATTCTCCAATGGTCGAAACGTGTGAAGATGAGGGGGAGTTTCAAGATGATGAACCAAGAATTAAAGCTGAAGTTCTTTCATGTAAATTGTCAAACACTGAAGTGTTGCAAAATCTTGATGTAAAACTCCAGCACTTAGAACCCTCACAGAGAGATCAGTTTGAAAGGTTGATCAAGAAATATGAGGATTTGTTTCCTGATGTTCCAAAGAGAGTTACTATAGCCTCTCATAATGTAGATGTTGGTGATGCCAAACCAATAAAACAGCATCCATACCGGATGAATCCTGAAAAGAGAAAGATTGCTGAGAAAGAGGTTGAGTACATGTTAAAACATGATATTATCAGACCCTCCAACTCCGATTGGAGTTCACCCTGTGTGCTAGTTCCAAAACCTGATGGAAGTACTAGATTCTGTACAGATTATCGCAAAGTCAATGCTGTAACTAGAACTGATGTGTTTCCAATACCTAGGATTGATGATTGTATTGATAGTGTAGGGCAAGCAAAGTTTCTGACCAAGATTGATTTATTGAAGGGTTATTGGTGTGTGCCTTTAACTGAGAGGGCCAAGAGCATCTCTGCTTTTGCCACACCATCTGGATTGTACCAGTATGAAGTCCTACCCTTTGGCATGAAAAACGCCCCAGCCACGTTCCAAAGGATGATGCAGTCTACAATCGCCGGATTGCCACACACGGGTGCGTACATCGATGACCTGATCACATGGAGTGACTCCTGGGAAGAACATCTAAAAGATGTAGAGACGTTGTTCCAGCGCCTGACCCAGGCTAACCTGACTGTTAACCTGAGCAAGAGTGACTTTGGTTGTGCTGCTGTCACCTATCTTGGCTACGTCATAGGCCAGGGTAAGGTGGCACCCATAAATGCTAAAGTCCAAGCCATCATGGACTTTCCAGTTCCTGACAACAAAAAAGCTTTGCGCCGCTTCCTTGGAATGATCGGGTACTACCGCAAGTTTTGCAAGAACTTTGCTGAGATTGCTCTCAGTCTAACTAACCAACTGAAGAAAGGCGTAAAGTTCACCTGGGATGATGCATGCCAGAGAGCCTTCGATCACCTGAAGTCTCTGCTGTGTCACTTCCCCGTGCTCAAATCTCCTGACTTCAACAAACCGTTCTCCATCGCGGTCGATGCTAGCGACCAAGCTTGTGGATCTGTGCTCCTACAGAGAAGTGACTCTGATGACATTGAGCATCCCGTGGCATACTTCTCCAGGAAGTTTAATCGCCACCAAAGGAACTATTCCACAATAGAGAAGGAACTGTTGGCTCTGGTCCTTTCTTTACAACACTTTGAGGTTTATGTTTGTACAGGACAAAAGCCAATGATTGTGTACACTGACCACAATCCGTTAACGTTTTTGAGTAAGATGAAAAACAAGAATCGGAGATTGTTGAATTGGAGTTTGATTTTACAGGAGTTTGACTTGGAAATTAAGCATGTGAAGGGTACAGACAATGTAATTGCTGATTGCTTATCCCGTGTTTGAATGTGTATATATATATCATGTGTTTGAATATTGTTTGATATGTATATATAGACAAGTGTTCACTTAACCATTTTGTATTGAAAAGAAAAATTTTGCCTTTATGAGTCAAAATTTTTCCCTTTTGGAATGGAGGTGTAATGTGAATATAGGCCACTAGATGGCAGTATTTACCTTTTTTTTGTTAAGCTCAGACTGGAGTCATGTTTAGACATGTCCTGGACATGTCTGGGGCAAGTCTCAGAAAGTTAAAAAAAAGAGGTCTAAATGTGGGTGGGGTCTGCAAAAGAGTATATAAGGAAAAGAATTGAGACAGTAAAGTAGTAGGAGAAATTGCAAGAAGATGACCAGACCTGCCATTCTGTTCAAGACCTGTGACGTTTCTTTTGTGGATTTCTTTGCCTGTGTTTGAGCATTTTCTTCATCCAGGACATCACCAAGCCACCCCACAAAAAGGGACTGTGATTATTTCTGTTTTTTCTTATTTATCAATCTTGGTCTTTAGTTGTAGGTTGTTATTAGTCTTTGTCTTTGTTAAAAATTAAATGTGTTTTAGTTGTTAAAACTGTGTTTGTCATCCCTTGCTGTTGCTGTTGTGTTATAAATGTAATAACAAATTGGGGCCATAACATTTCCAATTCTCAATGTTGTCGATAGATAGATAGATAGATAGATAGATAGATAGATAGATAGATAGATAGATAGATAGTCCAAAAAGGTTCATACTGTCTAGAGTACTGAATTAGATTTAATATTCTTATTTTCAGACAGAAAAGGTTTTATCCTACCTTAACCCCTTTGCGCAGAGGCCAAATCTGGCTTTTTAGGTGTTACCTGATTCAAGGCTTTATAATTCAAGATTGCAGCATCACAGACAGAAAAACTTTGGCTCAATTGAGTCTAGACACTTGAAGCATTTAGACTCCCATCAAATTTCAGTTTATTTTTGATGATTTTGTTGGAGAAAAGGGGCTGCAAACATAAAAAATCTTCATGAGAATTCACCATTGAAATTGCAAAAAAATAATACTGACAATTGAAAAACTGCTGGGGCCTAAAACTATGCATTTCTGGGATCATAAACTTCTTGACCACAAGTACAATTCATCTTGAACATTACATTCTAGATTACCCGCTTGCTATGAGCCAAATTAGACAGCTATCCAGGTGTTTCTCAAAAGTCTGAGATCCATCAAAATGGTTCACTGTCAAATCATACGTTAATCATATATTTAACACAAATAAACTTTTGGGGCATGAAATTCAGCATGAACTAATGATTTTCTGGTTGAGTTTAGCATTAATTAATCAATATCAGTGCAGTTGAACACCATTGGTCACCAGTAACCTCTCCAAACACAAAACATGCCTTGTTTCCATAATAAAGTTAACAATATTGTCCATTTTTCTTCGAAGTCCCCCAAGCATTAAATAAACTGCTGGTTAAACAGCTATAACATTCACGCTGCAATGAAAAGCTAACCGCTCTAACATCCGAGCTCATAACTTTACACCTTATAAGGGTAAAAACTCACTAACTCAGAAATATCTGAATTCTGAAATACACCTTATTTTAACAGAACAGAAATTTCACTTTCAGGAAAAAAATAAAATGACATATGCCTCCATATTCAACAGAATGGTGTAATGAATGCACTGAGGGATCTACCGACGTGCATGGGCTGCATGCATTTGGAGAAACGAAAACCTCAGCAATCGATGTCTTTAAACGCGATATAAATTCTACAGCAAAAAGCCATATTAAGAAAAATGCAAACAGAGTAGAGGTATAACCTGTTTTCTTCATTGATGCCCTCCTCCAGAGACAGATGTATCGGGTAGAAGGAACCCTCCAGTTCTGTTTCATTCGGAATAATTCCCATTGACCGCGTCCATACAACATGTATCTCGTAAATGAAACTGAACACTTCAGGCCGGTTTCGAGTGTCTTTGTTTCTTTGATATCTTTGATATACCTCATTAACATCAGGTATCCCTTACAGGTAGCCAAGTAAAAAGCGGTAATAAACTACTGCCATGTGTTGCCACTAAATGTGGCAAGCACTTTATGTCCACAAGGTCGGTAATATGTGGTACTTTATGTGGTACATCAGGTGCTAATAACATCACGTCCATGACGGTCACTATGCAATGTCAACTGGATGACATTTTCCAATATATTTTTATAATACTTTTTTATAAAAAATGATGAAATCGTATGACTGTTCATATTTTGTAGGTGTACTGACCCAAAAGTATGAGATAGGCCAACAAAAGCCCTGTTATCGTGAAATCTGTTCGTTTATTTATTTATTTTATTTTTTTGCACTGCTAACCCTGAATTTCCTATTCTCCTGTTCCCTATATATACACAGGAGATTTCAAGCACAAACAAATTATTTTGGTTCGATGTTTATACAGTTACTAAAAACTACAGTAAGGACTATACCAAGTTTACTGTGCAGCACTGGTGTCTGTCATGAAGGTTTGGAGGGAAATATTCTCCGATGAAAAAATCCCATTAGGGTCTTAAAAGTATCTTTCCAGAGAAGAATGTGAAGATTTCCCATCTCTCAGAGGAAGGCTCATTATACTCTCAGAAATTCCATTAGGCAAATTGCTAATAATCTTCAGTCTAATGGTGCCTAAATAACAGCATTGCAATAGTCTCTTCACAGCAATGTAACCACCTCTTAGAAAAACAAATTCCTTTTTCATAGCGTAGATGGAGTCATATAATGACCAAAGTCATTTGGTAACAGCTGAATTCAATATATACTCTCAGCAGAAGAATTTTACAATAATGAATGTATTATATAATCAACTAATGCCGCCTTTTTAGTGGGATTTGTTTTCCTCTACGTGCTGTTTTTATTCTATGAAATAGGATCGGTCTGACAATCGGTCATCATTGAACTCAACTACAAATAGTGAAACTTAATTTATATTATTGTAACTTAGGTTGGGAAATATTGCTTGTAAAATGCCATAGTTATTCTAATGGAAAATAATAACATTTTCGCTAAATGAGTTGAACACAAACATTCACAAAATGGTACCGTAATAATTTGACACTTTTACATGAAAGTGGAGTTTCTGTTTAGCCACCCATATGACATCGCCTCAGAGAATGTGCCTATCATGAAATCCTTCAGAAGGTCTGTTTTGCCAAAAGAGGAAGGCACTTTCCACTCCATTTAACACAGAAAAGTGCATTACAGATCTGGCTTTGAGATAGACGAGGACTCCAGGGTGATCAGTGATCACAGGTGAGAGGAGGGCAATCAATCAATACCTGGAACATCAGCTGAGAAACCAAAACAGAACAGCTTTTTTTCCTATTGCATGATGGTGTTAAAGCTTTGTACTTTAATGCATGTTCATACGCCCCCCCCCCCCCCCCCCCCAACACTTGTTTCCCAGTTTGATGATTGAAAATTCATCATAAAACCATGTAAGAAAATTGTGCATCATCCAAGATACTATATTATTATTGTCATTACTTTGTTAATAATAATTATAGTAATATATATACTATATATACTATATATATACTATACTATATATAGTAATTATAGTAAATTATTATTATTGTTGTTGTTGTTGTTATGATCATGATTATCAAGATTTCTTTTTTTAGAAAAGCAAGTATACTTTCCAGAAAACAACAAGCTGAATTTTTAGTCAAATTCAAAGGCATTGAAAGCTTGCAGTCAAACCACATGATACCAACTTGAGTGCTGCTTCAGTTTCTGAAAGCCTTCAGTCTTCAACAGGTTTCCACACAATGGAGAGTCAGTGAAAATAACACCTTGATTCTGTTTAATCACTTTAATGGATAACATCTGTTGTCCTCACTAAGATTTAATAGTGAATAAAAAAGTTTTGCTGAAATCAATAAGCTTCTCCAGCATCCTCAATTGGAAGATACAGTTTCACCCTGTGGAGGCTGCAGTTACTGAGAGTAAAATACAGGGGAAAAAATTACTTGGTTTATAGGCTAATCTTATCAACATGGCTCAAATATAACTTTGAATCTCTTTCTTATTTTTTATTGTCTTTCACATTTCAAATTCTGACTTCATAAACAACTTTTGTTTCCTCCAGACACACACTACTCTTTTTCATTTATTTTTCCCTCCATCTAAATAAACAATGGAAAAAAAAACTCAATGATTCTGAACCAAATCATTAAAGAAAAATGATGGAAACAATAACAAATATAAACATTGAGATAACTTCTTAAAAGTGACTATATACATAAATTTGAAAAAGTGAAATAAGCAATGAGAACTGTTCAGTTGGCTTTCATTATACTGTATGAAATGGAGCCAATTATTTTTTGAACAGCTTTTAATTTTTTAAAGCATTAAATGCTATCTTCTCCCTGTTTTGCGCAGCAAAAATAGATCCAAATCACTAATTTAACATATGATGTCCTTGCCTCCTCCAATTTGTTGTCATCTGCATGAGTGCTGTTGTTCTCAAGATCCAGTGTGGACATTTTTCACCCCTGTGCAATTTTTGGGGTGTGTTCAAAGGAGTATGTTGTGATTTTCTGCTGACGTCTTTCTAAATATCTTTTTAATAACTTGTGTAACTTCTATTTTGAAGGTTTTCAATGCATGTGTAAAATATGTGCATATGTGTAGTGTGCATTGTTTTTGCCAAATTCTCTTCAACATTTGGACTTCCCTTGACTACACTTGGAAAAAGCCAGGGGTGTTCAAACATAGTTTCATCTTCCAAATGTATTCTTGCCTGAATCGAGATTTTCTATCACTGAATGAATCATTGAAGCCCTGGTTTCAATCATTATCTGCATTTATAATTCCTTTTTTTTATTTTTCTTTGGTGCGATGACTACATTATCTCCCTGAAGTATCTGATTGATTTGGCCAGTTATATTTTTATGTTTACTCTTTCAAGTAGTAATTATTATGTACTTCAAGAGGAGGTGGAAATTGTCCAGTATTTTCATTCAGAAATTGTACAGAGTACAGAGGCAGAGTACAATCCAACAGTAAGGTTTATTCACTGTGATGAGGTAACTGCGGGACAGAGCCCAGAGGCTGAAGGCACAGTTCCGTTCAGATGTTGTGGGCAAGGCAGGGCATTGCCAATCTCCAGCCAGTGGCTTTCTGGGATGAGAGCTTGAAGGTGTGCACACCTAGCCAGCACTGAATTGTCCGAAGGCAGGATGGAGTGGCTTGAGAGGAACTTGGCTCAAATCCTTAGGACCACAGAAGGACTGGGCGCTAGTTCCTAGCAAACTAGACAGTGGAACAGGCTTGAATAGGCTTAACAAGAAAGCAGTTCCAATTCTGGACCCTGAATTTATCTTAAGAGCTTGTTCCTATTAAACTAGATAAAAGAGCTGACTTGTTCAAATTTACTAGATAAAGAAGAAGGCATCCGCAAATCACTATCCTGAAAGGTTACGTTTCACTGTCTAAAGGCGAAAAGTTTCCACTAGGAAATACTGACTGGTTCTAAGCATGAATAGTGAATTACAATCCAGCAACTTGCAACTCAAGGCAGGGTGGTTAAATACATGTCACAGATACATCAGGAAGTGACAATGAAACAAGACGCAGCAAGGGATTGGGGCACACGCGAGATGTGAACGAATCAAAGGAGACATTACTTGGAATAGAAACGCAAGTTCCTTCTGTGTCTCGTTCTGTGTGAAGACACAGAAGGCCTTCACCTGAAGGTTGTGGCAGTACCCCCCCGATGGTTACCACCTAGCAGCCCAGAGGTGGATCCTGGACGCCGGCACAGAAAACCAGGGAGGAGTCTAAGGGCTCTAGGACTTACTTCTGTGGCTGTTTGCAATGAAATCTAATGCTACGCAACACACTTTCTGGTTTTTGCTTGCCTCCTCCACCCCAGCCTCAAGGGATTTTGATTTCTGTTCATGACCAACTATGTTTGTATGTTTGCTGTTTCTAGGGCATAGCTCCAGAGCAGAACCGCCGCCAAATGCAATGTAATGCTTATACCCATGAATAAATTGTTCTATATTATCGAAACGTGAGTTTTCCTGACTGAAATATACATATAAAAGTGTCACAAGTGCAAAGTTGATGAAACCAATAATGAAATAGCACCCTTCACCAAAAGAAAGAAACAAATGAGAATCTGTCCTGTAACTACATGTAATGCAACAAAAATTACGCAGGTCACTGTATTTTGATTTGAAGCAACATGATCAGCCATTTAGAGGAGAAGACACTTGTTCCTTGATATAATCATCAATTTATCTTGCCAATGCTGTAGTAGATTAATTAGGAACTAACAGCAATGCAGATCAGCATTTCAATATTTTATTGGCTGAAGTGATTTATTTTAATCCTCTTGAGGTCTCAAAGCTTTACAGAAGCAGGATGGATTTGTATCAGGTCCACAAATCCACTGGTAGAGAAACAAACAAGGAAGATTAAATGGTACATTAGAGGCTGCCTTGTTTAACAAACAAAATGAATTGTTAATAATTAATGTGTTTATGCAGTATCAAAGGCACTTGTGTTAAAAAATGCAAATACTATTAACAGGCGGGTTGTTCAGGGGCTTGGACATGCAGAGTGGGCTCAAATGCTGCTTTAAAATAACCGAAAAGATTTTCACTGTCATAGAAAGGTTGAAATGTTTTGACATAAACAGGTAAAAAAAATGGACCGACCACTTACAATATCCTGTCCTGTGTTACATGGTTGGTGTTTAGGACCAAAGGGCAAGTCCTCTTTGCAGATCTCTCCTGGCTTCCTTCCTGCTGTCTGACTAAACTGGGGGCTGTCACATGGGCGTTAGCAGATCTATCATTTGACAGGAAGCCTGCGTACCTCACAGTATTTGAGCTGTTTTGAAATTACTAGACATTCTGTTAGTCTTACTGAATTACAAAGTCTAATTGAAGTGTGTTCCTTCTTGACTCTTGGCATACAAGCTCTCTCTGGCAGATACCAACTAGATCTCTCAACTTGAGGCTATAGACTAGCTGCTTAAATGTTAGATTAAGAGAGCAACTGTGGCACAATAACGATCAGTTGCATTACGGGTTTAAGTCAATGTTGGGAGAGTAACTCACCATAAAGTATTGATATAACTTACCAGTTTGACATAGAAATACTGTCAACAGCATACCAGTTATGAAGTTTCTAACTCTGAGCCAGTGTTACACTCATTTTGGCAACAATATTTGCTCAAAATGTCAGAGTCGCCATTCTGGTTTTCAAAAATTTCAGGAATGAAAATGGGTAATTTTATTAATATTTGAATATTTAGGCTGTACAGTCCCAGCAGAGGCATGATTTAAGTCTGATAGTCTATTCCTATGGCTATTCTATTCTATTTGTCGTCTATTCCATGGAAAGACAAGTCAGGGAAACTTACCACCGTGTTCCCTGAACAACCTGACTCCCAGTGAGGTAAAACATGGCACAAAACGAAAGCAGAACAGCTGCTCTGCCTGTCAGAGATTCACATCTTTGAGACAGTGAGTGGGACATTGGAGTTTCATCAAGGGAGACACATTAAATCTCTCCACCACTGCACGGGCCATGCTGTATATACTAGCATAGTCATTTAGCATCTTCAATGCAAACCCAATTTTCCACACTGCAGCACAAAGACAACTCGTAAAAATGAGTCAATTTTCCATCACAAACATGTAGAAAAAATACTTGTAGACTAAAAAATACCAGTCAATATAATAGAAATAGATTTCCAATGCAACTTTGATGCCTCTAAATAGGTTTTCAGGCAAAGACCTTAATCTCACAGTTAATTTTAATCAAAAATCGCGTGACATTTTTATATGTCTGTGATTTTTATGGAGATGATGCTCTCTAGGGAGGTAAAAACATAACATTTAGGCTTCGCACTGAATATGAATCAGTCTGAGCACTGCTGAGTCCTGGTCATGGGGTATTTAACACATCTAACTCCCCCCCCCCCCCGCACTCACAATGGCTTTGTATAAGAAAAAAGAAAACATCTTAAGCATTTTATGTTGAGGCACCCAACCATCATTTTCCATTCAGGCACAATATAGTTGGACTATAAAATATTAGAAAATAATGCCCCAACGAGGTTTTTTGTTTAATTTTGTGAGGAAATAAAACAAAGACACAATATACTGAAATTATTAATATACTATTGCTTGAAATGCACTTGAATTTTAGCCACTATGTAAAAAGTAACCACTTGTGAAATAGAATCAATGAAAAAATAAGCATGCATCTGCCAGTACAGTTTGCTTTCCTCTAATGTCCGCTCCATTCCCTCACTTCCTCATCCATCTAGGAAAGATTACAAATGCCCATAAACTTAATCATGTTCAGTGAGGGCGTAATGAGTCTTTCTAATAAAACTTGCTTTATTACTGCCTCAGCAGCTGGATGTGAATGGAACGCTGCGGTGGAGGCGCTCTCAGCATTTCCTCTTCATAAGCGCTGCTTTTCCCTTTTGAAGGCTTCAGAGAAACACAGGAAACAGCAAAATTGGAAGAGATAAAACCAAAGCCAAACTTATCTGCAAGATAGTTTGAAACAGAACTGTGTAGTTAATGGCGGCATACACTTAATTTACTATCAGTGAAACATGATGAATGTATAATAAACAGTGATGTGTGATCATCTACACTGGTCAGGATCATTTTATTAAGTTTAACTGGGACATGGCATCCGAGCTGAGTCAATCTCCTGATTTCTGGCCAACATGCAGAGCTCGAGATGGAGAGAAAATTTTTCCCAAAGGCATCTATCTTGCACCCAGAGAAAAGTTTAATGCAAATGTTTTTGCCACTTTCTGACCTATGCAGATACCACCGGTCCATCCAGCGTCCAGTCTCCCTAAGTAGGGAACACATTTGTACCAAATTGAGCGCCCTCAGGGATGTTCATAACCATGGAAAGTAGGGGTGCTAGAGGTGCTACAGCACCCCTTGTTGGCACAGCAGCACCCAAAAATGTATATATCTAAAATTAAATTAATTGAATTAAATTTATGAAAATTGATTAAGATAATTATTCATTAGAAACAGTATAACTGTAACATAAAGCCATAAATGACAGAAAAATTTTGTCATACTGTTACTTAGTGTCTTAAAAAATTAGTGTCTTTTTCCCGTGTAGTGAGAAAAAGATTTATTTTTACTCTGGCAACATGAACACCAAGGGGGCCTTGTCTCTAAGCGCGTTCTTGTAGTACAGTTGCGGATGTGAGTACCTTCGTGTAGCCATGGATTGTCTAATAATACATCCTTGAGTGCAGCGCATTGTGGTCTTCGTGATTGTGTGCGGTCAACGGTGATTGTCAAGTCCGTAAAGTGAGCAGCTGTAACAATACGAATGTTTTCATTTATTGTATTTGATGAATGGCTTTGTTTTGTTGCAACTCGATTGCTACACCTAGCATTTATGTAATGCTGCAGAATAAGCAATAAACTAGCAAAGGCTGTTGTGAATCAGCTGTAAGAACATTTAGCAAGTAATTAAGTTAACTGACATCAGGTGTGTAACATGATTGGCTATGAAAGGGATGTCTTAGAGAGGCTGAGTCTCTCAGATGTATAGATGGCCAGAGGCTCTCCAACCTGTGAAGGCTTGTGTAAAAAAAATTGTGGAATACTTTTAAAAAAGTGTTCCTTAACATTAAATTGCAAAGGCTTTGAAGGTCTCATCATCAACATTGCATAACATTATTAAAAGATTCAGAGAAAATGGAAAAATCTCTGTGCGTAAGGGACAAGGCCGAAGACCTTTACTGGATGCCCGTGATCTTCAGACCCTCAGACGCCACTGCATCTCTCATCAGCATGATTCTGTCATTGACATTACTAAATGGGCCCAGGAATACTTCAAGAAACCACTGTCTGTAAACACAGTCTGCCGTGCCATCCACAGATGCCACCTAAATCTCAATTTTGCAAAAAGGAAGTCATTATTGAGCATGATCCAGAAGCGCTGCCATGTTCTGTGGGCCAAGGCTCATTTAAAATGGACTGTAGCAAAGTGGTGAAGTGTCTTGTGGTCAGACGAGTCCAAGTTTGACATTCTTGCTGGAAATCATGGGCGTAGTGTCCTCTAGGCTAAAGAGGAGAAAGACCACCCCTCCTGTTATCAGCGTTTAGTTCAAAAGCCAGCATCTCTGATGATATGGGGATGCATTAGTGCAAATAGTGTGGGACACTTTCATATTTTAAAAAGCAGGATGAATGCTGAAAGGTATATAAAGGTTTTAGAGCCACATATGCTCCCCTCCAGATGACATCTATTCCAAGGAAAGCCTTGTGTATTTCAGCAGGACGATGCAACACCACATACTGCAGCTACTACAACAGCACAGCTTTGTAGTAGAAGAGTCCGTGTGCTGAACTAGCCTGCCTGCAGTCCTGATCTTTCACTGATTGAGAACATTTGGCACAAAATTAAACAAAAAGTCTGTCAAAGGAGACCCAAAACTCTCCAGCAGCTGGAAGCCTGTATTACACAAGAGTGGGATCAAATTCCACTGACTAAACTCAAGAAACTTGTCTCCTTAATTAATGCCCAGCCGCCTCCACTGTGTGTTAAAAAGAAGAGGGGATGTTAAACCATGGTAAACAGGCCCCTGTTCCAACTTTTTTGAGACCTGTAGCAGCCATCAAATTTTTCATGAGCTCATTTTGTGGATAAAATTGTAAAATTTCTCAGTTTCAACATTTGCTGTTATCTCTGTTCAATTGTGAATAAAATACTGGCCAGGGTGATTTGAAAGTCATTGCGTTTTGATTTTAGCCACAATTTACACTTTGTTCCGACTATTTCAGAATTGGGGCTGTATGTATGTCACGATCTGGATCCAGATATCTTATTGGATACAGGGGTTCAACTTAGGCAAAACTGGGGTCTGTACAACACATTCTCATCTCAGTTCCTCATATGGTGACGTTATCTGACCAAGTATCAATATATGATGCAAAAGGAGGCTTTTGCCGTTCATGTTTGATGCTAGCGGTTAGGGTTCAGGTTAAGGGTTAGGGGTTAAGGGGTAAGGTTTGTTTTAAACTGGCATGAAATAAGGACCCGGGATGAGACTGGGCTTGTCTGTTCACAAATATTGCTCTTGTAAAGTTACTACTGTAGTTGAAGTAGAGAGTTCCAAGCACCTCTAAATTATTGCTGAGATGTAGGTTCATGCTACAAAAAAAGAAAAAGAGAAAACAGATTATTTTGTAGGCATGTCAACAAATGGGGGATTGCTCAGACTTCTGTGGAGGCTTTTTCAAGAGCCTCAGCATTATCTTATTTGAGCTTAATCACATTAGGAGAACAAAGCCAACACGAGGGGGAAAAAAATCAGGCAGGCAAATCTGCCTAATAATCTATTTTGGAGATGATCTCCAAGGACTGCAGTGTATTAATTTCCGAAATTTGAACAAAGTTGCATCTGAGGTGAATAATTTACACCTTAAGCCATTTTGTCTAACCCTTGAAAGCACCACTGAGCAGAATTTGGGGTCAGTATCAAAAATAACATCTTATAAAGCAATGCATTCCCTTGTATTAAGCTATTTCTAACACATTATCAGTCAATTTGCCGCAATACTGCAAATGGCATTATTGTCCACTTTCAAATTCTAGCTTCTATAGGATGATTAGCCCAGATTATGCCCGAAAAGACACTTCAGCACATTTTGCATTGCAAATCATATATTTTCTTTGCTTTCGTGGGAATGCCTTTCTCTGATGTATCTCTGAACTTAAGAATCAGGCTTTGAAATGTCATTAACAAGACATGAAACGGCTTATTAAAATCATTCTACAATGCTGGTAATAAACAGTAGGATTGTAATGCCCCTCCCCTCAGGCACACCATTCCCCTGACTACCTGCCCCCCATCAATTATTCAGTTATCTGTTGTCCACATTCCTGATCATCCTCCCCTGTTTCCTCTCAGTTAATCTTATTATCTAAGAGCATTTATACTTCTGTTTTCCCTGGGCAGGTAGCCTCTGTCTGAGTTTGTACCACTTCCCTTTATGGTCTTCCAAAGGTTGTTTACCGCTGCTCTCTTTATTTGATAAACTCAGTGTCCCTGCGACTGGGTCCTCCTATCCATTCCTTGCCATCCTTCACATCTTGGGGAGTCAGGGTGTGACAATGGTCCTAAAACTGATTATAGCCGAGGAATTCCTGATACTTTCAAGTTCAAAATCAGCATTTTACCCTTGAGTAACGCATCTACATCAAAACATTCCCTTACAATCACACAGCAGACTCCCTCAGCCAGTGGGAATACAGCCACAGAGCCTCGATGTTAGTCTCAGGAATTCAAATGTATTACTATCAAATATGGCCATTTATTATTCACGAATGTAAAATCAGCATAACAAACCAAATAACAGCATAACAAACAAAAGTAAATTTCAGGAGTCAAGAAACTGAGGAACAGAACATTATTGCGCAAAACAGTGAGGTTATAACAAGTTAAGCAGATAATAGCAAGCAAATGCATATATGAGCCCAGTACTCCAAATACGAGATACAGGTAAACTTTGAAGAAAATGCTACACTGTAACTGCAATACTAAAGGCATGGAGCTGCAGAGGCTGCATTTATCCCTTCCAAAGCAAATAGTTCTCCTACTGTTGTGAGACCAGTGGTGGGACTGAGTTGATATGAAGCAATGCCCTGGGCTTGTTGAGGCGTGTCGAGATTTTCGCACCACAGCAAAAATGACTCGAATCCACACTTTAAATCTGTTTAGCACCCACAGGGGTGCAGTACCCATGTGTGTAACAAGCCCGCGTGGATTCAGGTCTAAAATGCATCCCCGCCAACTGAACGTGTCAGTGTTCCTAACCAAGAACATGGGCTGCAAATTGGAGCCACTGTCTGCAAACACCCTTTTCACCTTGGGGGGACTGAAAATAGGGGAGGAAGTGTCATACAAGGAAATTAAAACATATTTGCCAGGTTGGCAGGCACAAGACACTCTGCTTTAGGGTCATACGGCTATAATTGTCAGCTGCGTCTCTCAACTGCTGGAAGCGGTGATCATATTTTCAAACCTGGTGAGACTATCCAAATATTCCCAAGGCCTAATTATCTTTTATTTTGGTTCATTATGAGGTTCCCTTCCAGTGTATGCAATTGAAAATGGCATAAAAAATTAAATGGAAGGAGTTCAACTCTTATAAGATCCAAAACCTAATTGCACTCCCACAAAGATAATAGATGTTAATGGAGTCACTCTTGAGATTGCAGTTGTTGTTCTGATATAGCTCAGTCAAGCTCTGGTATTCAATCGTGAAAGAACAGAGCTGTGAAAATGAAAATGAATATTCATAGCTGAGTCAATCATCTTTAAAGGGCACGTGATGTCAGCGTTTATAGGTTCTAGTCTGTGTTACTGGCCCTGTGCTACGATACTAAGATTACAGAATTGAAATTATTACATGAGGCACATTTCCAAAGAACACAACTAAGAGTAAGTTGCAGCTGATGTTTAGAAAATTGTCACAACCCTCGTATGGATGCCTTTTGTGTCTTGTCCCACCCAGCTGCTTGCGTGTCCATTAGAAGTATTGTCTCTTTTGATTGGCTTATATCTAGCATGCTTTCATTTACCAATAGTTTTCTATTCAGGTTTACCCCCACGTGTGTACTCACGTGTGTGTCGGTGTATCATACCCCCTACTTTGAGTGTGCAAGTTGCTATGCTATGCTATGCCCTTTAGCAACCAGTAAGTAAAGTATTTGTTAGTAAAGCTCTGTGTCTTGTGAAAAAAAGTTGTAACCTTTAATTATAGTAATGTATGGAAGTTCTCTTCCTAGTATAGTAAATAGCAACAAGCCCCCAAGCCTTACTTTCAGTCACCTGGATTGGGGCTGCATCCCTGATAATCCACTCTCAGTCTGTCCTTCTGCCCAGTTTGTTAGGAACAAGCTCCCCAGCCTTCTACAGACATCAGGATTGGGACGCCGTCCCTGTTAAAACTTCTCAGCCCTGCCCTCTGACAGATCGGCTCTGGCAAAGAGTGCACTCCATCTGGCAGCTGTTCTGCGAAGCGACTGGCCAGGCAGAGGATACACACACACTGCCTCGCCTGTTACATCAGAACTGAACTCTGCCATCCTGCTCTGAGCTCCACTCCTCTGTCTTACTGCTTGACTATCAATAAACTCTTGTACTGGATTATACTCTGCCTTTGCATCTGGGGCCAGGTCTGGATTATAAAAGAAAATGCCACACACATAAGTGCAGTAGAGGTGAAAATCTAAATAAATCTGCATTAGATCAGAGACATTGGTGAATCAATTATTAATAAATAAACAAACATTTATTTTTGTAGAATATAGAATTATTCTTGCCATGCCTATTATGTACATAAAGGGTAGGTTCATAGTTCTTTCTTTGTTCCCGAAATGTGAGAGAAAACTAAAGAAAGGGCATTCTAAATGTCAGAACCTAGGACATATAGCATTGGTTGCGTACGGGGAGAGAGCGCTTTCTAAAGGTTTTGCAACTCTCATTTTAGCCGCACCAACCAAGTCAAAAGCTAGTGATGGCAATTCAGTTGCTCTGGATAAGCACTTGTTGAGCCACAGGCATATTAAATACATTGCTTCCAAATTAGAAATGAATACATACTGGTAAATAAATCAATTACAGTTTTGTCCTGATTGCAGACATCATAGAATGTCAAATAAGCTGAAATGGATGGTTGTACGCAGATAGTAATATTTTTCTATAGAGGATGTAAAGAATTACAAAAATCCCCCATGAGATTTCATTTATTTTACTTAGAGAACTGAGAAAGATACAAACTTATTGATGGACTAAGAAATAAACAGAACTTTATGGTATGTGACACATTTTATTTGTATCATATGGCATAAGTCCTGCGTGAACTATGATGGTCAAAGAAAGTAAATAAAAGCGTACCAAATGCATTTTCATTAGGAAACATTGTGCAGTTTATTGCCCCATTCTTTTAGAGTGAGTGCTACACAGATGTGGAGCTAAGTTATAAATGCCCAGAACACATCTCCATTCGACGATATGAGAACAGCTCACTTTGTTTGGGAATCAACTGTGTCCATCTTCTACAGCTCTTACACCTGTGTATGTGCGCATGCCCATGTGTCTCAGAGCAGCAGCCTTCAAGCTCCTCCCTGGGACACACAAAGCATGTGGTAGATTATCAAATGCACCATTGTGTCTTCCCACTACCACAACAGTCTGTAAATATGCTTAAATGATACCACTTACAGATCACTTAATGATGGAGCTTCTCGGCAAGGAGTGCTGACTCAGCAAAGCTATCCACCCAGAAATTAGAAAAAGCTCCTGCCAAAGTTTGTATGTGTGTGACTGCCTTGTAAATTAACAGCAAATTGTATGAGGCAGTGCAAAGCACAACTTAGAAATGCACTCCCTCAACCTCAAAGAAGATGTATCTAAAATGTCCAGTGCTATGTATTCAAATTTCAAGATGGCTAGGTTTACTGACCAAAGTCCTACAGTGGGGATGATGTGGACGTGCAGATTGCCCTGATTTTTCAGCTCCTCCCAATAGGAGAGGATTAATTTGTGATTCATAACAGCCTCTACAAATATTAGGATTCAATATTGTATTAGGCTAAATCTATCAGCTTTCAGACAGTTAAATGTGGTAAGATGTTCTTACATTAAAAAAATCTCTGTAAGTGTCAGCTCAGAGTGCATTTATCTGCTGTCATTCTGTGGGTTTCTTCAGCAAAGACGATCAGATGAGGTAATGGAGTGTGGACAAGGAAAACTGGTATGTCTACATCATCTCAGTATTTCTGAAAGTGGAACGCTTTTGTAAACATATCTATTTGCTGACCAGAATAGACACGCCATGAACAAATATTACAAAGGACCAGCTTTCAAAACTGCTGAATGTTTTGTAGATAGAACAGCAAAAATGTTAATAACCACATGCAACAATATGATACATTAAACACAATGAACATGAGCATGGAAATGTTATTCTTTGTGGCATGCAAAACTATCTCTGGTATGGTGTGGCCAGAGACAGATCTAGTAAATATTACATGGGGTGGCAAGGGGTCTTGGCAGGGTGGCATGGAAAGACTGTGGAAGCAGTTTTACATGTACAATGTATTTGCAAATAGTTTCAACAAAAGATTCACAAAAATGTTTTCAAATATTTATTGTTAAATTATGTCCCATATTTAAACACTGTATTCATTCTTAAGAATGCACAACAGAAACAACAGACTAGCATTCAAACACAAGAAGGTGGGTTAGGTTAGCTATATATCCAACTGAGTAGATGTATTACTGCATTACCAAACCAGCCAGTTAGCAATCGTGTCTCTCAAGCATCATTGTGTGTGGTATTGTTTTCTTGAAACAACGTTAAATATGCGACTACAGCCAGAATAAGCTCTTGAGATTGGATCATTGACTGCCTATGGATTGGACAAAGCCGTAAACCGTGGCGGTACTGTCATTGCATTGGTCTGGAACATGTTAGATTTATGACATCACTTTTTTTTTCTTGTTTTCCCCATTGATTCAAAATTGGACGCAATACTCTTGCCATATATGAAAGCTGCTTGGGAAACATACCGACCATCCCTACCCAAATTTACACATGTGAGTCAGCCTTTATTTATGATCCATTTCTTGCTGACTTTATTCAATGATTTAAACATTTTGTGAACATATTGTTTTTACAATAGCCATTTTAAGAACTGAAAAGTTTGGGGGCAGCTGGGTGGGAGGGTGATGGTAGGGAGTGGGGGGGGGGGGGGGGGGGTGCAAGGTCTACAGTTAGTGGGGCAGCTGCCCCCCCTTGCCACCCTGTAGACCCACCCCTGCTGTGGCATAGAAGAGGGCAAATAACCCCACTATGTGCTAAAAGTACCAAAGTCATGACGTTAACAGCTTTTTAAAATTCTATGTGGAATAATACTACATGTCTGATTGAGACATAATGACATAACTATGAAGCAAAATTTTGGACACCAAAGGCCTGTTACAGTCCTGCAGTTGAAAGCAAATCAGGTGTAGGAATGGGGGAAAATTTTGCTCCTTACGTATGACCAACTGGTATCATCAAGCCCAAATGCTTAATGAATGTGATTTAATGGGTAAGGGTGATGTTACACAGTGGTAAATCATGAGTAAACCATATTTGGAGTAGTAGAAGTTGTGAAAATGTCACTCAACACAAGATAAAGAAATGAATGAAGTTGGCAGTTGCCGTAACTGAAATTATAATTGGTACATTATTTGTTATCAATAGGACAACTAAAAAATTGGTTCCAATACATCCATGCCAGGAGCTAAAATACCAAACTAGGGTGTTTTATTCTGTTGACATATAATTCTGTCGACATATTCACAGTATTCTCAAAACAATGGTTAGTTTGTTTAATAGAATGAAGAGAGCACTGTTTTGCTAACAGGGGACTTGTGGTTTCTTATAATCTCATGATCACATAGACTATGGAACTCATGACTGACTGGCGGGGGCTGGCGTGGTTAAGAGAAACACACCACTACGTAAAAGGAAATGGATCAATTCAGAGATGGGCCTTGCCAGACAAACATGCCCTCTGATCAGGAAGGAAGCTACCATGGAAATCTCCAGCATCTGCAATCTGAGGTTTAAAATTAAGGATACAGGAGTGTTAGCAAAGACAAACTGCCTGTCCATGTGATTGGCTAATGGACTGATAGATGTATTCAACATGCACGAGCATTTTGAGAAGACCTGAACAGGGAAAACCCTTAGTGGACGTTGAATATACTCCGTGCCCAAGGATTTGGTAACAAGTAAAATAAATTGATGGCCAAATTATTTCTGCTGCTACAGGTCTGTAAATACTGCTGGGTGAAAATCCAGGTTCAGAAGGCAAAATGTTTTGCTTAATAGTTCAGTTCTTCTGCTGGGAGGCACAACTAATCAGTGAGGTCATCTGGCAGAGCTCACTGGTTGAGGAAACACATGGCAGGATGTATATTTCTGACCCATGGACTTGCCTCAACTATGCACCACTATTATAATAAATAAATAACCATCCACTGCGATAGATATGCATGCATTTTAAAAATGACCATTTGTTCGTCGTGTGATGGTTAGCTATCTGCTTCTGTAGCAATAGCTCCTTGTCAACCATTCAGTGTTGTTTGTTTATTCCTGATATGATGGATTTCTAGAGCGGGATAAAAATGAGCTGGGGCACCACTGAGGCTCCAAACAGTCCCTAACTCTCTGCAGTAGAATTAAACGGGCCGGCGTGAACAACCACGTGGGTGTGGCTAACCTCCTTTCTGGGGGAGGTTTTTCGTGACGTTGCAGTGAAGACAGCGCCCCACAACTACCCGTGACACGCGCCGTCCATACGCTCACAGGCACGGGACGTCAGGGAAATGGCGGATGTGTAGCGTTGGTTTGGTATTCGCAGTTCAATGAACTTGCTACAGTCTTTGCTCAAAAGCAATTCCGGGGTCTGCATTTTTTATGTTTTTTTTTTTTTTAGCAGCTGTTGCTACCAAGCACTATATGTTTCAGAAAAGAAGCACTGCAACATGGTGTAGCTAACGATTGCACGAAGTTACCCGATTGAGCACGACCACTGTGGAACCGTTTTGCCGCTTTTCAAGGAACCGAAGGGGGCGGGTTTTGACCATTAGCCTGCTCGCCTGGTAGCTCGCTATCTAGCTGGCTGGCGTAGTTCTTAGCATTAAGATTCAGATGTATGGTAATGCAGTCAGCGTCTAATTAGTCTCCTGTTATTATTAAGCTGACTGCCAGCTGAGAGGATTTATTTCCTGTCCGTTGGCTGTCAGTATGAATGTTGACAGCTAACCTGCACACAACAACCACCTCTTCGTCTGAATTTTTTGTTATTTCCTTTATTGGCGAGGGTGGTCATCTGCCGTTAGCAAATGTCGGATAATCAGAGCTGGAATTCTTCAGGATCCGACGAGGATCTGGAGACGGAGTCCGGACAACCCGTAGTAGAGTTCGGCGGAGTCCTCAGTAAGGTAAGTTACCGTTAACGTGGACATGGGTG
Organism: Gymnothorax reevesii; assembly: GCA_029721435.1. NCBI lineage: Eukaryota > Metazoa > Chordata > Actinopteri > Anguilliformes > Muraenidae > Gymnothorax > Gymnothorax reevesii. Next base: position 75,106,116 of record CM056583.1, read on the forward strand.
GGTGAGGTAACGTTACTCCTGGTGCCAGTAGGAAGATTTCCGGGGATCTCGCAGTTCTGTGACCGAGGACTCGAGGCAGCCAGCTTGGTGAATTACATACCCCTCAGTTTCACTTGCAATTTAGCTGTATAGCTAACAGCTTGTCTTGTTGATTGGCTGCCTAGCTAATGTTGATATGTCGAGGCAACAATCAGTTGACGCTTAGAAACCGGGGGATTACATTGTTAGCCAGCTACCTAGTAAAGAAATCGAATTATAATAGATGGCTACCAGAGAGATTAACAAATAAGGTGCCATATTTACCTGCTATGCTGTAGGATACCCCCTAGACAAATATTGTTAGACAGCTAGCTAACTGGCTTACTAATTTTACATGAATGTTACCCGGACTCCGGGAAAATACAACGTGTGGCTGCACGTAACTAATAATAATGATAATAATAATAATAATAATAATAATAATAATACATCTTTATTTCAGACACACAGTCCATATGACAATTAATTAGAAATAGAAAAAAAATAAATAAGACAAAAATGGAAGAAAGTACATTGTACAGTGCTTAACCATTAAATTATTCCACATATATACAAACTACTTGTAGAAATGAGGCAGCATTTACTGAAGAAAGGGTCAAGCTAACATGACAGTGAATCCGAAGCATAGTTGTGAACCGATAGCCCATTATAGGGCTGATTAGGGCCATAATAATGGTGTTTGCAGACATAAAATTACACATTATTTTTCGCAACAGTGCCTGACCTGCTAATCAGCACGGTTCTTGTCAAATTTGGCTTGCTAACTAGCTTTGGCATCATAATTCCTGACTACGGGTTTGCTGGCCAAATTAATTAGGAAAGTTGTCACGTGTGACGTTGGTGCCGCATGGATAAACGTTATACGAGAGGCGGTTATTGAAAAAAATTGTAGATGATGTGTTTCAAGTTCCGCGGGTCAGTGCTTGAGTGGTGCGAGTCAGTGCTTATGAATGGCATGGGGTGCTATTTCTGTGTGGGATTAGGAGGTTTTAGCTGTGTGCGTCTGGGATTACCAAACTGAGCAGACAGTAGTGACGATCGTCGGTGGTTTGCTTTTGTTCAGCTGGCGTAGTGAGCAATGACAGTGCGAACATGCACTGCCTCGCCACAACTTCTGAAAAGAACTTTTACTTCCTATTACCTCGTGGTTGTGTGGATGTTCTGGAGTTGAACAACGGTCCGTTACACTTTCTTATATCAAACCCGACCATTTGGGGAAAGAACTACCTTGTTACAAGGCTGAAATAATGTGAGACAGAGTGAATAGGTAACGAACCGTCACTAATGTGAACGTACAGGTTCCTCAAATCCAATTTTCACAAGAAAGGGGAAATGCGGCATGCAATTTAAGCTTTTTATGTGTGCGATTTTACTTGTGGGAGACGTTTGAATACCGAGCATCATAATTGTTGAGCCAAAGGCCTTTGGTCATTTAAAAGCCCAATTCCAAGCCGACCCTTACGACTCACTGACTTTGAGGCGAGTTCACGGGAAGTCCGTGAGTGTGTGAGGGCTGTTCCTTTGTCAGAACATCTAGTCAGTGAGTTCTTGAATAAGCCCTTACTACCCCCTTACCGTAAGTCAGCTGACTTCGGGTGAAGAAATTACCCACAGTTCATAGCGTTTTGAAGTCAAATACAGGGGATGCCGTCGGAATACCGGAAATGTAAACAACAACAAAAAAAAAAGGTAAATAAACCAAAGAGCAGTCTGACAAAGATGACGGAAGGAGCTATAAAGAAAAAGTTAATTGCAAGTATTTATATGCATTGTCACAACATCGGGTAGTTTGATAACGTGAAAGGGGGTAAGCGCTGTTTCATGCCAATTTATAGGATCTGGAGCCCTCTCAGATTCAGTCCCTTACAGCTGACGTCAGTTATGTCAGAGAGAGGTTTCGGGGCTTGAGTCTTCAGGGGGGCGGATTGAAATTGGGCCATAGTTTTAGAATTCCAAGAATGCACAAAAACCAGCCTGGGGTCGAAACGTGTTTTAAAATGTTTCGTGCCCCCTAATGGCATAAATTAGAATGGATGTGATTCGAACAGAAACTGTCAGTTCTTTCTTTAGGTCTGTTTACACCAAAAAAGTTCCTGATAGGGGGCAGGAACTACTACAGGAACTTCCTCTCACTCGGCCCTCTCACCTGCTGTGTCTCCACTGAGAGGGCGAAGTAGGAGAACTCCTTTTAAAAAATGCGACCCCTCGTCGTCTGCTGAGTTTTAAAAATGCCGGCTACTTCGTTGCTATCTGTAGACTTAACATCCTGCCCTGAGTAAATCCAATCAGCGCCAAGTAAACCCCATACCCCACCTTGGAGTTTTTCAGGGCCATTCAGAGTGCCTACTCTGAGGCAGGGTCTTTTTTAGCCCCAGTAAAAGTTCCAGTGCTCTGTCCTTTGGGGATGGTTCCAGCGGTGGAGACGCGCAACAATGGCCCCGGCCCCGTAAAATTACCCTGAAGTTCCTGCAGTGGAAACGGGCCTTTTTGCAAAACCCAAAACCAGTAAAGTTGGCACGTTATGTAAATCGTAGATAAAAACAGAATACAATGATTTGCAAATCCTTTTCAACTTGTATTCAATTGAATACGCTGCAAAGACAAGATGTTTAATGTTCAAACTGAGAAACTTTATTTTTTTTTTGTAAATAATCATTAACTCAGAATTTAAAGGCAGCAACACATTGCAAAAAAGTTGGCACAGGGGCCTTCTTACCACTGTGTTACATCGCCTTTCCTTTTAACGACACTTTGTTAACGTTTGGGAACTGAGGAGACCAATTTTGGAAGCTTTTCAGGTGGAACTCTTTCCCATTCTTGCTTGATGTACAGCTTAAGTTGATCAACAGTCCGGGCTCTCTGTTGTTGTATTTTACGCTTCATAATGCGCCACACATTTTCAATGGGAGACAGGTCTGGACTACAGGCAGGCCAGTCGAGTACCCGCACTCTTTTACTACGGAGCCATGCTGTTGGAACGCGTGCAGAATGTGGCTTGGCATTGTCTTGCTGAAATAAGCAGGGGCGTCCATGAAAAAGACGTTGCTTGGATGGCAACATATGTTGCTCCAAAACCTGTATGTACCTTTCAGCATTAATACTGCCTTCACATATGTGTAAGTTGCCCGTGCCTTGGGCACTAATACACCCCCATACAATCACAGATGCTGGCTTTTGAACTTTGCGCCTATTACAGTCCGGATGGTTCTTTTCCTCTTTGGTCCGGAGGACATGACGTCCACAGTTTCCCAAAACAATTTGAAATGTGGACTCGTCAGACCACAGAACACTTTTCCACTTTGTATTAGTCCATCTTAGATGAGCTTGGGCCCAGCGAAGCCGGCGGCATTTCTGGGTGCTGTTGATGAATGGCTTTCGCTTTGCATTGTAGAGTTTTAACTTGCACTTGCAGATGTAGCGACGAAGTGCAGTTACTGACAGTGGTTTTCTGAAGTGTTCTTGAGCCCATGTGGTGATGTCCTTCACACACTGATGTCGGTTTTTGATGCAGTACCGCCTGAGGGATCGAAGGTCACGGGCATTCAATATTGGTTTTCGGCCTTTTCGCTTACGTGCAGTGATTTCTCCAGATTCTCTGAACCTTTTGAAGATATTACGGACCGTAGATGATGAAATCCCAAAATTTCTTGCAGTAGCTCGTTGAGGAATATTGTTTTTAAACTGTTCGACAATCAGCTCACGCATTTGTTCACTAAGTGGTGACCCTCGCCCCATCCTTGTTTGTGAATGACTGAGCATTTCAGAGAAGCTGCTTTTATACCCAATCATGGCACCCACCTGTCCCCAATTAGCCTGTTCACCTGTGGGATGTTCCAAATAAGTGTTTGATGAGCATTCCTCAACTCTCTCAGTCTTTTTTGCCACTTGTGCCAGCTTTTTTGAAACATGTTGCAGGCATCAAATTCCAAATGAGCTAATATTAGCAAAAAATTACAAAGTTTACCTGTTCGAACATTAAGTAACTTGTCTTTGCAGTGTATTCAATTGAATATAGGTTGAAAAGGGTTTGCAAATCATTGTATTCTGTTTTTATTTACGATTTACACAACGTGCCAACTTCACTGGTTTTGGGTTTTGTATATCTCTAACTTCAGCACTGGTGAAAGTACTTTGCGGATGGACAGAAAATGACTTCAGATATGTTTCAAACTCTAAATGACCAGTGTCATGGAAAACTGATCACTCTGTCATACCACTGATTAAATATTTTTGAAGTTTGTAGTTGGGATTTGCCCATAGATCTGATTCGTACTATATCCTCCTGGACCCATTTTTGCTATTTGTTAGAGGCCAAATTATCAGACTTTATGCACACTGATTTGCATCCATTAATCATCACTAGTGGTCTATTGTGCAAAGGGAATTGGTATTAATTGTATCTCCCTGACGATAGTCGGGTCGGTAGATACTATGGTTTAGTTCCAGGGCCGCCGTGCCCGCAGAGATTTTTTGTTCCGGGCTCTGAAAGTGACAAGGATTTACTGGTATTTTTTCTAATTTTACACCTTTAGGCAGAGATGTTTATTTGACAATGCTCAAGACCGATTTGTGGCAATTTTGGATGTCCAGTATGGCTGCCGGCGGCCATTTTGTCAGAAATTTGGGGTTCGGGGAGATGTATGGCTCCGCCCCTTTGGCGACCAAGTTATCTAGTTTTAGAATTGTTTACAGTACGAAAGCACATTTCTTGTGCACAAATGTGCTTGGATCTTGTACAGCCACATTGACTACCTTAAAATGTGCCCATTATTCTGGATACTGAGTTTACCCCGGTTCTGCTCATAATACGAAAAACCCAGTTTAAAACAACCAGCAATACTCCAGCCATATTTCTCTACACGTGATACACTTGCATGCTCCAAAAGTGCCCTCTTGCCAGACGAAATACCCATGCGTGCCCTCCCATACTTATCCCAAACATCTGGCTACTATGAAGATGCAGCTCATTTTACACCATTTGTGTAGATTTATTATTGCAGTTGCAATTTTACAAGACTGAATGCTATTGCAGGTAACTGTGTTCCCTCACATCTTCCATCATGGAAGACGAGAACGATAGACAATGCAAGACATGCCTTCGTAACAGTTAACGCCAATGCCCCGTGATGACACCCACAAACTGTGGATGAAGGTCTCCAGCCAAGACGGGTGGGGGATGACCCGTGGGTGTCATTTTATTTTTTCAATTTAATGTAAGCAGGCTTGAAAGTTGTCCAATGCTGCCTGACCTGTTAATCGGTCCTGACTAAGCCAACGCACCTCAATTTATCAGAAACAGATTAAAATAAATCTCTCTTATGATGTTTCCTTTGGTTGAGGTGTTTCATAATATTAATCTCTTTCGTGCAAGATAAGAAATTGGTCTCCTCATCTCTCAGAAAATGTCAACTTTTCTCGTTGTGCACTTGGCTGTAGTCCATGACGAACAAGTTCACGCGAAGTTCCATCCTTAGCCATCACAAAAGAAAAATCGACTTATGGTTTTCCTGGGTGTTTGCTAGCAAGTAGCTTTAGCACTTTGAAACGGAAGCTGGCTAGCTAGCTATATCTGTAGCTAGCTGCCTGCCTTAGCAAGTGATGGTTTGCCAAGTTGCTCTTCAAGAAAATGGTTATCTTCCTCTAACTTTACGGTCAGCCAAGTTTTACTTGCTAAGTATTATTTGTCAATTTCGATTAGGCCAAGTCTTCAATATGCACTGGCACATATGTAAGCTACAGCCACAGTGATGAATCACTGTTTGACAAGAATTCTCATGCCTTTGCTGATTTCAGTGTTTTTTTTTGTGTCAGTTTGTTGTCTTGATTGGAATCGCATGCTGGCATTTTGTCTCCCCCTTCCTGGGGGGGGAGACATATTGTTTTTGCCTGAATTCCCGTAGGCGTCGGCGTTCCCATTTGTTTCCGGAGCATAACTCAGATACTGTTCGACCGATTCTCACCAAATTTGATATAGTGTCTCTCCATAACATGTAGATGTGCCTTTTGAGGGTTTGAACTGCTTTTGAATTTCATTTTTTCTGTTTCCATGGCAACAATTTGGACTTGGGCATATTGAAGGGTGGGAGTCGTTTCTGGACCATAACTCTAAAATGTGAAATGTGAAATGGGGGAAGGGGGAGACATCCGTTTTTATGTGTAAACACCATTCTAGTTATAAAATGGCTCTGAGTAATTTCATTAAAGAAGTTTTTGGTTCCCTTCTCTGCACTAGACTATGGATAATGCTAGCCTGCTATTTATTCATCGTTATTTTAGCTTACAGAATTAATTTATCCCATTGCGTCCCGACTCAAAGCATCTGATTTCTACCAATGCTGGGAAAATATCCCCTGTAAAACAAAATGTAAAGATTTTTTCAAAACGAGGCAAGCTGATTATTTTTTGTTTTTGCTTGTATGCAGTGGACCAATTACATTCACGGATGGCAGGACCGCTGGGTCGTGTTGAAGAACAACACTTTAAGCTACTACAAATCGCAAGATGAGAGAGAATACGGCTGCAGGGGATCGCTGTGTCTCAGCAAGGCTGTTATCACGGTAAGAGCTTGGCTTGAGCAAAAGCTTTTTATTGGTTTCTTTTTTTATGGTAAACCTTTTTTTACCTGATTTACTGGTTTTTGTGCATATCCCAATAATTGTGCTATCTATTGTATGGGTCACCTGAGGGTTTAAAAAGGTAACACTATCAGAACAGATGATCCATGTGGTATCTGTATCTGCTCAATGTAATTACATAGTTGGTGTTACGGGAGTTATTTTATGCTCAGGAAGTCCTGGTCTGTTCTGTGTTACCAGTCAAATGGATGTGGGCATAACGGGGCAGCAAAGGTAGTATTCACGGGGAGAATTATGATGCATTGAAGGTGCATATGAGGTTCAAAGCTAGAGTTTAACCGGCATTTTTTGATTTTTAAGTTTTACATTTGGTACGTTCCAGATTAGTGCATTTCATTACGGGGGGGGATGGTGCTCATATTTTCTTTTTTGGTTTGAGCCGGAATTTTCAAAAAAAAAATTGAGAATTTGGTCTCAAATTTTCTTAAAGGAGCACTATGGAATGGCGAATACTAGCGGCTTTCATTTGACAAAGGACATCTCTAACTAATCGTTTCAACTTACAGTTGCATACAGTGGGTGCCCGTTGGGCAGACACAATTGATTTTAATTCTCTATTGTGCTGCGCCATTCCATTCATGTTCCCGCATCATTTGCCAGGATTGAAAGCGAACCTATGATATTTTCTGGCAACTTGCCCAGCATCAGCAGCACTTTGTGACAGATGATTTCTGGCTTTCGGCATGTGTTACTAGTTTGCAGTGGTTAAGTGAGAACTGAAAATTTGCTGGGGCACAGAATATCCCTTTAAAACAATTATTAGTCATGACTTGTTCTCAATCATTTTCCTAATTAACAATCGTCAGTCCGAGAACCCTCCGCACTATCAGGCCTTGCTAGTTCTCCCCGTTTAGGTAAGAGGACAATCATTCATTTGGACGCGTAATTTAGTGCAATTAAATTGACGTTATTCAAAATTGCATACGTCAACTCTTGCGCACTTGGCGCGAGTCTCGCACTTATTACTGGCATGTCACCCTCTCACGCCATAGTCAGCGATCTTACACTGAATAATAAAAATGAAGATTGAAAATGATAATTCGGCAGAGAAAATTATACTTCGTTGCCTAGTCAGTTTTTTTAATGATCCTACACAGTACTGAGAGTGAAAGGCAATATTTCATCGGAACGCGTATCAGTCATTATTCAATCTACGCTTATTTAAGAGATTCTCGCGTGGAATTGATGTCCTTGTACATGGAAGTTTTTCAATTTCACTTATGTTAGATTTCACCACTAGTAACATAGAAAATAATACGAATGCACACCTGTAGGTGGATAGGTGCGCAGGAGATGACTAAAAGTCAGCCCAATGGAAGAAACGAATAAGTCCCGCACACAGTCCTCTACACTTGCAATACTTTATTGAATATACACAATGTTTCGGTCGTAGACCTTCGTCAGGTAGTAATAAAAAAAGACAGGGCTGTCATACATATAAGTTTTGAGGTCACCTTGAACCAATCAAAACACCAAACAAACATGACATCAAAACAAATGACAGTCACACCCTCATTAACCAACAGTCACATGATAAATAACCAGTTGTCTCCCGATGAATATCAGTTTACGCATTGCTGCTCTCAATAATTTATTGAATAGGCAACGCACGTAATTATTTGCACACTTTTAGAGAAGTTTTTATTGTATTTGTATTTTTACATATTTGTAAACAGTAACACATTTTACCAATTTAAGCGATTCCACAGTGCTTCTTTAAAACTTGCTTATTTCCTCAGGTGAGAAATCTGTTTTAACATTTTTTTCATTAATAATAACTTTTTTTTGTTTTTTGTTTTTTTTTGTGATTGCTCCTTCCATTCCGTTATCTTGATATGAGTTCCTTACTTTAGTCAGCCTACTTGTTCTCAGCTGCTAGATATGCTTAATATATTTGTAATTTTTGGGCATTTTCCAGCCTCAACGTTCTTTTAAAAGGGGGTCATAGAAAAAAAGGTTCTTACAATAAAGTGTGTTTTTATAAAACCCCTAGCACTGTGGGGTTAAGGGCTTTGCACTTCGATCAAACTGCTGCATTTATTTTATTTCCTCAACACCAAGAGTTGAACAGCAAACCTTTAGAGCAGGGGTCGGCAATAGGCGGCCCGCAGGCTGAATCCGGCCCGCCGAACCTTCCAATCTGGCCCGCGACTGAGTTCTACTAGTTTATGTTCTGTATCTTGGTCTTTTTGTGCGCCTGTAAGTCTGGAAACACGTAAAGTGTTTGTGTGCCTGCGAGCCTCTGCACTGGGATAAGGAAACACCCACCTCCCCAAATCATCAAGCGTGACCGTTTGAGGAGCAGGTTTTCCCTGCCTGTCTGCAAAGGGATGATTTTGGCCGCCGCCTCAGTTCAACCGAAGCATTCAGAAGAAGCTTTTTTTGCGCGTGTTCAAACCCATTCCCAAAAGCCGTGGCGGTGCGCATTTGATGCGACACGGTTGTTTTTTTGTGCACGTCCGCGGCGCACAGCTGCATGAACCTGCTTCTCCCCTGGTGTTGTGTCCCGGTTCCTTCGGCCTGTGTCTCTGCTAATGTTTCCTCACTGAGCTTTGCCTCGTTTGAAATGTGAAGAAAGCCCATGTGAGGAAAAAATGTCGCCTTCGAGGAGTAGAATGAGTGTTATAGAAGAGCAATGCATATTTCAGGACCACTGACTTGTATCCTCAGAACAGGTATGTCCTTGATTGTCAGCCTCCTTTCATATTACGCAGTATCTACGTGTCCGAAAGTCGGACAGGGTTTTAATATATCTCCGTGTCCGACAGTCGGATGGTTTCAATATAACTCCGAGTCCGACAGTTGATTATTGTTTTTAATTTCTTCAAATCTACTGAATCTTTTAGATATTAAACGTGAGTGTTTTGATAAGAGGGCTCAGTTCTTCAAGATGAGTACAGAGAATTTCAATCAATGTTTCTGTTTGAGCTCTGCTCAATAAAGTGAGTCGACAATGTCTGTGTCTGACAGCCCAAAAAATAAAAATAAAAAAGAGGACAATTAGAACAGATTGATAACGAAATAAAAAATGAAAAGAAACATTTTAACAACAAACCGAACATCCAATGAACACTATGATTTATTTATTTGCGGGCCATCTTTTTTGGATGTTTTGTTAGTTGGTGATATATTTTTATTCTTTATTTCGTAAAAAAATCTGTTCTCATATCAAAACTTTCACTTTTTGCTGGCTGTCGGACATTGAGTAATTTGCATTTCGCCTTGGAGTCTTGATCGTGCATCCGATATTTAATTCACAATGTCAATGGTCATGGAATTGATTTTCTCACTGACTACAAGCACTATTTTATATATGTGGAAATAAAGCGTCAATTTGTTTGATCCATCTGACTAATTTTCAAAAGGGAGACCGAATAAAGACTAAATAATGAAGTCTATCTTCAACGGAAGAAAAGACAAATAAAAAGACCCAGAAAAGTCGATAGTTATCAATTTGCATTTTGTGAAGGTCGAAAACAAACATGACTAAGTTTGTAGCCTACGTCTAATAATTCCTGGAATACTCGAAACGAGAACTTTTATGACTTTCGGAAACTGAGTATTTTATGATCTCTGTCCGACAGTCGCTAAATTCGTCATAAATGCACGAAATCCCGCGCCAATGTCGACTCACTTTATTGAGCAGAGCTTAAACAGAAATATTGATTGAAATGAACGGTACTCATCTCGAAGACCCGAACCTTCTTATCAAAACATTCACGTTTGCTGTCTAAAAGATTCAGTAGATTTGAAGAAATTAAAAACAATATTCGACTGTCGGACACGGAGTTATACTGAAACCATCCGGCTGTCGGACATGGAGATATATTAAAACCCTGTCCGACTTTCGGACACGTAGATAGCGCGTGCATATTAAGCTGAAAATCAGCAGTGTAAGCTCCAGCCTCCAGCATATGTAAATGATGATATGATTGGTCAAGATTTTTCATTTTATATCATGCGAAACACCAAAGATGTGTGTAAATGAAAATGATGTGCTTACAAGTTAAATAAAAATATAAACAATAATAATAATATATGATATCAATAATAAATTATTAGGCAAAAAGATTAATTTGATTTCAATCAAGGGGCCTATTTTAATGTCCGGCCCCCGAGATGTCTGTTGAGAAAAAAATGTGGCCCTCTGACAAATGTAATTGCCTACCCCTGCTTTAGAGTATCAGCCAAAAAGTCCCTGCTGTTGCCTCATAACTGCCCCAGTGCAGTATGACAAATGCATTCCCATGAGCATGATCCATTCACTTGTTTACTTTGCATTCCTGTCGAGGGATAGCAGGCTTATTGTTCCTTGACTGTGAGGTATTTTTTATCAGCCTAAGTCTGCCTTTACTCTACTCCTGGATTAGTGCACATTAACCTCCACCGTAGTTATCAGGGACAGTGGGTACACAGAATTAATCATGGAATGCAAAAGTAAAAGCGCCATTGCTTCAAAATATTTGTGAAGGTTATGGAATACATCATTAATCCTGTGTTTTTACCCTACAGCCGTTATTATTATTATTATCATCATGGTGGCGTCTGTACAGCGTATGTCTGTCTGTCCACATTTCCTGCAGGCCAGTAGTCGGTAGGTTTTGATATTTTACACCTCATACTTATCACATGTAAGGATCTTGGGATGTAGTTGTACAACAATCCAGTTTTATTGGGATTTGACCTTTGACCTAGGTGCAGTGACCTTCACCTTTTAGAAACTGTGCTAGCTGTTTTTCAACAATTAATAATGCCAGCAAGCATGTGAACCTGGCCGCATATAAGTATGTTGTATGGACTTGAGCATATTCAAAGTATTTCACATTTGACCTTTACACTATGACCTTGATTATTATTTATTATACCTTCTCACTCTTGCACAAAAAAAAATGATCTCAATTTTTTTTAATTCAGAGTGATGACATGATTGTGTATGGGTGGCAATTTTCCAAAACACATGATTTGTTTAAATTAGGTCTCTGAGATGTGTATTTATGCTAATCGCTCGGGTAACCTGTTTCATAGCTGAAGTGGTACTATCTATCAATTGTTTATGTTGAGAATGGGAAATTAGGAAGAAGAGTTTGGGTCATGAAAACAAGGGTACGCATAAGGTTTCTACCCTTTTCCATCGAGGTCAAGGGTTGCAGGAGTGTACGCCTTCTTGGTGTCAAGTTATGTAGAAAATAAGTCTCATCTAAACTGGGTTACAGTGACCCTGCAGGCTTTATATCAGGTATTCATATGTACCTTTGTGATGACTCCAGTCTGTTTGAGATGAAAGTTAGGCCGAGGGGTGTCAAGTGCCATGCACGTTACGTTATTGAATGCGTTTTGATATTTTTATTGCATGCGTTTACAAAGTTAATGTAATGTAAATGGTAATCTTAAACATTATTGCATTCTCATTTGAAAATGGAGAACATGAAAATGGAAGATATGTTTTCTGAATTGGAAATTTTAATCCTTTAATTGTGTAGTGTACACTGGGTGGCCTCATTGACAGCAAGGACAATAGTGGATGTTTCGTCAGACACGGAATGATTAAAATAACTCAAAAGCTGATTAAAACACGAAATTTTTGTCTCTGTTCTTGAAAGTAAGGCACAAGGAGTGGCATGCAGCCTGGAAGAAGAAGAGAAACCGATTCAGTTTTAGTCATTGCGGTTGCATTGATTTAGTCCGGAATGCAAATTGTGGTGCTCCGGATGAGCATCTGCTTACAGCAAAAGTAATTATCGCAGAGCTGAAGTGATGTTTCGGGGTCACTTTTGGAGTGTTTCAGAGAACCCATGATGTATGCTGCAGGAAGTAGAAGTTCTCCATGGAATGATTTGCTGAAATGAGATTGAAAGGCATGTGGCATGCAGTTACAGTGGATGATGTGTGGGGGATGGGGTATTGTCGTACTGTGTTAATCATAGTTCCTTTCATAATCTAGGGAAAGTACATGCTTTCTTACTTGGAGACTGTTCCTTAACAAGACCTGATGTATGTTCTGCTATGTTATATTTTCTCTCGGCCAGCGCAGATGTTTGCATTGTTCTGGTTGAGGACTCTGTCTGTGCTCTGAAATTCCCTTATTACGATTTAACATTTGTGGAATGGCATTCCTGAATACAAAAAATTGTGAGTGTAGCGACTTCTACTAGACAGCAGGGTATATATCCCCGAAACTATAGCATTCTCCCAATTGGGAACATTCTTGTCCTAGTGATGGCAATACAGGGAAGGGTATAGGATCCAGAACTTCAGTCGGCACCTATGAAATTGTCATGGTGTCACCAGAACAATAGGATTGCTCTTGTATGCACCAAGACATACTTTGCAACATTGATTTCATTGCCACAGACCATTTTACTGGCTGCATTTGATGTGCAGAAGGGCTGGGTATTTTCAGGTGACCATCGATTAAATCTGTATTCCAATACAGGAGTCACAATATGATGTGCATTGCGATATGATGCATATTCCCAATCCAATTATTGGTGCTTTATGTTGGTTTATTATTTTTGAATGACAAAGTCAGCACTTTTATGGCTGTATGATGTCAGCAGCCATAGTCTTCAAAACGTGTTGGAATCGATTCACTTATTATCAATGATGCTCGTGTTTTGGGACAATTTAAAGTTTCCCGTTTGCCTGATATGCCTGTCTTTGGACTTTGGGAGGAAACTGGAAGGGAGGAAAAGTGTCAAGTCCAGACAAGGGTCCAAGGCAGGATTCAAACCAACCTTCTCACTGCGCGGCAACCATGCTGCCCTTACACAGGGCTGTGCAAAAGTGGTGGACAATTTGGGATTTTTGGAAAAACAAATTTGGTCTAAGAAGTTAGAAGTTGGTGGTTATTAGTCGGAGGTCAACCAGATTTCTGTTATAGCATGTGTCACAAGCTTGCAGTGACACACTGTCTTATGCCTCTTGCGTCTTATCTCCATACTGATGAACATCATTGTGAGTCAGCTAAGTCTGTATTGCATTTCACCACATGGCATCATAGCCCTCATAGTAGCTGTTTGTGTGTGTCTGGTTTTTTTTTTCTTTTTTTTTCTTTCTTTTAAATTACCACCTCCGGAATTCTCTTGCCGATGGGGTATTGCCATCCCTTCCGCCATCTGTCTGTCCTTCTGCAGGCTTTTCATTGGAAAGCCAAGTAAAAGGTGCACTGTCACAAGAAAGAGGTGTACATTGTTGGGGGGGCTGGGGAGGGTGAGATTTAGGAATGATGAAAACACATTTATAAACTGAAAACCACATACACTCGAATAATTAATTTAGCTTTCGATTATTAATTTGTTTTTTTTTTTTAAATATTCAAATAATACTCGACCCCTGGAATTTATTCAAACGGCCCTAGTCCAAAAGTACGATTCGCATGACTCACTTGTTGTATTGTAAGATTTTTTTAAAGATTAAAATATATTTTCTTGAATAATTGCCTCAGATTTTTTTTTTTAATGTCGATAATTTTATAGTGGTTTTGCTGATATGTTACGTTTCAATGGTTGTTTGCCAGTCCTGAAATATTATCTACCTGGTAATGCTGCAAATGTTATTTTGTAAACCTGCGAAAAGCACCATCTCCACAGTACACCACACCACTGAACACTTGAAATAATCCTGTCAAAATAAATTCACTCTTATGTTATTAACATTGGAATCACAGAATGAATCAACTTGATACAGTTGGAGCACAAGTTATACAGTCTAAATGTTTATAAATTTTTATATCTATAAACATCGAACCTGGATTCTGAAACCAGTTCGATGAGGCATTGGAATTAATTACTATATACGATAAGATTGGCTAAGAGGTATTCACCAGTCCAAATATTACTCCACTCAATAAAGCAGTCGACACATGCCATGCCACCTGCAAGATGCTGTACATATAAACTGAAGTTTATCCATCACTGTTGACTTGCTATTATGATGAAACCGGTTGCTTGTGATGGCTATGTCACACGCCTTTATGCAATCTGCACCAATGATCAATCGGACTGAGCCTCTATCCAATTTGATGTGAAATGTTGGTAGTCCATGCACACCTCAACAATGTCGTTTTCATGCGAGGAGAGGAATTTGACTGCCTCTAGCTACAAGAGGTCGTTTTCCCCCATTTCAGCGATCTGGATGCAGTATACACTTTCAAATTATTTTCATATAAATGAATTGTTTTTTTTCTCGATTTACCAATTGCCCCGCTAATATCCAATTGATCAATAGCGTTTGGTAAAACACTCAGATTAGACAAATGGTGTGACAGTCACATTGAATGGGTAATCTGAAACCGGTCACAAGACCTTTTCAAATAAATGAATATCTTCGACAAAGCTATTGGGTGAAAACTTTCCATCCATCCAAATGTTATTCTACTCGATAAAGCAGTCAACAGCTGCCATATTTCATTTCTTATCCTCGCACAATGCAATGTTCTGCCGGGTATCCCATGGCCACACGACATTGTTTCAACCACAAAAAAAGATGGACGCAGCAACCGAGTCTGAAAAGTGAGGCCCATGTGGAAACCTCAAAAATTTACATTATATTTAATGGCCGGCAGATGGCGATGTTGGTAGTTGCAGAAATAAGTTCAATGCTATAGAAGTCTATGAGAAAATGACCCTACTTCGCCACCTGATTTATTATTTCAATAATGATTTTCCATATCATTTTATGGTATCTATCACTAGTTTCAAGTCTCCTTCGATTATATTGTGATGTTCATATTTGTAAATTGTGGACAGGAGTAGGCTAGAATAAAGGATAAAGCCAGAGTATTCTTTAGCGGCGTGGCTATCCTCTGGTCGTCCTCCAATACAGTGAGATTCAGAGCCACAGTCCTCCCCTGATCTTCAATTCATGCTCTCGTCCAATAAGAGTCACATCTGGTTGCAAAATAACAAAATGGTGCTCTTCAAATTGCCAAAATCGAGGCTCGCTAAATGGTATGCTGAAACCAATGGGTGACATCACCGTTGCTTCGTCCATCTTTTTTTACAGTTTATGGTTTCAGTACTGATTCTTGGCAGATTTGATTTGACCTATTATAAAGGACGGTATGATGGAGTGTGACAGACTAATAATATTGTCCAAACGATTCCATTCAATGGTTCTGATTGGTTCCTTGCCAAAGGAGTGAGTGCATAACAAAGTACCGGAAGCGTTTTGCCAACACGTTTGTGGTTTATCACGACGAGTTTTGACGTTCATTGCCAATTAAATTCACGGACTTGTATTTTTATGACATTCCATGCTTGCAGTAACGAAGATAACTGGTGCATCATTCAAAGTAAGTGGCAATTTGTGCCGGGCACCGCTTTCTAATGAAAAGCTTGTTTTGTCTTTGATTCAAGTGTTACTGAGCTAGCTGGAGACCCGCTATAGGGAACAACCCTCAAATTTTATCAGGTTATGCATATTGGTAGTTTCGAGAAGCTTATTGAAGGGCAAGGTCATATCTTTCATTTTGACCTACTTTTGTTCTGTGTCAGAGGTGGATGACGTTACCACTCCTGGGCTAGCCAAGGGGGAGTATATGGCGCCAAGCGCAATCTGATTTTCTTGTCAGAATAAACCTACGGAAGATATTTGGCTTTTCAAAGGTTTAACTGCTTTCTACAGTCAACCTCAGCTAACTCTTCAAATGCTCACCTGAGCTCTGTTGGTGTCAAGCACACAATTCTCATCACTTGTTATCCCTGGAATTTCTGCACTCCCCTTTGGGTAATTCTTCCATTCCTCTGTTTTAAATTGGGGAATTGGGAGTAATTTGTGGGAAATGTCTTATCCTGGGAGTGTAAATTGATGTAAATTGCCTGTCTCTATTGAAGATGTCACCTTTGGTGATGGTCAGGCTTGAACAGATCCAGCTCTGTCCCTGGGGGAGTCTTAAAAGACCGTGCTCATGAGATGCTGCTCAAAACACTATCTGCATACATCCTGAGGCCCGTTTATTTACAGCCTATATTTCCAGTTCTGTTTTATCGGCTTTACTTATTATGTCTCCCCCTTCCTGGGGGGGGGGAAATATTGTTTTTGCCTGAATTCCCGTTGGCGTCGGCATTGGCCTCGGCGTTCCCATTTGTTTCCGGAGCATAACTCTGAAACCGTTTGGCCGATTCTCACCATATTTGATAATGTACCTCTCCATAACCTGTAGATGTACCTTTTGAGGGTTTGAACTGCTTTTGAATTTTATTTTTTCTGTTTCCATGGCAACAATTTGGACTTGGGCATATTGAAGGGTGGGACTCGTTTCTGGACCATAACTCTAAAATGTGGAATGGGGGAAGGGGGAGACATCTGTTTTTACGTGTAAAAACCATTGCTAGTTGTAAATTAAGACTTTGCTGTGGTTAGGTGGGTGTAGTTTGAAGTATTGCAGCCTGTTGCAGTTTACATAGTACACTGTAAACTGTTGAAATATTACTGATTGGTATATTTGGCTAAGGATCAGCATTTTGCCCATGTCTCCCTGTGTAGAACGGCTGCATTTCACAACTATCTACTTTCTTTCCATATTGGGCCAAGAGTTACTACAGGGTTGAATTAGGTCTCCTATGCATACTACGCTATCGAATTTCTAATCCAAAAGACACTCTATCACTGACGATAAATTATTCTTTACTGATAATGGTTATCGTATTCTATTGATTTAGCGCTTGCTATAATGGCTGATAGTTTGCTGTTCTGCTCAATTTTAACAATTTAATTTTAATCTTGCGACTTAGGATTTTAGAATGTTATGCTAATAATGTGATTAGCTTTCGCCAAATGGAAGTTGGTGATTGGGATGGGCACTGGTAATCAATGCTAGATTATTCAGCTGATGTTCCTACTTTATTAGATTTATTTATTCATTTTTTACTTCATGACCATTATTTAGTTTATGATATGTAAAACTTTCACTTAATTATTAGCTGTCACACAGGCCCTTTAAGATGGAGTGCCTGCCTTGACTGCTGTAGCAGTTTTCTGTTACCTGAAGTGACCTAGCTAGTTGTTTTTGACTGCCATCACAGGATTGGGCGCATTGTCTCTAATTGAGTGCTTCAGACATAGGCTGTTTGATTGACTGTGCCGGCCCTGTGCTGTCACTCTGCTCACTTCTGGCTATTCAATTACTGTTCAAGCTACTACACTGCCATGGCTTAACCTACTGTAGCTGTGCCATAATCGGTATATTGCATGCTTGTGGCGATGGTTGTTGACGCACAAAAAAAGAAACTGCGGAGTTAAGCTGCAAACATTGCTGCGTGGGATGTCTATTATGCATGTGGAATCTAGAACATGTTCGTATGGTAGGTTTTTTTTTATTTATTTATTTTATTTATTTTTATTTATTTGACAGGAATAGCATCTTGGGTGTGTCCCAATTCGAAGGCTGCGCCTTGTTCAAATGAAACCTTAAATGAGTAATTATTTTCCCCTAATCATAATCATTTGCAATTCTGTAAATCTTAATTCTCTTCAGTGATGTTTCTGTCAGGCCCAGATCTATGGATCTTTGATTTTACATTCCAGCAAGAAATTTTATAACCTCTAAGATGATTAAAAAGATCAAAAAAGGATTCCCTCGAGCAAGTGGAATTCACTCAGATATGTTGTTTTTCTGCCTGCCAGAGTATTCTTAACGCTTGTGACCTTTCTGTAAACGACCACACTACTGTGCCTATTTGACATTACTGCTTATAAGTGGTGCTCAAGAGTTTAACCTTAAGGGATTTGCTGGCTGCATGCTGTAATGCTGACTTACAGTGGAGGTGCTCCCTAAGGCATGATGCATTGCCACCCTATAGGGTTCTGGTAAAAATGTGTGTTGTGCTGTCATCATGTGAGGCTCTCAGTCTAAATCTGAGATTTGTCTGTCATCAGTCTGCATCTTCACTGCATGCCAGCCTTTAGTTTACCAAACAGGGCACCATGGAAACCACAGAGGTTCTGTAATCAATGGGCTATTTTTGAGTACTGCAAGCATTCAGTGTAAATGTAGAAATGTTTAGGTTGCAGATGAGTAACGGGGGATGAAGAAGACATCGGAGAGATTCAAGACCTCAAAATTTGCTGATGAAATGACTGCAGTATTCAAATCCTCCTCTTCCACTTGCTAATAAGTGTACATTTTGCGTCTTGCTGAATCATTTAGTTAATAGTTTACTTAATAGCCAGAGTTGATCGTTTGTAGTGATTCTATTTAAAGTTTTGAGCATTAGCTATTTTTGTACTCTAAAACTATTTGCTGCTTCATGAGAGTTCAGTATAATGTTAAGAACGGTAACTGACATGGTAAGCTATGTATTCACGGTATACCCGAAGGGGGATGGCAAAGGTATTTTCGTCGACTTGGTTTGTCTGTCAAAAAAGGTCTGATTTACCTCAAGCCCATGCCAAATGTTTTCATTTTCAATGCGTGCCATGTAGTCTTTTTATTGCCAAGAATTTTCAAAGGTTCAATGGTTTCAAAGATCTGTTGGGTAAAGTTCAGGGGGCTCAAGGTCATTGATCTGAAATGCTGAATTTTCTCTCTCTCAAAAACTTATGTGGATAGTCACTTTGTCACTATGGAACACAGATAGGAAATCGCATATTGAGATTACAATGACACCATTACATTTGACCTTGAAAGGTCAAACCCAGGCGCTCATGTAAAGTGGATTGACTCATAGAACAGTGAAAAATTGTGCGAGGGGTGGGGATTGTCGTGCTTGGCACGGTTTGCATTTTTAGCCGACGACCCTTATTTTGATGAGGTATTGTGCAACATTGGGCTTACTTTGTAAAACACTGCCTGCTTTTCTGCTCAGATTCTTTTCGGAGAATATTTTGGGCATGTGCACATCAAAGCTTGGAAGAAACTGTCAGATACGAGATGCGTATGTTTGGTAGGGCAGGACGCAGGTCTCCTTTCCTTTTGTCCTCTCAACTTCCTGCGGTTAGTGTGCGGGAGAGGAAGTGCATCAGCAAATCTGGTGAGTCAATGTTGACATGGCTTCTCCTCTGTCTTAGTTCCTCTTCCCCAATTCCCACATGCCCTAATGACTTGGAGCCAAAAGTTAGCCAGTCCTGGGGTAAACCTCACCCCGGATGACCTCATTCCATCTCAAGTAACCTCATGAAATGTTCTCCTGTTAAGCGATTGCTGGCAGGTCTAGTTATTTCTAGCGCTGTAAAATTACATTTCAAGCTAGATCATTATATATACTTCCAAGTTTCAAATTTTATCACGAGGGGAAATGCCCTGTATTGCACCATGCCGAAGAAAAAATCCTTGCTTTTTCAACAATTGCTGTGCCCTCTTTTGCACAAACCAGCCTTTCAAAAGTTATTTACTGGAGAATTTAGATCAACTTCCTTTCCTTTGTTGTGCTGCTCTTTAAAGTTCTGACAGGGGGCCTCGCCAGAAGTGTTGTTACCTGAATGCTGCTACATTAGGCTGTGCAATTCTGAATTCACACGGTCATGTTCATGGACCAGCCATGGTCTGATACTGAACAGGAAACTCAACCTTTTTACAGCAGATGTCGTCCTCACTTTAGTAGTAGTCTAGGAATGCATTGCTGGCAAGAATTGATGAAGCCAAAGTGAGGCAGAAAAAAAAAATCTTTGTTTATTCCTGCAGCCCCTCTGTTTACATTATGGAATCTGCAATTTCCCATGATGCCTTTCTGCCTATATAGCCTCTGTCTCATGTGCAATGTAGAAAATGAGGCTGTGGGGAAAATTGGCAGTTGTTGCTAGTTTTCTTGGGCTAGCTGAAGAGTGATGCCATCATCACAATGCGCAGTGTCAGGGGAAAAAAAGGCAAGGCTTTTATTGGGATTAATACCATTAATGCCATTGTGGCGGCAGAGTGAAATCTGCTTTTTTCTGGCAAAGTCACAAAAATCCTATTTCTTCCCCATTGTGATGTTTGGTCTGAACAACAACTGATCCCTTTGACCTTGTCTGTATGCGTTTTATGCATGGAGTTGCGCCTTATGCTTGCTGATTAGATATTTACATTAACAAGCTGGTACGCAGGTGTGCTAATGAAGTGATGTCTGTCGTTGTGCGTACAAACCCCAATTCCAATGAAGTTGGGACGTTGTGTAAAACGTGAATAAAAACAGAATGCAATGATTTGCAAATCCTTATCGACCAGTATTCAATTGAGTACACTACAAAAACAAGCTATTTAATGTTCAAACTGATAAACTTCATTGTTTTTTGGAAATATTCACCCATTTTGAATTTGATGCCGGCAACACAGTGGAAGTATGGTTAGGATTTGGTTCAGTTTCAAGGCTCAGTATTCGAGTGGGGCTTCAGGTGAAGTTTAGGTTTTAAATGAGGATTAAAATGGTTGTTTTGAGGGCTTTGTCAGGTCAGGGTTAAGGATAGGTTTGGGTTAGGGGTTGAGATTGCAGCTAATGGGGCGTCCCGGTGGCACATCGGTCTAAGCACGCGCACAATTAAGGCTGTGTGCTGTCTGCGGCGCCCCGGGTTTGATTCCAGCTCAGGTCATTTGCCGCATGTCTTCCCCCATTCTTCTCCCCAACCTTACTGTCACTCTCAACTATCAAATAACGGAGAAAATCCCAACAAAAAAATTGGGGCTAATGTTAGGATTTGAGGCCATGCACGTAGGATGTTGACTATCAGGTAATTTTTATTCGTTCTCGTGACTTCTATAAAACGAAAGCTGTATGAGTTTAGATCCAAAGGGCTTAAAACCACTGGCTTTATAAACATTATTGCAAATATGTTAGAATACGACTAGGTGAATGTCTGCGCTCTGCTCATTCGCAAATCAGAATGATGTAGCTGTATGCCAAAAATGATTGATTTCATTTGACTGTATTACACAGCTCAGTCCAATGATTTGCTACTTTAGGCAGCGCTTCTCATTTTTGCTGCAAGTGATGTGCGACTATATTTGATGAGAAATTGTTAATTTCCGGTGGTTTGTGATGATTAGGAAAGGGGGGAGGGGGAGGGGGATGTTTTTAATGCCTTCTGCGGGAGATCTGTTTCTGCTTAAAGTGCAGGATGAATGTCCTGGGTACACAAGCCCTGTGCAGCCGAGCACATCTTGTACTTTCTACTGGCGATGTGCGCAGCGGAGCTGGGTAGTTCCTCTCTAACAGTGGTCAGTGTGAGATGGGATTTACTCTGTATTTGCCTGTTTCTGATGTTCTGGAGAGAGTATTTCCTCATTTGAAATGGAATGCGGCGGAGAGTCATGCTTAGCAGTGAGCAGTGCACTTTGGCGCGTACACCCCAGGGGGAGGACGGAGCGCCTTCAAAGCCCAGTGGGAGGGGGCACCGTCTGGGGAATGACATGAGAACATTGCCTTTTCAAGTCGTGCCTCTCCAAATATTATACAAAGCACTGCTATCCCGAAACACAAGAGGAGAGCTGGCAGGCTCCTCTGATTGACTTCATGATACAATGGAGGTTTTGTTGTGGCAGTTGCAGTCTGTGGCCTCAGTATATCTTCAGCCTTATTCACGCTCCGGAGGTGCCGGTTTATCTGGCCCACATCTCTCCGCTGTGCTTCCCGCTGTGTAATGAGCAGCTTCAGGCTGTTATCAGTGCCTTAAACAGGGCCAGGTGATACGATCGCACTCCTCGACTCGATAAAATTATATCATATTGATTGGTAGCAATAATTATCCATATTTGTATTTTTTCTTGACATTTTAAGGGACCTTTTGGTGCCTTTTAAATACAAAAGTGGTCAGTTTTCTTTTAAATGCAAATATTGAGAAAGGTCTGTGTCGTGGGAGGATGTATCGAGTGTCTGATGCCCAGGATTTGCTTGGACACAGATTTTTCAAACCTTACTAAAGGGGAACATATCTTTGGCGGTATGAAGGCTGCTGCCAATGTGGCCTCCTTAAAATATAGGATGTTTTCTCATGCAGAGTAGCCTTTGCGTAGCTCACCGTGGTTGCCTGCTGAACTGTTGCTTGAACTGAAGCCAGGTTGTGACGTATCTGATGTTTGATTGGATGCTAACAGCTCAGGTAGTAAAACAGATTTGCAACCCAACTTTGTTGGAAAGATTTTCCGCATAGTTTGCATACAACTGTGCTCTATATGTCAGATTTTAAAAAGCCTTCACCCTTGCTGTTTGCATTTTGATGGCAGGCCCAGGTGTGTGCAATCAACCAACTAATGAACTGTTTGTGTGGCACTTTTTGCTGATATTTTTCTTGTTTTCATTTATTTTTATGTGATGTGGTACTCTTTATGACTCAGGGAGGGAGTTTGTGCAACTGAACTTATCTGATTGCTTATCTTATCTTATCTTGAGACAGCTTGATGATACTTAGCACCTGAATCTGCTGAATCAACGTATCAAATTTTGTATTGAAGCCTTTTTATTGGTATTGAAGAAGTTGGTTTCGGGATAACTATTGGTGTTATTTTAATGTGTAGCTCAATCGCCATGTCCAATCCTGAAAATTGCCTAAAAATAGGAAATTAATACATTTGGGCTAAATCACTCGGCTTAGTTTATTGTACCTTGAAAATGCTTCAGATCATTCTCAGTTGAAGGCTTGTCGCATTCCATAAAAAAGACAAAGACCTGAACGAAACAGGCACTACTTTGCCAGAGACACGCAGAATTTTAAATCATGGTGCACAGTATTTATAGATTGTATATTCACAGAATATGTCTTTGATAACCCCCAAAGTATGATATGAGGGGAGGTCAGAGTTTTTTTTTCCCCAAAAAGAAAGCGTTGCATCTTAGTGAGAGGATGTATTGGCTGCCTGCAATATGCATGACAAAAATCATAGTTACCCACTCTGAAGTTAAGTTTGTTTTTTAATGCAGCAAGATGGAAAAATATGGAAATAAAGTGTGGAAGTTTTGAGCACTTACATCTGCCCGCGTTTGAAGGTCCACTGTGTTTCATTTGGGTCAAACCACTTCAGGAATGGGGAGGTTGGCAATACGAATCATCGCATAGTCGTGTTAGAATGAACTGTAGCAACTTCTTTGAATTAGCATTTCTCAGTTTATATTCAGTGCTTTTGATCGATTGTTTGCCAAGATAACACTGAAGGTATGAGCATTTAGTTGGATTATTTTTTATGTTTGTACATTTCAAGGTTGTTTAATTCTCAGAATATATTTTCTAACAAGCAGTGTCGCAGGAAGGATTCAGCAAAATGATGGATCCTTCTGATGCATTTTGATAAACTTAAAATGCTTCAGCTTTGTTTGTACGTAGCGTTATTTTTGTGTTCTTACCGAGTGTGATCCCTTTGGCCAACCCAAAAAAAAAAAAAGATTTTCTGTTGCGCACTACATGACAAATTTTGGGGCACGCCCATTTTTTCATTTTCCTTTATTCCTTCAATGGGTGTACTTTTCTTTTATCCTTCACGGCTTTTCTAGAAATCGGCAAAGACAAACATAGCCATTCATCTGCCTATCACAGTTGGACATTGTGATTGTACAACATCTTTATCACCCTGGTGTAGCCTTATCTGGGGCTTTTACAAGGGCCAGCTGACTCTAGGTTCCTGGATATTGGTGACGGCAATCCTGTCGATTTTCACTTCTGTCCTCACCAGCAAACCTCATTCAAATTTCATGAGTATTGTTGAGCTGCTGATGGAAATATGATTCTCAATTAATGATGTATTTTTGCTAGTGAATTTGCGCCGGCAACTGGTTTTTGTGTTCAGAGCTAGTGGCGGATAACTTCAGCGATCTGATCAGAATTTAGCCAGATGATTGAAAAACCCAATTTACTGGTGGCTTCTGGTGCAAAACTGCATGCAGCTTGATGCAGGAACTGATTTTGGGAAGCAATGTGATTTAAAAAAAATAAAATAAAGTCTTCACATTGGTAAAAACGAGCCGAGCATGAGGCTGAAAGGTGTATTGTGCTGTGTGGTTGTGCTTTCAGACGTTTGACAGTTGGGTCTGTTACTTCCTGTCTGTTGTAATTTACCCGTTTAGCCCCTCACCCTTCTTAAGTCCTGCCTGGCTTTACTCTGCATCTCTTACTGGCGATTTTACTGGTCCCCCTGTTGCTTATTTTAATCTCTCTTCTCAGTACCTCTGTGACCGCAGTTGGCTCCCCTGTGGCCTCAGTTAGTTTTTCCATGGGGTGGAATGTTCTGGAAAGGACGTCAAAGCTCTTCCCAAACGCGTCTCCAGTGCTTAAGAAATCAAAAACATAGTGATGTTTTGAAAATAAATACTATCTTGCCACTGAGCGTGCATTTCATATTCATCTTCAAATTTTAATTTGAAAACGGAGCCGTGCATAAATCTGACTCCAGTAAAATTAGAAAAGATGCAACTTCTATATTCCGGCTATCTGCACTCCACTGTAACATATTTCATGAAACATTCTTGTGTCTCGTATTTCACGTTTATAGTTCAGGGTGATGGATTTTTTTGAGAAACAAGGTTATGCAGGCTTTTACTGCAGAGCAGTGATGATCTCACTGGGCCTCTGTGTTTGTCATCGGTTTGGAAACTAACAAAGATGAGTCCATTAAGTCTCACACACACACTGCTAATGTCACACAGCTCAACCACCAACTCCGAATGTGTCTACAAACAGTCTTCCCACAGAGACCATTTCTTTCTAAATGGAAGGGGGGGGGGGGGGGGACTTCAGAACCTGATTCTCATGGCATTTGTACGTCGAAGTCTGCCTATTTACGTAAGAGAAGACCCGTGGGTTTATTATATGGACAAATGTTATTGAATTTCCTTGAAGTTTGATAGCTTCTTCTCCGGCTGTTTCGAAGTCTGCAGATCAGTGCCGCACAAAGGCGCCATTGTATCTCCAAGCTTCTGAAGCTGCTGTCAAATGGTTTCTTTACAGCAGGAATGCAAACATGATCCTTGTTTCATCAACTAGACAAGGAATTCTGCTCCTCGGCAGCGGATTCAGACAGGAAGCTTGCGCCCGAAGGGGATGTCGAGGACGGGGAGGTCAGGGTTTTTCCTGGCTGAGCAATGGGACTAAAGGGGTGATGCCAGTGACCGGCTGCCACACCCCGTGTCTCTCGCCGTGCACAGCACCTCCTCGGCGCATGCTGTCAGGGCAGTGGCTGCCTCCAAGCTGAGGGAAGGCGATACAGCGCACTTGGCATTATGGAATTTTTGGCACATGCTGCCAGTCGTGCCAGCAGAAACATGATGGAGCCTTTAATTTGAGACAATCAGGATCAAATCCTGTGCTTCCCTGCTTTCCCGTTCTACTACAGAGCAGAATGATTTAAATTACATATTATTTGAATTTGAAGGTGGATGAACTAGAAAAGGGCCACATTTGTATATCGTTCTCATGAATTCCCTTTTTATTTTATCAGAATACATTGACAAAGATCACTTTTTCTCTTTTAACATCAACCCTTATTTTTAACCTGACTTCCTGCTCCTCTTATCGCCTGTCTGACCCCTGCCCAGGCTCTGCTGCACCCTGCTGCCTGACTTTATCTTACTTTATCTTCCGTTTAGTCCTCTGTTTGCCTTGATTTGCTAATATATTGTTGGTATAGTTACATATTTTTGATAATATGCACTGCCAGGCCAAAAAAAAAGTCACCTCCATGACCACAGGATTTGAGTCAACTAATGTCAGCTGACATCCATGCCGATTAGATGACTGACTGAGACTAAGGTCATGTTACTGTAGAAGCTTAAAAATTAAGCAAATGGGCAGAATTGACAGGGTCTACAATATTCAGATTGTGTAGCTAGGCTGAATAACACTATCGGTGTACTAGAAAAAAGCCCTCTATCGTGGACATGTTGGAGTGCCTTCTTTGCAGCTTGCAGGCAGGTCAAAACTTTGAAGGGAAAGCAGACTACCACCTTGAAAATGAATGCACACTAGTGCTGGAAAGCTGTCTGAAAAAAATCTGCGACAGGATATGGATTGGGTCGTGACGTGTGCCGCGTACCCGTTTGGGTGGGCTCATTGCACTGCAGCGGGGGGTAAAAATGTCACGTTTTTCCCGCGTTATTTCATGTTTTTCTTTCTGTAGCTTAAGGCTTTGGCTGTTGCCAAAATTTCCCTACGTAGGGAAAAACCCTGGAGGTGTGTGCAAACTGTAGGCCACAGTTCATTCACAGGCTGCACTGAAGGCCCAGGAGGTCTGAGCTACAGTTGGGTTATGCCATCATCTCGGGCTCGTTCTGTGGGTTTCAGCACCACTTCTTCCACAGGTTGCTTCCTCCGTAAAAACGATGGACACTTGAACAGTAAAGAAATTCTCAATTTAATCCAACCCCAGAGTGATCCTGAGCATGTCATCAGGGAGCGCTGCATTGGTTCATGCCTGAGTGTAGATTTTCCAGCATCTCCCCATAATCTGCCACAGAGACGCAACACGTTCTTTCACATTCTGGTGGCATTAATGTGTTTGGGTTTGCTTTTTTTTTTTTTTGCTGTGACCTATGCGATGTAATACTTGCACATATGAGCAATATTAGGATTTGCCTCTGATGGTGCTCGAGGGATGAGGCCAGAGCTTTTCTCCTCTGTCGTATTTCAGTTTATTTTCATGATTTTGGTAGAGAGACGGGGCGGCAAGCAGTGGCACGAATTGTTCAGATGAACTCCTGGGAGGGATGAAAACCTGGGTTGGATTTGAATTTGTGGGCCAATTGTAAGGATCCGAGCTCTTTTCAGATGATGCGTTCACACAAAAGGGTGCTGTTTGGAAAGGACGCGGCGGGCTGCTGGATGTATGATTTGCATCTTTGCACAGAGGCCTGAGCTGGAAAACTTGCTTGTATATTGGGTTTATTGGCCATAGTCGAATGTTACTCAATCTTATTGTATGAACTGGAGTCGTGCAGTATGGGTTGTGAAGTTTCTCTGGCAACAGTTGTCAATAAAATGAAGCCTTAATTTCTATTGGCGAGTGTCGAAGGGGTGGGTGATGCACCATGAATTGATGTCTCTGTAAACTCACTCAATATACCGGCCTGCGTTTTAAAGCAGTCACTGTTGTGTCGGTTTTAAATCCTTACTCAGTTAGTCTGTATGCAGAAATATGCTACACATTAAAGGTGTTGCATATTGCTGCAAACAGGCTGACTGAGTAAGTCCAGTCTTATAGATTTCAGCAGTTGGCCGAGAAATGACAGGTAAATCACGAGGCCTAATAACAACTTACACTCATTGCAGTGCATTCATTGAAGGCCCTGTGGATCTACTTTAATCAGGTTTAAAGCCCCTCATGTGATCACAAATGCCTTTTTGTTTCCTGGAGCAACAGGAATGGCGTGCTGGCCCATGTATGTCACCTGCCCGAGAGGAATGCTTGCAAAGTCCTTAATGCCTCACGGTTTTACCCTGGATATAATGACTGGCCTTGACTGAGCCTCTGATATGCAAAGCAGTGAAAATGTAAATGTAATACTGGAGCTCTCGTTAAACCTCTGCCGCATGGAGTGGAGATAATCTGATCACACGGTGTTATGTTTGTGTTTTTAACAGGATAATGGGCCTCATTTATGTATTTGTTGATTTCTAGGCTGACTTCAGGACAAAGAAGGGATTTATCTGCAGATGTGCTGGGATTTTTGTTATTTCAGGAAATGGTTAGATGTAGATGGTTAATAATAATTCGGTAGTTTTCTTTTTTTTTTTTAAGTGGATGCATTGACCTTATGTAGGAGTTAGTGCTTGTTCACAGGCACTCCTGCATGTTTGTTTTTGGCTCATTTTCCATTGTCCTGCTCTTAGTTACACAGTAACAAAGTTGAGCAATGACTTTGTGAAATCTTGAAGTGTGGGTGAAGACTGCGCCATGGCCTCACTTGCAATTAGAACTGTTGGAGTTGTTGGATGTTGGTATAGCAAGGTGTCTTGTGTAGTGATAGCATTGTAAACCGAGGCTTTAACACCAGCTGCATTGTGTCAGAACCTGTATTCGTCACCCTGGCGTAAAATGAGCGACCTCCTGTTGAACCTGGGAAATGGGGTTGGTGCATCTCCCCACTGCGAGAGGATCTCCAGCTCACTGCAGCTAGAAGAGTTTTTCTCTGCATGGTCACCTGACACGAGCGGGGCTAACCTCAGTGAGCCGGGAGCAGCGCTGCCTCAGTGGGGCGGAGGGCTTCGGCTTACATTCCTCAGACGGGATTTAAACTCAGGGCCCGGCCCTGGAGCCGCCCAATTCCACACATTCCTCCGGAGACGGGAGGCGCTGCGGGGGCGGCGGGCAGGCGCTCTCTGACCCACCCAATGTACAGCGCCAGAGGCGGCCGTGTCCGGGATCTGTGCAGGGTGGAGCAGAGCAATGCTTACTGTCCTACAGCAGCTCCGCAGTAAATACACTCTCTTTAGTTTCAAAGGTCTAGTTTCATTACTGCAGGTGACCGTTACAGTGCAGTGATCAACCTGTTCTTGATTTCTGTCCCTCCAGATTTGTTGCACTGACTGGTGAATGATTAGATCATTTTTGGAGGGTTGTCAATCCCGAGGTTACACGGAATGCTCTCTTTATTGTTTATTCAGTGAAGAAGATGATCGAACACTTGTATCGTAATGGCGTGAGGGCCATGTGATGGACTGGCAACCTGTCTTAAAGGTCCCTCATTATGCCACCAGGTGCACAGCAAAAAGCCAATACAAGCCAGTTCAAAATCTCCCCTTCCTCACATCACAAAGGGGAGTGACCACCCAGAATGATGAAATCTGATTGACTGCTTGGCTGAATTTGATCAGTTCTTCTTGCCTCTGGTTGGTTACTTCCCCATGTGATGTCAAGGGGGTAAAGATTTTGGAATGTCTTGTAATGACTAATTGGCTCTGCACCTGGTGATATAATCAGGGACCCTTAAGTTTATCTCTGCTTCTCTCCCAAAGCATGCTGGGATAGACTTCAGCGCCTTTGTGACCCTTGCGAGGAATAAGTGGGTTTGGTAACATTATCTTCTATTTCATTTTTTTAAGGATGCTTTTATCCAAACTGACATTAAGTAAGCGCATAGAATTGAGTTATTAATACAGTTGCACAAGCGATCAGACAATGTACAATCTGCATTGAGCATAAGTCATGAACAAGTAATGCATAGAGAAGATGGTAAGGGAATTAAGCAAGTAGAAAAGCAAATGGAAACGAAGCCTTCTAAACAGGGTTTTAATTAAACAGGAAGAGCTCATTATCCTGTTCTCAGGTATGATGCCTCTGGACACAAGGGCTGGTGTGCCGAACAGTGTTGTGTTCCTGCTATATGCAGCCCCTGAGGTGTGGAAGTGTGATCTTATCCTGCCGTATGCAGTCCCTGAGGTGTGGAAGTGTGTACTTATCCTGCTGTATGCAGTCCCTGAGGTGCGGAAGTGTGTACTTATCCTGCTGTATGCAGTCCCTGAGGTGTGGAAGTGTGTACTTATCCTGCTGTATGCAGTCCCTGAGGTGTGGAAGTGTGTACTTATCCTGCTGTATGCAGTCCCTGAGGTGTGGAAGTGTGTACTTATCCTGCTGTATGCAGTCCCTGAGGTGGGGAAGTGTGTACTTATCCTGCTGTATGCAGTCCCTGAGGTGTGGAAGTGTGTACTTATCCTGCTGTATGCAGTCCCTGAGGTGTGGAAGTGTGTACTTATCCTGCTGTATGCAGTCCCTGAGGTGTGGAAGTGTGTACTTATCCTGCTGTATGCAGTCCCTGAGGTGTGGAAGTGTGTACTTATCCTGCTGTATGCAGTCCCTGAGGTGCGGAAGTGTGTACTTATCCTGCTGTATGCAGTCCCTGAGGTGTGGAAGTGTGTACTTATCCTGCTGTATGCAGTCCCTGAGGTGTGGAAGTGTGTACTTATCCTGCTGTATGCAGTCCCTGAGGTGTGGAAGTGTACTTATCCTGCTGTATGCAGTCCCTGAGGTGTGGAAGTGTGTACTTATCCTGCTGTATGCAGTCCCTGAGGTGTGGAAGTGTGTACTTATCCTGCTGTATGCAGTCCCTGAGGTGTGGAAGTGTGTACTTATCCTGCTGTATGCAGTCCCTGAGGTGTAAAAGTGTGAACTTATCCTGCTGTATGCAGTCCCTGAGGTGTAAAAGTGTGTACTTATCCTGCTGTATGCAGTTCCTGAGGTGCGGAAGTGTGTACTTATCCTGCTGTATGCAGTCCCTGAGGTGTGGAAGTGTGTACTTATCCTGCTGTATGCAGTCCCTGAGGTGTGGAAGTGTGTACTTATCCTGCTGTATGCAGTCCCTGAGGTGTAAAAGTGTGAACTTATCCTGCTGTATGCAGTCCCTGAGGTGTAAAAGTGTGTACTTATCCTGCTGTATGCAGTTCCTGAGGTGCGGAAGTGTGTACTTATCCTGCTGTATGCAGTCCCTGAGGTGTGGAAGTGTGTACTTATCCTGCTGTATGCAGTCCCTGAGGTGTGGAAGTGTGTACTTATCCTGCTGTATGCAGTCCCTGAGGTGTGGAAGTGTGTACTTATCCTGCTGTATGCAGTCCCTGAGGTGTGGAAGTGTGTACTTATCCTGCTGTATGCAGTCCCTGAGGTGTGTACTTATCCTGCTGTATGCAGTCCCTGAGGTGTGGAAGTGTGTACTTATCCTGCTGTATGCAGTCCCTGAGGTGTGGAAGTGTGTACTTATCCTGCTGTATGCAGTCCCTGAGGTGTGGAAGTGTGTTCTTATCCTGCTGTATGCAGTCCCTGAGGTGTGGAAGTACATACTCCTTACTCCTCTTCCTTTACAAAGTCGCCGAGGTGTGACATTGCATCGTCGTCTTTCTTAACAAAATATATGGGATGCAGAATTGTTACTCTTCCTTTCTGAAGTTGAGGTGTGGGATTGTGTGGTAGCCGAGCTTTACAAAGCACAGGAGTTGTGGAATTGTGTAACGGTCCTACTTTACAAGTGTGTTTGGTGTTGAACTGCATACTGCTTTGCCTGATGCTAAAAAGTGCACTCTGTGCCCAGAGAAGAGCTGACACACACCTCTCTTTCCCCTCAGCCTCACGAGTTTGACGAGTGTCGGCTGGACATCAGCGTGAACGACAGCGTGTGGTACCTACGGGCCCAGGACCCTGAGCACCGCAACCAGTGGATTGACTCCATCGAGCTGCACAGGGTAAGACAGAACCGCCCGAACCCTCCCAAACTCAAGTATTCCATCAGCCTGAAGCCCTGTCTCTGTAACCAGACAGGGTTGTGTAACAGTTTTAAGATTGCAGTTGCATTCACCGATTAACTGACTGTCTGTTTTCATGACTGTTAATAAGGATGGTCATGAATGTGTGCTTTAATTGTTGTTAGTGTGTCATCGTGTCAGCGCCCGCAGACTCTGGCACAAAACAGGATTAGAGTTGGGCAGAAATCGGCACAATTGAAAAATTTAGGAAAGCTCTTTGTACTTCAGTCCATCTTTCAAAAGTTAAAGGGATCCAGGTTCTAACTTGTGCAGTTTTTGGGCTAAATTGATAATTCTACTTTGTCAAACAGGCCCCAGACATTTTTAAATTGAGGCTCTGCCACTTGATATTTGCTGCGGCTTTTTCATTGTAGTTGCTGCTGAGCGTGCCCAATCATTTTATCATCTTCTGTGTGGTTTTACACTGCTATCGTCTTACACTTAACATGTCAAAATCCACTCTGTTAGTTACGCCTGTATAATAAGCGAGGAGGTGTAGAGGACAAAGACATTCCTGCTTTGGTCTTCAAGAAAGTGGATCATGTGGAGGTCATTAGCTCTGGTAAAAGTGCGCTTCCTTTTGGAAGCGCAGTCGAGGAAAACTCCCTCGGGTGCAGGATTGAAAAGGGAAAAGTGAGCTTTGACTGCAGTGTGTCGGTACAATTTTTTTTTTTCTCTTATGCTGTTAAATTTTGCTCTTAGGGGTTTATTTTGGGGTGCACACTGTGAACTGACTGTGACAGCTACCTGCGCTGTTATTACACGCAAGACAGTTTTGGGTTTCTGAGCCATGTAGGTTGTAGTGCATTCTGACTATCTAAGCTTAGTACAATGACATGGATGCAGGTTCTTAGAGTCCAGGGTAGGGATTGAGATTAAGCTCAAAGAGGTGAAACACAGGCTGCATTTTGGAGTCATAGGATGGCTGCACATTGGAGCAAAGCAGTGATTCAGAGTAGATTGAATGTGTTTTGACAGGAGAGCTGTTTTCAGTGATTCCCCCACATAAATGCTTTCTGGCGCACGGCCTCCATATCTGTATGGCGAACACTCAAAAAATTGCCCAATAATGAGATTTATTTACAGTTCAGCAGCGTGAGCGCAGAGTCCTCCCGTTAAACCTGACCTCCTCTCCTTTATCTGCAGTGATGAATGGTGAGTTTCATGGAGAAATTTTGTGAAAAAAGTACTTTAGTTAGGGCTGGGCAATGGACAGAATCAAATAGAACTATATTTTTGACCAAATACCTTGGTGTTGATATTGTGGCGATATTGTTGAGGTAACTATAATTGTGAATTTTGGTAGATATTCATTAGTAGTGTTGATACAATGTCCTAGCAGCGGCTTGACAGTGGACACGATGTACCAACGACAGATAGAACAGCCCAATAAGAGCAAAAAAATTCATCCCTTTACCTTAACCCCTGGAGCGCTAAATACAGCCATTGTTACTCAATGATGTAAGATATAAAAATCAAAGCTGTTAAAAAACCTATCTTTTGGCAACTTGTTTAAAAGAGCTCCCGCAGGAGAGCTAAAGTCGATTCCCATTGTTTTTGTCAAATTCGGCCAATCAAATGAACCTGTGCAAACTAATTGAAATTTATCTACGCATTTACACAAAACATTGGTTTATATGAATGAAATTGGTCATGCGACAATGCAAGATGTCAACAAAAGCAATTTGTTTGTTAACACTGGACGTTCAACGTCCCGTCTGAGAATCAACTTTCCATGCCCTTTAAGCAAGTTGCCACATGATAGGTTTTCAATCATTTTTTAAAAGTTTATTTCAGTGCACTAAGGGTTAATGTCTTCTCTGGTTTACAAGATTACAACACATAGCTCCTGTTAAAGTATTACATTATCCAAAATCTCAGAGGACACCATCTGTATTATCACAATGTCGATACAATTTACCCAGCTGCATTTCCAGTGTATTGCGGTGGCTGAGATCACCGTGGAGACTTGAGTATAAGCTCTACTGAAGATGACGCGCTGATACAGATGACCTCCGGGCCCAGGGGAGGCACAGCTTTCATTTCACGCTAATAATCATTTATGTTTTTGCTACCTCTACCATCCCTCGGCGGCTGAACAGAAATTGCTTCCCTCGGTCCCGAGGGAGTGGGCCGTATCCTAAAATGTCCGCCTGAATTAGGCTGCTGAGTGTGAGGGAGCTGTAGAGGTGAAACAGGAAAGCACAGAGCCGCTGCACGAATGACTCGCTGTGGGGTTTACTGTACTACTGGAGCTGTGTCAAACCTGACTTCACGCAATTCTTACCTTTCTTGCATTTTTACACTTTTCTTTTGTAATCTTAAAATGCTCCCAATAAGCGTATGGCACACTAAAATGTAAAAGAAATCCACCAGGTGTTGAAACTCTTCAATATTCAATTCTCATATATTTCTGATAAAAGTCTGACCAATGATTTTCTTCAGTCTGGTTAAAACGATTTGCCGAGCTTCCTGTCTGTCATTCGATGCCCCTTCCAGTTGCCAACCGCTGTCGCCACTTGTGAGTCACGTACCTCTCTGGCAGAACAAAAAAAACAACGCATTTGACTGTCAACAAACCGGTGCTGAAATGCTATAATTATGATAATAAAGTTAACGGTCGTTCGTCAGACTACAACGGTAACTAAACGTTACAAAGGCATTTTATTTTATACCGCATATACGTAGAATGGAAAATTATGTCATTACTGTTGGTTAGTTTGCACTTACCGGTGCCTCTGAATCTGACTCTGACTCCATTGACCTGTTTCACTCTCCTACGGAAAAAAAAATCTTGTGTGCTGCGCGAGAAGGTGAGCAGCGCGAGTGAAACGGGTCAATGGAGTCAGATTCAGAGGCACCGGTTAGTGAAAACTAACCAACAGTAATTAAATAATAATCAATTCTATATGTGGTATAAAATAAAGTGCCCTTGTAACGTTTCGTTACCTTAGTAGTCTGACGAACTACCATATATTGGTAATTTTTTTTTCGTAGGAGATGTCTGGCAGTCAGGGGGAAGAGGGTGGGACTTTGGAGGGAGGCAGAGTTGTTCGTGTTCAAATTTTTACTGTGCTGTGCGACATGCCAGAAAGGTAAGAACTGCTGTCAGCACTATGAGAGAGGTAAGCGTGGGGAGAGTGGCATTGCTGGCTCTGCAGACACTCTCCTCTCGGCAGTCAGGTTTAAATCACTATTATCTCATTCGAATGTTCTGTACGTTTGAATGCCCATATCGTACCGGCAATCTGAACACAATGGGGTCCTGGAGCAGTGACTGATGAAAGAATTTGGGAAGGGGGTCCGAAAAGCCTGTTGTTCAAAGGCTTCAAACTGAGCAGACGAAGTAGCGGTTGGACTGAGGCGGGAAAGCAGGTAATTTTTTTTTTTTTTTTCCTTTTCAGGTAATTTTTTTTTTCTTTTTTCCCCATTTTGCCTGGCGCTGTGGGGCGGTATGATCCTGATGGCCGTTTGCAGTCAGTGGCACATTCACTCGTTTTTGTTAAACTGCCCTCGGAGACTGCAGCACGGTTGAGGGAGAGGAGAACTGGACGGCAGTCATTTCTAGCTCGGTGCGAGGTGACCTGTACTCGTGAGAGACTGTATTTCGCCGAGCACGGCTCGGCGAGGGGGGGCGGGGCTCTGGTGAAGGACAGGGCAGGGCGGGTGTGCGGCCCCGCCTCCACCACTGCCTTAATTTAGCTGGAGCGGGACGAGCGTGTGGGGCGGTGGGGTCATTTCTCTGCTTGGTAACCTGTTTATGGCAGAGGTGCATGTGACGTGGTTTGGGCCGTCCCGTGCAGAATGGGGACCTGACCCATCGTGGTCTCCTCGCCCTGCGACACCCCTCGCCCTATGCACTCCGTAACAGAGCGGCTGCCCTGCAGAGCTATTTTTGGAGTAAATGAGCCTGTTAGCTTGAACTCCCAAGAGCCATGCCAAGCCTATATAATTCATCTCCTCCCCTCTCTCTTCATTGGGTGTGGAACATGTCCCAGAAACACACACTACACACCGCATAATGTTCTACACAGTAGGGCTGGGCGATAAGGACAAAATCAAATATTATATCTGTGACCGAATACAGCGATATTTCCATTGTCGCCATATTGTGGGAATAACTGTTGGCGCGTTTGCAGAATATTTACACTTTGCGATTTATTTATTTATTTTAACCAAGTATGCACAGGCAATAGCCAGAACAGTCTTGTAAATGCAGAAAGCCGTAATTGGGCCTTTAAATCCAGAAAAGAGCACACTTATGCCATATCGCGATAGAAGACTACTGGAATGTCATATCACAATATTAAGATATCCAAAATCTCATACAGTATCCTATCTTATATTGCGATATCAAAATAATATCAATACACTGCCCTGCCTCACTATACAGTACAGTCTACTGCTGTATACCACGGCTGCTGGTAGTTTGATTCCTTGTTCCCACACAGCAGTCATTGTAGCACTGGCAGTGTAAAACGCGAGACCTTGAAGTGCTGATAAGGGGGTGTGCGCCGTGGCCATTGTTTGCAGTAGGCGTGGGGGCTGAACAATAAGGGCGAGGCTGCGAGGCCGTCAGCGAGTTCACACTGCGCTCAGTCTTTCCACAGCCACTTCCCTCAGCACAGGATCCTGCTGTCATGTGGAGGCTGCGTTACACTCTTACACACACTGCCTCTGTCTGTGGGCTTTTTCTAATGCTGAGCAGATACAGACGGAGAGACTGAGGGGGGAGAGGGAGGACGAGGTGCATGGGGCTCTATCTGAAGCGGGGCGTTGAGACGGATGGAGAGAGATGGGGTGCATCTCAAAGCCTAGGCTGCATCCTTCGAAGGCTGCATCTTTAGGGGTCGTCACTTAATTCCATCCGCCAAACTCACATGACATCATTCCATCTCTGTTAAACAGCTTTGGTTTAAGCGAGTTGTCACTGGTTTCCCAAACCGAAACCTCAACTCTAACACCCAACCCTAAACCTAGCCCCAAACCTAACCCTAACTCTAAATTTAACCTTTTCCCTAACCGTAAAAGTCAGTCAGACAGATGGAAGTAAATGACGACCCCTAAAAATGCTGCCTTGGAAGGATGCAGCCTCCGCTTTGAGAGATATGGGAGAGAGATGTGCATGGAGAGAGAGATGGAAGGAGAGGTGGACTGAGCGATGGAGGAAGAGATGACTGGAACAGACAGTGGGACAGAAAAGAGGGACAGAGTTTGAAGACGAGACGGACGGACAGTAGGACCAAAAAAGACTGAGTCAGGAGGAGAGTGGGGCGGACAGTGGGAGAAAATGGAAAGTGACAGCAGGAAGGACAGGAGGTACAGTCCCGCACTGGAGGGGAGAGGAGGGTGTCATGGGACAACAGAGTGATGGAGTCAGGAGAGAGCAGCAGAGTTACAGTGGAAGGACTGAGAACCAGGGTGGTCTAACCCCAAAAAATGAAAATTAGAGTTTGGATCATATTGTGACAGATGCTGAAATGATTCATAATGCAAAATTGGTGTCATGTGTATTATACCTGTGAACAGCATTGTAATTATTTTATATATATATATATATATATATATATGGAGAGTTTGGTTCCAAAATGCAATTGGCACAGTAGTTAGAAACGGACCGGGACAGACGGGGGAAGCGCTAGATGCCCTGATCTTGAGCTGCAGGTCAGTGTCTTGACTTGAGCCCCATGGAGGTGATAATTGAGCTGTCAAAGCCCTCTGATCTTAGCACCTCTTGAGCACGTCTCTCTCGCTCTGGTGCGGCTCTTTCACACTGCTGTGTAAGACTTCTGATCCACAGCTCTCCTGAAGCTCTGCTCCCCTGTGCGCTGGAGACCTTCCTCTTCATTTCTTTAAAGAAAAAAATGCTGGCAGAGGCAGCATCAGTCATTTCTCCGTAAGATTTCAGGGCTTATGTTCAGATCTGAACGTAAAATTCTGATTCGTCAGAATCAGTTTAGAAAACGCGACCGTGAGACATGCATAAACAAACAAGACGAGAAACAGACCCGTGTATTCTCTAGTGCAGGGCCTGAATACGTTTATAAATGATCCAAGAGCGCTGTATTTTGTTCTTGAAGAATGGTTGCAAATTCTGCAAAATTCATCTACTGAGCTCTTGATGCTTTTGGTTTTCTTCCTTTGCGTTTGAAAGATTTTGTTTGGGTATTTTGAGCTACTTTGAACATAACAAACGCACGTATAGTCAAAAGTCGCGGCGTTTCGACGGCGTCTTGGTTGAGTGAGCAGTAGCACACTATTGCTAAGTCCTGATTGGCTGATTCCATTTTGATGATTTGACAGTTTTTTGACCAGATAACTGAAAGCGGGAAGGGGTGGGTAACTGAAACAATACAAAGATACAGCCGCTAGCCTTTGTTACATACACATACATATCCTTTTTTTTCTTTTTTTTTTTTTTTGCCTGACGTTTGAACTTGATTGCTGGCACCTGTTGTGTTTGCACATGTGCAGTTGACACTCCTTCAGTAGGGGTGGGGCTTCCTTTTCATATGAGAGAGAGCGGGGAGTTCAAACGGTGGGGCGATGGCAGAAACTCGGGCAATGAAATGCTGCAGCAGATTTTTAGAAGAAAAAAAATAAAGTAATAAGATGTTGTTGGGGCGAACTCCGGGGAGGGAGGTCTTTTAATCCTCAGGCCTGATCAGCCTAGAGGGAGGTGGGTCAGGGTGCTTCCACAACAAGTGGGGTTATTGTTTTTTCATCTTTTTTGCCACCCTGACCCCTGTAAACCACGCCGGGAGAAGTGACTAATCCATCTCGTCTCACGTCCTCTCAACTTGTTTGTTTTTTGGGGACTGCGTTATCACAATTAACCCGTTTGGCTGTTCTTTTAGAAAAAACAAAAAATATAAATAAAAGATTAACCAAACAAAACTGAACAAACCTCAAGATCAAGAGGGAATTTCGCTGCACGGGCTGTTCATTGCTGGCACGTCGACACCTCCGAAGACAGCCTTTCCTCCAGGGAGAAGAGGGAAGCCTCGCCTCTCTGAGGGGGTTTGTTAGGTGCCAGTGTATGTTTCAATTGCTTTTTACCCCTCAGCCCTCAAGGCAGACGGGGTATTGCTGTCCTTCGTGCGGTTGGGCGGGCGGGCGTCCCCAAAAACTTCGACATCGAGCTGAGGGATATTCCGTGCATTGCACGCCTATTTTTTTTTTTTTTCTTTTCTCCCTCCACGCATTCACTTGCTTAAATATACACATACATGCACATCGCTGTTTGTGTTTTTGTGTTACTGCCCTGTGCTCCGTATTTGTGTGATTACGAGCTTGGGGAGCAGTGGGTTCGTAACACCTTGCGCACACGGATGCCCTGTCTCGTAAACTGTAAAAATTGCCTTTAGGGACTATTAACACCTTTCTGCAGGCTATGTGTGCAGGGTGCACCTTTCCCTATGAATTAAATTGTACAGCTCTGCGTAAGAGTTTTAGGCACATTTGATACTATTCAGTTAGGCGATTATGCCTCCTGAAATGATTAAATAGGAAGTTTATTGATACTGAACAATGTATGATAGAGACATGAATTGTTTAAACCAAAATCAAATCAATATTTGGTATGACTGCCATTTACCTGAAAATAAGGCACATTGTCTTATAGTTGCATAATTTTCAAAGGTTGACTTTTTGCTTGATCTAAGCATATTGGAAAACTTGCGTCAATCCATCTGCAGACTGACTGCCTCAATTGTTTCTGTCACTCCATGTAATCCCAGACAGCTATAAGATGATAAGCTCTCAAGGTTGATCTATTTCAGTCCTCTTTAATGAAATGCAAACTTCATTTGTAAAATTATTTTTTTTTTACTCCTGGATACTTGCAGGAGAAGATTTTTACTTCTCCTGTAGTCTGCCCCGGTTTCCTCCTCTCCGACCCCCCTCTCCCAGCACTGCGGCTCTCTCACGTGGGGCTGTGCCGGGGTGGGTCCGTGCGTTTGTGAGGTGACTCACGAATGCAAGGCCGTGGCGGTCATGCGCCTCTCTGTAGGGGAAAGTGTACTCGGGAAATCCCTCTTCCCACTCGCACATGAGCGCCTGGAAATGGTTACTCACGAATCCCCCCCCCCATCCGTCCGGTCGCTGAGCGTGTGACTCACTGAGCACGCTCCACTCCCCGCCTCCCAGGCGAGGTAAGCCTGCTTGAGCCGGCGCGACCGACAGTTACCCCTGAGCGTGTGACCTGAGATTGGGGCTGATTGTCCTGGGTTATGTGTCAGATCTGATCAGTGTCACTGCTGTATCCACACATTATAAGCCCAAATACTGTGACGTCACGCTAACAACAGCAATCACTACCTGTTAGACCACTGCCGGTTTATTTGAATTGCAGAGATCTATGAAATCGGCAAATATGTTTGTTTCTCTTTTCATTTTCAGCTGTATTCCATTTAAAGAGTCATATTTAGCCCTTAGAGCACAGAATACGGCTATCGTTGCTCAATGATGTGAGATACCAAAATCAAAGCTGCCGAAAACCTAGCTATCATGTGGCGACTTGTTTAAAAGGGCACCCGCAGGGAAGCTCTTTTAAACAAGCTGCCGCATGATGGCTTTTCAACAGCACAAGATAATTAAAGTTATACATATTTTTTAAGTTTATTTCAGCACTCTAAGGGTTAAGTTTTTGTAAGATTGCTTCTCCAGTTCATGTAGTTCTGATGGAGATCTGTTGTTGCTGTAGTGCATGATGGGAGTTGTAGTCATCTGCTGGCTCGGTCAGGTCCTGATCCTGATGTAGGCAAGAGAGCTGGGACTCGAGCACAGAGCTGTCGACCTCTCATCTCTAACAACAGATTCCAGATCAGGACCCCGTCCCTAGGCTTGAAACGCACTTCAGGACATGTTGCTTCTGTGCTTTTGCGTGAACGACCTGTATGCTGGAACATAAGCCACACTTCCCACTATAAAGAAGCAATGAAATTGGGCTCATCACCGCTTCAAATAAAAACATTGCCTTTAGGTCGAAGACTCAAAGCACGCTCTGTCATGCAGCTTTGCTGAATTTATGTCACGTTAAGCATAGAAAATGTTAAATCGCACTCAAAAATACTACAGTCCTTGGGTGTGGTTTGATTGTCATTCTACTCTGTTTAATCAAGTCTTTTTGTAATGGGCAGGTGATTGCAATGTTGTAATGTAGATCCATTGTCCTGGGTTGTGTGTTTGATTCTGTGCTTTTGAAATGGTGACCGTCACGCTGTTGGTTGCACCTGGCCGAGCTGTTTGCTCGTGTTTTGCTGCTATGTTTGTTTTCTGTGTACTGTTTCTGTCCAGCTGTGTTAGCATAGGGCTGTGTATCGATGAACTGATTGCTTCATGTAGTCCTTGGGGAGGCAGCAGTCCCTTAAAGCTGCTGATG
The DNA here is from genome assembly GCA_029721435.1 of Gymnothorax reevesii. NCBI lineage: Eukaryota > Metazoa > Chordata > Actinopteri > Anguilliformes > Muraenidae > Gymnothorax > Gymnothorax reevesii. The sequence continues at coordinate 75,147,294 of CM056583.1, forward strand.
CCTGTATCCCACAAACTGCTGAATCACGGCATGTCTGTGCACACGAGCGAATTCAGCGGAACATGACTGTGGAAAACGTTTTACGACAGTGAGTGATGTACAGCAACCGTAATGAGCAGAGTACTCGGGTCAAATTATTTGTGGTGCAGCATTCGCCATTAGCCTACGTTTTACCCTTTATATGAGATGTGTGGTTTGTATTGCAGGGTGGACAGCTGGTGGTAGTCTGAGAGATGGAGGGATGATGTCATTAAAAAGTTGATTGTGTATGATGAATTTTTAGGCTGGTGTGAGATGTGAATGTCAGATTTGTAACTCCTCTTCTGATTGGGTGTTCTAGCAGGACTCTGATTATTACAGCTCTTGTCTGCTGCTGTTGTCGTCCACTGTAGTGTAAAGTGCCACTCACAACTACTCTACAGGGGTTTGTGTGTGTGCGAGTGTGCCTGTGCGTGTGAGCTTGTTGTGAACAATGTTACTGGCCAAAGGAAGGCTTTTCTGAGCCCAATGCGTTGAAGACTGCGTGCATGTTTCGGAGCTACTTTGCGTTTGCACGTAGTTGAGATGAAGAATGAATCTGTGTATCTAGTGCCATCTGGAGGCTGGATGTGAATATGCAGTTATTGTCTCTCCTCTGCTGAGTCAGTTTTATTAATTAATGCAGCATTTGTCGCTTTTGAGAACTGCCAATATTCTGCTCATTTAAATCATCTGATTTGCTTTGGGCCTCTTATGTGGTGTGCAGGTGTGCACATGAAGTGGCACAAGAAATGAAGAGGTTAAATGAAAAGCTGTCCCCTCACCTCAGTCTGCAATCATGTTACATATTACTCAGTAAAGGACAACAGAAGCGGTGATGCTGCAGCTGTGTAGTCTTGTTCAGATGCTGAAATGTTGTATTGTGATTGGAGCTGAAAAATTGGCATTTCTCTGAGCCATGTTATAGAATGCCCCTCCATGTCAGCTTAAAGTGTTTCATATTTATGGGAACACATTTGTTCCGAGTTATTTTCTTTATTTTGTTTTTATGGAAAGTGTTTTAGTTTTCAGTCTGTGGTACACGCCACTAAGTTACTCCTGTCTGCGTCCATTGTTAAATCACACTGCAGAGGTATTCGGATCCTCTGTGATTAACTGTTGAGTAAGCCTGGGTCTTTAGGGTGCTTTCAACACTCAGCAAGTGTTGTAGAACTCCACTGCTTTCTGCTGCTACCATTGGCGATGTTGACTTTAGTGCTGGGACTTTCAGATAAACACATTCTTATCTCATACTAGTGATCTCACATTTTGGGCTTAAACTGAGGTCTTGTTTATGGTGGGGAGAAACCGAACAGTACTGTTGCAGATTCTGTGGCTTGACATGGAGGCTATGAGCTCAGAGCCAGTGTTGCAAACCGGCTTTGGAGGCTGGTGTTCAGGAATGCAAATAATGGTTACTGAACTACTTTGCGAATCAAATTTCACTGTTTGCATTTAGCCTGCTGTGTGACTTATTTTCGCTGTGACAGCCCTCAATGTGTGAAATATAACACTGATTGTGTTGGTACATATTGGGATATGGCATACTGCCCACATGACGTTTGGCTGTATCATTTTGAACTGGGCTCCATATTGCCCCATCTTAGAAATGTTTGCTTCAGGAAATTATGTGCCAAGTGAAAGTAATGATTTACTTGCATATCTACTAACTGAGTTGCATCACTCTGCTCTTGTATATTTTTGTTAGGGAGAACATATATGTGTGGTAGTGCTCAGACTCACCGGAGAGGAAGAAATGAGGATTGGAATAGGGAATGATTTGTGACCCGAATAATTTTATTAACCGTCTGCTGCCTGGGAACCCACGATCTCCATTACCTGCTCCTCTGCACTAATCACAAATTACTGAACTGTCAGAGCGGTTTACATCTGAACCACATTTGGGATACGTGCTGACCCCTTGTGGCGAATCTTGGTATTTTTCTCACGGGAATCGATGCCGTTTTTGTCATGCTGCCCGGAATAAAAATTGCCCCTTGTTTGTTTAAATGTGCATTTTATTTGTCCCTTGGTGTGGATTCCTGGCGCGTGTTCACTCTTACATTTGTCTAAGTGCAGAGTACATCAGTAAAGTAAATGGACGGCCCAGGAAACTGGGAGTACCAGGTCAATTCTACAGAAACTGCTGTGTTAACGTGCTTTAATCATGGAGTCTGAGAAAAACAAACCAGGTCAATGCATCTAACGATGACTCATATACCAGAAAGCACCAATCCAGGGCCTGCATTAATGGGGAATTTGTTTGAAGTTCCCTGTGTCCTTGGATATTTTGGAAAATGGCCTGGAGTCCACTGCGTACCTGGGAGGGCATTTAGTAGTGTCGGCCCTTCAGCTCTAAACATGTCCCTGACTAGCACTGCGCGCAGGAATGAAAATAAATTCATCAGACCCTCGCACAAAGAGCCTGATTTTTGCCTCTTCGTGTGTGGTGCGTTTCGGGGCTTGGAGCGCATTGTCGTGCGACATCGTCCCGGCCTGGCTTGCTGCATCCGTTTGCATTCCTCTGTAGTGTCTTACTCTGCTCGGAGATTTGCTGAATCACTTCTCTCCCTGGAAGTAGGTAGTCATAAATTCATTGTGCTCTGAACAGTGTTCTGGTCATAAATTTTATCTGATTTATAAAATCATTTTTGATAATATTACTCAGGATTTGGGTATTGGAAGAGCAGATTGTTGTGGGATTTAATAATTTTGTTGTAACAAATAATCTCATGCATTTATGCTGACTAAAGATGGCACAAGTTCATTGCAGAGGTTTTAACCCTTAGAGTGCTAAATGCACCTATTGTTGCTCAATGATGTAAGGGATCAAAATCACAGCAATTGAAAACCTATCATGTACTTGTTTAAAAGAGCTCCCCTGCGGAAGCTGTTTGGAACAAGTGGCTACATGATATATTTTTAATAGACAAAGATAATTAATACAAGATTTAAAAAAAAATTCTTTCAGCGCCCTAAGGGTTCAATTTTATTTGATTGGCGCACTAATAACTATGTCTGATGGGAGGCAAAGATTGATGCAAGGATTTTGTCAGATTTGATATTGTTGCAGACCTGTGCATTAATTATACACAGAAATGTTCATCATGTTTTTAGGAATTGCTTATATAAATCAATGCTGGCGTGCAATATACATGCCTTTTGTAAGTAGTTCAATGGAATTTATGAGGATACAAATGAAAATATCAAATGTTATCTTTAATCTGTCTAATGTGAATTTTCGTGTCGTTTTAGAAAAAAAATCCATATATTTATTTTCTGGGTCATTCCCACTGACTCACAATTGCTAAATCTATTTAGTGAAAGATTGAAAATGGTATGTTAAGGAATGAACAAATGCACAGGATGGAAGTGTGACCGCTCCGTGTAGGTGAAATTCTTTACGAGCTCTCTGAAGGCACACGAGCATGTATCGTGAGGGCGTTTCTACAGAAAATGGCTTGATTACAGTAAAGATATGTCCACCAGAAATTTTCTCTGGGATTCCACATTTTTTTAGTCTTCAAATAGGCCTTCCAAAGTACCAGCCAGTATTAAAATGGCAAAGTTGGGTTATGGCTGGTTTCATTTTTTTCAACAAACTTTAAGATGGTCAGGCGTCTTTACCGGTATCAAACTCGAAATAGTCCGTTATTTCCGTTATTACAATCGACTCTGATATAACACAAGGTTAATAAGACCATTACGTACGAACCATGTAAAGGATACTTGACTGATAGTTTCTGATGACCGATCGCAATACAATCCGGGTTAATGAACTGGAATCAAGTTTTATACAGTGGTCGTTTGTAAAGTTCGCCAACTTGAAGGAGGGTAACTAGCTAGCTTGCTAACCAGCTAATTAATGTAACGTGAGTCAATCGAAGTGTGTTGGCGAAAAGTGCTCACATCAATTGCCCGAGACACATCACTGCAAGAATATATTATTTAAATGACATTACAGTATAAAAATGGAAATCGATGAGCCATGGAGGACATGGGGGAGAAATGGCGTCAGAACAGTTTGAACACTGATTGGACAGTTTGACTTACTGACTAACTGACGGTGGGTAACATTACGATGTTTGTGGGAAAGGTGGGAAATTTGATCGAATCTGCAACTTCATTGTCACACAGGAGGGTAGGAAACGATTTCACAAGCTCCAAACTCTCATGCACAAAACTATATAACACGCTGAAAGCTTTTTTACCTACCCACAAAATATTTCTACAAGTTCAAAACTTTTTTCACAAGCACAAAACTATTTCACAAGCTCAAAACTTTTTTACACACACAAAATATTTCTACAAGTTTCAAATGTTTTTGCACACGCAGAAAACGTTTGGCCCTAATTGGATTCCACACCCCTTCCTGGGTCTGGATTTTAAAAGGGCGCCAGATTTTAAGGCCAGATGAAGTAGGCCTAGTAAACTGGATGACAGTGCACTAGGCCTGGTGTGAATTAAAATTAATTAAATTAAAAGGGCAAAAAGGCCTGCTAGGCAGGCCTCAGGCATCAAAATTTGATTTTAATACAATCTTGTCTGTACCATGATTTTGATGTCTTCACCGTGATTCCAAAAGATAACTGTAAAGATGCTGGTAAAGACCCGTAATGCAGCCCCATGGAAACTTGCAACCAGCATAAGAGCTGAAGTTTTCCTTATTTTCTACCTCATTGAAAAGGTTTCTAATCAAGCTTAACCTCATAAAGAATCACGAGCTACGAAAACATATTTTCATGATTATGGCGAAGACATTTAATTTGTGTGACAATTAAAAACCTGGATACTACCTGAGCCTTAGCACTCCGCCACCACACCCAACAGGTTTCAAAATGGCCTCCTTTTGTGTTGTTGTTGTTGTTGTTGTTGTTGTTGTTGTTTTAGGGCAGGATTGACATCTGGTGGACAGCTGTAGAGCTAAAATAGCTGACTGATCACAGTAAAGACAGGGAAAACCAAACTTAACGGACCTCCACTTCTGGTCGGGGGGGGAAAGGGTTAATCGCTTTTTTCCTGAACCAATAGCTACTCTAATGTAACTTCAAATACTAAAGAAGACTTGTTCTTGGTGGCAAGTCTGAGTCACCAGTGAAAAGGGTTTAATGCTCAACGTAATTTTCTGTTGGCTCAATTTTTAATGATTACGGTATGGACATTTGCGCCATAATCTGACCTTGGATGTCAAGGTCATTGGAATGAGTGTCCCTTTTAAGTTACCCCTAATTGAAAATATCATGCTGAATACTTCTAGCCCCCAAATGAATAGGTTATTGCGAAATGGATTGCGAAAAAAAATGGGTGGACTGTCTTTACCGTAAGTATGCCTTTTTGTGTAGAAACACCCATAAGTGTTGAGGACATTGCTCTTTATCATACCTTGAGTTGTAGATAATATTCAGATTCTTTAAAAACAAAACATTGAATTGATGAGGACATGAATGCGCTCTTTAAACTCTTGCACACAGAGCCTGCAAAACAACTAGCCTATGTTGGGCCTCTCATGTTGACGTCGTTTCACTGTTACCTTGGATGACTGACCTGGAACCAATTGAAAGATGATGATGAATTTGCTCTCTCCAACTGGATGCTTAACAGACTGTTCTCAGCTTGGTGGCAGCTCTCGAATTTGTGCTAAATCCGAGCCATTCTATTAGACAGAGCCGAACGCGCGCCAAGACTTTGGGTAGCATCCCAGAATGATGCCGTAGGTCAATGGGCCGAGATGGACTGCAGGCCCATTTAGGTGGGCAATCCTTCTCGTAACCACAGACGCATTACTAAGGGTGATTTGAGCTAATGGTGCTGCTAACTATCGTAGCATTCAGAGCTCTGCTTTTCTCAGATTTTTGCAGCTCAGGTTTAATTAGCTTGTTCGTGTGAATCACAGTGGGTGATGAAGGCTTACATGCGAGTAGCGCTATAATGGTCGGGCATCCAGTGAGCATCCATTAGCAGCGCCCTTTGTGCCAGTCAGTGCACGCCTTCCCATGAGCTGCCGCCATTACTGCTGTGCTGAATTATTCAGGAGCACTGTGTGCGGAGAGAGGGACAAGTGTGTTTACCGAGCCGAGCAGGCGGAAGACTGCTCCAGCAGGTCAGTCCAGGGAGAGAGGAGAGGCTGTTCATCGGGTTTTATCCTCCAGAGCAGGACTGAGGGAGAGGGAGGAAGGAAGGAGGAGTGAGGGAGTTTGTGCATCTGCAGATGCTCAATCGTTCGACCCCCCTGGTCAGTGCTGCTTGCTCTGGTCTCCGCTTTGCTAGCGCTCCCTCATTCGGGCAGATCAGCGCTCAGATGGACCCCGCACAAGAAGGCAGCGATGCTCGGCAGACCCCGCCCTGCTGTAATGTGAGTGACGCTCGGGTGTGAAGCGGGACGTGCAGGGAGTATGGGCCCCGAAACCGGACGGACCCTTCGTTCACACTCCTGCCTCCCTTTTCTTGCTGTCTCCCACTGCTTCGCCCCCTGCCCGTCATCTCCGGGTTGTAAGCTAAGCTAAGCTCAGAGGTGTCGGAACACGCCGTCGATGGCTTCCGCGCTCGCGTCAATCACGCCTGGGATACCTATGTGCACATGCTGTAATCAGATTAATGGAATTTTTTTTTTTTTTTTGCTTGATTAGCAATTGCTTAGCACATCTGGAAAATTATCAGCAAAAATTTGAAAACCGTAATTAAGATTTTAAATGTTAAAAAGGCTTTTTTTATTATTTCTTTATGATGAGTAACAAATTACTATTACAAGAGAAATGCAGTTATAAATGCAGAATAAAACATTTCGCAAAAAAAAAAAAGTTATTTCCTGAAGCCATCAATTTCAGCCTTGAACAATCTTAATTCAATAAAAAACACTAAATTCCAATGGAATTTCTGTAAACTGCTTTCTACCTGCAGTGCAGCCTCTTGTCTGTGCCTTACTGTTGCATATGATGCTATTTAACACCTCATCAGTAATATGAAAGGATTCTGCTTAACAAAGAGAAGGAGAATTCATTCCCTTATAAATCCAGTTATGCAAGGCAGAATAGAAGTGGTTTAATGCTCGCGCTAAAAGGTGTATCGAACCGTTCATGGTCTGTGTCATGGGCATTCATTTCGCATGTTTCCAGAGAGGCTGGTGGCGAATTTGCAATTCCCAAACCACACAGCAATGGGAGAAGTTTAGATAACTCAGACTGGCTGAAAACCATGTTCCCCATTTGCTAACTTAAACTGCCGTGATAGGCATGAACTCATTTGATATCTTTTACAGCAATTTCATATGTCCCAACTTTACTTTCAAATATTTGGGACATTTAGCTAGCTTGCTACTTGGCAAGCTTAAGAGCAATTGCTGTCATCTCGCTAGCTTGTGAAGTCAGGGCAAAAACCAAATCACATCGTTTAAGTATAACAATGATTGCAAAGATTTCGCTTAACTAGCCTCAGCTAGGTGGTAAAATGGATAGTTATAATCTGATGAGTAATGTAATGCATGATGGCATACAATGCAGGATAATACTGCGAAGACTAGCTATAAAATACTTTTGTACCATGTCTGAGACTGAACTGTCTGTTTGCTGTTGAGGTAAACGAAAATGGTAATCAGTGTTGAAGTGGTTGTGTGTGTGCAATGACATTGAAAATGACAAATCAGAGCCATGAAAACTTCTCCTGTAGGCATCATGGCTACCATAGGTTCACTGGTTCGCTAGCTGTACCGAAGCGATTGCTTTTGAACTAGCTAGTAAGCTAGATCATGTCCCAGAAATCTGAAAGTACAGTTGGGTTGCACAAAACTGCCACGAAACCTCATGCCTATCACGGCTAGCTAAGTGAGTAAAAATGGGGCAAAAACCCAAATCATATCGCTTTAATTTGATGATAATTTATGAAGATTTTCCTTATTTAACGTTAGTAAGCTTACTAGCGAGCTAGGTGGGTATATCCAAAGAGCAACATACCTTGCCATGCGATAGTTCACTTAGCAGTCTCGCCATCATAACATTACCAGTAAGCCTCCCTTGTGTGTGCATGTGCTCCTCAGAAGCTGATTGGTTGGTATACAAATGAGGAATATTGTATTTCGACCAATTAGTTGTCAAAACTTCTCCCATTGCTATGTGGTTTGGAAATTGCAAGTTCGCTGGACAGGATCAATGAGTCAGGATCAATGAAATTTCAATAAGATTTCTTTGAATCACGTTTTTTGCTTAAGAATTTATGTTAATTTCCTCCTCAAAAGTCATGAAATTTGACTTCCATTTTGCAATGCAAATCTGCCTAATCTGATCACTGACATGTTCTTGCGATCGATTTGTGCGGCTAAAGTTGTGCCTGCCTGCTTGTGCTGCGCTATCCATGTGTAGACTGACCCTGCTCCTGTACCTGCTGGCAGAGTTGAGCCATAGGACTGTTTGATACTGCACACATGCCTTTGTTAGTTCGCGTTATGACGGGTAACACTGACCCTGCTCCTGCGCCTGCTGGTAGACACTGTGCTGTAGGTTTGTATTTGCTACCGTTATTGTTTTGGCTGCCAACAGGTGCCCTGCTGCACCTCTGTCAGTATATAGCTACTAGCAAATTTAATAAATGTGTGTTTAACATTGAAAAGCTACTTCTGAATTTTATGAAATAACTTTGGAATGTACTGGATGTGTCAAATTTTTGAGTCAGAAAAGTATTTGCTCGTTCAGCTGTGAGCACTGCTATTTGCCATCTGGGTAGCTTTCAGACAGGACTGCTTCTGATGAATGAAGCCTTTCCACCTCATTTCTGTTGTGTTTCAGATGGTAATTACATCATCTCCCCCCGGCTAAGTATGGTTGCTCCTTCGCAAACTTTGCTCACTTAGATAAGCTTTTCTAATTTTGTTCAGCTTGGAGGAGCAAATTAAACTTTGCGGGAGATGTGTTATGGTTTTTTTTAGTTGTTGGAACGCCTCTAGCATTGTATGTTTAGATGTGTGGAATTGTTAGCTTTTTTCCTCAGTTTTCTGAGTTTTTCAGTGTTCTTGTTGGTTGTGGTTGTACTTTGTCCCATTGGAGATGTACCAGGTGGGCTCTGGCTTTCAGCCCTGGCTGTATCTACGCACATATTCACCCTCTGTTTCCCGACACTGACTTGCATCTCCCACCTGTTTCACGTGTGGCTGGGTTGTGTAAGAGCACGCGGGAAGATGTGTGGGCAGCTTTTGCAACTACCCTGATTTGCTTAACTGCCCTGTGCCAATCTCTGCAACTGCCCCGATTCTATCAGTGTAACTGCATTAATTGTCAATATAGTGCAGTCTCGATACGGTCATTTGTTTTGTTTGGTTATATGTATGTATTTCAAGGTTAACGTAATAGAAGCCTGTCTGTCTCATTTTACTGTTAAATGACTGAAGTTAAAGCAGCATGTGGTTGCCTGGCTTATAGGTAGTATAATTGACCGCCTGAGAATATTGAAAACAAGCGCGATAGTGACAATACTATACATATTTATTAAAAGAAGAAATTAAGTAAAATTTGTTTCACCGCTCTGTATCCTCTGCTTGCTTTTTATACTGCTCACTTGAGAAAGACGAAGGCTCATTACAGTATTCAAGCCGTATGCGGAATGGTTAAAGTCCTCTTTGTGTATCACTGTAGGGCCCTATGAAATCAGTGTTGTTTTTTTTTTTCAAATTCTGTTTTATGTTTTCCTAAAGTCTGTTTTTTTTTTCTTCAGTTATTATTTTTTGGAATTCTGTTTTTCACCAGATAGACCAATTTCACCATCAGAGAGAGTGTGGTATTTATGTTGATGAATAAAATGTCCACTAATTAAATAGAAATAACTTTAAATTAGTTGATGCAATGCTCAATTTTCCTCAGTACTCAAAGTCAGAATAAGTATTGCATAATAATGCAATATAACATTGCACTGTGATGAAGAAAAAAAAAATTTTAACCTCAAATAATACTACTCTGTCTTGTACTCTGTCAAATACTGTGGAATGTGGAATGAACATCACAATCTTGCTGACAATGCCCCCTCCTTGCCAATATTTAAAAAGGGACTATTCTTGAAATTATTAGAACACTATGTATAGCAGTCTCTTAGGACCATCTGTGGTGCAATCTATGTTTGCTGTTATTTCTTTTAATGAGTTTGTTCTTGTTTACCTTTATTTATTATGATTATTTTTTTCTGCAGTCCTGTATTTTATCATTCTCATCTTATTTTCAATTACTTATCCTTTATTTTTCCCATAGGATGTACATTATTTCTTTTCTTGACTAAGCCTTTATAAGGTCAGGGTGAGGCCGCTCTATAAATCCTTTCAGGCTTCAGACCTCACCTGCACATTTTTTTCTCCTTCTTTTTAACTCACTCCTCTTGAGTGATCTCTCTTATGTCTCTCACATGTGCAAATAAATAAATAAATAAATAAATAACTACAGAATAAAATTGTCTCAAAAATAAATAAATTCTACAGAATAAAATTGTCTCTTAAACTACAGTCAAAAAGGCAGACAACAGCTGTACTGACATGCATTATTCTGACTGCCCCTTTCCCAGCTAATGATGTGGTAATGGATTCCAGCTGAAATGGCGATTATGCATAACACAACATTATGTGCGATGATGCAGACTGTAGCTAACTTGCTACCCACAACTACAATGAACTAATGACTGTTTCCATCCAGTCAGTCTGTTGTCATAGCATGTAGCTTGCGAACTGTCAGCAGCTGCAGATACATGAAGTGGACACGTTGGGTTCCTTTGTAACTGTACACATTTACTGTCATTTAATGAATAAAGCGTGATAACTTCGCTGCTTTAATATTTACAGTCATTATCGCTGGAGCACCTATTGTTAACCGCCACACAGGACGTAACTTATCTGACGCCATCAAATTTACTGGAGATAAATGAGTAGCTCGGTTTCTGTTATACCCAGTCAAATGCCAGCGCTCTAAAGTTGCTATGGTTAGAGGTTGATTAGCGGATGAATTTCGAACCACCGAAATACTTGCGCGGTTCCACAGTTTTAATCAATACCTGTCAGCAAATCAGAAAAGGGTATTCACCTAGACCATGGTGTGTGTGTGTGTAATGTGTGTGTATGTGTAATGGAGGGCGCTGTGTATGTGTATATATATATATACACAGCGCCCTCCATCATAGGCACCCCTGGTTAAGATGTGTTAAAAACCTTAAAATAAAAAAAAATTTTATTGCAGAAGCATACTCTCACACTGAAAATTGTAGAAAAATGTAAGCTTCAACTCAAGTGAATTTTAAGGGAAAAAAAATCCCTGACTAAGAAATAATTATTTTTCATAAAATCACCTGTTCCATAATTATTGGCCCCCTTAACAATTCCTAGGAATTAAATGTAATTGAAGTATTTCTGTCATTTCTACAGTAGTTCACAAAGTTGATCAGAGTATCTAGGAACATTTAATTAGTAATTCATCACTTCCTGTTTCCCTGGGGTATAAATATGACATGACACAGAGGCCATTTCTCTTATCCACTCTTCAACATGGGAAAGACAAAGGAACACACCATTCAAGTAAGGCAGATGTATGTCGACCTTAACAAGTCAGGCAATGGCTACAAGAAAATAGCCACTCGCCTACACCTGCCCATATAAACAAAACTGGAACAGTGGTAAACAAGCCTGGACGAGGACGCAAGGTTATTTTGCCGCCACGCACAGTGAGGAGGATGCTAAGAGAAATAAAAAGATCTCCAAAACTCACTGATAAAGAATTGCAACAAATAGTACCATCTTGGGGTCACAAAGTCTCCAAAACAACCATCAGGCGCTATCTACATGCCAACAAGCTGCTCAAACAGGCATGCACGGAAAAAACCTTTTGTCAGTCACAATCATAAACGCTGGAGTTTGGCAAGAAACACTAAGTGGGTCTGGCGGAACACAAAAGATGAGTATGCAGAAAAGCACCTCATGCCCCCTGTGAGGTATGGGGGAGGATCAGTGATGCTGTGGGCCTGTTTCTCTTCCAGAGGCTCTGGGAACCTTGTTAGGGTGCATAGCATCATGAACGGTTTGAAATACCAGGGCTTTTTAAATCAAAATCTGGTGGCCTCAGCCCGAAAGCTGAGGATGGGTCGTCACTTTCAGCACGATAATGACCCTAAACATGTGGCCAAATCTACACAGAAATGGTTCACCAGACACCGAATCAAGCTCCTCCCATGGCCATCTCAGTCCCCAGACCTCAACCCCATTGAAAACCTGTGGAGTGAGCTGAAGAGGAGAGTGCAGAGGAGAGGACCCAGGTCGCTGGATGATTTAGAGAGATTGTGCAAAGAGTAATGGTCGAAGATCCCTCTTTTTGTATTCTCCCATCTTCTGAAAGATTATAGGAGAGGATTAGTTGCTGTTTTGTTGGCAAAAGGGGGTTATTCAAAGTATCAACATCAGGGGTGCTATTAATTGTGGCACACATGATTTGATGTAAAAGAATTATTTCTTAATGTGGGATTTCTTTCCCACTGAATAAATGCACTTGAATTAAAGGTTGGATTTTCCTATTTTTTTCATTGTCGTCCTATGTTATTTCAAACAAAACTGAATTTATTAGAAGCTAAAGAACACATCTTGACTAGGGGTGCCAATAATTATGGAGTATATGCATATATATACATATATATGTGTGTGTGTGTGTGTATATATATATATATATATATATATATATATATATATATATATATATATGTGTATATATGTGTATATGTATGTATATGTGTATATGTATGTTTATGTGTATATGTATGTTTATGTGTATATGTATGTATATGTGTATATGTACATACATACATATGAATGTATGAGAGCAGCAGTGATGACACTCAGTTTCCCCAGGGATCAACAGTTGTCTGATTCCGATGCATCAGCTATGATTACATTTTTTTTTTTCTTTTTCTTTTTTTTTTTAAGAAACGTTTGTTCAGCAATCCCAATACTATGTATGTATACATGCATACTACGACAAAATGCTCTTCAGTAATGTTTAAACATGAACAAACTGACACAAAGATGCATCAGCTATTATTTCACCACTGGGGGACAACGTTACTTCATGATTTGCTTGCACACAATTCACTAAGTAGACTGTGAAAAGAGACAATGTAGGCTATTTAATGGTTATATAAGTTGTTAAGTTAACATAAGATGATCAATGATGAGGCTTAGGACCCTGCAATCCCTGGTATCAGTGGTCTCGTCTATAACAACGAAAAACTGCAGTGAGAACTGCCTTTGATCTAATGAATAACCTATATGAAAGAGAAAGTTTTGGATGTATTTTGTTGAATCGTATTTGTCTTGAAACTCCGGTTAGTCTAAGTAGTTTGAAACTCCAATGTCTGAACCCTTTTGGTTGTGGGAGAAAGACTCCGGTTAATGCAGTTTGCCTTTGCCCTGGATTCAGTGGTTTGTCATGTTAAGATTTGATCGTTTCTCTGCTGAATCCGGAGGATGAAGGTCTGGGTTAAGAATTGAGAATGACTCTTCTGAAACCAGTAGGCGAGGAATTTGGGTAAGACTTAAAGCCTCTGGAAACTTGTCTTGACATAGTGAGAATTTACGTATAAGATCAAAGTTGGGTGTCTCATGAAGCATCTACAAAAAACTGAAGGAAAATTAATATTCATAACGATTAGAAAACCTAGTTCAAAAACGGCTTATTCAGTCCATTTCTCAAGACAGTGTGGGTGTGGCGCATCGCGGTGTGACTGGCCACTCCCTCGATTTGAGTGACATCTCACTGGCTCCATGAGCATTGATCACAGCAATGGCGCATGGGTCAGTCCAGTCTCCAGCCCCATATGTTTGAGCCGTCTGACTCAAGCCGCTTGCACACTGGACTAGAAACAAATTTTTCACATGACAGATAACATTCAAAGTTGACGCGAAGGGTTGAATACACGCACGTGTTCACGTCTTCGCATTGACCTTGAACGTAATTTGTCGTGAGAAAAATTTGTTTCGTGTCCAGTGTGCAAAGTGAAGTATCCATTTTTATTGCTTTGTCCAGTGAGATACGAGTGGGATTACAGAAACCATGAACGCGCACTTCAGTCATGACGAACATTTGCTTTTTTCTGACGTGTACAACGATGCTGGATTTGTTCTTTTGAGTGTGTTCAATAGCTGACATCAAGCTAAACAAAAAAAATGCTATGGCATCAGCAAAATGGCGTGGCTAATGACACAAAAAAAAAGCATAATTTGCTCTGTCACTGGTCAACAATTGGCTGTCTGTCCGATGATGGAAAACGGGCCCTGTTGCTCACCGACCCAGCTTGCAGCAGCGGCAAATGACAACTGTACTTCAAGGGCGCGATATCCGTCATAGCATGCACGGAACAGATCCTGAGCATCCCAAACTCGATGTGTGATGAGGGTCTTATGCTGCGTTCATACCGCTTTGTTGAATATGGTGAGATTTTTACCGGTTGCGAAAAAGACACGCATGGAGAGCTTTCATTTGTTGCCAGTCTGTCACGGGCGACATCTTGGGCGATAATAAAGAAAATATTCAGTTAACTTCCCAATGACAAAACGACAGAAACATTGTGATATTGAAATACAAAAAACTCTGAGACATAAAGGTTAATAAGAAGTTGCTCCTTTCCATATTTGATGAAAAGAAAATGAAAATAAACATTCTTTCTGTTTAGCTCACGATGTGCTGGTCTGGCCTCAATTTCAAAAAGATTGATCCGCTGAATTAATCACCAGTTCAATGCTTGTGATCACAGGTTGTAAGGTGATTTGAGCTCAAGTCACTGCTTGTGTTCTCAGAAACACCATTTTTACAAGCTAGTTTGAACGCAGCAGAAGACATTCCAGCCAGAGCAGAAGTACCATTCCACGCTAAGTGAGAAACGTATGCGAAAACACGTCGGCACAGACAAATATGGAGACAGACGGATGGACAGATAGATAAATTGAACCAAATGTAGTTGGGTAATCAATCGCAAGACAGGCTACTTTGGGACGATGTTTCTTGGGCTCCAAAGAAGCTAACCTGGGTGGAGCAGAGAGCTTTTATTTTTTCAGTTAGGGGTGGGACAAATGACTGAGTTTTTTTTTTTTTCATTGGTTTGGCTTATTACATAATAACCCACTTAGAAAACCGCGCCCAGCTGAATCGCAGTAAGAGGATAGGAGCTAAAAATTTTATGACACAATCTTGGATTTGAATTGGACATAATTTCTAATATTTTAGTATGTTTACTATTATGAGCCTACAACCCCAAATAACGTAGTTCAAAGGTTTTTGTGGAATTGGGTTTTCGGAGGCTTTAATAGTGACTCCTCTGAATTTTGAGGATTACTGACTCTGTCAAGATTTGAGAATGACTCTTCTGAATCCAGAGGATGAGTGGCTCGGTTGAGATTTGAGAATGACTCCTCTGAAACCAGTTGTGGTTGGCAGCAGTTTTTAGAGCAGTTTTAGTGCTTTAAGAAAAAGTTGTAACATACCTGCATAAAAACCTAGCATTCTTCATTTTTCATTAACACCTATTTGCGCCTTTCAATTCAAGCTCCTTGAAGAGTAGCAAATACCGACTGGCATCAGTATCAAACGGCATTGTGGATCATGTCATTTTCAGTTTGTGTAGGTCAGATGGCTTGAGCTTGTACTTCATTACCCCCTCAGTAATACCTGTGGTATGGCTGTGCTGGATTTTAGCCAAGTGCTTCTGGCAGCTCTCTGTTTGAGAGGCTGAGGAAATGGAGACCCTGGAGCCACAGCCCTTTTTCATCTGTCTCACTGACCGCTTCTTTCCATGGTTAATATCTGCCTTTGTTATATCAGACCACTGCGTGTTAACAGCACTCCTGAGCAGATGCTCTAACGCATACATTAGTGTCTTCATGTTGCTCTTAACATTGCCTGCCTCTCGGCCTCTTATTTCTTCTGCGTTTGAGGGGCTGGTAGAAGTGGTTAAAAGCTACTTGATATGTAAGCAGCGAGAGGCTCTGCACTTTAGATAGCCTAACGCTAGAAGCGTCTGCTAAATACCTTAATGTTGCTTTACCCGCAGGCTGACTTTCATATTATGTGCAGCTGTCTGTTCCGCACTTCTGTAGAGGGTATAAAGATGTTATCCGGAGCTCTTGAGGTCTTGAGCTTTGCCAGTGGATGTGCAGGCTGCACGCCAGCCGAGAGCTTGTGGTCTATATTTCTGTGGGAGTCTGTTTGCCCACACAGTCAGACACGCTGTCGACTGTTGTATACTTCGGCGTAGTTTATATAGTTAGCGTGATTTTCATTTTGTGTGGCATTGGCGAAAGGGCGGCGCATTAGTACTTGTGCTAGTTGCACAGCCTCCACGGGTAACTTAATATACTGTAATGCTCTACAAAATTTATCATCATTTATTGACAATGTATGCTAGTGTTCTCAAACACTTTGGAAAGCTTTCAATCAAAGGCTCCATTTTTTGAAATTTTAACAGGCCTACCAAAGGAAACAGTCAAGCTGTGACAAAAGTTTGTCAGATGTCTACCTTTTTTTCAAATAACCTGCAACACAAAATGGAAAACATACCACATTCCGGTAAAACTTCACACCACAACACTGTAAAGTCGATACATTTCTAGTTTTACGTTTGGCCGCGCTGCCTGCGAACAATTAACATGTCCCGTTCCATAGGCTTCGCTTAAACAGCGTGTTTTCCACCCCCTCTGTAGGCTATTTAGTCGCTCAAAAGTAACCAAAATCGAGCTATGAATTAAATTTTTAAGTTAATCTTAATCAATGATCAAATAAATAATGTGTTTTCCCGAATGTGTTGGCAAAGTCTTCGCTGAATTTATCCATTGCGTGCGATGCGAAAAAAAATTTCTCACTTTCATGTTCGATAGCCTATGCTCCACAAAATGTTTTCCACTTTACGTATGTTTTAAAACGCTTAAAAACCAGGACCATCTTAAAATGCTTTTATTTTTAAGAAATCTTTTTAATGATGTGTATGAACTCTACGAGAGGTGGAATGCAGAGGTCTGCCATTTATTCAGATTATTAACACGGTAGCCTGGTTAGGTCTGTTTGCTTCTCATCACCTCTTCTTTATCATTAGGCCACATTTTTGTTTTGATTGGTCAGTTGGCTGGATAAATGGCTTGATTGCACGTTAGGCAAAGTACACGGGAATTGATTTAAGGTAAGCTAATTATGCCCAGGCGATGGAGTGTGTCCAACCTCGGTGGTAATTACCGGATTTCAAATCTGTTTTCTTCCCAGAACATTTCAAATGACTGCATTAGGTATGTGTCATAGAAAAGGTAATAAGCAAGCTCGTCTGTCTGCCTCATAGTGGCAGTTACTTTTATTGCGCTTAAAATAATAGCGATTTATCGATCGCGACAACCCTATTCCCAGCCCTGGTGATTTTTGTGTAGTGTTGCTCTTCCGGTCATACGTGAGCACATGCAGTTTGTTTCTCTGTGGATGTGGATACAGCTCTTTTTACCCTTATGTAACTGCTCTCCGAAAGCACTGAAGAGCTCTTGAGTTTTTGGGAGCGGTGTGCCTGTGCCTGTGGTGTGTATTTACATTTGTGTTGGAGAGCAGACTTGAAAGGTTAATTAAATAACATGAATAGGTTTAGGGACCTGATTCAGTTCCCTCTTGAATTAAAGTACATTTTTAGACCTCCAAAATTGCTCAGAATTATACAGTCCTTCACCCTCAGCTTGATGCATGTTTATGTACAACTGTTGTAAAATGTGGAACCCCATCTGCTTTTTGTCCGACTTAGGCTATATTGCAGATTTCTGTCCATCTTTTGTCAGATGATGTATGTAAGCACTAGTCTTATGAGCACAGAAACTGTTAGGTTGAATGAGTGATTGGTTATGATGTGCTGGCTCTCGTTAGCTGAAATTGCTGTGTTAATGTGTTACTTTGTAGAATTGTACCTGTAATTTGAATGTTAATGTGGGTTTAAAATGGTCGTCGAGTTTAAAGTTCTGTTTTTCTATTGTGATGTGCTCATTTTAACCATGACCCATTTGTGGTTTTTTTTTTAAACCAGGATGTGAGTAATTTGTTAAGATTGACCATCAGAACTTACTCAACTCAACTTTATGTTCAGTTTTCATGTTGCCCTCTGCACCTCCTGTTTTTCGTATTACGGAGGCTAAAATAATGTCTCCGCGGGCTCACAGCCCTCGATGGGCCAGGGGAGGGGCTTTTGGGCTCTGATTAAGCTGTGAAACTGGCCTGAGGTAGCGAGCGGAGCGATCTGCTCGACATGGAGCTTTTACGCGTGGCCAGCTATGTCTGAGGTCATGGGGCTTATAATGGCTTCCCTTCTGTTAGAGCATATGCGCTAGCATATTTAACATAGCCCAGGCAGTCTGCTCAGTTCCAGGCTGTTACTGGCTTGTGCGTGCGTGCCGTGCCATGCCGTGCCGTGAGTTTACACGACGTGTCATACCGGTGTGCTTGTGTTTTTCAGTCAGTACTCGTTTGTGTGTGTTTGCTCATTACTCCATTCTGTGTTCTTACAGGCAGAATCAGGCTATGGCTCAGAGTCCAGTCTCCGTCGCCATGGCTCCATGCTGTCACTCACGTCAGCCGCCAGCGGCTACTCCGCCACCTCAACGTCATCCTTCAAGGTGAGGGCCCGATTTTACATGCAAAGCTTGTGCACTGTCACCCTCTGCTTTCTCAAGTTAAGGCCACAGGAAAAACGATCAATCCAAATGTAGCATTTTTGTATATTTTATATATTTTATATTTTTGGCATAGTTTTTCAGTGCTTTGTTTCTAAGATCATTTTGAAATTCATTCATTTAATTCATCATTTCTTCACAATGTGAAAATGTGACTGATCATTTTTCCATTGTGGTCTTCAAGCATTTAGGAAGGCAGAGTTTCCCATACAAATGCACATTATATCACCATTTTCAGTTCATTTCCCTGAAAATGACTGGACAGGCTGTGCATGTAGTGCATATTCAAATATGAGCCCGAAAAACAAGTAGATATGCACCAGTCTGCTAAATTAACTGCTTTTGTTTGTTTTGCCAGAAAGGACACAGTTTACGCGAGAAGCTCGCTGAAATGGAGACGTTCCGGGACATTCTCTGCAGGCAGGTGGACACACTGCAGAAGTACTTTGATGCCTGTGCTGACAATGTCTCCAAAGATGAGTTCCAGAGGGACAAAGGTGGGCTTCATTTCTCCATCACGACCCGTCGAACAAACTTATTCATACCTGAGATGCCATGAGGCAAGATGGGTATTGCTTTCTGTAAACATTAATGCTAGCTATATAAAACTCGTCGGAACTATAGATAAATATCCGTTATTTTTTTTTTATCTCTTTTTGGTCCTGTGTTCTATGTGTCCTGCAAAATGTGTTGAAGCAGATTTTTTTGAGGCTATGGGAGCTCCAGCCAGTATCCCATTAAATGCGCTGCAATCATAAAAACAACATTATTGGAATTTTGGCCAAGTGGGTGAGGAAAAGGGTTTGCCGGAGAGAGTCTTCATATGCAGTTTTATTCCTTCTCCCTGTACTATAAACTGGACAAAAAGCACCTGCAGCACTGCGTTGAGCTCTGAGGGTAATGAATCCGCCCGGCAGGACGAGCGCGTTTAGAGAATGCGAGAAAGCACGCCGCTGCCCACTCCGCCTGCAGCAGTGCAGAATGCGTCCAGTCATCGCCTCGCTCGGGCGGATTCTTCGTTCCTGGCAGCGCGGTCCTCTCACTCAGCACAGACACGGCGTTGATGTGGAGGAAGAATCGGCCGTTTCTTTTGTCAGGCTCATTTTTTTTCCCTCCCTCTCCTGCCTTTAAGAAGAAGCGCAGCTTTTGTTTACTGTCGCCTGACTGGAGCGACCGGTCCGCAGGTCCGGGGAGTGAGCAGGGGAGCCGGTGCCGATCTCTGACGGCCGTGACCCCGGCCTGACGCTCAACCCGCGGGCGTGCGAGGACTAAAAGTCTGCTCTCTCCCCCTCTCTCAGTGGTGGAAGACGATGAAGATGACTTCCCCAGCACACGCGCTGACGGAGAGTTCCTGCACAACAACAATGGCAGTAAGGAGAGATGTAAGTATGAGCACTGGAGTGTCAGAGGCACGCCTTTGTACACTGCAGTCTGTTACTACTGGGTACTAGTTTTGTTTTTGATTTTTAGCTTTGCAGCACAGAACACTGAATTTGGGAACAAACAATGCAGCTTAATTGGAGACTGCTTTAATTTATGGGGGATTGTAGTGTCACTGTCTGGCCTACAGAGGACGCTGAATATTTACCTTGTGTTTTTGGGCAGTTACCTTAACCCCTTTGCGCAGAATAATAATACCTATTTTTTCCTCTATGTGCATGAGCCTATTTAGGCTTTATAACTCCGCATTTGTGTCACAGAGACTCTGGAAAATTATTCCAGTGAAGCAAGACATTTGGAAATTCAATTACAGAATTATTTTGGAATTTAAATTTTGGAATTTACAGATGCCAGCGTCTATATCTGCGTAAAGGGGTTAAGCTTCAGTATTCTTTCCAGCATTTACAAGTACTAATGAGAGGATGCCTTTGTAACTGCAGACGAACCTCTCTGAATGATTGCTTGGTTGAGTCTGGTTGACTGTGCAGTATGGATACGAGTCTCCAGTTGAGTGTGTGCATGTAGGCTTGCTCAGGTGGCTTCGAGTGGGCGGGTGCTCCGGTGATGATCTGACGAACGTGCCGTTTCCCTCCAGTGTTTCAGTCTCTGAGCCCCAAAGGGATCAATGGGATTGATTTCAAAGGGGAGGCGATCACATTCAAGGCCACCACTGCGGGGATCCTGGCTACTCTGTCCCACTGCATCGAGCTGATGGTGAAGAGGGAGGACAGCTGGCAGAAGAGAGTGGATAAGGTAGGGTCTGAGGAAGCCCAGCGGGGCCCGTTATGGGATCATGCAACAGAGCCCGACCATCAACAGTGCAGCACAGTCCTACACCTCACGCCAAACAGAACACTAACTAAGCTCTGTTCACGGGCCGAAGAGATTGTATTATTCTTGAAGCTTGACTGTGACAAAGGGTTTGAAAGTTGGATTGTGTGTGGCATTGGGGGAACGCGGTGACGCAGTGGTTAAGCATGCTTGACTTGGGATCGAGTTTGCCACGGCAACGTCCTTGCCATGGCCTTCGCGGTGTGTTCTTGGGCAAAACACTTCACTCCTACAGTGCCCCACACCACCTGGGTGTATAACTGGGTACCAGCAAATAGTCAGGGGAACTTGACGAAGAGCGGGGGTGGGGGAGAGGGTGTTGTGTGATGGACTAGAATCCTGTCCAGGCGGAGTAGTAATACTCCTAATCGCTTCATGCGACAGGAACCGGTGAAGCACCGGCTTGATAAGCCACATGGCCTCGGGGCAGACTTAAGGATGCATTATCATCAGATGAGCTGGAAGAGAAGGGGTTAAGACCTGAAGTGCTGTTGTAAACACGCTGCTGGGCCTGCCTTCAAATTTCAGACTTCAGTTCGATAATTTGGAATTGCGATTAGTAGTTTCCATGGTGATGTAAAATTGGAGTAATAAAAGATTGCTCACGGATCCTTTGTTCTCTGATGATTGCTCCTCTGAGATTTTAATAGGAGGGTGATGCCATCCATGGGGGATCTGGCCTGCAGCGGAAGAGCGTTCTGTGTTCACAAGAACAAACGTCTCTCACGGGTTTCTTCAGAACCTCTCAGTCCAGTTATTTCGCTTACCTGTAGTTCTATTTCCTTGTCTCCTATAACTGCATGTCTTTAGACCTGGTGTGAAATGAATATCAACTCTGAGTTTGGAAGCAGTGGTATGGTCAGATTAGAGGGATGCTGAAGTCAAAGTGGTTCATTTATACTTGTGGAAGTGCTTTAGCGAAATGCTAATTTATTTTGTTCATGGAGAGTGGTCCATCTAGTCAGTGATATTTTGTGACCTCACACTGATTGGAATGGGTGATTGGCTCGTGTGAGGGCCTCCGATCTGACCTGTGTGTTCTCTTCACTCCTGATATTATTTTTCTAGCTCTTTCTGGTTTGAGGCGCAAAATGGCGACTGGAGTTTTGAGATCCATTTTGGCTCAGAGACTGTGTTTGCACAAAGGCAAGGTTCAAGCGTTGCAGACCAAGGGCAGGCACACAACTCATTTTGTTGTATTCCTGCACGTATTCCTGGCAGCACATTTAGATTTGACAGAGCTTGATTCATAAGGCAGTCCTGTGTGGACCTTGAGGGCATGTTTGGCCCTGCACCTTGTGAACATCATCAGGAGGTGTATATTTTACACCGGGAGTCTCAAACTCCAATCTTTATGTGTTGCAGTCTCTGTTGGTTTTTGTGATTTCCTTTCAAGTAGCTGCTGAATTGGGCCTCACGTCCAAGTTATGGCGACTCTTCCATAGATCAACAGCCAGCAGAAATGGGCAGCTCTCCAGGACCTGACTTGTTGAGATCTCTGTTCTAGATCATTCGCGAAGAGCTACTGTTGTCCTAATAGTTTGCTGTTTCTTTTATTATGTGTTTGCTGAGTGATGCGGTGTGACTAATGAGTGTTCTCTGCTCTGTGTGTGTGTGTGTGTGTGTGTGTGTGTGCGTGTGCGCGTGTGTGTGTGTGTTTAGGAAATGGAGAAGAGGCGACGGATGGAGGAAGCCTGTAAGAGTGCCATGACAGAGCTGAAAAAGAAGTCTCACTTCGGAGGCCCTGATTATGAGGTATGGGGGCGGCCCCCCGATCTATTTTCCTCTGGGGTTGCGATAACCTTTATCCAAGAGCTGCTGCAGTCATCATGCTTCTGGACTTACTAGCTTTTTTCAGTTGTTGTAAATGGAGACCTTTTTTTCATGGCAGTGGTCATGATACTTTTTAGATTGCCGATGAACATTTGCAGTCTTTGGCTTGATGCATTTGTTCACATGAAGTGATTTTGCTGTTACAGGAAGGGCCCAACAGCCTAATTAATGAGGACGAGTTTTTTGATGCTGTTGAAGCAGCCCTTGACAGACAAGACAAGATAGAAGAGCAGGTAATGTCAAATCCCAACATTTTCTTGATTTCAGAACAAACTATTGCAGTATTGGTTCAGTTCCTACTTGAGCAGTATTTCGTTTGCATATTTCTTGATTTCTCGATTTTTTTAATTTTTTTTTTTCTCACCCCCCCCTTCTACCTAAAAACCAAAAACTCCACATTGCTCTACCTTGGATCCTCAGCAATACACCCACCAAGTTTGAAGTCAATCTGGCGATGGACATCGAACATAAGGGCTAATTATTTGCTGCATTGTGGCTGGGCCTTGGGCCTCAGTGTTCACTTTAGAACCGCAAACAAGACAGGCTTCTTGTGAGAGACATTTCTGGGGTCTTTTCAGCCCTCTGGGATACTGTCGAAGGCGAGCGCCATTAGTGCCGTTTGTGTGGAACTTCGAGGATTTGTTATGAAGTGGGATGGATCTGCGCACAGTGCAGTACTTCTCTCACTGCGCCCTTTGGGCCACTGCCACTCATCGCTCTTATGGAAGCCGCACTTGAGTAAGGCCTCTCTCCTAATGTCCCTGCAGTCTCATGCAGAGAAGTCCCGGGTCCACCGGAGCAGCCCCCTTCCCTCGGGAGACGCCTACTCCGTTATCGGCACGCACAGATTTGCCCAGAAGGTAAGGCCTCCATCCAGATCGGCAGGATTTCTGCAGCATAACAGAGTTTGCGGAGTATTTGGAGGGATAGGTACTGTCTGTGTGATTGAGTCATGAGAGCCGGTGGGCGATGAGGATCAGCAATGTCACCGTGGAAAAGGTGCCATTGATGCTGTGCGCTTGTGTGGGAAGTGTGGTAACTGAGCTTCCGGGCTCATATTTTCCCTGGTGTTTTCTGACTATGGCCTGATCCCCTCCAGTGTAGCCATAATCTCTGCTGACGCTCACATATTTGGTGCACAAGTATTTACTCAGAGCGCCACCGTTCTCCTGCTGAACCGTGTGCCCAGTGTCCAGCCCTGTCCTTTTCTGCACAAACACATGCAGCGTATGTCTGCCCTCCATTTAACCCTTTTCTGAACGCACTCGGACCGTTCGGACTCGGACCGCACTCGGAACGCACTCGGACCATCCATCAACCGTTTTGCATTAATCTCCTCCAGTGAACCACTTAGTTAATTTCAATTCTGTTCAGTCTGAATGTTGTCTTATTTCTTCAAGACAACATTAGGGTAAAGGAGCTTTCCAGTACAGCTTGTAAAGACAAGAAATAGTTGTGAGTGTTGTGCTGGGATAAGATTATGTTCAATTTGTAACCTCTTCATGCTGAAACTGGAGCTTTGCTACAGCCCTCTTGTACAAATCAATACCAGGATCAAAGCTTTTAGGATCATTACTGCCAGTAGTGTCTGATTGGTGTGGGGTTATCTGATAAATGAATAAAATTGACGTTGTTAAGGAGTGTGTTGAGGAAATGGCTCCCTTGTAAATGTTTGTGGAATTCCTTTGTATAGATGCTGTCACACCGGACGCGAAATGAACTTTTCGCACGACCGATTATAAGGTCAAATTCCGCTGGTAGATTATGCCAGCTGAAAGTGGGAAGTGTCTTGTATGGAATGGTTGAGAAAGGGTTCGGAAACTGATTTCTCTGACCTAAAACTTCATTCTGGGGGCATGAGCTGCTCGTGGAGTACTGTTACCAGTAGTGTGTGTGAGTTAAGACTTTGAATGCTTATTTCTAGGTTTACTGTTCGAATTTTAAGTTGGGATGCAAAGCCCCTTGCAGGAGGGCCTGGAACCGGAAGCCGTGCCCAGTTCGGGGGGAGATGATGTGACGCGGTGGCTCTTTTCTCTTGCAGGTGGAGGAGATGGTGCAGAATCACATGACCTACTCCCTGCAGGATGTGGGCGGCGATGCCAACTGGCAGCTGGTGGTGGAGGAGGGTGAGATGAAGGTGAGGGGAGCCGGGCTCCGCGGTCACGTGACCTGCTGTTACATGCTCGTGGATGGAGGGTGGCGTGTTTGGCAGATGTAAGCAGGAGAGTGAAGAGTGCTGAGGATATTGGCTTCTGAAGTGGTCCTCTCAATCGGTCTGAGGCGCAGTGAGTCGTCCTCAGCGTCACTAAAGTCATTCATCTACAGCTGCACTGCTTTTCTCTTCCATGTGGAGGAGGAGTTCCCCATTCCGCATGCAGCTGCTTTAGATGATCATCAACGATAACGGAAACTGGCCTGTAAAGTGCGCGTTTGAGGGAGACGATGCTGCAGCAGGGGCAAGAGGGGCTTTTTCCACTCAAGCCATTTTTTAAATTTTATTTTATTTTATTTATTTATCTTATTTATCTTTTTCTTTTTCTTACTTTTTACCTCCTGGCTAAAGAAGTGTGCTAATCAGCTAAACCAAGTCATAATTATAGAACGTCATGACAGGTTTTCTTCATGAACGTGGATTTTACACCCATATCTGACTATGGTGCTATAGTGAAACTAGCTTGCTTATAATCATCCATTTGTACGTTACCCTGCATTTTTAGTTGCCGAAATTAGGCAACTCTGTTACTCTGCTCCGTTATAGTGTTTGTTTTTCTGTTTATTTGTCTCTACAGGTCGCTCTTTCAACTTTGTTACTTTCTTTCATGGGTTATCTTATTTGGGAGGATACTGGCCAGAGACTAGTTTTTGCTTAGACCAGGTGAAAGGTCAAGGTCACAAAAAATGTAGGAAAAACACATTGGTTCATAACTTCGGTTCTTACCGAGATGGAGACTTCAAACCAATGCCGTTCTGTTCGTGAAGTTAATGCGGTCCGAGTGATTTTGGGTTGGGATGATGTTGCACTAACACAAGTATGTGAAAATGACATCATAATGTGGCGTAAATTTTTGACTGTGACAAAAATTATTTTTGTCAGCTCTTATTTAGCCCATCAGTTGAGTTGCTCACACACAAGGTTTCAGCCTCATTAGTCAAAGACTTATGATGTAATTGATGTTTTTCTGACATAAGTTTTGAAAATCGTAAAAATTGCCTCATTTTCCAACATCCTGTACATCCTTTGGTTTTTGAGTCAGTTCAATGGGATTATATAATCTCATAAAAGATAAAAATATTGATGTTTCTCCAAATTTTCAGACCTGAAAGGTAAAGGTGAATGTCAAGGTCAGACAAAAGATCAAAAGCACATTTTGGCGAGTAATTTTGATCCTATTCAGTCTGAAGACGTCAAACCAATGCCTTTCTATTTGTGAAGCTAATGCAGTCCTTGTAATTTGTCTGAATTTTGGCAACTCTCTGTTCTATTATGGATCTTTCCTCTTTGTGTCACTTGACGACACTCGTGTGCTTTCTGTTTATCTTGTCGTACAGTTTTGATCAGTATGAGGACTGTAGCATAATGAAGGTCATTCACTGTACTAGTGTGTGACCTGGAAACGCTGATGTGAAGCTGTTGGTGTATCTCAGGTGTACAGGAGGGAGGTTGAGGAGAACGGGATTGTCCTGGACCCTCTGAAAGCCACCCACGCTGTCAAAGGAGTGACCGGCCACGAAGTGTGCCACTACTTCTGGGACACGGATGTGCGGAACGACTGGGAGAGTGAGTGCAGCCCCTCTTCTCCATTTCATTTTATTTCAAATTTCTTGGTATGATTAAGTTTTATGTCATCTAGTAGCTGAACTATGATCATTTCTTTCTGGGTCACGTTTTGCTCAGGCCTTGAGCTGTACGCCCCTAAACTCTGGAACACTTCCTCCCTGCACTCACTCCATGGACTCACTTTCCTCATTCAAATTACCATGCAAGACCCACTTTCTCAGACGAGCAGATGAATTTGGCACTAACCATCTGCGCCCTCCCATGTCTTAACGTATCCACTTTAATGCTTTCACACTTTTCTAACTCCAAATATGAATATATGTTCATACTCAAGAGACCGAGTGGGTTCATTCATGACCCCTGACAAATATTTTTATGTACCATCTTGATATTTTAAATCAGAAAAATGTTTTCTTGCATGCTTTTGTCAAGCTATTCCTCTAACAGCTTTTCATAGGTTTTTAGACCAAGTGTGAACCATTGGCGTGGCAAGGAGAACTGAAAGATGTGTGGAGTGATTTATGGCCCTAGAGATGCAGGATTGTTTTTGAGTGTGTTTGAGATGAATAAAACGCACTCGTAACCTCCATTTCTCATACAAAGCTAATTATTATTATTTCCTAGAGGAGATGGAAAATGTGCACCCAGAGGGGCCGCATGCTATCCATCAAATGGAAAAAAAGAACTAATCTGTTAATCCCGTGGGCAGATCGCACTATTAGTCGTTGGGGTAAAATTGGAGACAGACAGACACATGCCAAGAAAAGAATTTTGTTTGACAGACAGACAGACAACCCTTGACAGGGGTAAAGTGGCTGTAAATCATGTTATTCTGGATCTGATCGGCAAAGTGTACAGCAAAACATAATAATTCAATGAATAAAAATTGACCATCATAATAAAATCAGTGCCCATGAGGTTGAAAAACATGCATATTTTCTGGGGTCATTGATAATGTCACACAACTTTTAATTATTCTTGGCAGACACAAAAAAATTTATCAAAGCCTTTAATTAATTACATTAGACTATTTCATTATATTTGTTATGCAGAAATGAAACTTTGTCTATATGATGAACATAAAAATATTCATTAAACGCAAGTATTTTTGCATAATACAATGTGGCACTGGGTCATTTTAGTTGTTAATAGACTTGGTTGTTGCTTGAGGGTTAAAGTTCAACTTGTAATAAGAATTTGTCACCTTTAAGATATTGGCCTTGCAAGAGGCAGATGGGGGGAGTAGAACGTAAATGGAAAGACAATAAAGTCGAATTTGTTCCAAACTTTTTGTAGAACAAGTGCTAACTGTGCTAACTCTGATTTGTTTTTCAGCGACCATTGAGAACTTCAATGTTGTGGAAACGTTATCTGACAACGCGATAATTGTTTATCAGACACACAAGGTAACGCGCGTATACATTTCCTTCAGTCAGTTTAAATGTCCTGCACATGCATTTCCCATCATAAAGGGATTCTATAGGAGCCAAGCAAATTGAGTTCAGAGGTGATAGAAATGGGCTCTGTAGCACTGATGATGCTCCACACTATTTTAGGTCTGCGTAGAGGTTCCAAGTGTAGGGGTCTCATAAACTGTGTGAAGGCACAGAAAAGATGTATATGCCACTTTCTCCTCAGATTTTGGTTTTAGACATTTTGACATTAAAAACATGCAAAATTAATACTTTTATGCATATATGTACAATTCCAGTTTGATTGTGATCAAGAAAAAGTTGCTCACAATTTTTGCAATATTTTTTACTATTTGCATGTTTAATTTATTCATTTTCTTTCGTGTACACACTATTGAAGTGTAAAACCTACAGGAAGTGCACACATCAGGACAGTCTTTGATTGACAGCTGTGGTTTGCTTTGTAGAGGGTATGGCCCGCCTCGCAGAGGGACGTCCTCTACTTGTCCGCAATCCGGAAAATCCTGGCCAACAATGAGAACGACCCCGACACATGGTTGGTGTGCAACTTCTCTGTGGATCACGAAGATGCCTCGGTAAGCCTGTGTTCTCATCGCTCTTACTTATTTGCTGAACTAACTGTTAGCCTGTCATCGGAACTAGTGGGGATGTAGATCAGTTTCTGGGGTGAGGTGATGTGCTGTGATTGGAGAAGAGCCGACAGAGACTTTGACTCACTAGCTCATGTTCTTTTTGCGTGCCATCACACAGCCCAGCAACAGATGCGTCCGTGCCAAAATTAACATTGCCATGATCTGCCAGACCCTGGTCAGCCCACCAGAGGGCGACAAAGAGCTGAGCAGAGACAACATCCTGTGTAAAATCACCTACGTCGCCAACGGTGAGCAGCAGTTCCACTGCGGTGCGATGCCGCGGGGGGTTTCCAGAGTACGAGGTTTTCTGCAAACAACCCGAGCTAGTTGAGCGCAGTGTCACTTGGTTAACATGGTCCTCTTGTCCCACTGTCTGCAGTGAACCCAGGGGGCTGGGCACCGGCCTCGGTCCTCCGAGCTGTGGCCAAGAGGGAGTACCCCAAATTCCTGAAGCGCTTTACCTCCTACGTCCAGGAGAAGACTGCCGGAAAACCCATTCTCTTCTAAACCTGTCAGGTATGCCTGGAAATTGATATTCCAGAAAGATCCAGAATTAACTTGCATTCTGGTGTTCAGTGGCTCAAGTGCTTCAGGTGTTTTGTAAGAGTAACATCACTCCATGAAGGCATGACACTACAATGATTAATTTGGTTTATCCTCAGGCATCACTAGTGGAACAGTATTGCTTTATGGTCATGTGTGATAGACTGGTTTCTGTGAGTTAATTCTGTTTTTGTCAGAGGTGTAGTATGAGCTCATTCCAGTGATTCCTCTTGGAGTTTGTAGCCCAACGTCATTGTGGGTTGTAACACACTGTTCTTCAAACCCTTCTGCCAGTTCTTTGGTTGAAACCTAATTTGACCCATGTATTACATGGGTAGCAAGTAAAGTCAATGATAATAATTACCGATAATGCTAATGCTGCTAATGCTGCACCCATGTCTGTGCAGAGCCCTGGTTCTGCTGCCTGCCCTGTGCTGCACTGCCCCCTGCTGGTGGAGGCCACAACGATCACGCTCCCCTGGGCCCCCTGGCGTCAGAGCACCGGCCAGCAGCATGGACCCCCCCCTACCATAGACTGTTCCAGAACGCCCATGTGCTCTCTCTAAATACATCACTTTCACTGTCTGCCAGTGGTAAGCAACTGTGGTCCTGGAGATCTACCACCCCGTTACACAAAACACTCCTTATTCAATGGTCAGAGTTGAGCTGCTAATCAGAGTCATTTATACCGAATTAGGGCTGAAGTGAGAGGTATAGAATGGTAGATCTCCATGAACAGGGTTAGTTACCACCTTTCCCTGCAAAGGGATCTTTCGAATCTCCTGAATGCTCACATCTTATTGTAGAGATAATTAGGCAATTTTATTTTCTTTTTTCCCCCTCTCATCAGAAATAAATATGACTATGTATGTAATTTGTTTATATGGCTATTTTGAAAGGCGAGCATTCGGTGAGTCTATTTTGGTCCCGTTAATTGTAAATGTTCTTTTATGTATTATTTTGTTTTGTTCAAATTTGCTATGTATAATCGCCAGTCTCAAGGCTTGATTTTGTGCTGCTAATTTCTGTAATTTCATTCTAAAAAAAATGTTGGGTCACCTCCTTTTTTCTGAGACAACTTGTTCGTAAAACCTTAGGATTGTTACTGACCCGACCTTCTCCTTTTCACTCGACTCTGGTGAAGACCACGCTGTGTCTGATGGAGGAAGTTTGAAAAGTTGAAACTTCACAATTTGTTGTGTCATTTTGTGTTTTTCAGGATGTTTGAATCTCCATTTATATTCCTGTCTGGTTTTTGTTTAATGTGCGTGACAGAGTGGTGACTTCAGAATTGGTGGGCCTGAAAGTTGAGACCAGGGTTCCAATATCCTCTGAGTTACTGTTTGGGCTTGAGTTTAGGGCGGAGTCACCTACCTGATTGGTTAGACCTGAAGTGGAGGCATCACCACTCAAGCTGTACATTTGTTTGTACTGTGAAAATGCTTTGCCAGTCTAGGTTTGGCTTCAGCGAGTGTCCAGTTGTCACACATCCATGACACAAGCAGGTCATGATTTAAACTGCCCAACTGCCCTGGCTCATCAGTGTTTCACCAAAACATAGAATGACCCACATGTGTTTCCTTCCTTAGTGTGTTATTTTTTTGTGTGTGTTTCTATGTGTTTTGGGGTGTGTTGTTTGGTGTGGGTAATGAACATTTCAAGTATTGTTCTTCAGAAATGTGTTATTTTATCAAACACTCGCACACACATCAAATGTGTCAATAGAAATGTGCATTTATGTTCTCTGTGACTGTTGAGCGTTCCCACGCCTTGGAGAAAAGGCGATACGCCGGGGTGTAAACCCGATATATCACTAGAGAAGTGCCTCAGTCGTATCCCGCTATAGCAGGGCGTATGATCCATCACTTCCTGCTGGATTATGTCAACAAGAGAAGACATACTTTTTAGCTTGTGTTTCCTTATTCGAAAAGCGCATTTGTACAGAAATCTGAAAGGGGAGCGGGGTTAACATTTCACTTTAAATTTCCTATCTCTTTTTTAAGGAGTATTGTGATTTTGCAATCAATCGGGGACAGTCTGCCATCGCGGAGAGTCCTGCCAGCTATTAAGCTTTGCGCCAATCAGCTTTTTTAGTCCAAAAAAACAGAGCAGCCAATTTCTGGCCTCTCTCCCTCCAGGCAAGGGAATGATTTCCTGACCATCTAGAAAGATGGTATTCTGCCTTTTTCGCTGGGATTGTTTTAAAAGGCTGGATGAGCTGTGGCTGGGGGGAGGGTGTGGGAGTGTATTGGTTTTGCTCTGATTAGTTGCATTTGCACTGAATGTAATGCATTTGGGGAAATGTTCTGTAAATAAAATGATTACACTAATCTTGGCGCGTGGTGGGTTATATATTGTGTGTGGTACCATGAGAGGTGACCCGGGGAGACTGGAGATTCCCCTTCATTCTGTGTGTATCCAGTTTTTTCGAGCTGCAGTCAGCAGTGTGTAGCGCAAGCCTATGGGAGATGTTGAACAAAGCCTCTTGAACTCATTGAAAGCATTGTGGTTCATGGTCTCCCATATCCTGTTTTCCTGGTACACAGGTATTTAATTTTACATGGACGTTTGTTGTTTTTTTTTTTTGTTTTGTTTTTTTCCCCCCCTAGCAGAGGTGGACATTCCAGGGGTCAGAAAGTAAAAGTCCGGCCGTGTTTTACCTCCAGCCATGAGATCAGGCAGCTGATTTTCCTAGTTAGTTTAAAATCTGGGCTGAAGGGTTGTTGCAATTATTGGATTCAGGCGGTTGTAACAAAATACTGGGACGGACTTTTACTTTCTGGAGCTGGATTGTCCACCTCTGCCCCCTAGTGGAAATGCTGTGCTTATTTTGCACTGAGTGATTTTTTTTCAATTTTGATTAAATTAGTTTGGCTTCAGGTAGGCTTGCCTGTTTGATTGAACCAATGGCAGCCATTTTCTGTTGTATGAGAACACTAGCGTTAAAGATGATAATGTCAGTACAAAATGATTGCAGTGCAAGCTTACCCGAGTTGCTCATTCATGCCGTAAATTATGGGATATTTGAACCATATTACATGAAAGAGGCAGCATAATGGAATAAAAACGAACCCACTTTTTCTGTGAAAGGACAATCTTAACTGAACATTGATTGCATTGTGCAGTGCCTCTCCGGTGGGTTGAAGGCCTCATCCTCTTCTCCATCAGGTTATGTTTTATGGCAACACATGGAATGCAACCATTGAAAAATGCCTCATTATTCCATGCTGTGGAGGTAACTGATATTTGTGTATTAAAATGAGAAATTGCAAATTTATACTGACTCTGCTCAAGAATGGATCAGAAAATCTGAACCCAAGTGAGGACCTCACTCACAAAACTGATAAAGAAACGTGACTAACTGCATCGTTTTGTGTATGTGATGTTCTCGATTATCATTTGAATGATTTTTAAATTAATTCATTTTAGTTACTAGCGACTGTCTTGCAATGGGACCACACCTGCCACTCTTCCTAGCTCCCTACTTCCAATATCTTGGCTGGGACCACACCCGCCTTAGAAATCTGCCTTCATTTTAATCTTAAATACACACCCATAAACTTTTGTCTGCATCGTGCCCAGTAGTGACACAAAAATGACTTGGAAATCCTAAAACCGGCTGCTGTAGTAGCTCTTACGAGTGTCTCCAGGACAATATTTCGCCATGACACGCGCGGGTGCGATTGGTAAAAATATTTGACGTATGGCAGCGCTCACTGCTGCCAGCATGTGATCGTTTGCACTGGGCTGGCCTTTAATCTATCTGCAGTTGACCTTGTTACTCAGGTCAAGTAAAGGGATAACTGGTGGTAATGAGCTTGCTACTTTTGCACTGACATGTTGATACAGAGAGCGCTGATTGGTTAGCTCTCCCTGAGGTGACAGTCTAATGGGAATTCCACTTTAGCCACACCCAACTCGCAGTCTGATGTCCCGAGTCGCATTCATTCAGGTTGCACATGGACAACTAATGCGCCTTAAGCAGCTTTCTTGTACTTGTATACATACGCATGCCTCAAACCTTGCAGTAGCTTCATGGAAATGATAATATACTGAGATGGTCCACTGAAGTGGCTACTGGAATGCATTAATTATATCCCAGCTCTAAATATCAGGTATACTGCATGCACTATCCAGAACTGCAGTACTGGAGGTATGCAGTATGAATCTATTGTAATTGATTCTACGCCCAGATGCATTCCACAGCTCTGCTAACACATATCAGTTATTTACATTAAGGAAATAAAAACATCACACAAATCAAATTTTTTTTTTGTATTCCACATTTTCTTACAAAAATACATTTAATTGTACACATTTACATTTAGATTTAAAAAAAAAAAAAAAAAACTAATCCAGCATTTGAAGACCTCATTTTGGACCATTTGTTCCAGCTGCAAAACAAATTTATGGCAAAAATATTTATATGGACCACAATTTTAATAAATACTAGTAATAAATATTTACTTTTCCTTTGAACAAAAAGACGCCAGTTAGTGACATTTTAACAATTGATTTGGAGGAAAATTAAATGTTTTACTTCAGTCTCAACATCAGAACAGTCACTGCTGTCATATGGTGAGTTTAAACACACACACTTCATCTGAAATGAGCATCACATTCGGAACAACCTAGAAGTACCTGCTTAACACAAGACAAGATGCAGGGAGCCAGTCTTGGATTTCCATTTAAAAGGCTTCAACAGCAATAGACCCTGATCTATAATTGTGGAGGATATTGTGCTTTAATCCCTCCAATTTTATAATTTCGGCAGGTTTTTATAACCATTTTAATTGTATTATAAGAATTTCTATTTTTTTAGGAAATAAGGTTAATCAAATGAACCACATATTACAGTATTGCATGCAACAACATACACAGCCTTTAGCAATGCTAAAAATCATTCTTTTGTAATTCATGGTATTGACTGACCTTTGGCTAACATGTCACAATTTATATAAAGCAAAATGATGATTAACCCATTCCCTTCAATATAAATCCAGTATTTAAACAAGTGTTTGCCACGAACATGGCAATATCCCCTGCCGCCTCAATTTTGTGTGTCCGTGCAGACGGATGTACGTACGGAGCCCAATGCTATATCACCCGTTTCGCGCTAAACGCACAGCGGGGGATAATAAAAAAAAAATAAAAATAGTGCACATTGCTTCTATGCTAAAGCACCATAATGTATTCTTAATACCATAATTTCCATCTCCTAGAGCCTGCTCTAAACTCTGCAGCACAAAAGCAGGCCCTTACATCCAAGTCAAAGTGTTTTTGGTTGGCTCTAGAACAATTTAAAACTCTGTCAGTTGTAAATTGCTTTACTCAGACATTTACAGTCACGGCCTCTGGATCCCACTGACATGAACACTGTCCGACTGCCTTCTCCTGTGAGCACCAACTGCCTTTAGAGATGATGCTGCCTTCCTCTGGAGAAAACGAAATTCTGACACAGGCAGGGCGTTCAACTCTTATTGTACATTGGAATGTCATGTTGTGGGCAGGAAGTAGATTTTTCAACCCTCATCTGAAGCATCTTTCTTGTGCACATTCTATTTGCTGGGTAATTTCCTGGGACGTGTGCTTGGCGTTCACTATAGACTCTCCTTAGACCTGTTTAAACAGAGGGTGCAAATAAAAAATAATTCCCTGGAGAAGGAGTAAAATGGGTTTATACGTCAACTTCAGCAGCTCTGGTTCAACTGTGCACATAATTACACTTGCTGCTGTAGTCCCCACTGCAGTAATGAACTCTGTTACAGAAGATCTAAAAATAAGGAGCATTTACTCTGACGCGGTGGGGTAGGCTTAGGAGATAATCGCAGATTTAACTTCAGTCAGGCTCTTATCCGGTTACTCCTGAGTAATGGGATCGGAGACGCAGTGCACCGTTCCTATGGCGCCAGCGGCGAGGGCCCGTACCTGTTGTGGGTCATGTGACTTCGTACGAGGTGACCGGCGGCCAGAGCAGCCATGAGGGACAGCTCTCCGGCCAGGACGGCAGCGCAGACAACGCGGGCCAGCTGACGCGCGTTCTCCCCGGGACTGTCTTGACTGGAGCCCTGTACCCCCAGCATCTGAAAAGCAGGGCAGCATAAGTTTGAGAACCGTACATAAAAATTGCCCCATTCCTAAAAAGGTCCAACGTTATGCCACCAGGTGCACAGCCATTATGAGCCAGCTCAAAATCTCCCCTTTATGATGTCACAAGGGGAAGTGACCACCCAGAATAATGAAATCTGATTGACTGCTTGGCTTAAGTTGATCAGTTCTTCTTGCCTCTGGTTGGTTACTTCCCTGTGTGAGGTCAAGAGGGGAAAGATTATGAAATAACTTGTAATAACTAATTGGCTGTGCACCTGATGACATCATAGGGGACCTTTAAACACGAGCTACTTCACTGGAGGCAGTCGCTGGTTTTGTCTTTACCTGCAGACAGGACTGCTGAGGGGCCAAGACTGTCCCCCCACCGACGGTGCCCAGCTCTATGGAGGGCATGGTGCAGCTGATGTGGAGGTCCTCTCCGGTGGGGCCTGTGGCCTCCATCAGTGTTATGCAGTTGGAGCTGCCCACAGTCTGGGCTGGGTCCTGTCAGAAGGCACAAAAGCCCTGTGATTTTCAGGGAAACCCAATCAAGAACCAAAATGTACCAAATAAATTTTCACATTTAAACGGGAGGTGGAAACGAGTGTCGTTACCTGGCCGCAGGCGATGTAAATGGCCGTCACAATGTTGGCCGCGTGTGCGTTGAAGCCCCCTATGCTGGCAGCCATTGCTGAGCCCACCAAGTTCTTATTGACATTCAGGTTGACGAGAGCTTCTGTGGTGGTCTTCAAAACCTTGAGCCGGAAATAAACAAACAAACAAACCTTAGCAAAAAGTGTACTTTAGAGGAGCAGGCCTCTTATAAAAAAAAAAAAAATGAATAAAAGTGTGTGGGTTACCTCTCGGACCACTCTGGCTGGGACAGTCGCCTCGCACACTGCAGACTTCCCTCTGCCCTCAATCCAGTTAATGGCTGCTGCCTTCTTATCAGTGCAGAAGTTGCCGCTCACTGCCAGGATGTCCAGCTCAGGAAACTCCTTCCGGAGCCTGGAGAGGGCTTCCTCAGCACCCTATTATACACACACACACACACACACACACAGACACACAGTAGAGTGTAATGCTGCGTTAGCACAGATCATGGCTGACAGAAGAATGTGAACCTTACGTCATTATTGTAATTAAGAGCACAACAATAAAATCTGATGAGGTCTGCAAGAAATGCTGCAGCATTTAGAATGGCAGATGACAGTTGCCATTAGAATTCAGAATTTTTTTTTTTATCGTTTCAATTCCAATTGACCATAACGGCACAACCCAGAAACTAAAAACAAGATATTAGGCCATGTGTCCCAATTCAGATACAGTGTCCATGTTTCCAGTTGTGCAGTCCTCCCATTTTTCTCCTCATTACGTCTCAAAAACTGCCTCTTTGCCCTGTACCATCTACTGAGATCCATGTGAATATCCACACTACATTGCCACCAACAGTCTGGGTCAGTTTGCTACCGAATATCCATGCGATGCTGTAATAACAGCCACATGTTCATATACAAGTGTCCCTTTCCTCAACACCAGAATCCAACACTGACCTTCGACACCATGTTCATGCCCATGGCATCCCCCGTGGTGGACTGAAAGCGGATGTACAGGTTCCGCCCAGCCAGGGTAACCATCAGCTTCTCCAGCCGAGCAAACCTGTGCGAGCAGAAGCAGTCAGTGCATCCTCAAATATATATATTCTCACAACATAACCTCAGAACATGTCCTCACAAACATCTGGATAATGTAACCTCTGTAATGTGAATATAGGCCACTAGATGGCAGTATTTACCTTTTTTTTGTTAAGCTCAGACTGGAGTCATGTTTAGACATGTCCTGGACATGTCTGGGGCAAGTCTCAGAAAATAAAAAAAAAGAGGTCTAAATGTGGGTGGGGTCTGCAAAAGAGTATATAAGGAAAAGAATTGAGACAGTAAAGTAGTAGGAGAAATTGCAAGAAGATGACCAGACCTGCCATTCTGTTCAAGACCTGTGACGTTTCATTTGTGGATTTCTTTGCCTGTGTTTGAGCATTTTCTTCATCCAGGACATCACCAAGCCACCCCACTAAAAAGGGACTGTAATTATTTCTGTTTTTTCTTATTTATCAATCTTGGTCTTTAGTTGTAGGTTGTTATTAGTCTTTGTCTTTGTTAAAAATTAAATGTGTTTTAGTTGTTAAAACTGTGTTTGTCATCCCTTGCTGTTGCTGTTGTGTTATAAATGTAATAACAAATTGGGGCCATAACAAATTGGGGGCTCAAGGTCCGGGATAGACCATTGTGTGAGTAATTTATTGAAAATCTAACATTCCAAATTGTGAAATTGTTTTTGTGAATTTTCCTAGATATATATTGACAACAGCAATGGATGATTTCTTGGCATCACCAACCGTAGGGGTTTTGAAGTCTTTTAAAAAGACAGAACTGCTAGAAATTTGCAGACAGTTGGAGCTGACAGAGGTAAAACCAGCCATGCGAAAAGCAAGACTGGCTAGAGAGATAGTTGAATATTACATTGATGAAAATGTGTTTGCACCAGGAGATCTGGAACAGTTTCCAGTGGAAAATCCAAATATAGAAATGGAACTTAAATTAAAAATGCTAGAGATTGAAAGGGAGGAAAGAGAAAAAGAAAGGGAGGAAAAAGCGAAAGAAAGGGAAGAAAGAGAAAAAGAAATGGAGGAAAAAAAGAAACAAAAAGAATTTGAGAGGGAAGAAAAAGAAAAACAAAGGCAGTTTGAGTTAGAAAAATTAGCAAGAGAAGAAAAACAAAGAGAATTTGAGAGAGAGAAAGAGGAAAGAGCAGAAAGAGAGAGACAGAGAGATTTTGAATTAGAGAAATTCGATAGAGAAGAAAGACTCCAAATGGAGCAACTAAAAATTAAAATTGAAACTAAAAATAAATTTCGTGCCAGTCAGGAGGTAAAACTGGTGCCTCCATTTTCAGAAAAGGATGTTGACAACTATTTCCAGTGTTTTGAAAAGGTAGCAAAGAGTTGCCAGTGGCCAAAGGAACACTGGCCTCTGATGTTGCAAACTGTCCTCAAGGGTAAAGCTCAACAAGCCTATTCGGCTTTGTCTGCAGATGATTCCTCTGATTATGAGGTTGTCAAAAAGGTTATTTTGAGAGCTTATGAGTTGGTTCCAGAGGCTTACCGACAGAAATTCAGAGGTCTGAAGAAATCTGAAAATCAGACTTATGTTGAATTTGCTAATGAGAAGCAGGTTTGCTTTGAGCGCTGGTGTACTTCTATGGAGGTCAAGGATGATTTCAACTCACTAAAAGAGATGGTGTTAGTTGAAGAATTCAAGAACTGTGTTAAGGATGATGTTAAGACCTACCTTAATGAGAAGCAAGCACTGAACTTGCAATCAGCTGCCAAATTTGCAGATGAATATGTTCTCACTCATAAGTCCAAATTTCAGTCTAGCAGTAACAATAAATGGTCCCAATTTCAGAAAAAGGGTTATGGTGATACCCAAGATTCCTCACCCAAAGACAAAGACAAATCTGGTGATGGTGCTCAGAAATCCAGTAACAGGTCTGATCAAAGTGTGAAAGCTGACAGTGACAAAAGTGGTCTAGTTTGCAGTTATTGCAAGAAATCTGGTCATGTTACAACTAACTGTTGGTTCCTTAAAGCTAAGAAAGAAAAAGAAAAGGATACCAAACCAAATGCCTTTGTGAAAACAAGGTTAGAAACCCCTGTAGTAGATAACCAATCTGCTAAATTGCCTGCTTCTTGTGGGGCTAAAAAGCCTAATACAGCTGACTTTGTGAGGGAGGAATTTCTTCCATTTGTGTCAGAGGGATTTGTGGCTCTGAATGAGCATACTACTCCTGTCCCCATATATATCCTAAGGGATACCGGAGCTTCTCAGTCACTTTTGTTGATGGACTCCTTGGAGTTACGTGATGAGACCGCTTCAGGGGATTTCATACTTGTACAAGGTATTGAAGGGAGGACTGTATCTGTACCCCTGCGCTCTATATTCTTGAAGTCAGATTTAGTTACAGGACAGGTAAAGGTGGGACTTATGTCAAGTCTACCTATAAAGGGTGTTTCTCTGTTGCTAGGCAATGACCTGGCTGGGGGCAAAGTAGTTCCCCCTGTACATCTTACTTCACAGCCAAGCACTGAAAATGGGGATGAGGACCCATCTCTGTATCCTTCTTGCGCAGTGACTCGTGCTATGGCCAAGAAGGCTAAAGAAGATGATGTTGTGGTGCCGTCCAGTACATTGAATAGTCAGGACTCAGGTGGTTCGCCTCATGACTCTGATTGGCCTACTATGGTTTCTCCGTTTGAGGACTTATCAGATACTTTTATCAGTTCTCTATTCAGCCAGCCGGATGGGTCTGGTGATTCTGATGTGTCTGGAGACTTGTCTCTGTCCAGAAAGCGGTTGATTGAGGAGCAAACTAATGATCCTGAAATTTGTGTACTAAAGAGGAGAGCCCTTCCTGAAAAAGAAATAGATGCAGTTCCAGTTGGGTATTATCTCAAGGATGGTGTGTTGATGCGGAAGTGGCGCCCTCCTGATATCCCTGCCAATGCAGATTGGGCAGTGGTCAGGCAAATTGTTGTTCCGAAGGTCTATAGGAATGAGATCTTAACAATGGCTCATAGTTTACCTTTAGGAGGTCATCTTGGTGTTAACAAGACTGTTGATAAGATCATGAAACACTTCTTTTGGCCTGGGCTTCGGAAAGACGTTTCCAACTTTTGCAAAACCTGTCACACTTGTCAGGTAGTTGGAAAACACCAGTTAGACCCACCTGTAGCTCCATTGCAGCCTATCCCAGCATTTGGGGAGCCATTCTCTAGGGTCATTGTTGATTGCGTTGGTCCATTACCCAAGACTAGATCTGGAAATCAGTACTTGTTGACAGTCATGTGTGCATCTACCAGATTCCCCGAAGCCATACCTCTACGTAACATCAAGGCAACTGCAATCTCGAAGGCTTTGATAAAGTTCTTCACGTTGTTTGGTCTTCCCAGGGAAATTCAGTCAGACCAAGGTAGCAATTTCACTTCAGGATTGTTTCAGCAGGTTGTGTATGAACTAGGTGCAAAACAGATTCTTTCTAGTGCCTATCATCCAGAAAGTCAGGGTGCCTTAGAGCGGTTTCATTCCACTCTCAAGACAATGATGAGGACTTATTGTTATGACCATGAGAAAGACTGGGATGAAGGGGTTCATTTGCTGTTGTTTGCAGCTAGAGAAGCAGTGCAGGAGTCTACTGGATTCAGTCCATTTGAGCTAGTGTTTGGTCATGAAGTGAGAGGACCTTTGCTATTATTGAGTGAATAATGGCAAGAGGAAGAGCCGCAAATCAGTCTGTTAGACTATGTTAGCAAGTTCAAGGAAAGATTGCGTGCAGCTTGTGACCTTGCCAAAGAGAACTTGAAATCAAGTCAGGGAAAAATGAAAACTTGGTATGATCATAAGGCTAGAAGCCGTGAGTTTAAACCAGGAGACAAGGTCCTTGTGTTGTTTCCCTTGCAGTCCAATCCATTGCAGGCTAGATTTCATGGTCCTTATGAAATTCTGACAAAACTCAATGATCTCAATTACATTGTGAAGACTCCAGATAGGAGAAAACCAAAACAATTGTGTCATATTAACATGCTAAAGCCTTATCATGACAGAAATGCTAGGGTTGCAGCTGTCACTTCAGATTCTCCAATGGTCGAAACGTGTGAAGATGAGGGGGAGTTTCAAGATGATGAACCAAGAATTAAAGCTGAAGTTCTTTCATGTAAATTGTCAAACACTGAAGTGTTGCAAAATCTTGATGTAAAACTCCAGCACTTAGAACCCTCACAGAGAGATCAGTTTGAAAGGTTGATCAAGAAATATGAGGATTTGTTTCCTGATGTTCCAAAGAGAGTTACTATAGCCTCTCATGATGTAGATGTTGGTGATGCCAAACCAATAAAACAGCATCCATACCGGATGAATCCTGAAAAGAGAAAGATTGCTGAGAAAGAGGTTGAGTACATGTTAAAACATGATATTATCAGACCCTCCAACTCCGATTGGAGTTCACCCTGTGTGCTAGTTCCAAAACCTGATGGAAGTACTAGATTCTGTACAGATTATCGCAAAGTCAATGCTGTAACTAGAACTGATGTGTTTCCAATACCTAGGATTGATGATTGTATTGATAGTGTAGGGCAAGCAAAGTTTCTGACCAAGATTGATTTATTGAAGGGTTATTGGTGTGTGCCTTTAACTGAGAGGGCCAAGAGCATCTCTGCTTTTGCCACACCATCTGGATTGTACCAGTATGAAGTCCTACCCTTTGGCATGAAAAATGCCCCAGCCACGTTCCAAAGGATGATACAGTCTACAATCGCCGGATTGCCACACACGGGTGCATACATCGATGACCTGATCACATGGAGTGACTCCTGGGAAGAACATCTAAAAGATGTAGAGACGTTGTTCCAGCGCCTGACCCAGGCTAACCTGACTGTTAACCTGAACAAGAGTGACTTTGGTTGTGCTACTGTCACCTATCTTGGCTACGTCATAGGCCAGGGTAAGGTGGCACCCATAAATGCTAAAGTCCAAGCCATCATGGACTTTCCAGTTCCTGACAACAAAAAAGCTTTGCG
Source organism: Gymnothorax reevesii (assembly GCA_029721435.1). NCBI lineage: Eukaryota > Metazoa > Chordata > Actinopteri > Anguilliformes > Muraenidae > Gymnothorax > Gymnothorax reevesii. The sequence continues at coordinate 75,189,205 of CM056583.1, forward strand.
CCGCTTCCTTGGAATGATCGGGTACTACCGCAAGTTCTGCAAGAACTTTGCTGAGATTGCTCTCAGTCTAACTAACCAACTGAAGAAAGGCGTAAAGTTCACCTGGGATGATGCATGCCAGAGAGCCTTCGATCGCCTGAAGTCTCTGCTGTGTCACTTCCCCGTGCTCAAATCTCCTGACTTCAACAAACCGTTCTCCATCGCGGTCGATGCTAGCGACCAAGCTTGTGGATCTGTGCTCCTACAGAGAAGTGACTCTGATGACATTGAGCATCCCGTGGCATACTTCTCCAGGAAGTTCAATCGCCACCAAAGGAACTATTCCACAATAGAGAAGGAACTGTTGGCTCTGGTCCTTTCTTTACAACACTTTGAGGTTTATGTTTGTACAGGACAAAAGCCAATGATTGTGTACACTGACCACAATCCGTTAATGTTTTTGAGTAAGATGAAAAACAAGAATCAGAGATTGTTGAATTGGAGTTTGATTTTACAGGAGTTTGACTTGGAAATTAAGCATGTGAAGGGTACAGACAATGTAATTGCTGATTGCTTATCCAGTGTTTGAATGTGTATATATATATCATGTGTTTGAATATTGTATGATATGTATATATAGACAAGTGTTCACTTAACCATTTTGTATTGAAAAGAAAAATTTTGCCTTTATGAGTCAAAATTTTTCCCTTTTGGAATGGAGGTGTAATGTGAATATAGGCCACTAGATGGCAGTATTTACCTTTTTTTTGTTAAGCTCAGACTGGAGTCATGTTTAGACATGTCCTGGACATGTCTGGGGCAAGTCTCAGAAAATAAAAAAAAAGAGGTCTAAATGTGGGTGGGGTCTGCAAAAGAGTATATAAGGAAAAGAATTGAGACAGTAAAGTAGTAGGAGAAATTGCAAGAAGATGACCAGACCTGCCATTCTGTTCAAGACCTGTGACGTTTCATTTGTGGATTTCTTTGCCTGTGTTTGAGCATTTTCTTCATCCAGGACATCACCAAGCCACCCCACTAAAAAGGGACTGTAATTATTTCTGTTTTTTCTTATTTATCAATCTTGGTCTTTAGTTGTAGGTTGTTATTAGTCTTTGTCTTTGTTAAAAATTAAATGTGTTTTAGTTGTTAAAACTGTGTTTGTCATCCCTTGCTGTTGCTGTTGTGTTATAAATGTAATAACAAATTGGGGCCATAACACCTCACAGTCCATGCCAAAAATGCATCCTCAAAATACAAGCTGAGAACGTACCCTCACAGCGCGTCTCATTTGCAAACACTAAACCCATCGAAAAGTACACACACTATTTTCTTTATGACTTTGGATTCATGAACACGATTTAAAAGACAAAGTGAAAAGGATTGAGCACATTAGCAAGATTCCAAGTTGATCCCGATTTAGTAAAAACAGACATTTACGCACAATTTTATAAATTACCAGTTTTTTGTCGCAAAATGTCACTTTTTTAAGCTTACCCAATATTTAAGTAATAAATGCACACAAATGTTCCATAAATAAGACCAGTTTGTCTGCACAATGCCTGGATGTCCGCAGAGCTCCGTTAGACCTGAGTGGAGTGCCCACCTGCTGGTGAAATCGAAGGCTTCCTTGATGCACTCGAAGCCTTCGGTGCTCTCCAGCCAGGACTTGACTTCTGCAGCTCGGCAAGCGGAGGGCAGCTGCACCACGGGCCCACGGGTCATCCCGTCCGCCAGAATCCTGCTACTGACACCACCACTCAACTGAGGCGGGGGACCAGATGAGAACAATTACCTAAGCGCCACTTATACTGCCTTCAACAGCCCAACACTACATTCTCCTACTGCTCATATAACTGCCTATAGACAAGCAGCTTGAGAAAAATTTTTCAGTTTTGGAAAAGGGCCATTTTTTAAAATCTTTTCTGGGAATTTCTGACCATCAAACTGACTGTAAATGTTGGTACATGAACAAGAAAGATCAACTGACACTGCATAAAATATAAAATCAATTGATGGGGTGTAAAATAGATTTTGATTGACAAGAAATGCGTCTGTAATTATAGTGTGGATTACATCAAAGAAGCAAGTCTCCAGTAAGTTAAGTGCAGGTTTTCACTCACGGCAATGGCTCTGCACCCTCGGTTAGTGCTAGCCACCAAGCAGCCTTCTGTCGTCGCCATAGGGACCTGAAACTGCTTCCCATCCAAAAGCAGTGGCCCAGCCACTCCCACTGGCACAGGCATGTAGCCAATCACGTTCTCACAGCACATCCCCACCACCTAGCCAGCAAGAGGTTAATCACGTTAACTAATCAGGAAAACCCGAACAAACAACCGTACTCTTTCTACGGCTACACTGCCTATACAACCACAGCAGGGCTAATATGAAGCAAAAGCACATTTATGAGCCCAGTCATCCAACAACTCAAATTTCAAATCAGGTTTGCCACACCAGTAAACTCAACATGTACCTCTACTGTGCACCATAGAATATATCACTGGGTTTGGAAGTGAACTATCCCACCAGCCAGGATACAGCCCAGAAGGAGCCCTCATTAGCTCACGACTGTACCTTTGAGTAATCATAGTCCTTATAGGGCAGGCCAGCGAGGGCAGAGGGACTGGACAACTGCGAGGAGACCATCTTCCTGCGGATGGCCACTCCCCGCTCAGGTGTGCCCATCAGGGCCTCCAGCTTGTACCCTGGGATGTGCTTGGACCTCACCAGCGACATCACCTCGGCGTCGCTCAGAAAACCAGCTCCCATCTGGAACACATCCAAACACAGATGAGAACTGAGAAAACCCTGAGCAAAACTCAAAGCATACTCTACGTGCGACCCAGAATCGTCGATATATGGATCAGGTGACGGAGGATTGTGGAAGCGCCGAGGTTCAGCTCACCTCTGGGTTCCTCAGTATGGAGAGACACAGATCGACAGCACGGGGCTCCGAAGGCAATTTAGGCTCGGTGTCTACTAACGGCTCCGATATGGTGGCCCCTTCTCCAAAAACATTGGGACTCTTCGGTTCCACTAGAGCAGCCAGAGGATGGATAACCTCAGCTACAATGACAGGAAAAAAACATCAGAGCCGGGCCCTGATTTTATAAGAGCACAGCACAATACAAAATTAAGACTGAGGCCAATCTGGTCAAGGTATTTATTTGGCACCAGTCATTGTTAGTTGTGTTTTCAGTTCTGTGCGTTATGCTAACGGCTTCTTAACCATAGGGCTGACTTGTTTTTCCTGACCTACCTTCTGGCTCCAGGTGCACGGCTGAAGTGACTCGACAGCACTGAGCCCCGCCCCTCCGTGGGCCCGGCGGGGGTCCCATCATAGGGTTGCTTAGGGAGAGCGTAGACTCCATCTCCGCCTGCTCGAAGAAGACGTACTTGACGGCCAGGAGCAGAGCCAACCCCAGAGTGATGACCTGCTCTACGTCCAAACTCACCAACCTGTGTGGAGGACACACCACAGAGGTCATACACAGTACTGCGCAAAAGTCTTGGGCACATTAAAGGCAATTTCAGAGGGCAAATATGCTTGCAAAAATGAAGAAATTTCTTTTCTCATAAGTGAGAAATTTACTAAACATAGCTGCAAACTGTTAAAAACTATATCAACACAATGTTTGGCGCAACTACCTATTGCCTAAAAATCTGGGACACTGTCCTATTGTGCTATAGTTTATAAGATTGCTTATTCCAAGTTGAAACGGAAAACTTGGCATTTGGAATTTTTAAATTTACTTTTTATCATCAGCGACTCAAATGTGGAAAACAAAAAAATAAACATCTAAAGCAGATTTAAAATTTTAAAAAGTGCAGAGTGCCTCAGACTTTTGCACAGTACAGTATGTCCTCAATATATTCATTGTTGAAAGCTACAGGATTCTTCTCGAGGCCAAAGCAACGCAAATCATCATCAGAACAGGCAAGAAACCCAAATACCCAAGATAAGAACCTCCTTCACTCTTAACAGGAATTGACACTACAAGTGGTGCTCAAGGTGAAATCCACTTTGAATGGCTCCCATTCTCTACATGTCAAACAAAGGCAACAATAATTATCCAATTTATTTATAATCCAATAAACGGATAGGAGATTTTTAGATGAATTAAAATGGAAAATGACAGCCGATATCCAGTAAAAAAAGGCTGTGGGTACCTGAATAGATGGAACTGCCACAGGGGCCTCTCTGGGTCAATCATCTTTGGCACACTGTCCTTGAGGCTCAGAGCCACACAGGGCCCCTCCACAGTGCGGTTCTGTGAGGATGGTTCAGCATCCCAGCGACTGTGGGCATGAACCAGGACCAGGCCTAGAGACTGCAAGGGTGAATAAGACTCAAAACCCAACCTTTCGTACACATTCGAAACATGAATTCACTTCCACGTTCCACAGTCAAAACGTGAATCACATGAAACCATGAGTGCACTTTGTGCGTAGTGGTTAGCACGGTTGCCTCACAACAAGAAGGTCATGGGTTCGATTCCGGCCTGGGGCCTTTCTGTGTGGAGTTTGCATGTTCTCCCAGTGTTCACGTGGGTTTTCTCTGGTTACTCTGGTTTTCCCCACCGACAAAAACATGCATCATAGGAACACTCCAACCAGGGCCCATGACTAAGGAACTGGCTTTAGAACTGGAGCTGGTCCCTGGGCGCTGCTCTGTGGCTGCCCACTGCTCCTAACTATAGGATGGGTTAGATGCAGAGGACAAATAACCCCACGGGGTTAAAGCCCCTCCCTCACCATGATCATCTTCACTCTCTGTGTGACGGGGTTGGGCTTATTGTCCTCCTCCTCTTCCATCACACGGGCGAAGTGGCTGAGCTGCCAGATGGGGCGCCCCTCACGGCTCTCCCGGGACAGCTGTAGAAGAGGGACATGGACAGGGGAGCTAAAAATGCACCAGCAGACAGCATAGCCGCCAATGACCTTACAACCAAGAGTCTACGAAGTAAACGCACCTCTAACACTAGCGAGACACAGGCAGGAAAGAAGGTCATGAACACAAAGTAGTTGGCCAAGACAGACATGCAGCCGAAGCAGCACATGATCTCCAGCTGACGGACCCCTGGAACACAAGCAGAAGAAAACAGAAAATGAGGAGTGCGCATACATATTATAAACAGCACTTTGCACATATGACATCAACAATCTTTAGCTACAAATCAATGATGACTACTCTCTCCGACAAAGCAAAAGAGCTTCACTGCACCATCAACAGAATACATTCTACTAGAGACTTCCAAATTTGTGCTTCCCTCTTAAAGGGTAACATTCCACTGGGTTTAGGCCTAGCTCCACTTACTACATTTCCAAAAATGCTAAAAACGTAAGTGTGACAATGGGGACACGAGGAGGCGTCTGGTTAGTTTTTGCTGAATTGCAAGTGGGCTGAGAGGGTGAGTCATACTTCGGAGTGTGTGCACACGCCAATTTAAACATCGCAGGTAACAAATAAAGACGCTAAACACTATAGCATCTCATTACCGTTATTCATTAGCATGGCAGATTGCAAAAAAAAAAAAAAAAAAAGACATTTGCCAGGCAAAATGAGATCCTCATCCACTGCGAAAGCCTTGATTGAGTTAGCCTGCGTAAATATGACTGATGAAAAAACGGTTTGCCGATAAACCTAGTTAGCTGAAAATACCCATTCAAGGCAATAAATAAGAAGTTAAAAGGGACAAAAGAACTAAAGAATCAGCCTGGAAGAGAATGTGTGTGTAAACTGACCCCACACACTGTGAGGAGGATGGTTGGGCTGGAAAAATAATCTCCAAGGATCCTAGCAAGAGAATTGCAGAGGCTGGTTGAGTCTTGGGATCAGAATGTCTCCAAAACTACCATCAGAGGCCACCTACATCACCAAAAGTTGTTTGGGAGGGTTGAAAGAAAAAAGCCTCTGCTGTCATATCATCAACAAACTAAAACACCCACAGTTTTCAAAACGTTGCTGAGACTTTCAATGGGACCAGGTTATATGGTCAGATAAGACCGAAATAGAGCTTTTTGGCAACAAACATCAAAGATGGGTTCAGTCTAGACAGATCGATAGCAATACAGACAAGCACCTCATACCCGCTGAGAAGCTTGGCAGCCGATCTTTGATGTTCTGCGGCTGTTTTTCTTCCAAAAGCCCTGGACATCTTGTTAGGACATGGTAACATGTACCACATAAAATACCAGCAGATTGTAAATGAAAACCCAATAATCTCTGCCAGGATGCTTAAAAAGAGCCTTGGTTGAGCCTTCCAGCAGGACAATGATCCACAGCAAACCTCAAAATCTAAATCAAAAACACTGTTCGCAGAATAGTTCTTGCCATGGACATCACAGCCCTCTGAACTAAAGCCTTAAAAAAATCTGTGGTTTGAGCTGAAGATGAGAGCCTGATCGAATATGAAGGATCCTGTGACATTCAGTGAAGTGTCTCTGCAGATTAAACAGAACTCACCAGACATGGTGCCAACCCCAATCACCAGGCACTCCACCAGAGCATCCAGAGTGAATGTAGGACCTAGAATGGCCATTCCACGAGCAATGTTGTCCCTCACTTCATCCTATGATATAAGGCATTTCATGTCAGTCACACTGAGGACCAAAGGTACACCGATGAATAAATTTTCAATTCCAAATGAGTGAAAATGGCTGTACAAATTCAGTGCACCTGAGAGTTGGAGCTTAGGGCAAACTTGGCCAGGGCACATGCCTTGGAGAGGTCAATCAGTAGCAGGAAGAAAGGCAGTGCTTCACTGCAAAACAAAATGATCAGCTTCATGTTATGTGCCAATTCACAGTGATGTGCATTTGTAATCATGTTGACTGTGATATGATCTGAAATTTGAAAGGACCAAAAAAAAAAAAAAAAAAAGTATGAAATATCAGCTGTGAAATGTACTTACTTTAGACCCGTTAGCTCTTTGTCCAAGAAATGAATAACAACTGTGCTAAACACAAAGCTGGAAAATATTGTGAAAAGGCCAGCAATCCCTGATGACAGAAAAAGTACATTAACATTACATGATGCACTGAAGTCAAAACAGTTCCCTAATATTCAATGAAATACGGTTAATGCAGTGCATTTTCATGACATGTAAAAAGAGCTTTGAGGATGAATAGGCAGAAAACCGATTAGTATATTCTAAATATTGCAATTAAAGTACTTACCCAGTATATATTTTGAACCCAGCTGTCGCAGATTTTGGAATTGGAAATAAATATAGAGAATGGCAATGCACCGTGTGATCGTCAAGATGATAATGTCACTGCTCAGGATTTGCTGTAAGAAAATAAAGCACAACCCCAAATCAGAAAAGGTTAGGATGGTGTGTTTAAATTAACCCCTTTCTGCAGATGTAGACGCCCGCATCTATAGACCTGCAAATTGGAAGTACGCTGTTACTGTGCTCGATCACTAAATGGCACCCCCGGATCAGTTATTGAATATTCACAAGCAAGCAGACCTCGAACGCGGTTCTGAATATGGGGAAGTTCACTCCACGCCCTGTTTTTCAAGAGCTGCATGAATTTAACTCCTCAGCTAAGCCTGATGTGCAATCTGGTCAGTATCCTTGCCTATAGTATCGATCCAGCAGTTTAAAAAAACGATATCTTGACACAGAAAAAATCGTTATCCTCTGTAGCAACCAGCTAAGCCACAGTGAGCCAACAGTATTCCAAGTAATGGTTCAGAAAAATCAGTTTTCTGAGGCAAAAAAATCGACATGGTATTGATTCTCTCACATTCTACTGTTAATTACAGTTGTCACATACAAAAAAATTCGTTGTTCCCTACCGTGGATTTACGCGCAGATCCATTCATTGACAAATCTAGCGCTTCCTTATATCCACCCGAGTACTGGCGTTGATAGCCAATCACTCAACCAAACACTCAGGGTTTTCTGCGTAATTGTAGAGTTACACTTCATGCTCTCGTGAAGCTACCCTGGTAAAAAATGTATTGATTGGCTCGTTTCTTATCCAATTCCCGAGTGTTTAAACATTTTAGAGTAAGTGAAACTAATTGATTGGACAAACACAGAGCATACAAACCAATGCGTATCAGCATGCGCTGTTGTATCCTGTCTACGTTATGCACATTACGCGGTTAAAATAGACGCGATTTATAGAAAACACGTTCGCAAAACTGGCCTTGAAGTGTTCAGTTACATTTAGGGGATTTAAATGAGATAAGGATATGGTCAATTGGAATTATTTCGAATGAAACAGGACCGGAGTGTTCCTGCTACAGGATACTTCATTCTCTGGAAAAAGGGATTCATGAAAAAGGTGAGGCTGCTACTTTGTTATTTTTGTTGTTGTTGTTGTTGTTTTGTTTTTGGAATGTATACGTACTCTCCAAAGTCGAATGTCGAGGTTTTTTTCCTGTTTAAAACGCGAACTGCCCGTGCATTTGGGTGGACCCCCTGGTACGTTCATTGCACGTTTCTTTTGAATCCAGGGAGGCAATGGATTGTTCCCTGAAAGTGGAGTGTCTGTTCTATTAAAATAAGGTATATTTCAGAATTCAGATATTACTGAGTTAGTGAGTTGCACTTGTTCCTTATAAGTGTTGAAATGAGTTTGTAAGCTTAGAAGAGGGGACTGGTAGCTTTCATTACAGGGTGAATGTTCTAACCGTTTAATAAGAAGTTTATTTAATGCGTGTTTGTGCTGGCTTGGGGCACTTTGAAGTAAAATGGCCAAAACTCTAAACTTTATTAAGGAGAAAAGGCATATTTTGTCTTTGGAGAGGTTGCTGGCGACCATTGATATTTAACTGCACTGAGATTGATAAATTCATACAAAACTCAACCAGAAAATCATTTGTTCATATTAAATTTCATGCCTTAAAACTTTATTTGTGTTATATACATGATTTTTTTATGATTTGACAGGACTTCATTTTGAGACTTTGGGGAGACACTTGGATAGGTGTATAATTTGGCTAGAAGCATGTAGGTAATCTAGAATGTAATGTTGAAGATGAATTGTACTTGTGGTCAAGGAGTTTATGATCCCAGAAATGTATAGTTTTAAGCCCCAGCAGTTTTTCAATCCTCAGAATTATTTTTTTTGCAATTTCAATGGTGAATTCTCATGAAGATTTTTTATGTTTGCAGCTCATTTTCTCTACCATAATCATGAAAATTAACTGAAATACTATGTAATTCTAAATGCTGTTAGTGTCTTTTCAGAATTGAGCCACATTTTTCCTCTTTATGAAGCTTAAATCTTGAATTATACAGCATTAAAGTGGGTAACCCAAAAATAGCCAAATTTGGCTTCTGCACAAAGGGGTTAAAGCCGAATGCAGCCATTTGTCACTTCACCTGCATTACCCTGAAAACAATACAACACTACATTATTTGATGTTTCACCACGTGAACTTAATTCATTTTGATTCTGCAATACATTTAAAAGAAATTAAGGATTTACCACTTCGTAATTTTGCCATTCCTTTTGACAATGTTCAATAAACGTTTAGATCAACTTGACCACAATACACTTCCTGTCCACTGCAGATGCCTTAAAGCCCAGATAAGTCAATGGAACTTCTAGACACTACTCACATACTTCTTTTTGCATGGTAGATTTAACTGCCATTCTTAGATGTACCCATGTATTGTAGTACTTGACAAAGGTCTGCAGATGTAAGCCTAGACCCATGTGATTATAAATAAATGACGATTTGATGTAGCGTTACCTGAGCGTTCAGACATCATGGGCATTCAGCTAAGGTTTCTGCACTTGTCGTTTACGCAGAGAAATTCCTAAGGATTCCTTGACTCATTTCATTATGTTATCCATCTCACAATTTCTTCAGAGCTGTCCTTGAGGAACATATTTTCATACCCGTCAGTTTTTATCGGGCAAAATTTTGCATATTGGCAATCCTCAGTCCAACTTTGCTCCTGAAGGACTTGACTTGTCGTGGATGCAGCTTTTGTACCGACTCATGATTATAATCACCCACTGACATCAGATGTTCCACATCAAAATTGTTAAAATTTTTTACCTTGATGCTAGTCCTTCATTGTCCCCATCTCTGTTTTTTAGAATATATTGCAGGCTTGAATGGCAGGAATTGATGTGTATTTACAAATAAAATGAAGTTGACCAGACCAACAATAAAATGCATTGTCTTCATACTGGCAACAATATAAATACAAAAAAAAATTGAAATCACTGCTTTCTCTTTTTATGAGCATCTACACTATCCCAACTTGGAATTGTAAGACAAAGCAGTTTAAAATTCATCCCATAAGGTCAGAAGTACAGTTAGGTTGTAAAGCAATAAAATGTTCTACAGCATAATAAAGTTACCACAGATCAATCAGCCAAACGGTTCATTGAAATTTCCCCCACTTTCTTCCTTTCTGAAGTAGCTTACCTCCTCTGTCTTATGCCAATCGTAGTTCCATCCACAGAGCTGCTCATTAGCTGCGAACATATTCATGGACATCAGACAGACTGTCATGGTCACCGTCCCCACGATCACCTCCCAGGGGTGGGACGCCACGAACAGGCCATGTACGCGGAACAAAAATTCCAGCATTGTGCCGCTATGTCACCGAGTCCCCTGGGGCGACAGCGAAAACAATGCCTTTTATTCACCATTTTTCACAGAGAACTTGCACAATTCCACAATTTCCACAACTTAAAACATACTTTCTTTCAAAATTTGAAAAAAAAAAAAAAAAACACAACAGAAAATTGCTTGCTTGTGTTGTTCTGTGCAAATTCATTTTTAGCCAATGGATTTTTTGACCAGATGATTGACATACATGTACAATTATATAGAAAAAAAATTGTCCAGGGTAAATGACTACGCTATGATTTAGACAGTTAAAAATTGGTCTTAAATTGTATTTTTTCAGTCGGAGCCATTTTTTGAGCTCCCTTACTCTTAAATTATGATTTCAATACTGTCCAAAAACTTTCTACAGACAGTCATGTGCCCAAGTAGAAGGAATGTAGCCCCAATAAACGATTGTGATTTATTGTAGCATGACAGTTGCCCCCTGAAAATTGAAATTTTCATTTTCGCACATAACAAAACCACTACTTTGGAGGCCAATACCTCAAAAACTACAGGAGATAGGACTTTTCTGATGACTGATCCTGAAAGCCTGGGTGCTAATTACATACTATACCACTTTTCAAGCTCACAACTCATTTCATTCCCAAGATATTGGCATCCAAATATGGCTGTTCTTAAACATGCGAGATTGGCAAGGGTCAAAAATGGGGTATACCACCCTATTTTGAAGAGCCACAACACAAAAACCCTTTAGAATTTTGACAAAATATTTTGCACATGTTCATCATATATGTTAAGGTACCAGTACAAATTTTTTTTTGCCAAATCCGAGCCGGTCATTATGGGACCTCTGGTTGAGTTCATATGGAATGACCCATGACAATTTCATCTCTGTTTAACAGCTTTGGTCTAAGTGAGTCGTCTCTGGTTTTCCTAACCCTAGCCTTAAATCTAACCCCTAGCCCAAAACTTAACCCTAAATTTAACCTTATCCCTACCCGTAAAAGTCAGTTTGGCAGATGGAAATAAGTGACGAACCCTGAAAATTCAGCCTTCGAAGGATGCAGCCTTTATCATGCTGGAGAGCAATTGAAAGCAGCTAAAATGCAGCAACTCTGTACACACATACTTTTAAGGACAAAAAAATACAAAGCTTAGCTCTTAATTTGTTACAACACTACTCCCTTGAGCAACACACCAAAGCCCAATAGCCAACTGGCTAACTACTCAGTAAATAATGTTGGGTAAAATGATCTGGTATCTTGGGCTTGATATTTCAATGGAATTGCACTATGGAAAGAGCACTGAGCTGCAAAAAAATAATATGGTGAAATGTCAAACAATGATAAAGAATTCTGCTTGATTTTTTTTCATACACAAATTACAACAGACATCTTCAATTCCGTAGATACTTAGCGTTGCCTTAACAGAATGTTTGAGGAGCGCAAGAGGGTAACGTTACCACGCTTGCAAGCCCTATAATAATGCGTAGCAAATATTTTATCCAAATTTATCCGACTAATTTCTATGTCATTTTAGACATCTGATTTAGCACGATGATCACAAGCTCACTCGTATCCTCAATCAGCTTTCGGAGTATCGAATTTAAAATATTAAGGCTGTAATATCTTTGCAGTCGAAGAGCGAACTCTGCGTCCTTAGCGCAGGGTATGCAGACACACCCATGTGCGACGAGATCACTTCTCCATCGGACCAATGGCAGCGCCTGGGCTGACGAAAGTACATTTATGTTCACTCAACTACCGTTAATACTAACTGTGCAATGGGTGTGATGTAATCAGCCAAGCAAACGGGTAATCAAGCAAATAATGCACACACTATAATTGATTGAAACCATCTCATCCTCAACGACATTACATAACGATAGAAAACTTTACAACGTGTCATGGCAAAGTTATTGCCGCTTAAGTTAGTTACCAATATTATCCGGCCGGTTTGACCGAGAAGAACTAAAGCACAACAACAGCTAGAGATGAGCATGTAACTGCCACATAAGCAGCAAGTGAACTTAATTAGCCTTGATAGATGACCATGACACCAAACTGAGGATTCTAACGTCAAGTCCTGCTTGCAAGGAAGCTCGACAGCCGCTAACACAGCTTTTAGCCAAGTGATTATAAGAACAGACGCAGAGTTAATATCTGACGGTGTCATGTATAAGACAAAACGATCAGTTCCAAATAATACGCGCATTTAACTTTCATGTTAGCCTGCTAGCGACTAGCCAGATGGTTTAAATGCTACAGAAGAGCAAGCGTCTCCACGGATTGAGGTCAAATTTAGCCGAGGGTAACACACGCAGTCTACTAATATTACAGACATTTCTTAGTAATTGAAACAGAGTAGACATATATATATATATCTATATGAACTTCACATACCTCTGTTTCTGAAGTATCCCCAAAACCAACCCATCGAGATTCTCAACTTGTTACGAATGTAATCCGGATGAAATGAAGGTTAAGATTTCGTCATGGATTACGCCAGCCAATCGAATTTTCAGACCGATTGACGTCACGAAATGACATAGGGCGTGGCAAGGGCTTCTCGGGCAAATATTTTACGAGCCGAAGAAAATAAACCATACGCAAATTAGCCATAACATTATGACTTGCTGCCTAATATTGTGTTGGTCCCCCTTTGCCACCTAACTAGCTCTGGCCCTGACCTCCACTAGACCTCTGCAGGAGTGCTGAAGTTTCTGGCACCAAGACATTAGCAGTAGATCTTTCAAGTCTCATTAGTTTCAGGGATAAGCCTCCATGGATTGGACTTGTTTGTCTTGCACATTCCACAAATGGAAGGTTGCACTGAAATCTGAGAAATTTGGGGGGCTAATTGAGCAACTTACTGTTGCATTCCGCATATCATTCCCAATCCATTTTTGCAATGCGGCAGGGTGCATTATCCTCCTGAAAGAGACCACTGCCACTGAGGAGTACCATTTCCATGACAGGGTGTACTGGGTCTACAACAATGTTCAGGTAGGTGGTATGTGGTAAGTGACAAAGTAACATTCACATGAATGGCAAGAACCAAGATTTCTAAGCGAAACATTGCCCAAAGCATCACACTGCCTTAAATGGGTTGCCTTCTTCTCATAGTACTCCTTGGTGCTATGTCCTCCTCAGTTAAGCGACGTGCACGCCCGCAGCCATCCACATGATGTAAAAGGAAAGGTGATTCATCAGAACAGGCCACCTTCTTACATTGGTCCCTTGTCCACTTCTGATGCTTATGCATCTTGTGGATCAGCATGGGCACCCTGACTGGACTGCATCTACAGAGCCCCATATGCATCAAACTGTGATGCACTGTGTGTTCTGACACCTCCCTATCAGGACCAATGCTAACTTTTTCAGCCATTTGACTTACAGTAGCTCTTCTGTTAGAATGGACCACACAAGCCAGTCTTTGCTCCCCATGAGCCTTGATCGCCCATGAACCTGTTGCCAATTCACCAGTTTTCCTTTCTTGGACCGTTTTTGGTAGATACTGAGCACTGCAGACCGGGAACACCCCACAAGACCTGCAATTTTGGATGTACTCTGACTCCAGCCATCACAAATTGGCCTTTGTCAAAGTCCCTCACATCCTCAAACTTGCCCATTATTCCTGCTTCCAACACATTAACTTTCATGACAAAATATTCACTTGCTGCCAAAGATTTCCCACCCCCTGACTGGTGCCACGATGATGAGATGAAAAAGGTTATTCGCTTCACCAGTAAGTGGTCATAATTTTATAGCAGATCGGTGTGTATAATTGCAATTTCCTTGACAAACTCACTAAAATTATTAATCGATATGTCTTGAAATTATGAAACCATATTTGTTAGGTGACTGAGGTAAATATAAACTAGTATTAATCCAGCCTCACAAGCTGCATTAATTTTTCATTATCTGTAATTTATAATTCTGAAAAAGTGCCATATTTATAGAGGACTTTTTTATTATGAAATAATTATGTCATATATTAATTCACCTTTAGTGGAGATGGACAATATACAATGATACAATTGTCAGTTTCCCAGTAACCCTGTACGCAAACCCAGTTGCTGCCCAGAATATTACAGAATATACTGTATATTTCAAATGCCACTTCCTACATTGTCAAACACAGTCAAATTGAAAGTGTGGAAATTGATGACATAAAGCCAACAATGACAGGGTTTTTTTTTTTTTTCTTTTTTTTTTCATGTGTGGGTGGGTTTTTTTTTTTTTTTTTGCAGTGGAGGCAGTGCCAACCTGGGGTATCTGATCTTGATGATATCACCAATAAGTGGAATTGAAAGTGTGTATTACAATGGCAGGATATTCAAAAAGTTTCTTACTGAATAGTGAGGCAAATGCATGGAATCAAACACGATTGAACATTCTGAAGGATATACTGAGCTGCCAAAACAATATGACTACCAGCCTAATCTGCTGTTGGGACTCTGCGTGCTGCCAAAGCACCTTCATCAAACTGATGTCCACATGAACGCCCAGAGTTTCCTTAAGAACATTTCCACATCATGGTCCCATCACCGGCTTGTCTAATTCCCACAATGCAACCTGGTTCCATACCTTCCACAGGTAAATGGCACATGTCCATGGTCAATATATGTTCATAATGAAAATGGGAATCATCGTCCTGTAACTGTTTTCCATTGCTCCCAGGTCCACTTCTGAAGCTCGTGTGCCCATTGTTGCCGCTCTTTACAATGGACAGGGGTTTGAATTCTGTAACTTTTGCCACAATTGCCTTTCTATCAGTTTGGACCAGACAGGATAGCTTTTGTTGCCCTCGTGCTTCGATGAGTCTCAAATGACCAAGAACCTGTTGCTAGTTTGTGGTTTGTTCCTCACAAATGTGGACAAAGTACATGAATCCTGCGCTTCCTTCAAAGTAATATCCAGATAAAGTATTACCTCTCTAACATTAAAAGCCCTCCTTTCAAATTTTCACCTGAGTGAGTGACTAAATTATCTAAATTTGTAATGAATTTAAGAATAAAATAAAAGTATTGACATTTTGTAGCTTGCCAAAAGTACTTTGTAGCTTTTCCAGAGCAGGAAAGAAAACTAGTGCCACGAAGTATCACAATCCTCATGTGAATGCTTTTCATTTCTATTCTTGGTGAGCAACTTGCATGTCTATCAGAGGTGTGTCACATTTTCATTATTTTACATCTTGCATCTTTGCCACTCCTCAGCTGTGTCCCATTTTATGGTTATATTCTTATCATCACATGATGTAAATATAAGCCCACTGCTTTGTATTGCAAGTTGCTGTATTGTCATTTGCTTTTTGTGCTTAGAACCAGGTAGAATTTCTGGAAGAAACAATTTCTTTATCAAGTTAAACATATTTCTGGAAGCTTTCCTCTTTACTTGGTTAACTTGAACAAGCTTCCAGGCTTATTGAGGGTCCAGGATTGGGACCATCTTCCTGTTAACCCTTCAAAGTGTGTTCCTCAGTCCAGTTTGTAAGGAACAAGCTCCCAATCCATCTACGGTCATCAGGATTGGAACAGAGTTCCCCTCAAGCTATTTCATCCGCCTGTGGGACAGTTTGGTGCTCGCAAAGAGTGGGCTCCACCTGGCTGTTATCTAAGAAGCCACTGGTCGCCAATAGACAGCTCAGCTTCACCCACAACATCAGTACTGAACTGTGGCATCCTTATCTGGGGTTCCGCACCCACTTCTTCCTCTGGAGTTCCGTCCCCAAATTACCATATTAACTGTCAATAAAACTACTTTTTGGATTATACTCTGCCTAAATACTTGATGCCTGGACTGGAACGTAACACAGAATATATGTTGGAAGACATAAAGTTGTATAAGGCTGTCCACCACTAGTCCCTCCTGGGACCACTGTGAGCAGGTGCACACCTCTGCTGATTGCAGGCACTCCACAGCCTTACGCCTTCAGAGATTCTATTACCCACTCATTTGGCCCAAACGGGTTTGCCCTTGTTGATGTCACTTCAGGCTTTTTCCTCCGGAATCCAATGTATCAACTATTGGATGCATTGACATTTTCTTATCTTCATTGGTCTCTTCATAGATCTTGAGATGTGCTGTTGTCACAAGATAATAGTTGTTATTTGTGTAATTTGCGAGTGATTTTTATGCTCTGTTCATTTTTGAATACATATTGCCCTTATGCTTTTTGGCACTTAAATTTTGCAGGCCCAGTATTATGAAGGTATTATGCAAGAATGATGACGCTTGTGATGCATAGACATCATCAGATGCTGGGTAACTTCCTCGGTGAGGCCTGTTCTAGAGTTGTCTTCAGATTCTGCTTGTTTCAGTCTCCTCTTCAGAACGTAATACGTATGTTCAGTTGGATACAGATCCAGTGATTGACTCGGCCAAAATGGGGTCACAGTCCAATGCGTTCGTGCTCACTGTATTTTCTCATTAGAGTAAGAAATCATGTTTAATGATGTAAAACTTGTACAATGGTACTCAGATATAATTTTTTTCTGAGCAGCCATGTTGTTTGAATCCTGCTATATTTATCATGCATCGATGAAAATGCTCATGAACATAAGCAGAGGCATTTTCTGAGGATGGAAAAGATATCAGCGAAATTCTGCAGGAGAAAGGTTTTATTACACTTGCAGATAGAGAACAAACACCACAAATAGTTTTTTCAGAGTCACTAAGTGAATTATGTCACATAGCAATTATATTTGTGCACTCTTTTCTCATATGACACATCAGTTGTGTGATCTTCAGAGAAAGGCCTGCTGAGGGGATGAATTGGTTCTCATTTATGAATGTGCATATCATTTAAGAGCGCGCTATATGGCCAAGGCTCCTCCCATTTGAAGACACTTACCCTTGACGCATCGCATAAAGACAAGGTCCAATTTTAAATTTTAACCGGAAACGTAATTAAAGATGTGTGTAGCATTACTAGCATGAAGTCTGAAGCAGGCATAATATTAACCAGCAGGTGGCAGCAACATTATATTTACTGCTACGGTTTTATACGTGGTGCCGTTTCTGCAGGTCTGCGCACTAAAGCATCACGCTTTTGCGTATTCGAAACAAATAATAATTTTGTAAGACTTGTAATTAGAAAGACATCCTGTTCTGTAGCATGTTCTTTCTGACTTCAAGCAGGTATTGGCTAGGAACTCTGAGTTGCACCAACAATCCAATGACATTCATGTTAGCCCTACAATAAGCAAACTTCAAGTTAATTTCACCTAGTGCACAGGCATAAGTAAAGTTCAAGTATATTTCCCAAATATACCTCACGTAGTAAATATGCTGATATGACTGTAGAAGTACGCTTGTACGTGTTCCACTTAAACTTTTCTGGACTAAATTGGCCCATTTTAAGTTTACAGAACTTAAACAACCTCAGGTCTAGTTGCCTAGAGAGGAAGTCTTTAGGTAGGAAGTTAGGCAGAAAGTAAATAGCTCCTATGATTTCTGTATTACCTTGAGTGACTGGGTCATGATTTGTGGAGGGACAGTGCTTTTGAATTTTTCAAGTTATTTCTTTATTTACCTTTGGTTTGTTTGCCATTACAAGTAAGAGGAAGAATATGAGCATTTTTGATTTTGGAGTGAACTGTCTTTTTAAGTGCATTGTTGATAAAGAAAACTAAAAGCACACTGATGAATTGTACACTACACTGTTGTAAACCTGCACCTTTTTTGTCAGTTATTTTGACTGTAATTTTACAAATAGTTGATAACAGAGGTTCCCTGTATGTTATATGTAAGCCATAGTTAAATGCGTGCAAGGATTCTACTTATTACTTACAGTTAAAATAACAAGAAGGCAACATGTTCAATTTACTGTTAACTTAAGTCAATTTATAACAGAGTACACGTGAATAAACTTGCCAAGAGGTAGAGTGTATGAGTTAATCAAGTGTGCTCTGTGATGCCCTGTGCATCTGAAAATTGGATCCAACACCTGATGCTACTAATCAACCCCTGGACTCTTTGCAAATGAGCTTGATTAGTAGCATCAGGTGTGTAGCTGCTTGGTTGCACTGAAAGCCTGCACCCACACCGGCCCTTTCTGGGAAAGATTGGGGACCTCTACTTTAAGTGATCATTAATATTGCTGATTGATAATGTCATATTTCAACTTTGAGGACTACAAAAAAAAAAAAACTCAAAAAACAAAACAACAAAAAAAGAAAAAACTAGTGAATGTGCAATTTAAGACTAATAATGATCCGTCAAGTATAAATAATAAGGGGATATGAAACAGGTGATGTTGCACAGATGAGCTAATCATGTTATACAGTCAAGAGAAAAAAGAAAGGACACCCCCTTTCAGTTCTATGTTTTTACATATCGGGGCATAATAAAAAAAATCAGCTGATCCTAGTCAGGTCCTAAAATTGTGTGTATATAAGGGTTACAAGGCCATTTCCAAATAATTTGAAGTCGATCATTCTACAGTGAGGAAGCTAATTCACAAGTGGAAAAAAATTCACGACAGTTGCCAATCTTCCCAAGAGTGGACGTTCCAGCAAATTCACTCCAAGGTCAGACTGTAGAATGCTCAGAAATTGCACAAAACCCAAGATCTACATCTAGGACCCTACAGGCCTCAGGCAGCATGTTCAATCTTAAAGTTCAAGATAGTCTTATTTGAAAAAGACTGAACAAGTATGGCTTGTTTGGAAATGTTGCTAAGAGAAAGACTTTTCACTCCAAAAAGTGCACGGCAGCACAGCTTAGGTTTGCAATGATCCCAAACTCACCAGCAAGTCTACGACAGAATGGCTGGAAAAGAAAAAAAAATCAAGGAGTTGCAATTGTCAAGTCAAAGTCCGGACCTCAACCCGATTGAAATGCTGTGGCGAGACCTGAAGAGAGCTGCGCATAAACAAATCCCCTCAACCATCAATGAACTGAAGCAATGTTGTCAAGAAGAATGGGATTAAATTCCTACACAACGACACGAGAGACTGATAAAATCATGTAGAAAATGATTAGATCAAGTAATTGCCGCTGAAAATGGTTCTATAGCCTAATATTTAATGGAGTGTACTTAGTTTTTCACAAATGATTTCTGCACTTTGGCTGAATTTAGATTTAACAAATAATGGCATGGTGGAAATTGTATTTTTTAACACGTGAGGTTAGATTTGCCGAATTTAAAACCTGATAAGGGCCAGCTGATTTTTTTAAATGTCCTGATATATAAAAATATTGTACTGAAAGAGGGTGTACTTTCTTTTTCTCATGACTGTATAAAACCAACTTCCGAAAAAAGGTCTCGTCCTTCAGGAGCAAAGGTGGGTTTTTCCAAAAGATGCATAAACTTTTGATGCATCGCTTTGAGAATAATGTTCCCTATAAGGACAAATCAGTAGGATTTTGGCCATTTCACCAGCTACAGCATGATTGTAGCAGAGAATCCCATTGATTTTCATTGTAAAAAGGGCTGAAAACCACTTCTGAATGCCTGCGATCTCAAATTCGTCAGATGCCACGGTCACAAGAACCATTATAGGGCTGTAACAGCTATCATGACTAGGGTTCAGAAATTCCTTGGTAGACCTTGTCAGTGAGCATCATTCACTGGTGCATCTAAAGATGCATTAAAGCTTTACACTGTGAAGCAAAAGGCCATACATCAGCACTGTACTCTGGGTCTGGTGTCTACTTACAGTAGATAAATAGTAGCACACGGAAGTGTGTTTTCTAGTCCAACAGTTCAACAAATCAAGTGTGAAAAAAAAAAAAACTGTGGTGTTCTCCGGGCCAGAGAAAACAAGGAAAACCCAAGCTCTTAGTAGCGCCAAGTCCAAAAGTCTCAGGAGCATGCCAGCATTTTCCAGCAAGAGAAGGGCAAGTCTCATTTTTAGCATATCACAAGTGCATGATCTTGTCAGTAAGGAGTGCAGGTGTTAGACTGGCCTGCCTGCAGTCCTGATCTGTCTCTAGTTGAAAATATATGGAGCTTTATGAAGCAAAATATAACAAATACATGGCACAGTTGCACAGCTGAAAGCCCGTATAATGAAGATATGGGAGAAAATTATGCTCGCAAAACTTGACCAACTAATGTCTTCAGCGCTTGAATGTTTAAAGAGTGTTTCTAAAAGACAGAGTTATGTTGTACAGTGGTAAACAATCGACTTAGCAAACCATCTTGGACTCTATTGCAGCCATCACTTTATATATATTTCAATAAGAAATTAAATTAATGCCAGAGCATCAAATAATGTGTTACTGTGCGGCATTCAATATAGAAGGGCTTAAATGGACTTTGAAAATCAGTCTTTTTTGATTGTATTTGCAATTTCCATGATGTTTAAACCTGTTTGGTAGTATACAAAATCCTTATAGAAGAAAAACCCACATTATATTTAATTATCCCTCCATATACTTACATTAAGTTAAATAAAATGGCATGTAACACAAGTACAAACGTACATGTGTTACGACCGCTGTGCGTATTCCACTGCCCTCTTTAGACAGGATTTACCAATGCCTTAGGAATAAATGCATTTGCAGGGCAGCTGTTTGTCCTGTCAGTCACCCCTTCGGCTAGTTGGCAACAATAAAACTCCATAGTTATCATCCTCCAGCGGAAAACCCAACGGCCTGTTTCCTCTGGTTAAAAATCACAATCACTATGCAAAAACAACTGAGCTGTTTCTACTCATTTAATCTGAGGATCAGCCAGCAAAAACTGCACACAACAATGGAAATCTTTTACATTTTAAAAGAAACTTGCCAAGTTTTTGTAATCACTGTCTCTCTAGATATTGTTCTAGAACAAGAATCACATTTCTTCTCAATATTCTGAAATGAGCAAACAGGAAATTTTGAAACAGGAAATCGCCACAGCTGTCCCACATGAGCTAAAATTTGGAATAAATCCAAGAGCCTGCAGAAGGCATCTGAGTTGTAATATTCCAAAACTATTGCTAATTATGTAATGTTGGAAAAATCATGCGGTTGTGGCACACAAAATTTAAATTCAATACATGTGCATGGGATTGACTGGCCTTTAAAAAAACAGCATTGAAATTTCTTGAACTAATGAAATCTATTTGACTTGCACCCCAGTATCACCGGGCATGTAAATCATATGATGTGGCCCTGGCTTTTTCAGTGGGGGCACTTCTGTCAAAAGGAGGGGTGCATTAGGAATTTCCAGCAGAGAGCAGAGCGGATTCTAATTGACACCTATTTCCCACTGCTGTTCCACCACTGGTCTTGGTCAACCTATATCTGTGAATGGGGCACTGTTACAAATATATTCTCCTTTGGAAACTTATTTCCCACAGATACTCACTATTTACGCTTTCAACTTCCTAAATCTGAATTTGTCTGTTACATCAGCAGTCTTAGTTTGAATAAATGTTCCTGTTTTATTTTGCACAACGTTGCAGGGTATAACTTGACAAGAGGCCGTCTGAAACCTATTCCCGAGGTATTTGATGGAGAAACACTAGCCTTATTATAGCGCGATGATTTCTGCATGCTGAAAACACTGAGCCCCTTTGTTGAACATCAGTTAGTTTGAAAATGGGCCTCCATTTCTGCCGTTATCACTGGTATATACGTATACATTTACATTGTGTGTGTGTGTGTGTGTGTGCGCCTGTTTGAGTTTGTATGTGTGCGTGAGTGAGATAACTCAGAGAGGCCCAATTTGTTCCTGTTCATTCTGAGCTCTCATTGGCAGCACACACCAGAAAGACTGTATATAAATAGATATACAGTTTGTAAAGAAGTACTGCTTGTACAGTAGGTGACATATACAACGTATTACTGACACAGAATTAATCCATTGAATAGACCTTTTTTAATCTTTACATGAAACTGTCATTTTTCCAACACATATTTAAAGTCAGTGTCGTAGAATTCATTTGCCTTTAGTTTTCTCAGCATTAGAACATTTATTCAAGAACTACATAGTATATTCACCTGACATTCTAAATATGTTCAGAAGGTATACTAGTTTTCATGAATAAATGAAGCCTAGTCGCAGATAAGCAAAACCATACTGACCGTACTTTGTTGTACGTAAAAAGAGCTAACAGCAACATTTCTTGCACAAAAGGGTTTCTCAGCTCCTCTCCTGCCTCCTGACCATGTTATCCATTTAGTAACTGACTCTCGGTTTTTAGATTCCGCATTGATTAATACATTTCCAATGACTGCTGTTATTGTTAGCTGTCATTTACTTTATACATGAAGCAAACATGTTTAATGCTAAATTATCTCTGATTTGGTACATGTTGTCTACATAAAGCATGTTTGTATTCTTTGAATTCATATACATTTTGATAAATGAACTCAGAACAATTTTTTTCCCCCAAAAAAAATTTTCAAAGAGGATCTGTACACAATTCTTGGAAGCTGAAAATGTCACAGTTCTTGCATGGCCAGCATACTCACCGGATATGTCACCCATTGAGCATGTTTGGGATGTGCTTGACCGGCGTATACGACAGCGCGTACCAGTTCCCACTAATATCCAGCAACTTCGCACAGCCATTGAAGAGGAGTGGACCAACATTCCACAGGCCACAATTGACAATCTGATAAACTCTATGCGAAGAAGATGTGTTGCACTGCAAGAGGCAAATGGTGGTCACACCAGATACTGACTGGTTCTGTGTCCCCAGACCCCCAATAAAGCAAAAACTGCACATTTCAGGGTGGCCTTTTATTGTGGACAGTCTAAGGTACACCTGTGCACTAATCATGGTGTCTGATGAGCATCTTGACGTGGCTCACCTGTGAGGTGGGATGGATTGTCTCAGCAAAGCAAAAGTGCTCACTATCGCACATTTAGACAGATTTGTGAACAATGTTTGAGAGAAATGGTAATATTGTGTATCTGGAATGAATTTTAGATCTTTGAGTCCATCTCATGACAAATGGGAGCAAAAACAAAAGTGTTGCGTTTATATTTTTGTTGAGTGTACATAATGGATTCCCTTCAGTAAGACATTCATACAAAAATAGCGAGAAATGCCATTATGGCCATCAGGCAGGACACTAAATTGAAAAACCCCTCTGCTGATGAGACACTTTTTTCATTCCATTTGATTTGAAAATTACATGAGCACATTGTCTTTTAACTTTATTTTGGACATTACAAGATGGTTATCAGGTAAAGCCTGGGACTAGAAAAAGGCAAATCACGACAGCCGGAAGAGCAAATTATTGCCCATGATCCAGCTGGTTTTTGTTCCGAGTCAATTGAAATTAATGTCTTCAATTTATAACGTGGGCTTCTGTTTTTCTTTACCATGGAAGGACTCTGGCCATTTATCATAAAAATAATTAGATTTCCTGAAAATCAATTATTTTTCTCTCAATTCAGGAGAAAGAGTTTTGAAAATGGTGCCCTGGGCGTCTGGTGCTTTCTGTGTGACAATGTCAACTCTCATTTGAGTGGTAGATTTAGCATTTATCATTGAAAGCTCCACTAGAAGCCAAAACAGCAGGTTTGCGGGTGGAGATGGACCAGAACTGTGACTGCAACAACAGTGACTGTTTAAATCTGTAGAGACTCTGCCATGATGGATAAGGACGCAAAGCTGTGCTGAGGATTGGCTGTGGCATGCTCTTTACTGGCAGACATTGCAGGAGCAATATTTTACTCTATTTTAATCCACAGCGCCCCATTCTTAAACAAATTCCCATAGTTTTTTACAAAATAAAAATGCCAGTGTCTGCTAACCCACAGTGTCTCAAATGTCTCAGGTCAGAGGAAAAACAGGAAACACGATCTCCGGTGGGACAAATGTTGCCGAGGGACCTGCGCATTCAGACGTCCAGTCGCTTTCTGTAACCAAGACTCTCTAGCTATCATTTTATAAAATTTCAAGATAAACAGAAAAAAACACCCTTAAATGAACATTAAGCAGAGAGCAAAATGTGGAAATGCTCAATGTTTGTGAAGATATTCACAGTATATGACATAACATCACCATTATTTAGTAGAACCTCTTCTCCACGACCAGGGTGACAAACAAAAGAACATCTGTGCTCAGAAATGGTACAGAAGTCTATTCATTATCATTATGTTGGATATAACCAGAGGGGAAAAAATCAATCTGTATCCTAACATAATAATATTGAAGACGCATGTTATTATCTCTCTGTCACTAGCGATACCAGCACCATAGAAACTTCCATTACATTTGGGGACACAATGCATGTATTCATGCATGCATGCATGTGCATCAGCACATCTGCCAGAACACATGGAGAAAAAAAAGAGCACATGAACACAATGGAGCCCAATGCTTTTGTTTATAAAGTGGCTTATTTAGCGTTTCATAAAGGGGATCACTGGGTCTGCAGTGGCGTTGGCAGACTGTTACCATGGGTCTTTATCCACAACTGATACAGCATTACAGGAAACTTAGTTTATCCACAGCTCTGGTGACATCACCATATTTCTATTTTAGGTGCACTAAGATGTTCAACGAAGGGAGCAGGCATTGCACTGTGGACCACAAGATTTATGGCCCTGCCACAATGTTGTTGTTCAGCCAATGAGAGATATTGTTTGTCTCCCGCAACCAGCACAAAGAGCCTGTGTTGTGCACAAAGTAAGCAGAACGCGACTGCAGTAAATTATAGAATTGAGCCCTAACACTGTACATGGTTCACGTAGTTGTGTAAAATGGGGGCGGGGGGGGGGGGGGGTAGAGAAATCTTACATTGTCATGGGACAGCATTTGTGTGAATCAGTGATGTGATGCAGACATACAAATTTGCTACAGATATGCTGAACCCACCCATCTGTTGTACCTGGAGAATGCAACACCCCAGTCAAGCCTTCAATATCTACTGTAAATGCTTGGACAAAGTCCCTGTCATGTCAAAATGTATCCAACTCTACAGCAAATGTTTTCATTGATTAATTTTTTATTGTCCTTTTTATCATAAAAATGTCCTTTTCTGTAGCAGATATGATGGTGGTGATGATGATGATTAGTATTAGAGTGCATGAAAATGCATTCAACTGTTAACCAAATTCTTCTTATTATTAGAGTGCATGAAAATGTTACTTATTATTATTACTACTACAACCCCAATTCCAAAATAGTTGGGACAACGTGTAAATTGTGAATAAAATAAAAACGCAATGACTTTCAAATCACACCAGCCAGTATTTTATTCACAAGAGAACAGAGATAACACAGCAAATTTTACAAATTTATGCACAAAATGAGCTCCTTTCAAATTTGATGGCTGCTACACGTCTTAAAAAGGTTGCGACAGGGGCCTGTTTACCATGCTGTAGCATCCCCTCTTCTTTTTAACACAGAGTGGAGGAGTCTGGGCATTGAGGAGACAAGTTTCTTGAGTATAGCCATTGGAATTTGATTCCACTCTTGTTTAAGACAGGCTTCTAGCTGCTGGAGAGTTTTGGGTCCCCCTTGATGGACTTTTGGTTTAATTATGCGCCAAGTGTTCTAAATCGTTGAAAGAACAGGACTGTAGCCAGGCCAGTTCAGCACACGGACTCATCTACTACTCATCTGGTTTTGCATTGTTATGCTGAAATACATAAGGCCTTCCCTGGAATAGATGTCATCTGGAGGGGAGCATATGTTGCTCTAAAACCTTTATATACCTTTCAGCATTCATGGTGCTTTTTAAAACATGCAAGTGTCCCACAATATATGCAGTAATGCATCCACATTCCATCAGAGATGTTGGCTT
This sequence comes from Gymnothorax reevesii, assembly GCA_029721435.1. Classification (NCBI taxonomy): domain Eukaryota; kingdom Metazoa; phylum Chordata; class Actinopteri; order Anguilliformes; family Muraenidae; genus Gymnothorax; species Gymnothorax reevesii. The sequence goes on from CM056583.1 coordinate 75,215,437, forward strand.
TTGAACTGAACGCTGATAACAGGAGTGATGGTCTTTCTCCTCTTTAGCCCGGAGGACACGACGCCAATGATTTCCAACAAGAATGTCAAATTTGGACTCATCTGACCACAGAACACTTTGCCACTTTGCTACTGTCCATTTTAAATGAGCCTTGGCCCACAGAGCATGGCGGGGCTTCTGGATCATGCTCAACAATGGTTTCCTTTTTGCATGATAGAGTTTTATGTGGAATCTGAGGATGGCATGGCGGACTGTGTTTACAGACAGTGGTTTCTTGAAGTATTCCGGGGCCCATTTAGTAATGTCAATGACAGAATTGTTCCGGTGAGTGATGCAGTGGTGTCTGAGGGCCCGAAGATCACGGGCATCCAGTAAAGGTCTTTGGCCTTGTCCCTTACGTACAGAGATTTTTCCAGTTTCTCTGAATCTTTTGATGATGTTTTGCACTGTTGATGATAAGACCTTCGAAGCCTTTGCAATTTTACGTTGAGGAACATTGTTTTTAAAGTATTCCACAATATTTTTACACAAGCCTTCACAGATTGGAGAGCTTCTGGCCATCTTTACTTTTGAGAGGCTCAGCCCCTCTAAGACATCATGTGTCCCAACTTTTTTGAGACCTGTTGCAGCCAGAAAATTTGAAATAAGCTCATTTTGTGTATAAAAATGTAAAAGGTCTCCATTTCAACATTTGAAATGTTATCTATGTCCTATTGTAAATCACACATTGGCTCATGTGATCTGAAAGTCATGGTATTTTGATCTTATTCACGATTTACACTTTGTCCCAACTATTTCGGAATTGGGGCTGTATTTTTATCTTCTTACACGCTTAATGGGCATCAACCATTTAACCTAGAAACTTCATTCAAACTGCGTTGTGTAGGACTTACTTAGGACACCTGTGCTTCGTCATTTTCATCTTTGTAACTTTTATACTTTTTAAACTATGAATTGAAAACTTTCCCCCATCGACTTAACATTGGGCTGATGACATCACAGGTCGATATTTTATCTGATATATTTATCAGCAAATATTGGCCCTTCAGGCATGGCAGTGCTACACAGACACGATCCCGCACTCCTACTGTGAGATGGTCAATAAAGGGAAGAAACCGATTCAGTCGCCAGTACTCTGCAGGGCTTGATGCAGGTGTGTTTGACTGCTTTGTCTGCATCGCCACATTACAAGGCACCTAGGGCTCGATGTCCAGCTGAGCTGCCAAAGCACAGCCTTGCTCCCACAACTTCCCAAACGCAGTCTCCCTCTTCCCCTCAAGCAGTGATACTACTCCGCTCGCATTGGTTGCATCTATTGGTAAATCGCACTCAGGATTCTGCAAACTATTGCTGAGGGGCGTAAGATATTGTAACAAACCCTGGATGACAGTGATGCCAATGAAGAAGTCAAATGACTCCATTGATTTAGACAGGGAGTTCGTCTGAGTTAAATGACTGAGCGTCATTGCTTTTAGGCTTTTTGGAGAGCGCCTAAAATAAATTCAGTTGTTTGAAGCTTCGCTTCATTTTAAGCTTATAGATAGACAGATAGATTTTGCCCATATGAGTAAAACCGCTTGCTGACTGCTATTGCTGTTCAACAATCTGGAGGGAACCTACACAGTCGTTGTGAGAGAGTGGGGAAGAAAAGATACACTTTAATTCTTTGTCACTCCCCTAACCAATGAGTTTTCTTAGTCCTGTACCCCCCCAGTCTCGATTCTGCCCCTCCCTGTCCCTCAGCACAATCAATCAATCTCTCTCTCTCTCTCTCTCTCTCTCTCTCACCGTACCGGCACCATGAATCGAGCAGTGCGCTCTAGAATTTTTGGTACGCTTCCCGCTGTATATGGTAGTTGTAGTAGAGGTAATATCATTCGACTTAAAGGACAGTAGATGGCTAGTTCTTGCTGAAGTCCTCCACCTTTATTTCAGTCTGAAAATCATCTGATTATAGGTGTGAATGCAACCTATTATTACAGAGGAGCCCACATCTCTAATTTTAAGCTATGACGATACTGCGCAGAAATTCAGTTACAGCACTGTGAGTTATAACACATCTCTGTCACCAACCACACAGGAATTTCATAAAGAGATGACATAATCTTCCCTTCCAGATTTGATGAAGCTGGCATTATGTTAACCCCAGGAGGGGAAGCGCTGCGAATACACTGTAAAATGTAATAAGTTGACTTTACTTTAAAAAAGTCAGGAAACCAACTGCCTCGAAATTTCCAAGAATGTTGACAATTAATTTTAAGTTGTTAAAGCTGAAGAGAGTTGTGTTTGGGATAACTTGTATTGTGACAGTAAACTTGAGTGTAGTTTACTCAGAATTATTAATTAGGTTGACCATAAAATGTAAGTACACACAACTTAAAAAACTTAAGTAAGGAGTACTCATAAAAATATCCTTATATAAGTTATCCTTATAAGTCTAACCATTCACATTACTACCAAGAAATCAGGAAACTAATTGCCTTAACATTTTCAGGTAAGTATTACTATAGCATGTCAGCTGTTGAAACAAATTAAGACAGCAGTTTGAAGGGAAAACTGATCTTATTTTTTCTGTTAAACAAAAACAAGTTTCTTTGTTTAGTTATCTTGCCAGTTGTCAAACTTAAAACTTGCTACCAAGTTGGCTGTATGTCCACTATTTTAAGTTATCAAATTATAATAAAAGATCTGGACTGCTTATGCTACCTTAAAATAATGGCCCAAGTCATAAATGTGAAATTACCTAAAAAACAACCAAAACTAGCGTCATCAAAAGCTGATTTTGGCAACAAAAAAAAATTATTTTTGTCAGAAATAAACTTGCATTCCGACATAAAGGAAGTTGTATAAGGTTTCTGAAGCTTCTGTTAATGGGCAATATTCTTATTTTAGATTACAGAACTGCAGAAAGAAATAAAAGAAGATTATAAACAATTCAACTAAAAATTAAAATGCATTTTGTTGGAATGCACAAGAATGATAAACAAAGACCATTTGTTAGTCTCAAAATTTTTAAAAGGGAAACATAAAAGTTTTTATATTTACATGCAAAAAGAGTAAAACTGCTGCCAACCAAGCTATCAAGTTACTGCAGAAAAACATCGTTACCCACAATTTCTTCATCTTGATGTTATAATTCTGTTGCCGGGCCACGTTTTCGTTTTGACTCTGCTTTTGTCAAGCCATGCTTTGATTTAGTCCATGTCATGTTTTGTATTTTTCCTGTCCTGCCATGTCTGTTTCCTGCCATTACTCATATTCACCGTTTAGATATCACTCTGGTTTATGCATTTGTCCATGCCCTGTATTGCTCATTGTCTCCTCTGTCTGATCATATGTGATGTGACAGTTTTATTCCGCAGTATTGCGTGCCACGCTTTCAGGTGATTTCATGGTTTCTGGGTTTCCAATTATTCCTTCCAACCTCGTTTGCTTCCGTCGCCTTGCTGTTCTGCCCTTACTAACTATACTAACAGTTTGTTATTTTGGATAAATTACTAACATTAACTGACATTGTTTATAGCACTAACTTGCTAACGAGCACTAGGGATTGTACAGCTACTCATTACTAATTGACTAATGAGCCCTCAGCACTTGCTCTGGTCTAGTCTCCGCCCCTTGCCTTCACTCACTTTACTTTGCTGCAATTCGGCGGATTCTCCACTTTGTTAATCACTGTTCTGCCTCTCACTCTGTGCACTTTAGAACTCCCTAACCAAAGCCGTTTGTTTGTCATAGGCCGTCTGTGTAATCCCAGTCTGCGTTTTGGCTTTCGCCAGTTGCAAGTAGTTAGGAACTTCCTCTTGTTCATTCCTTTGTTAATTAGTCTGATCCAGCTCACCTGTTCCCTATTATAGAATGTGACTTCCCGTATGTGTATTTAAGCAGTCATTTCACAACCAGCCCTTGTCAGAATGTTTTCCTTGAGCTGTGTTGTTTATGCCTTGTACTCTTTGTGTTACACTTCTGACTGGAACGTTCCGGATTTTGACTTTGTCTTCGCCTTTGATGTACCTGTGCCTGTGTAACGAACCTGCTTTGGCCGACCCTGAGTTTTGTGTTTGCTGCCCGGTCTCTGAACTGGATTACGACTACTGGATTCTGATTTTGGATTGTGGACTCTGTACCATTGCCTACTGCCCTGCCGGGGTTTCTACCCCAGAATTAATAAAGAGCAAGTTTGCTGGATCTTTTGGTTCTCGCTTCTGGTTCCTGAACGTACCCTCACACTTGACACAAACTTCAGCTTTTTCTCATTTACTGCATCAGACGATTTTTGAGTGACTGTATTTTTGGTTTTAGGGGTTTATGTCCAAGCGAAGGAAATACTCTTTGAATAAAATCAAAGATGTTCTTCAGTTGTTGAGGGTACTCCAAATTTAGGGCATAAATAAGTCCAAAGAGTAGGCACATGGCATGCAGAAGATTTTCAAGGTCATCAATCACGACTGTTCCTTCCAAAATGATTGAAACCACCAGAAGCATCCAGGTGCAGTGAGTGAGGAGAAGCCAGGCCGTCTTCAGGAATCACCATCAGGATCCCAATGGAGGTGTGGGACGTGTCTGGAGGGTCATTGCAGACCTAAAAACAATAGCAGCATTACAACCACAAATACATGTCTAATGTCACCTTGCATTATGTGGTTGAAAACACAAGACAGAGCCACTAAGAGGAAGCTTTATCCTGATAGTATTTAACATTTAAGTAAAAGCACATGCTGCACACCAAGTAATGAATATGCATACATAATTAATTAATTCATTGATAAAATTGATTCACTGAATGACTGTAAAAGAAATACTTTTTCAAAATTTAAGTAAATAGCAATAAAGGCAAACTGGCATATAATAGTGTGAAAGAACCTGGTAACAACTTGTTCATAGAGTGGCATCACATCAGAGTGAAATAGAAATTTCACAAGGTTGCGGTGACCTGGATCAGGACTCTTTGGTGGTATCTGCTGTCTTTCCAAAGGGTCCAGTTGCAGCTTCATAGTCACTCAATGCAAAACCCTAAAATACTTCCATATGGAAAAAAGTACACCCAAACAAGTATCTATACACCTTTACCTGTCTGCTTGAAAGGAGGGGAATACAAATATCTCCAATAACCCATTAAAATGTTAAACATGGATCAGTACAACAATGTTCTAAACTAGGCTAGTTGCTGTTGTACCCTTTTATGCTGGTGCTGCTTCCCCACTTAATATTGGTCACAACAGTTGCTCAGACTGATTGGTAGAATGACTTTCAACTTATTTTTGATAGCATAGATATACATTGCACCAAAAAACTGAGGCATTTTCTTTTGCACGAAAACAAATGACAACGTAAAATATCAGCATGTCTTTATAAATTCTGCGCTCAAGTAGCTCATGAAACGGCTTTGATTGATGTCATCTGCAAGGCTTATTTAGCCGTAAGTTGCAAGAATCCGTTCTTTCCTACATTCTTAATCGCTAAATGTAGAACAACAAAAACCCCCATGTTTGATCATTCTCTGGTACATCAAAACCAATTATGAGTGGGAGAAGTCTTGTCAGTGCCCAGTTCTAATGACCATTCCCGCCAATGGCGCCTCTAGAGGCAAATGTGGCTGGGATGGTCTGAGGCTGATCAGTTATGTCGGTTAATTTTTGAGGAAAACGTTTGATGGCTTGGTTCAAAGACTCGAGTAATATACTTCCTGGAGATCAAATCATTAATGCACAAAGACATCTCAATGGGGACCATACCCTCCAAGAGGTCATGCATTATGTCCAGTGGAAAACCAGTGACAGTGTGAAAGTGCACCAACTTTTCTCTTAGAACAGAAAAACCTTTCACACCATACTCTAACCAAATTCGGATCCTTCAAAACTTCAGAAACTTGCCTGTCATGATTCTCGCTGGTTCTGTGCTCGAATGCTCCTGACCAGACCTCTTTCTGCTGAATGTCCTTCTTCTCTGCCAAACAAAATCGAAAACGGTGCTGCACCACAAAACTCTCCTGAAAACCAGCCAAAGAATGAGCACCCAGGTTATCAGCTGACGCATAAAGCACTGTTCCTTTCACACACTCACCTAACTGCTCAACATAGACACCATGTTTCTCAAGAGTTACCAGGTCTTGAACCAGCGGGTGAAGGACGTCTGCAAAGCCACACTGTTTGATTGCACTAGCTTTGCATAAAATTGCCAGCTGAATAGTGAAGAGAGGAGCAATATTTTGAGGGAAGATTTGCAAGAACCTAATGCATACTACACAGTGTTACTTCTTTGAAGTGCCCAGAGGTTTGGCAATCACAAACTCATCGATATAAAGGCCAAGTACAATCCTCAAGGTTTCAGTTCCCACGATAGTGAGTGCCATCTCTGTAAGTATTCAATCCATCAACACTGTTATCATGAGTGAGAATTTTATCTCGAACATCAGCACTGTTTAACAGTTTTTGCAACATTATCAGAAGCGGCACATAGGAGATTGATCGTGAATCTTTGTCATGCTTGTATTCAACGGGCATCACCATTGGAAATTCCCTCTGAAAATATGATGCTCTTCTACTGGCTGGAGAGAGTGATTTGCCAGCATCCGTCATTTTTTGACAGCATTCACAAAGTCTCTCACAACTGAATCAGTGTCACTGAAGCCATGGGCATTGAGAATTTGCTTAAAAACATTTTGTAAAGGGGGTTTTGAGAGAAGAATGATTTGGTTTGTTTGTTGGATTATCTCCTGTATTTCCATGTCAGAAATATGCTAGATTGCCTGCAGCTTAAGAGTGCGGCTAAATTATGCTCCAGTTGATCTTGTAAATTATCTAAATGTTCAATTTCAGCTTCTTCCTCATTTTCCTCCCAGCCAAATCTGTAGGATAATTGGAAAAAGCCTCATCATCTTGTACATTTTGTGACATCATCTTGTACATTTTGTGACACATCTAGATCTGAGTCATGAAGTGCAATGTGTGAGGCAATGTCAGGTTTCAACTGCTTCTGACTGGGAAGCCTGTGTTCTTTCCATTTATGAGCATTAAATGTGGAGAAGACATTGCTCTCAAAAGTGCAATTTATATAATGACACTTCACCGCTTCCAGTTTTTTTAGATGTTGGCGCAAATGGGAGAAAAATTGAGTTCTGTGCGGGGTTCTTCGAAATTGCAAAGCGGACAATGAAATGTCAGAGGGATTTCATCAGTTCTGCTCATCTGCTTATCATGTATTTTCTGGGAGTGATTTCTCGTCAAATGCACTTTGAGGGCATTAAATGACTTGAATGAACTCTGGTGTAGCTTCCATGTTTTAAGCCATAGTGCTTGAATACTAAGGCCCTCTTCTCAGAAGAAAACAAGCAACACTTAAACTTCAAATGTATAGCAAGGGTTGTCTGCAAATAACAAAACCTGCAAAAAAGAAACAATAAAAGAAATAAGTAAAGGTAACTGACACACAAACAAAATGCATGTGTAAAGCTAAGTAGCCATCAATTCAATGGAAGGGTTAAAGATTTTTAAACTTTGTGTCCTAGGCCAGACCTGCTAGTTTTTCAACCCCTCTATTTAAAGGCCAATAAGATCAGAAATACTTGTCCCAGCTTGCCATGCCATACTGTGTGAATATCCTATTTCGTTTTTTTGGTTTTTCTTCCATTATGAGAAATAAGAACTCAATAAGGCCGACTCATTACGCGTTTCACGTTACTTCCAATTATTTGATAAAGGAGAAGTCAGTTTTTACTTTTCTGCATACAGCTGATAGGAATTGCCATGTGTCTACGAAACAAACAAAGCGACAAAGGGAACCAGTCTATCATGAAAGAAGCTTCACAATGGTCGAATTATATTCTTAATCTCCCTATTGAACAAAGCAATCAGAGATAGCAGACCTGGCCCCAGCCACGGGCTGACAGACAGAGTGACAGAAACACACACACACACACACACACACACAGACATGATCATTTCTTAACCTGGCTCCCCCTAGAGGGGGGCCAGGTAATTACACAACCGGTATGAGATAAAATTCTGGGGAAGGTGAATCATATTCAACCACCAACAATGAAATCAGAACTTTTTTGACTTCACTAAATGTTTGAGTAACAAGCGAACCATTCGGATGAGTAAAAACGTTGAGCGTGCGCCGAAACGAGGAACTTTAGAGTTTAATTTCAAGCGCTAAACCTGGTAATGGCACATAACTGGGGCAGGCAAATTACTAATGACGCATCAGGTTGCTAGCTAGCTTGCTAGGGCACACGCACCATATGCATTCCCTATATCAATGAACCCCCTTCATGCAAATAAATTTCCCTCAAAATATATTTGTGCCAAAAAAAGGTTGGACAAGGAGCTCCTTCCGTAGACTCCTCTGACATAACGTTAACCCTGCGTTACCTCTTATGGTTTATTAAGCAACTTAAATAATATCCTCTCAGTATTGCAAGAACCTCATATTTCTTTGCTCGTACATTTGATTTCCACAAGTTGAGACAGAAATAAATTCATGTATATTTAATTTTTTTAAATGTATTTTTATTTATTAATAGTGACATGTTCCATACAAAAAGCAATACATAACATTATCAATAACCACGGGAACCCAGCCTGAACGGACTTATATGTTACTTTTAACATAAAACAATAAAATCGTTACAGCAGCTACAGCCGAAGTCAGAATACTAAAGCACACCTGTCTATAGAAGTATGTATAGCAGGGCAGAAATTATATTATATTATGTATTGTCGTACATGGATTTTCTTCTAATGTCGTATGCCTGAGTCAGGAATTTAGCAACCTTCTTATTTTCGTATTTTAACATATATATATACATTTTTCTCTAAGTTCCATACCTTCAAACCTTCACGTGATTGACATTTTCAACGCTGTCTGACTGTTGCAGGTTTGTCGGCTGAAAAAAATATCGTCCGCTCACTATCTGCAATGAAATACCGGCCAAAGTAAATAGAGGTCACTGCTGCCAGTCTTTATGCAAATTTTCCACACCATCATATTTTTTTTCTAGTTGAGGTTGTGAGTTGAACATTTGTTTGAAAGGCAAATCAGAATCTACACTTTTAGGGTCTAAAATGATTACTTTAACAGGCACAGTAAAGAACCTCACTTGAGTTTTTTTTTTCTTTTCTGGAGCAGTCCACTGATGACCAGCACTGGTGTCTTTTATGGCCATTGAAACAAAGCAAAATGAAAGGTAATGGAAACTGTTGCAAAGCAGTATAATTCATCACACCAACTGACATTTAAAAACATCACATTTTATTGCCTTATGTGTCTAATCAACAAGAAACTTGCAATACAATAAGCTGCTCAGGTGTGGTCCATGTATCTAGAATATTATCCGTAGAAATGTAAACCAACCGTTTCCTGATGCCCTTGATAAAAATATTTGCTGTGATAGTGATCATTTGAGTCGTTAAAATTGAGTTGACTTCTTTGTTTCTCACAGTGGCAAAATTGATATCACTGTGTGAATGTTGTTTCTGGATTAACAAAATGATACTTGTCCAGGAGTAACGTAATAGTGCAACTGTGAGTAGCAGCTCTGATATCTCTCTGCTGTGCTTATAACAGATCCTTTATCAATTGGTGGACTTCTTGGTTACTTATCTTGTTGTTCCCAGAACAGCACTTTCACAGCAATGTTAGCTTTGTGATTCACTATGACTCCCTGGCAATGGGTGAATACAAAGCATGGGGACTGCCGCCAATGAGAATGCTTTCCGTGATCAGTTTTTTTGATCAGTTACTTTTTGGTGGAATGGCCTTGTTCATCGTGCAATTACAGCAGGCCTGTTTCATAGAGGAGACTCCCAGTGAAAGCAGCCTGTTCTTCAGAAGGGAGAAAATGAAAGGCATTGACTGGCCTGAAACATAAATAAGGATTTTTATGCAGTGTTTTGCGAAAAGTATATGGCCATGTTGGACATCCGAGAATATAGGAACTTACAGCATAATACGGGACCTTTATAACAACTTATTTTCAGGGGTTAATAGGGAAATGTATCATTTGAATCAAATGCTATAGCTTGGTCTGCAAGCACTGTTTACACTAGAGTGCTGCAGAATTTTAAGTGATGAAGGTTCTGATTGCAAACAGTTTGAGCTGTTTTAAGAAGGAATAAAGAATATTTGTCCGCATATTTTTGTCCATGTACACTGTTACGACCCAGCACACTTATGCTGCCCTTAGTGGCAGGAGGACTTTTCTGTGTATCTTAAGTGTTTAATTGCAGGATTGGTTGCATCCGGCAACACCCTATAAAAGGAGTTTAGTGTTGTGCAAAAAGTCTCTCAACTGCCAGCCGTGATCAGTCAGTGGGCTGGTCGTTACAACGCACATAGTGCACTACTCTCAGCTGAGCCACCACCTACCAAGACATTTCCCAGAAGATGATTTGCTGCCAACTCCTGCGAGTAGAAGTAATCATAGACCCTTAATTACCTCCACGCATTTACTTGAAACCATTGTGTCACAGCAGCCCTTCAATGTACAGTACTAGTCAAAAGAGGAATATCTATTCCTGCTGAAAAATCTAGTAAGAACTGGCTTCATATCTTAGGGTGCTTTCACACCGGCCTCATTTGGTTTGGTTGCATCGCTCCAGAGTTCGTTTCCCTTCTTGATACGGTTTGTTTGGTTCGGTGTGAAAGCAGAAATCGTACCAGGAATCGCACCAAAAGCGTACCAAAACAAGCGTCTGCCTCCTCGAGGTGGTCTCAATACGCTTTCAAACGAACTCTGGTGCGGTTCATTTCAGTGTGAACGTGAACTGACCAAGATCAGACCCAAGCCAGGATTTCCGCTACATGTAATTGATCGTGACGCACCGCTACGGCAAAATAAAAACTGCCAGTCGGTCATTAGATAGTCTTGTCGGATTTAGCAGGTGGGCCAGCTTAATCAAGTTGGTTTAACTGTTGACCAGCCGGTTGATCAGTTTTGAGTAACTGGTTGAGAGGTGAACAGCCCGGTTGGTAGTGTTGGTTTAACTGCTTATGTGATGGGAGACCAGCATGAGCCCAGATAACAAGCACCTGCTCTCCAGATCTGCATGGGCTCTGTGCCGACTCCAGCTGATCCAGCAAGAATGTGGCCTGGAGCAGCCTGCTACCCAGGAGCTAAACTCAGGTGGTGGCAGACCAGCATGGCCAAATTGATGTAACTGGTCAAGTGGTTTCAGACCAGCATGACCATGCTGGAGTAGCTGGTCAGGTGATGGAAGAACCATGCTGGTTTAACTGGTCAGATGTTTGTAGACCAGCAAGGCCATGCTGATGTGACAGGTCAGATGGTAACTTCAGATCTGAGTTGACAGATAAGGCAGTGCTGAAAAGACAGTGCTTGCACAAGACCCAAAACCAGTGAAGTTGGCACGTTGCGTAAATCGTAAATAAAAGCAGAATACAATGATTTGCAAATCCTTTTCAACCTACATTCAATTGACTGCAAAGAAAAGTTACTTAATGTTCAAACAGGTAAACTTTGTCATTTTTTGCAAATATCAGCTCATTTGGAATTTGATGCCTGCAACATGTTCCAAAAAAACTGGCACAAGTGGCAAAAAAGACTGAGAGAGTTGAGGAATGCTCATCAAACACTTATTTGGAACATCCCACAGGTGAACGGGCTAATTGGGAACAGGTTGGTGCCATGATTGGGTATAAAAGCAGCTTCCCTGAAATGCTCAGATTCACAAACAAGGATGGGGCGAGGGTCACCTTGTAAGGCCCCACAAAACAATACCAATGACGGACATTGCAGTGAGGTGAAGGACTCACGTGTTCTTATTGACTAACTTTAATTCGAGCATTTTCCTGGCTGGTGTGAATCTCAATATAATGGATATTTTTTCTCCGTCCAAAGACGGGGCATGGAAACGCAACGGTTACAATTAGTCTGACTCCATAAAACAGTTAAAATACCAAATTTAGCTTATCCTCGTTAAATATCTGACTCCAAATTAGAATTAGAATTGATAGTTTTGGGAAAGCATGCATGGATCTCGAGACAACTCTGCCATCAGACACGGCAGCGGAAGCCATCATTGCTCAGCAAATACGTCCCCAGGGTTAATGAACGCAGCTGTCCTGGATTAATTCGACAATAAATCCATTGGTTAGAAGAAAATACCATGATAGCAGCATCGAGGCCTGAACAAAGTAGCACTGAGCATGAACGTATCACGAACCCAAGTTCATGTACACCCAAGGGTCCCTTAAAGGAACTTAGCCGAGTACCGGCTTATGCGCCAAAGGTCACTTTGTAAGAGCTAAATCCCCAGGACCGGTATTGCACAAACCCTTAAGGGGTAGGACGTAATCTCAAATCTAACTTAGAAGTATCGTTACCTACACATGTCTTGGTAGGAATTTCCCCTTAAATCCCGGTCGCAACAAGGCTAGGAATAATATACGAATGTTAAGAGTCATGGACCACGCAAGCTGAAATAGGAATAACAATAATTTAATTACCAGGTAGGCACAAACTTGGATCAAACAAATCAACGCCAATCAATTACCAGTTATACATAATTTAGATTATATTTTCATACCTGGAAAAGATGAATGGCCACGCGGAACTAAAGCCGTCCCACGTGGCCGAGAAACTCAGATGCCACCCCCCTCCGCCCACCGAGATCCGCAGGCCTAAGCGGGTGAAGGGAGGTGGAATGTACCTGTAAATTTTATTTGCAGCGATCTGCAATCGACTTTTGTAAAAAAAACAAATAGGTTTTGTGATCTTTGAGTAATTCTCTATCATACAATGATTGCCTATCCCCTGGGGTTTTCATGCTCTTTCAGTGCATGTTTTGGTAATTGTTGCTCATGACAAACGTTTTAACGTGGTTGGTCTTCAAAACTAGTTTCTTCGCGCTGGTGAATTTTAACAGGCGCTGGTCTCACTGAGCTGCTAACTGGTCAGAATATCTGATGCTAGGTTCCCACTATCACAATTTGCGGCACCATTGAAATTGTGGTCATAATCGTGGGGTAATCGTGGTGATCCTATCAGATCTTATCAGATCTTGAGGTCAGTCGTGGCAATCGTGTCCATCATAGAAAAGTTTTGGATGGTTCAAAAATTTCCTACGATCAGCATGATTAATTGTCAATTGTGATCATCGCATTACCTCGTATCTAAACCTGAAATTTTCAGCCGCTTTCATCCTGGATACAAAACGAATTTTTCGCATGACAAATTACATTCAGAGTCAATGCAAAGATGCAAATACACGCGTTTCGCCATCACACTTATTCAAAATCAGTCGGAATCAAGCATAACCAGCCTGAATGAAGAATTTTCTAAATTTGCGCAACATTCGGGCGGGAATTTCAAATTGACCAAAATTCTTACAGCTTTGAAAGAATGCCGTTCAAATGCTCTTCGAACCTCCCGCTAATGATTCTTGCACATTCTGGTTGTATTTGCTCTTGACTGCAGCTTTAATGTAGTTGGAACATAGACAGTAGGAATATTTACAATGCTGTTAGAATACAGTCAGAATATTTCGAATGCACTTTGAATGCCATACGAGTGGTTTCAATTGCTGCCTGGACACCACCCGAAGTCTGGTTAGAAGGTGCCTCGAATGCTGTAGGAATTCACCTCGAAAGCAGTCAGAACGCTCAAGGAATGGCCGCAGGCTATGGTTGGAACATCCAAGAATTCAAACAGAATGCAGCTAGAATACTCAGAATGTATTTAAAATGTAACACAAGGGTCCTGTGTTTTCATTTATAATGCACACCTGTTAACTCTCACGGATTCGGTGTGAGTTTAAGTGGCATATTTACGTTCATCTGCCATAGTGAGCAATTATACAACGCATATGTGAAAGATTCTCGCCCAGAACTGAAGTCCTTGTGCATGGTGGTTTGTCAGTTTCACCTGCGTTATGACTCTCGACTTTTCACGCTTTTCTTTACTCAGGGGTTGGAAGCAATGCATGTGTTTCATTATCGTTTAAAATGTTTAAATAAAAAGACCATTTGAAACATCTTTCTTCCAATAAAGCAAAGAAGTTGCTTAGGAGTTTGTAATGGTACTGATTTAAATGAATGATTGAAAACAAGTCATGACCAATCATAATTTTTAAGGGATGCGTTTCAGCCTATTTTTAAGGGATGTGATTTTCAGTTTCCAGCTGAATTGTTTTAATATTAGAATAGATTCCGGCAGCAATCAAGATGTATTCGAAGTGCATTCTTGCTCATTCGAGACGCATTCAGGACATTCTGGCAGGATTTGACGTGCCTAGCCATTTCGATTCTCCCTCGAATGCAATCAGAATGATTAAAATGCTGTTGGTATGCCGTAAGAACGTAGAACCTCACAAAGTCATACCAAAAACAGACATTGCCGGGGCTGAAGGCTCCATGCGTTCTTTTAGCTGGAGTTACCTAGCGCGATTTCCTGACTGGCATGAGTCACAATTAAATGGATAGTTTCTCCGTTCAAGGAACTTGGCACAAAAGCACAACGGTTACAATTAATCTGACTCTCTAATACATTTAGAAAGAGACCGCATCACGTGCCTGGAGAGCTCAAAGGCGATTCTCCCTGACTACCTAGATTGGCTACTTACACATGTACTCACGCACGCCGGGAGATCGAAATACGATTCTCCATAATTAAAGGACTACTCACACCCTTGCGGGCGTAGGGAGGAACCAGAGACGATTCTCCCCGAATGGAAAGTTTCTAATTCCTTTAAGTCAAATCACGTCTTTGATCCAGGCGGCATGGCCATAAGCGCCCTCGGATCTGGTTTTTGGGTTTTCCACCATTTGGAGGATGTAATAAAACAATCTAGCAGCGAGAGGAGACTAGAGTGATTACCCGAGTAGATTCTGACCAATTTTCAGAATTTGCCAAAAGTGAATGAATTATAATTTCAACGGGAATGAAACATATTCCATTCAACTCCTTGGATTCCCCCGAGAATAACAAGACCAAACATGATATGAATATGTACTAATATGATGCAGTTGTCATGAAGAAGCCTCAAGATTAATTAATTTAGAGGTAAAGTGGGTTATAAGTACAGAAGTGATTTCTTCACAGAATATTGAACATATAAACATATTATGAAGTTCCCAGTGATTTAGATTATTTTAAACAGATTAATATAACTGGACTTAAACTTAAGAATAAGGGCAGTAATATGACTCCCACGGGGCATTGTGGCAGCTACCTCGCGTACAGAGTAAAACCAGGGACACCCTTCACAGGCAGCTGAATGAGCATCCTGGGGGGGAAGTCCACAAAAGTTTTATTGCCAATTGACCTGGCTCTGGACTGAGCTTATCAGCCATTTGTCACTTATATTTCCAGATTCTACAAGAATATTTAAAATGCAGTCAGAGTGCAATTAGAATACACTTCGAATGCCGTTCAATATTTCTCTTCTTCGAATGCACCTTGAAAGTTTTGAGCATGAGTAAAAAATTTCGGCTGGCCACAAGAACGGGCCCGAATATTTGGAATGCACTCAGAATTCAGTCAAAATTTTTAGAACGCACATCGAATATTTACCAATACTCAAAGAAGTTTCATTCCGACGGCATTCCGGCTCATTCCGCCTCTAGTGTAACTAGGATTTCAGAGAAGTTCCACGATCAGCAAGGAATGGCCAGTTGTGACGTTCGTAACGGAGCGCACGACAGTGGGAATTAAACATTAGATGGTAACGTTTAGTGGTATCAATCTAAGCTCTAGGTAGTAAAAATAATACCTGGTGATTGAGAAATTCGATATATTATCCAATCAAATAGGTCTACTCCTCCCATTGCTTAAAAGAGAACTCAAAAAATGGCCCTCAGGTTTTTTTTTTTTTTAATGCCATCCAGTCTACAAATGTTGCATGGTGGAATCAATTATTGTGGACAGCATTAGGCTGTTGTATATTGTGCTATTTGGAATGCCACAGCTTTTATTTTTGCATGCTTGCATTCTATTTCCAGTATAGCTAGTTTTCTGTTTAAATCTGGTATTTCTGCACAGATGCAATCCAAGAATAGGCTTTACTAATACTACAAGAATTAAACATTAGATTCCAGTGGTTGATAGGATTGTTTCTGACTCTGCTGATCCAAACATTTCCAATATCTCCAGACTTCAAATTCCAAAAGAATAAATTAATTGAAAAAATTGATAAAAGTTAAATTAAATGAATTCATAAATTAATAAGTTAAATTAATTGATAAAAGTCCATTGCGAAAAAAACTAAATTTTTCTGCAGCGGTTAGAAACTGCTCTCTCTCTTGCCTTACGCGCACAGATGCATTAACAGGGTGACCTCACGTCAGTCTAACAACACCAAAAATGAAATCTATATTACAGCAGTAACAAATTCAATATGAATATGGAACGCTGTATAGCTATTTATAGCTATTTCTGACATAATGTGGCTAAATAGGTAAACAGTCATTGCAATCCTCAGCCATTATAAGCAATGAACCTATATCTTTTCAGTGTTTTCTTCCATGCTTTGAAGAGTAAGCAAAGTTTTATAGAAATATTACTGTCAAGCTTAGTTCAGTAAGGACAACTCGCATATCGAAATAAAAGCCATTTATGGAAGCCTACTTTAATCCTAGTCTTCATCGGTGACACATAGCATAGTCACATCACACCACTAGAGACGTAGATGTGGGAGCTAGCTTTTATCAGAAAGCCAGCCTCGCCCTTCGTCCAAAAGACAAGTGGGTCACAAAGATAACATGCAAACTCAATCATTCTAAATGGAATAGATAAAGTATATACAGTGGAAACGCCATGAAAAAATAAAATGTGACTTGGCAGATGGAACTCCAGTAGATAACCTGTACAAACAATCTTTGCTGAAAGGAAAATGAAAATTCTGGCCTGCAGTGTGGTTAAAATAAACAGGGGTAACAGTAATGATGAACAGTGGTGAGAAAATGCCATATTTACCAATCTACATTAGCTGAAAGTCTGCAGCAGTGGACGTTATGACCAGCCTATCAGCCACTCTAGGTGACCATTTGTACTCCAATAAGTGAAAGGATGCAGAACAGTGTTAGTAGAAACAGCAGCAGCATCAAATGACGAAACAAATGAATTCCTTCCTTCTCAAAATAGAGAAAGAGCTGAACTGGGTACAAGCATTGATCCCACTCACAGGAATTGAATTGCTGATATTAGATGACATTTTTGCTTAATATTTGGTAAGCCATGCACCAAACTAAGTGGCAAAATACCCTTGGACTTAAAAAAAATGACACAGAGAATCTGGTCCCAGTTGAGCTTGCGAACCTCTGGGTGTTTCATATGGGTAGTGGCTAGACAATGATGTCACATCCTGACAATGAATTTAGCCCTGAACCACGTTAGCCAGCAGTTTCCATTGTGAGTGCACTGCAGTAGGCATGTTGGTTGGGAACTGTTCGTCAAGAAAAACATTGTGACGCTGACCAGCCATGTTTTTGGTATGCTTCTCTTTCCACAATCATGCCTTGGTTTGGCTGTCCTGTGGGGGAAACTTGTTGGTGATTTTTCAGCGGTGGGTTTAGTGCTGATCTACTGAGTAAGAATTGTTCCACATTGCACATTTCTGTGTAAAATCCAAATAGAATGTATTGTGGCAGAAGATTTTTTTTTCTTTTTTTAAAAATTATTATTATATTATGTTGTCTGTCATGCTTGTCTGTCTGCTGGTGCTCTCTCTCTCGCATCCACAATTCTTGAGGCCTTGACTTGAAATTTAGAGCACAAAGAGACACACATACAAATGGAGGGGGTTCAATTCTGGATGTTCAAGGTCAAAGGACAAGGCGATCAAAAAGGTGAAAACTCATTTTGGCCAGGGTCACCCCGAAGAAAAGTGTTAGAGACAGTGGACCAAAAACAAAATGCTGCTTTACAATGGCCCATCGGAAAGCCGGCATCAAAATAAATCTACATTAACTTCTGATAATTTTTGGAGTCGAAGTTCACAGGTTAAAAAAAAAAATGATTGATGTTCTTGTAAAAATGGCGAATTGCAGATATCCTGACCCTAGGGGACCGTGAGGAATTTGGTCAAACTTGGAGAAACTGTTCTAATGCTATGGCCTTTTCCTTTGCAACAAAACTCCTATCTTTTAAAATGAGGCACATTTGGCCCATTTTCACGATCAAATATTTCAGTAAACATCCGGAGCAATGAGTTCTCTGGAACACAATTTAGTTCAGCCAGGATTTTTCCGCCGATCCCTGCACTTTCATCTAAAGCAGTCTAAGGTCAAGGTCAAGGTCGCCCAAATGGTAAGCATCATATTTTGGTTAAAATCTAGTGAAGGAGACGGGCTAGAGACATGGGACTAACACCCAACCATTCTGGAAAATTGACCCTTTCTAGCAATAATGGGTCATTTTAACCCTTAAATTGGTAATCACTGCTATAGTCACACAAGGCACAGGTGAGTGAGTCCTTCTGAAGGTCATTTGGCAAGTAAATAATGAATGATTAACTTTTGGAGGGATAGGGTGAGTAAAAATTAAGGACTTCAAGGGTTATCCTAGGACAACAACTTCCAGTAAAAAAAAACTGATGTCTTCATTTCCAAGTTTGAAGTCAGGTCTTGACTTTTTTTGTTTAGTAACCAATCTGTTCCAATTTTCAGAGATGATGAATATTAGAACCCACAGTAAATTCCTAAGAATTTCGTAAAAATCGATCAAGCCGTTTTGAGGCTACGACTGTTTTCACGGCGATGAAAATCCCTATCTCCTATTATGGCGTATGTTAATACTTGGCGAAATCTTTGATTTAAACTAACCCATATCAATGAATGCCTCGCAAATATCATCCAATGGTTGTCTGACAAATGAGTGGTTCGACAAACAAGACATTGAAATTGAAATGAACAAACTATTAAGCACCATCGAAAATAATCATTCAAAATTTGAGTATCCTCAGTCTTCTGTTTTCCAGTTTTTGCAAGTGTTGCTCTACGAATGATTTCATTATGCAACTATTAGTGGTGTACTGGTCCCTGGACAAGTGGGTATACTAGACTGTATACTCTATATGGTAGATTGATAGATTACCAAGTATTTCAATGGCTTTTTAGCTAATGGGTAATTATTCTATAAATTGACTGGAAAAGAGGTAGAGGTATGAAGAGGTATGAACTTGGTATGAACCATACACTTGTGTATACCCTCCATTAAACTACTGATTATTATTATTATTATTATTATTATTATTATTATTATCATCATTGTTACTAGTAGTAGTAGCAGTAGTAGTAGTAGTATGCAAAAGGCTTATCACTGACTCTGCTGCTGGATTTCAGGGAGTGAAGACCCTTTTCTCTGAAGAGCGCATGATCAAAGAGTCCAGAATGGAGGATGGGCCTGTTTTTGAGGCGTGCTGGAGGCTTCGTGGTTGGCTGACAGTGTTGCATAGTCAGACCTCACCACAAAAACATAGATTACCAAGAATGTAGCCCAAAGAATTGTGAACAAAGACAATCAATAACAAGTGTTCCTTTTCTTCCTTTTATGCTGATCATATCAAACACAAAGCTCCTCTAAAATAAAGGTTTACTTATGAATTTTGACTTCTACTGAGAAATACACTGCACATTTCTAAAATCCTGCACTAAGAATGTCATAATGCACTTCTTCTTGATTTCATTCCATGGATTTAGTCATGGATTTATTGGCCTGCCTCGTGTGGACTTAGAATCTCCCTTTACTAGGAAGTAATGAACGCAACTTTTCCAGTCTTTGTTGTCATTTCAATTCATAAGGATGGAATACAGGAGTCCAGAAACTAAACTTGAAGATTGTAACCCTGACGTGGTCACTGCATTCTGACTGTGAAGTTTTATAAGTAGTATGAAATCTTTTTGGTGGACAGCATTAATTACCTCACACAAAACTCTGAGTAACTGAACTCAAACACTGCTTACTTTATGAATATGCGCTCCACAAAGCCAGGAAAGGGTTTTCTTTACTCTTCAGCTTGCTAATGAAAAATTTTAGTTGCTTTGAAAATGAATGTGCAACAGATTATCATTGAATCTTGTATTCCATGCACAAAGTAACCAGGTACAGTATCTGGTTAAAAGCCCAAATATTTCATTCCATTTGATTAGATATTTAAGGGTATCTTTCCTTCTCATTCTAGGCTACGTGGGGATAAGGCTTCCACTGCTAAAGACCCTTAAGAGCAAAATGCCCTGCACTGGACAAGACAAAGGAACACAGAGACTGTCAAAAAATGATTACCTATGCTCTCCAACAACTGCATATGCTCAGCTGACCCTGTTACCTCTTTCACTCCAAATCAACTCCATTGAGAGTAGTCATGCCATCTGTCAATAGCTGCTCTTGAACTGCCTTGATGAAGGTGCCCATGTATTTATTATTACTCATTGTTTTTCTTCTTTTCGCATGACAAATTACACTTTGCTTACTGTTACAGAGAAGGTGTTGTCATTCACTGTAGCCTACTGGTCACCACTGCCCAGTATTTTTGCCTGCCTAGAAAAAAAAAAATATTTTACTTTATACGAGGGCAAATGCATCATTCACATGATTAATCTAAATCTTTTAGGGCTGAACAAAGTTGTTACGCAGTCACAGAAACATTCATAACCACACCAGATGTTCTAAATCTAGGCCCAGCTCATTTTCGTTCAATTGGCTGACTGTCAAGTCGTCATATGAATCGCATCAGGGAAACCGTTGCAGGTAATTTTAACTATAGACAATTAGGCCTATTAGTGTCCCCCCTCTACTTAACTTCTCAATGCCAGCGGCAGCTTAACGGAAACAATTGTGGTGGCCAAGAGTTTGAATAGGCTAATGGCAAAATTTTGTTTGGTATTGACGATAAAAGGATATGATAAGAACATTAAATGTTCGAAGTGCAATAAATCTCGGGAATTTATTTCTACGTGTAAAATAAATAAATAAACCAAGAGTAAGGAACAAAACTGGGATTTAGAACAGCTTATTGGCTACATGCCGCTCAAAGTTGTTCTTGAAACTTATCAGTGCATGAGCACAGTTTAGTTAAATATGTATATATTTGAATTAACTTCAGCTTATTCAATCCTTCATCCAACCCCACTGCACAACGCTCCTCTCAGCCCTCGTTAGGTCGTGCTGTACTCATTGCCACACCTACGACTTCGTGTCTCCTCTCTCTCTCTCACTATGAAAAGATCGGACCGTTCACTTCTTCACTTTTAGGATGAGCGAGAGCAGTGGACTGCTATCATTCAAATGAATGTAAGTTTGCATTAGCTTCGTATCTTTTTTAAAATAATGGCATTATTGATATGGAATTTCCGGGGTTTGTTTCTTTTACTTAAGAAAACTTTCAATGCTAACATTCTTCGTACAAATCATATTTTAAGTCTGCCTGCAGTGTTTATAGGCCTTTTCAAAGACGAAATGGAGTAATCCAGAGATAAATATGGCACAGAATTGACTGCCTGCTTTGTGGAAATCTGAAGTTGGGAGTATTTTTTATCATTCAACATATGATGAGATTGCGTTTTCCTGGCACATATGTACCCAGTCTTTCAAAAGATGTGAGCCTTTTTGGGGAGCTAATATGTTTCGGCTCAAGTAGTATTATGATCCTCAGTTCTTTTTGTTTTTTGGTTCACTTTATTTCTATTTTTAACAATCTGTTACTGATTTGTCGGTGAGCATTGAAAAAGAATTGAAAACGAAATCGCCGCTCTATATGTAATTATGATTTTCGTGTGAACGAGAATCGTATTATTTTACTCATTTCAGTCTATAAAAATATTCATACGGACCAGTAATGCAATGCTGGTCGCACTGTCCCCCCCGTTTAGTGTACAACTGTCGGTTACTGGCTACAGAATAAAGGTTTGCATGACCATCTTATTTTACACTGAACCGTAGCTGTCAGTGGGATTTGCTTTAACCTCGAGTTCTATAGTGAGCAAGGCAACTCCACTGTGACCGCGGAGCTTTCCCGTTCCGTGGAACAAAATGATATCTTATTAATCTTCTTAGGATAACATTTTGAAACAGAATACAGTCATATAGGTATAAAGCAAGGATCCCCTTCACTAAGGTTTAGTTATCCATGGTTCTAGTAGCAGTGTTCTATATGTTCCATATGCATATTGCCCCTTTACTAACAGTTTTTTTTTCTTCTATTTTCTGCAGAATGAAAATAAGATGTATCTTTCCACGTAGAAAACAATACAAATGCTTAATTTTTTCTTTTTCTTTGCTCGTGGTTTGCCTCCTGAAGATTGTGTATGTAAAATTCACTGTAAAAAACACATTTTTCATTGAGCCATATGGGGTCACAGCCAGTGTTAATAAGGTTCAGCCAACAAAACATAATATTAACTGCTCTGCTATTTATCAAATGGACCCGGTGGAGGTGGGGAAGTCTTTAGAAATTAGACGGAAAGATATTGTGGATTTGGCTGATGATGACATTGCATCTTTGACCTCAGACTGTCCAGGATATAGACTGTCACGGGAATATGCAAACTTGCCGCTCTCCGATGTGGAGCGAGAGTTTCCTCTGGCTTATTCATTGGTAGTCCACAAGCATGCTTCTATGGTGGAAAGGATCTTGCGTGCAGTGTATATGCCTCATAACATTTACTGTATCCATTATGACCAAAAATCATCAAAAAGTTTTACTGCAGTAATGGAGAACCTTGCCAGGTGTTTGCCCAATGTCTTCATCGCCTCCAGGCTGGAGTCTGTGCAATATGCTAACATAACCAGGCTCAATGCTGACCTTAACTGCTTATCTGACCTCCTCGGATCCAAAGTCAAGTGGAAGTACGTCATTAATCTCTGTGGCCAGGACTTTCCTCTCAAGTCCAACTATGAGCTTGTGGCGGAGGTGAAGAAGCTTCAGGGTGCGAACATGCTAGAGTCAAGCCGGCCCAGTGAGTTGAAGAAGCAGCGTTTTAAGTTCCAGTACATGCTGAAGGACATGCCTTTCGAGTACCAGAAACTGCCAGTCAAGACCAGTCTCACCAAAGCTCCGCCCCCTCACAACATCAAGATCTTTATTGGAAGTGCCTATTTTGTTTTGTCGCGCGAGTTTGTCAGTTATATTGATGGAAATCCACTGGTAAAGGACTTCCTCGCATGGTCAGCGGATACATACTCTCCTGACGAGCACTTCTGGGCCACTTTGGTGCGATTGCCCGGTGCCCCAGGGGCCATTCAGCAATCCCACCCTGACATCACTGACCTGATGAGCAGGACTCGGCTGGTTAAGTGGAACTATCTTGAAGGATCATTGTACCCACCCTGTACTGGTAAACATTTACGAAGTGTCTGTATTTATGGGGCTGCTGAGCTGCATTGGCTCCTTAATTACGGCCATTGGTTTGCCAACAAGGTGGATCCTAAAGTGGATCCTATCCTTATAAAATGTTTGGAGGAAAAAATTTTAGAGAAACAAAGACTTTTGGTAAAGTTGGCATCAAGTTAAAACTGAGTAATTAAAGATCCAGGTTTAGAATTAAATTTCAAGTCGGGATTGAATCTCATTTAAAAAAAAAAAAAAAAACACTGACCTGCATTTGTTGAAAAATAATATGACCCCGTTCATATTCTTGGGTTGGATCTGGACAGAACCTCACAATACTGAGATAATGTTAAGGATTTAGCGCGCTGCTAAAAGATGGTGAGAAACCTTTAAGTGTGTGGTTTCTCATAAATATGCATGTTACAGCTGGTTGGTCTGTGCCTTTGTAGGTCCCATATTATGCTGGTTTATCAACCTTTTATACTCTTGGATGTCCAAAAGGGAGGTTTATAGTCTATAGCAAAAAGGGGGAAAAAAAGTAAAAATCCAGGTAGTTTGCTGCTTGTGTCACTCTCCCCCCTCCGAAGGGTGTCCCCATCATGATAATGAACTGTGCTCTGACTGGCTGGGGAACATAGCTAATTGTGCAAAGAGGAGTAACATTGGCACTACATGGGAGAGAGAGAGAGAGTTGGGGAGGGAGCAGGGCAAACAGATAGAGCTTGAGGGCATTGGCTATGCAGAGCAGGTCTGTTTGTGACATAGAGAACATCTGGAATCACAAAGCGAGTGTTTCAAATGCTGAAGTGGAAAGTTGGGGTCAAACGGCTGAACTGGGGACTCTTTAAAGTCACCCTTGTCTGATCCTATAAATGGGTCCTTAAAAGTAGTGGTCACCTACCCAGTTCCTGGAGATATACCATCCTGTGCATCCTCACTCTAGCCATATCAAAGAGGGCCTTATTCAACAGCTAGAGAACGTGTTGAGCTGCTAATTAGTAAAATCAGGTGTACCAGATAAAAGTTCCAATAAACCTTTTGGTCTCCAGAAACAGGGTTGGTTCGCATTGCCTTAACCCTTTGGCGAGCACCGGCCTGAGGGCGGGCCACTAGCTATAAATGCATTTTCATGCCGTGAAATATTGCGCTACGCTATAGAACTATATATCGTTCAAAATTTTGAGGACTCTGCCTTCCAACTGCATAAGTTATTTTATGATGCAAAAACAACAGTGAAGTATTTAAAATTGTGTAATAACATCCCTCAGCATGACTATGCAGTCTGATAGGTTCAGTTGTGTAGCATTGGCATGATTTATGGGCCAGGTCAGGCGGTAACAGAGCTTCAAAATTGCTGTATTTCGTATCATAGCTCCAAAACTAAGTAAGACAGAGTTACAATCTATGTAAGTATTTTGGGTGAGAACGGCAAAAAACTGGTCAGGAACGGAGTCACAAATTAGGCCCTTATCAAAATATGTTGAAATCGATGTTCTTATCTTGGTAGCGGTCCAGAGATGAAAACTTGGCTTTGTTTTTGATTTGCAAAACAAGCAAACTTGCAAGCTTGGAAAAAAAGGTCACTAAATCGATTATGCCATGGAGGTAGAGGCCGAGTGTCTTTGTGAATTACACTACTATTAGCATTTATACTCATGATGTAGTGCAGTAGATTGTATTGAAGCCCTTATGGAATAAAATAAGTGCACCCACTGGCTATTGTGTGCTGATTCAATAGAACTGTATGTGTTTTATCCTAGTCACCCTTACTCTAATATAACAGAAAAATCCAATTCTGTTTGCTTACTCAAACAGCCAGTGGTCTGAAATATCCAAAAGACAGATGCTAATGGTAGCCAAGGATTAATTTTTACAAGGAGGAATAGTTTCAATGGTTTCTGACCAGGGATAGATTTTGTCAATGAAGCAAAGGAGTTTTGGAAGTGACTTATTTACGCATATATGATCGCGCACTAGTTCAGCGAATTGGAGGGTTATTTTGGAGTGAAAATTTGACTACATATGGGCAAAACAACCTCACATAAGGACCTTTTTTGAACAACTGTAGAAGCGATCGTGACCATTGCTTGGAACAGAAGGAAATTTGGACTCTCCAAAATTGTTTGTTGGAACATGCATAAACTGAACCAAGAAAAAAAACTGTTTAATATGAATTTTTGGTCACAGAATCATAATAATTGAACATGCTGTTGTTCAGGCATCTGGCTGTGGCTGTATTATTTTATAGGCTGATCAGGCTTGGTCACAGCACTACTGGGGCAGAAGAAAGCATAAAATCTTTTGCTGTCTGACAAAATCTCAAATTTCAAATGTTGTTACTATATTGGGGTAATATTCTCAGCAATTCTGACTATTTCAGAGCAATTTACTGAGTAGCAATTTTCTAACAAGACCGTGACTATACCTGTAGTCAAAGTGCTTCGAGAACAATAAGCATTTTAGTTTGGGAGGAAATTTGCTCAAAAAAGGACTGCACTTTAAAGGGTTACTAAATGAGTGCTTGCTTTGTTTTGGCCACGATGAATTACCTGTATGTTCTGCCACAATAAAGTGTTACTTTGTTGTGCATATTTGAGACAAATGTTATCATGAAGCCATTGTTCATAACAAAATCTGATAATACTGAAATTCTGGTGCAGGATCAACAAAATAATGTTCATTCATGAGTAACATTATCGTCCACCAATGAGTGACTCTCAAAGGTTTAGCGTTCCTGTATTCCATGCTGTTTCAATGTATACAGTTTACTTTATGCTGTGACTATTTTTTGTGATTAACACATAAAACAAGATTTTTTAAAAATGCTATTTGTGTGTTATTTTAATAGTAAATAACATTTTGGGCCCATGGACCATTAAATGGTCTTCACATATATTACCAAATATGCTTTTTTTTCCCAAAAAATACTCCAGAGTTGACTCTGTCTTTCACAGAACAAAGAGAATTAAAAGCATAGTTTTTGTTTGATTAAATCTCTTTAGATTCTAGCACATCCTCATGAAATCCTCAATTAAATTGTCCACTGAGCTAAGAATTAATTAAAGCCAGTTCCCAAAGTAGCTGACATTAGAGTCAACAGTAGGGTAGGATTAAATTGGCATTTACAAGCAGAATAGATTGCAATTTACATTTTACAGGTTTTCAAATATTTCTCACACTGTACTCAACAAATTGGTTTGCAGAATATGCATTGTGAGTCCTAAATTATATACAGATATTTCTGTGAAAAATTTATCAACTTAGTATCATGTTTGGTTGTGCACAGGGTCTCTATTTCTCAATTTCATTTCAATCATGACCTTTATATTCTGATGAGAGCTTAAGAGATGTACACGCTGATTAATTTAATTTGTGTGATAAATTTATGTAGCTTTTCTTTGAATTTTTACCTGGACATTTTGTTGTTTCCAGAAATGGTAATAAAAAGAATCAGATGGGAATCTATGAAATCATTGTGCGAGTTTACATACCCTTTTAGACTCTGAATAAACAATATCAGTTTATTGGTTTTGTAAAACGTCAGTTGAGCCATTAACCCCTTTCTGCAGATGTAGACACCTGCGTCTATAGACCTGCAAATTTATGCACGCTGTTACTGTACTCGATCACTAGATGGCACCCCTGGATCAGTTATTGAATGTTCACAAGCAAGCAGACCTCGAACGCGGTTCTGAATATGGGGAAGTTCACTCCACTCCCTGTTTTTCAAGAGCTGCATGAATTAAACTCCTCAGCGAAGCCTGATGTGCAATCAGTATCCTTGCCCATAGTATCGATCCAGCAGTTTAAAAAAACGATATCTTAACACAGAAAAAATCGTTATCCTCTGTAGCAACCTGTTTAGCCACAGTGAGCCAACAGTATTCCAATTAGTGGTTCAAACAAAAAAATCGACATGGTATTGATTCTCTCACATTCTACTGTTAATTACAGTTGTCACGTACAAAAAAATTCGTAGTTCCCTACCGTGGATTTACGCGTAGATTCCTTCATTGACAAATTCAGCGCTTCCTTATATCCACCCAAGTACTGGCGTTGATAGCCAATCACTCAATCATACACTCAGGCTCTTCTGCGTAATTGTAGAGTTACACTTCATGCCCTCGTGAAGCTACCCTGGTAGCATTGTATTGATTGGCTCGTTTCTTATCCAATTCCCGAGTGTTTAAACGTTTTAGAGTGGGTCAAACACATTGATCAGCAGGCTCGGTTGTGTCCTGTCTACGTTGTGCACATTACGCGGCTGAAATAGACGCGATTTATAGAAAACACGTTCGCAAAACTGGCCTTGAAGTGTTCAGTTACATTTACAGGATTTAAATGAGATAAGGATATGGTCAATTGGAATTATTTCGAATGAAACAGGACCGGAGGGTTCCTGCTACTGGATACATCGGTCTCTGGAGGAGGGATTCATGAGAAAGGTGAGGCCGCTACTTTGTTTTTTTTTTTTTTGGAATGTATACGTACTCAAAGTCGAATGTCGAGGTTTTTTTCCTGTTTAAAACGCGAACTGCCCGTGCATTTGGATGGACCCCCTGGTACATTCATTGCACGTTTCTTTTGAATCCAGGGAGGCAATGGATTGTTCCCTGAAAGTGGAGTGTCTGTTCTGTTAAAATAAGGTATATTTCAGAATTCAGATATTACTGAGTTAGTGAGTTGGACTTGTTCCTTATAAGTGTTGAAATGGGTTCATGAGCTTAGAAGAGGAGACTGGTATCTTCATTACAGGGTGAATGTTCCGTTTAATAAGCAGTTTATTTAATGCGTGTTTGTGCTGGCTTGGGGGACTGTGAAGAAAAATGGCCAAAACTCTAAACTTTTTTATGGAGAAAAGGCATGTTTTGTGTTTGGAGAGGTTACTGATGACCACTGATATTCAACTGCACTGAGATTGATAAATTCATACTAAACTCAACCAGAAAATCATTTGTTCATATTAAATTTCATGCCTTAAAACTTTATTTGTGTTATATACATGATTTTTTTATGATTTGACAGGACATCATTTTGAGACTTCGGGGAGACACTTGGATAGCTGTATAATTTGGCTAATAGCATGTAGGTAATCTAGAATGTAATGTTGAAGATGCATTCTACTTGTGGTCAAGGAGTTTATGATACCAGAAATGTATAGTTTTAAGCCCCAGCAGTTTTTCAATCCTCAGAATTATTTTTTTTGCAATTTCAATGGTGAATTCTCATGAAGATTTTTTATATTTGCAGCTCATTTTCTCTACCAAAATCATGAAAATAAACTGAAATACTATGTCATTATAAACGCTGTAAGTGTCTTTTCTGAATTGAGGCACATTTTTGCTCTTTATGAAGCTTAAATCTTGAATTATACAGCATTAAAGTGGGTAACCCATAAATAGCCAAATTTGGCTTCTGCACAAAGGGGTTAAGGGAGAAAAAACAACTCTAAATCTTACTGGTTGTTAAAGAGAAGGTAATAACTTCTATCCAAGAATACTGCATCTGCGCATGCAGCCTCTACATTCTACACAAGAGTGATTCAGATCAGGCCCTTGAATGCAGATCTGCCCTTTTTTTCTCCAGATAATTAATTAAACACTGAGTACAAATGACCCTCCGGATTACCTTAACACCTGACTCACAGGTGAAGGGAGAGTGGGGAAACCAGCAGTTCTCAGCCCTTCGGGACTGTAGTTTTAACAGGTTTCTTCAGTGTCAACCAAGGCTTTGACGCATCCAATCAGCCCATGACTGTGAAATCGGGTGAGCAGTTTCCTAATATGCTGTAAAATGTAGGTATTTTTTGCTAGTCTGTATCAGCCGGGTGTTTGGTTCTTGGTGGTTGATTTGTGGTGAAACTGTAGTGTTTCCATGCCATCCTGTCCAGTGGAAGAAGTATAACACTGCATGAGCAGTTTTTAGAGCTTGCTTTATTTCCTGGTTGCCCCCGCTGGTTTCCGAAAGCAGATGACATTGTTTTAGGTTCATGCTGCAGTGACTTGGCCTTTCCCCCTACATGCGGAGACCGGGCGAGGACAGGGGATGTGAGGCTTCACAGGAGAAACACAAGTTATTTTGCCTTCCAAATAAAAAGACTGAATATCCTTGTTGCTGTTGGGAGTCGTATTGGTGTATCAGACAGACCCTTAACATGAAAATCCACAGTCAGTACAAAATGGGATATAAGAACAGTGTACTACTTCATAATTACTGGATTTAAACTGATATGTTACAAAAATGTATGAATGAGAATGAAGAGATTACTTCAATGTTAAGTTTCATGGAGGCCATTCAATCCATGTGGAAAATAAAAGCAGAAAATGGCTGGAGAAAAGCGTTTTAATCTTTTTTGTGATGATTACTGTGTGCACGTTCCTGGTGAGGAGGCGTCCGTAGCAGTATTAGCAATATTTTATTTCCTTCCAATATCATGTAAACTAAAGGCATTTAGTCAACATAGCTATTCTTATAATTGTCAGATACATTACTGTCCATATATTTGTAGTGTCACAGATGAAATTAGTCCATAAATTGAAATTGAGTACATCTGAATAACATTCCCTGTTGACAATATTTAAGGATCCATCCATTCATCCAGCCATCGATTATCTAAACTATCTGATTGTGCTGATTGACCAGGTCACCATAAAGTTTATTAACATTGCATCTTACATACGCATAGGTGCACAAACACACATACATGTACACGCACACACCCAATCTATTCCTGTTTATTATTTCCTCTTAGTATTTTTTTTTCTTCTGCATTTTTTGGGTTTGGTACACTGTATATTGTAAACATAGTTTTGTGTAAAGTATGAAGGTTATTATATTCAGTATGGTAGGTGTAATTGTATGTTAAGGCTTGCTATGTTATATATTGTTTCATTTTTTTGCTTTTTATTTATATATGTAAATTTATATATAGGGTGAGGCCTCGCATAAGCTTGCCTCCTCGTTGCACTTCACTTATTTTTACTACGTCGTCCGTACTTTTTGTACTGAATTTTAAATTGCGCTTAATAAAATCAAAGCAAATCAAACTACTTCTGCCATTTACGGTCGTGGGGTGCTGAGGCGTATCCTGCCTACAATAGGCAGAAAGCGGGAACACACCCTGGACACTTTCCAATCTATCACAGCCCGCACACACCATTCACTCAGGCATACCTATGGCCAATTTTGAGTCTCCAGTTGGTTTGATATGCATGTTTTTGAACTGTGGGAGGAAACTGGAGTACTCGGAGGAAACCCACACAAACCCTGGGAGAACATGCAAACCATGTGGAAAGGCAGGCTGAATTTAAGCCTGCAATTTTCTCACTGCAAGGCAACAGCACTGCCCATTCTGCCACACTAGTACCCCATTTAAAGAGCTACATAGCCTAATTTTCCTTCTTGCTCAATGGACTTCTTCATTTTTAATGAATACATAGCTCTTGTTCAGTTTGGAAGAATGTATTCAAGTCACTACAATGAGATTTTGTGTGCTCAAATATTCATTAATCTGTACAGAGCATTATTTGTGTAACTCTCGATGGTAATTCACAAGCATTTACAAACAGGCTGTTGTACCATTAGGTCATATTAAAAAAAGAAAAAAAAATAGTTGGTTAGCACCACCACCCACCCCAGAAAAACCTTCCTGCCTCCAGTTTTTTTGTTTATTTATTTATTTAAATTAAATTACGTCAAAAACGAAGTGAGGCAAAAGGCTCAGAATCCCTGTCCATGCAGCATACAAACTTATTGGCCTTCAATCACCTATGGGTCAGGCATTTGATTTTTTATGTTAATCAATGTAATTTGGATTTGTGGCGCTATTTGGATATCAAATTCTTTATTATCATAAAAAAAAAAAAAAAAAAAAAAATTAAAAATACATCCTGCTTGACCCTGGAAATTTAAATAAGTGGGATGCAAACTAATTATTTTTTTTAAAATATGGCCTTAGTACTTTTTTCAATTGATAATGAAGATGTGGGTAGGTAGGCAGCTATAATTAAGTCAGCTTGGTGCAGGGTTTACCATGCTGAAGAGCAGGGATGTTTTCTACATTGTTTGTTTCAAGGAATCCTGGGTACTGGGCCTGCAAATCACAGTTACTGCTTTCGTTATGACAGCCCGGGTCAGGTTTCCTGTTGAAGGGGCACCCTGCCTGTTTGCAGTGGTTTGTGGATGACTAGCTAGAGTTCACCGCGTGATCATAAAAATAGGTATCCAAAATGTCACCCCAGAAGAAATGGCCTCAGTGGTCTTTTAACGCAATTATGGATGAGACTATTGATTGAAGCCTGTTCCTACAATTGGTGATGTGATGTAAAAATCGGTGATCTAAAGTTCAGACGGTAGTTTAGTTGACAAAGTAATCATCCTACAAGTTCTTTTGGTCTTCTGAACTCTACTCTCAGCTGTTTAACTCATTTGCAAGTAGGGAAATGAGTCAACCTTTCACATCTTAATGTTCACCCCTTTCCACACAAACTTGAACCACTTCAAGTACGGGCATAATTACGGTCTCTTCTGAAAGGTGACGCTCGGTGGATTGCTCTCCAGTGGCTATATTATAGATAGAATATTGCCCAGATTGAGTAAAAATCTTGGAATTGTAAGGTTTTGTCCAGCAGAAAAGGAATCTTTGTGTTTTCTTCTGGCCCTGTGGTGCGGGGGCCAAGCCTCATCAGCCTAGATCATGCCAGACGCCAAACAAACTGCTGGTACAAATAGTATGAAACTGTAACCAAAAGTAAATATTTACAGATGTGTTCTTCCTGGGACTGAGCATTTCTCAACAATTTTGGAAAGTCCAGTTTCCCCTCGTTCTTCATTACATCACGTTTTACAATTGTTTTACAACTTCCGTTGTTCTGAACCTTTTCCCCATGTGTAGCTGTATTTTAACTCCAGTGTCACTCTTTTGATTCCCAGCAGTGGTGACACTGGTGAGCGACTGTATACGATGTGTGACTAGAAGGCTCTTGGAGAGCAAATTACCTTCACCATTTTGAAATTCCTTGGCGGAGGAATTATCATAGAACATGAGTGTTAAACAAGTCTCGACAGTGTCGTCTCCATGTGCATAGACGTTCTTTCTGATTCTGGATGAAGAATATATGCTGAATTTATAAATTTTTTTGAGAAATCACCTCAACTGGGGAACAAATGAATGAACAAACTAATGAACACCGAGGAAAACACGTTACCTCTTGGCAGAGGTATGATAAAGTTCTTCCCAAAACTTATTTGCTTCAATGAACCCCCCGCCCCCCTTGCGATAACCATTGAAACAATTCATTGCCATTAAAATCAATTCCTTGCCTACAGCGCGTATCCGTCTTTTGGAAGTTCCAGACCAATGGCGGTCTGCACAAACTAATATAAGTTGTTTTTTTATGATGTATTTGAATGAGTGGAGATAGGCTGAAGTACTAACTGTTCAGCAATATTAGCACATAATAGCCAGTTGGAACTCTCATTTTCTTCCTAAAGAAACACTGTACAATCTGTGGCACTGCATCATGAGTAAACAAAATTAACCATTATGAAATTTACTGACGTGCGGCTAATATCTCTGAGTCTAAGTAGTTTTCGTGATGTTTGCCCAAGCTTGCTTGTTTTGCGGATTAAAAACTGTGACGAGATTTGATCTCTGGACCACCACCAAGGTAAGCGCACTGATGCCAAAATATATATTCTAAACAGATCTGAACAATGCTATATAATCAAACCCGTGGGACTACCTTGTAAGACTTAGCGCCCTTATGACACAATTTTAAATACTACTTCTACTGCATTTGCATTATAAAATAGCTCACACAGTTAGAATGATGAGTCGTTACACTTTCAAATGTTATATAGTTGTCTAATGTGGCTCACGCGGCCTATTTGAACGTGTGGAAACGGAATTATGACTGGCAGCCGGAGGGGGAGTGGAATTTAGACGGGGTGCGGAAAAATGGCACAACACCTACCCCTTGGGCCGATGTTCCACTAAAAGTTTAAAACAGTTTGACCTATGGCTCATGGTCTCTTGGTTAATTTTGTAGTATTTTAGTGGATTATGTACTAAGGATATCTTGATCTTGCGAGTGTATTAAGGGATATCGATGCGCTGCCTTACACCGTAATTTGGTGATTGCAAAAAAAAAAAGACAAGAAAATAGTGTACAGAAGCAGCAGGAGTGGAGTTTTCTCTCACTTTCCGGAGCAGACGGGGTTTTCTGCAATTGCTGCTTCTGCATGAGGGCTTCCTTTATGGCTGGTTTTTTTGGCTCGAAACCTCGGCTTAGTCATACCTTGGGTGCTGTATTCAGTTGCACCTTTCGAACTTCCCTTCTGAATCCTCCCCCCTCAACTGAGCTCTTAACTGGCCATGCAGCCGTGTCCTTACTTAAGGTGTCCGATATTTTTTGCCTGTCAAACCATACTCCCTATTTTTCTTGGATTAGCATCAGGAAGTTCCATTTTAAAGATGTAAAATATAGGATTACTTCATTAAGTACGACAATATATTTAGATTATATTTCATGAGTAAAGAAAGATCTCTTAACATGTGATAAAGTTTATAAAGTGAGGGCTAGAAGTTGAGAGTATTATTATGTAAATAACTATACACTAAAATCATTGAAATATCTGCATCTCCTATTTTTTTCTATCAAGAGAAAAGCATTTGCATTTGCAAGCATTTTTTTTTTTTGTATATGCATGTGTTGAACTGAAAATGCAAGGAGGCCTATGAGTAAATAATTGAAATTCTGGCTTACAATGGCTGATGCACCTCAACTTCAAATAAGTTCATAGCACGGTTGTATGAACCCACTGATTGATGTGGAAAATTTCAAGCTTGAATTTACAACCCCAATTCCGAAATAATTGGGTGTAAATTGTGAATAAAATCAAAACTCAAAGACTTTCAAATCACACCAGCCAGCATTTTATTCACAAGAGAACAGAGATAACATAGCAAATGTTGAAACTTAGAAATTTTATAATTTTATCCACAAAATGAGTTCATTTCAAATTTTATAGCTGCTACAGGTCTCAAAAAGTTGGGACAGGGGCCTGTTTCCCATGGTGTAGCATCCTTTCTTCATTTTTATACAGAGTGGAGGTGTCTGGTCATTGAGGAGACAAGTTTCTTGAGTTTAGCCATTGGAATTAGATCCCACTCTTGTTTAATACAGGCTTCCAGCTGCTGGAGAGTTCTGGGTCTCCTTTGAGGGACTTGTTGTTTAATTATGCACCAAACGTTCTCAATCGGTGAAAGATCAGGACTGTAGGCAGGCCAGTTCAGCACACGGACTCTTCTACTATGACGCCATGCTGTTGTAATGGCTGCAGTGTGCGGTTTTTCATTGTCCTGCTGAAATACACAAGGCCTTCTCTGGAATAGATGTCGTCTGGAGGGGGAGCATATGTTTCTCTAAAACCTTAATTTACCTTTCAGTATTCATGTTGCTTTTTAAAACATGCAAGTGTTTCACTCCATATGCACTAATGAATCCCCATAGCATCAGAGATGCTTTTGAACTGAACGCTGATAACAGGAGGGCTGGACTTTCTCCTCTTCAGCCCGGAGGACACAACGTCTATGATTTCTAACAAGAATATCAAATTTGGACTCATCTGACCACAGGACACTGCCACTTTGCTACTGACCACTTTAAATGAGCCTTGACTCACAGAAAACGGTGGCGCTTCTGGATCCTGCACAACAGTGGCTTCCTTTTTCCATGATAGAGTTTTAGGTGGCATCTGTGTCAATGACAGAGTCATGCCGGTGAGTGATGCAGTAGTGTCTGAGGGCCCGAAAATCACGGGCATCCAATAACGGTCTTCGACCTTGTCTCTTACGCGCAGAGATTTTTCCAGTTTCTCTGAATCTTTTGATGATGTTATGCACTGTCGAAGATGAGACCTTCAAAGCCTTTGCTATTTGACATTAAGGAACAACGTTTTTCAAGTATTCTACAATTTTTTTACACAAGCCTCCACAGGTTGGAGAGCCTCTGGCCATCTTTACTTCTGAGAGACTCAGCCTCTTTAAGACATCCCTTTTATAGCCAATCATGTTACACACTGGATTCCAGTTAACTTAATTACTTGCTAAATGTTCTTTCAGCTGATGCTCTTGTATATTAAATGCTTTTTCAGCCCTTTTTTTGCCTGTGTCCCAACTTTTTTGAGATCTTTTTCAGCCAGAAAATTTGAAATAAGCTCATTTTGTTGATAAAAAATTAAAATGTCTCAGTTCCAACATTTTAAATGTTATCTATCTTCTATTATATATAACATATTGGCTCATGTGATCTGAAAGTCATTGCATTTTGATTTTATTCACAATTTACACTTCATCCCAACCATTTCGGAATTGGGGTTGTATAAGAAAATAGGAACATGTCGTCAAATTTTCCACCTGCACTATTGGACAAAATCTAGTGTAGTTTGTCATTCAAAAGCAGCCAATTTATTAAAAAGGCTTGAGAATCTTGTGTACCTGTTGTCCTAATGTACAGCAGAGATGAAACCCAAAATTATGAATCAGATGGTGAAACTAAGCTAGTCTAGGCTCATGAAGCAGAGGTCATACTCATAGAGCTCCGGACGTCACGTGACTCATTTTGTTCACACCGCCATTTTGGCAGGAAAAACCTGAGTGAAAATTAATGGTGAGGGCATCGATTTCAAGCCATCAGAGTTCACTGCATACTTTACATGCAAAGAAATTGAGCTATAAAATTCAAAACTTCGTTAGTGAAACTTATTGAACCTTATAATGCCTCAGCTGTGCTTTTCACAAGTGTTGAGTCAACCGGATAAGACAATGTTCCAGACCATCAGACTCCAGACTTCTACAATTACCTGATCAACTTTCCTTCGCCTTACTCCGGAGAGTCTCTCAAAGGCTACAAGAGCCGGGATGGATACAAATTGATGCAATATGGCTTTGTGATAAATAGGGCCCGTGTCCACAGGAAGAATTTTTTGCCCTGGAAGCGTCGATTTTTAATGCAAATCCTATGAAGTTAAGCACTGACAGTGCTCAACGTCCTCGGTGCACAAAAACACCCTCAGCACACTGTTTCCCAGCTCTCAGCTGAAAATAGTTCAACTTTTTGAACATCGCTGGGCTCATCAGTGTCAGTTCTCTCTCGGCAAAAACTCAAAATTGAAAATTGGGAGGGACTTACAATATCAACAGCAATCAGAGAAACTTTCCCTGCTGCCACAGCCGTGTTTCTAATCACTTAGCTGCCTACAGTTTAGGTTTGCTTATTGTTTTCCATTTAGGGACATGAGGTTTGCTGATAAGCTAGTTTGTCAATACTCATGCTTTTTATGATAGTAGTGCCCAACACCGGCAGCTAGATACTTTGTAAACACTCCCATTTATTTTGATCTGGGTGGCTACAATTCCCAAAGCATGGTTGCAAGCTATTTAAGCAATTTGGCTACATAGTTCAAACTATTGCCTTTATTTGGTTCCAATTTCACTTCTGGGAAATGAACATTGATGAGCTTAATTGTTAAGATTATTTGTGATGTCTTTTCATTGTAGAAGAAGATCTTGACATTTACAACATTACATAGTGGAAATGCTAAGACGTCTCAGATAAGGGGTCAGAAGAAAAGCGATTCCCCAGTCTCCTATGAAGAGCTCCCTTAAGGAAATACAAACCTTTCCTGGAGCTTAGTTCCAGAGCCAGAGATGTGCCCAAGGTGAGAGGCGGCGAGCAGGCGTGGGGATACTATTGTCCCATTTTCCGAGTGCCGTCGTGTTGGAGTCTGACCCAGTGAATGAGAGGGTGTCTGCAATTTGTTTGCAGGTTGCGTGGGGTAATGCTCTGACTTTTGTTTGTGCTTATGCACCAAACAGCAGTTCAGAGTATCCAGCCTTCTTGGAGTCCCTGGGTGGGATCCTGGAAAAGGCTCCTACTGGGAATTCCATAGTTCTGCTAGGAGACTTCAACGCTCATGAGGGAAATAATGGAGACACTTGCAGGAGGGGAGTGACTGGGAGGAACGGCCTCCCTGATCTTAATCCAAGTGCTATTTTGTTATTGGATTTCTGTGCTAGTCATGGATTATCCATAACAAACACCATGTTATAGCATAAGGGTGTTCGTAAGTCTACTTGGTACCAGAGCACCCTTAGCCAAAGGTCAATGATTGATTTTGTAATCGAGTCATCAGATCTGCGGCCATAAGTCTTGGACACTCGGGTGAAAAGCGGGGCTGAGCTGTCAACTGATCACCACCTGGTGATCTGGCCGTGGAACAGTAGACTAACTCTTTACCCTCGCAAGGATATTGGAGGGGTCATGGGAGTTTGCCCATCCAGTGTACATGTGTTTTGTGGACTTGGAGACGGCTTATGTTCATGTCCCATGAGGTATTCTATGGAGGCTGCTGCAGGAGTATGGGGCTCCAGGGCCGTTAATTCAAGCCATTCTATCCCTGTACGACTAAAGCCGGAGTTGTGTCCGCATTCTGGGCACTAATTCAGACTCATTTCCAGTGGGTTTTGGACCCTGCCAAGGGTGTGCCTTGTCACCTGTTCTGTTCATGATTTTCATGGACACGATAACAAGGCCCAGCTGAGGTTTGGAGGGTGTCCAGTTTGGTGGCCTGAGGATTTCATCTCTTCTGTTTGTAGATGATGTGGTCCTGTTGGTTTCATCATGCTGTGACCTCCAAAAACCTCTTGAGCGGTTCGCAGCTGAGTGTGAACAGTCAGAATGAGGATCAGCTCCTCCAAATCTGAGGCCATGGTTCTTTCCCGGAAAAAGGTGGATTGCCCCCTTCAGGAGGGGGGTCAATTGTTACCCTAAGTGGAGGAGTTTAAGTATCTCAGGATCTTGTGCACATGTGAGGGTAGGACGGAGCGTGAGATTGACAGACGGATTGCTGTAGCATCTACAGTGAAGCGGGTATTCTAACGGTCCGTTGTGGTGAAGAAGGAGCTGAGGGTAAAAGCAAAGGTCTTGATTTACTGATCGATCTACGTTCCAACCCTCACCTATGGTCACGAGCTTTGGGTAGTGACTGAAAGAATAAGATCGCGAATACAAGCGGCCGAAATGAGCTTTCTCTGTAGGGTGGCTGGGCTGACCCTTAGAGATCAGGGGAGGAGCTCGGACATTTGGGACTGGCTTCGAGTAGAACCGCTGCTCCTCCGTGTCGAGAGGAGTCAGTTGAGGTGGTTTGGGCATCTAGTTCGAATGCCCCCTGGACGCCTGCCTTTTGAGGTTTTCCAGGCATGTCCAGCTGGGAGGAGGCCCTGAGGTAGACCCAGGACACGCTGGAGGGATTATATCTCCTGGCTGGCCTGGGAACGAATGGAGGTCCCCCAGGTAGAGTTGGAGGAAGTGGCCGGGGATGGGGCACCTGAGCCTCTTTACTCAGTCTGTTAACCCCATGATAAGGGCCCTGGATAAGCAGAAGAAAATGGATGTGTGGATGGATGGATGGAAATGCTAAGACAGATTTGTAACTTAGCAAAAATCAGCACTAGAGATTAGTGCTCTGAAAATGAATTCATTGGCGTTTCCAGCTCTCAAAGTGCTGCTTGTGGAAACGGGCTTTAAGTGTCTTTTCATCACAGTTACGTTGGCATTGGCAGCAGGGGAGAATGTTGTCATTAGCGATTCATTGTGCTAAACGTGTATATTAACTCGCTTGCGTCACCACATTTTTGTCATTTGAATGAATGTCTGAAGGCATCACCTCATACATAAAAATATTCAGTTTTCCTAAATACAGTCAGCAAAGTTGGATGCTTGCCAACAGGCATTGCCTGGCAGTGCCTTTAACCGTGCACTTTCCTGCCAATATGGTGGTGCTGGGACTGCCAGCTGCCAGAGCCCTATCGCCACTCTGTTGTCATTATATTAAGAACACCTCCACGTCTGCTTGTTAATTTAAATAAATAATCAGCCAACCCTGTAGTTGCAACTCAGTGTATTTAAAAACATGCAGAAATGGACAGGGAATTGGTTGGTGTATAAACCTAACATCAGAATGAGGAAGAAATGGGATCTTTGTGACTGACCATGGAATGATTGTTGGTGCCAGACCAGGTGGTTTAATTTTCTCAGAGACAGCTGGCATCCTGGAATTTTCATGCACAACTGTCTCTAAAATTTACAGAGAATGTCGTGGGAAAGCATTCTTATAATGCTGTAAAATTAGTTTTAAAAAAACTTCATTAATTTGGTTTTCAACAAGGTTGTTTATAATCTGTCTATATCTGGGACAAAAATATATTAGACAAGACTGCTTATCTGTTTACTTTTCTGTAGTAATATATAAATTGGTTTTAAATAGGCTACTCCAATCATCTGTAACATGACAGCAAGTTATTTGAAGCATACTGAATTCAGTATGGTTCAAATAATTCTGTCCGGTCTGGATTATCCACTAATTTTCAAAGCAGTTTTCACATTTTACCGAAGAATAAACTCAGATTCCTTAAACAACGCAAAAAGGTCAGCGATCTTGAACGCATGTGGAGGTATTTCGTGGTCAGAGCCTGGAGAAGCTGATGAATATGCACTCCAAACTTAAGGCTAATCAATGTTTTCCTCCCTGTGATTTCAAAATGTCCCTTCAATCCACTGAGTTCAGAGACTTCACCTATTTCTGCCTGTATCTCCCATGAGGGCCCCTGGGCCTCGGACGGGTGGCCTGGAATGCTGGGGCGAAGAGAACGGCGAGACAAACACCCCATTACTCAGCGTCGCCCCCTGGAGTTGCCTGAGTGTGTGGACCCTGAAGGGGCGACAAAGACTCTTTCTTCTCGTCTGGCTCTGCGGGCTACATGACTCCTCTCTGCAGCGAGTGTGAATAAGGCTGCGTAGTCATGAGTCCTGAAGGCTGCCACAGAGAGCCAGGGCAGGGGTGTGGGGATGTGGAGCGCACCACTGGCATCCCTCTGCTTCAGACACAACTTCATCTCCATTTCATATACTATTTCCATAAAACGGCAATGTGCACTTCTGTTTCAAAATTGCAACACAATGAAGACTTTCTGTAGTCTAAATGGTGCCATTATAAGTGCAAATTTAATTACGGGCAGTGCACATGAACCATTGCTGAGTGAAACCACTAAGTAGATTTGGACAAGCTTTTAGGAAGTAAGGCATACCATAAGTTCACTTTGCTGTCAGCCAGAACAGGTAGCTTGCTAAGTGTGAGCACGCCAATTGGATTATGAAACGTGAAATTTCATTCCATCAGAAAGCAGATTAACATAATTTAATTGAGGATTCGGTGAGGTATTATATTTCATTGTGGCTGTCCTACAGCAAGTGAGATAATGCCATTTTATTTTTATGTCTGCTATGAACCAAAGCAGAGGGATACAGTCTGTTTAACACCACCCAGCACAATGGGCATTCATGAACATCAGGGAAAATGCAACAGGGTTACTGCAGGCTTCAGATCAACCCTTCCCTGGGATCTCCCTTTTGGATCTTCTCAGACCTCGTATAACACTCGATTGTTTCGTTAATTTGTCAGAGCAATAAGGGTAACTAGGACTCCGTCCCTGCACTGCCACACATTCCAAAGATTTTTGGGATTGCCTGGGAAGAAAAGCAGGTAGGATAACGGTAATGGGACACCTGGACTTTTCTCCACTGCTAATCTTTTTTGGGGGGCAGAGACACACGTCGGGTCTGTTTCCTGCTGGCAGAACAGGATGCACATTGTAAATGGGAGGACATGCTGGAGTCTGGTCGACGAAGAGGGGGCGGGGGGTCAGTGAATATCTACTGCACTGCATTGGTGAAGGGGGAGGGGGCATCCAAGCACAACTGTCTTTTATGGACACCAAACTCAAGCTTTACTTAGTCAAAACTCACACATAATTCATTGCTGCAATTTAATACCTTCAATTTCATTTCACCTTCAGTTCCTATGTGAAGCGGTTTCCACATCTTAAACGTTCAGATGTCTAAATCTGTGGTGCTTAAGCTCTGTGGAATATACACTTATTTCCTGAACTTGATTTCCATGCTGGAATTAAGTTGGACTGAGCATTCACAAAATGCCACACTGCAATAGAGTTCAATTCTTGAGCTTGAGCTAATCTGGGTTCTAATGACTAAATTAGACGTCCACTGCTATAATGAAGAAAAACATGTTCGCTGCATAATGATCTCCCGTTAAGCAGGCTGAATTTCTAGAGACATGACTGTGCAGTGAATGTTTACATTATTGTTTGTGTGCATCATTGCTCAACTTGAACCTTGCATAGTTCTGTCAGGCCTCAACAACTCTCTCTGACCTCAGCAGCAGCATTGTTGATTGGCATTTCGTTGATAAGCCCATTGTTATTATGGGTGGCATTTCTAAATGGCCTCCCTCAATGCACTCGCCTGCTTCCTTCCACATACAATGCACATGCCAAATACTTTTATTAGAAAATCCCTAATTGGCAGTACAGTGATAAAGAGTCTAGCACTGTCACTGGTAAACAAGGTGGCTCCAGGTTCTAATCGAACCATTGGTTTTCCGTGGAGTTTGCACGTTCTCCCCATCTCTGCATTAGTTTCCCTCAGGTACTCCATTTCCCTGCCACAGTTAAGACATTCCATTAGTCTATTTCGTATACGTAATTTTAAAGTAATTAATTTGCAATACTGCCGGATTTGTGCTGTATACTCTCTTCGGGGGAGCTTGGTGGCTGTTTTATATACTCATGCTTGAGTGGATGGTGGGAAGGTTTGCGGAGCAGAGCCAAGCCACCACCAACGACAACTATATGGAGTCTTTGCGAAATGATAACCCTGACAAAAATGGTCCTGAACGAATATGATTAACCATCAAATAAGTGGAATATGCAAATAAATTTCTTGTAGTACAATGAAGCACTGCTTTCGTGGACACTACCATTACAAGACCTAGCTTTTCTTGTCAATAACTTTAATTGATGAATGAAATATGGAAATTTTCAAGTTTATGATATTATGTTTTAAGTTGTATAATTATTCATTTTGAAGGGAGAGTTTCACTCCGCCTACTCAAACTGGAAGTGATTAGCTGACTACTTGCTGTTGTTTTATATTACTCTGTAACATTGTCTAATACTCAAGTCCTGAGGAAGGCCTGTGTGTTTAGGCTGAAACATGTTGGCAATGTTTTTTTAATAAGTTCCATTATGCACTAGCCTATTGATAAAAGCTTTTTATTAGAAGAAGAGTGCCTTGGTTTCACTACTTTCTTGAAGACTTGCTTTTTCAACCAATGAGCACCTTCTAATTATTTGTTTTATTATTTAACTATATCTGAAAGCCGTAGCCCTCCGCCCCCCTTTTTTCTTCATCAAACGTTTGACTCATGTTTGAATTTCCTTTCTTTTTTTACTGCGGCAGGAGTATGTGTGACTACTCTTCTCATCGAGTTTTACTGTTACTATACTGCTGTCACCGGAAAATATGGTGTAAATGAGCCAGCACTGTTCTGTTTGTTCCTGTGTTACTTGTGGTTTCCTGTGTCTTTACATCTACATTTCTTTTCCCACTGCATAGGTTCAGACTAGTCAAAGTCAATACAATGATGCCAGAATAAAGATGTCTTTACGTGGAAATATTTCTCTTGTCCCTCATCACTTCATTTGTTTAAACACACATCTGAGAGAGAGAGGGAATTCTCCAGCTCAGCTTCTAAAACCTCCATCACACAGACTGAAACCATAGACAAGATTTTATAGAGAACTGGCTCAGCTTGACAGAAAAAGTGTGCAAAACTGGTCAATTAATGAAGACCACAAAGGAAAAAGGATCCAGATTTTGCATTGTTGTATATTTTATACATTATATATTATTATAATATTTATAATATAATATACAACCCCAATTCCAAAATAGTTGGGACGAAGTGTAAATTGCGAATGAAATCAAAATGAAATGACTTTCAGATCACGAGCCAATATGTTATTTTCAATAGAACACAGATAACATTTAAAATTTTGAAACTGAGACGTTTTACATTTTTATCCACATAATGAGCTGATTTCAAATTTTCTGGCTGCAACAGGTCTCAAAAAAGTTGGGTCACAGGCAAAAAAAGGGCTGAAAAAGCAATTAATATAGGAGAGAATCTGAAAGAACATTTAGCAAGTAATTAAGCTAACTGGCATCAGGTGTGTAACATGATTGGCTATGAAAGGGATGTCTTAGAGAGGCTGAGTCTCTCAGAAGTGAAGATGGCCAGAGGCTCTCCAACCTGTGAAGGCTTGTGTAAAAAAAATTGTGGAATACTTTAACTACAATGTTCCTCAACGTCAAATTGCAAAGGCTTTGAAGGTCTCATCATCGACAGTGCATAACATCATCAAAAGATTCAGAGAAACTGGAAAAATCTCTGGATAATGGACAAGGCCGAAGACCTTCACTGGAAGCCTGTGATCTTTGGGCCCTCAGACACCACTGCATCATTCACCGGCATGATTCTGTCGTTGGAATTACTAAATGGGCCCAGGAATACTTTAAGAAACCACTGTCTGTAAACACAGTCGGTCGTGCCACCCACAGATGCCACCTAAAACTTTATCATGCAAAAAGGAAGCCATTGTTGAGCATGATCCAGAAGCTCGCCGTGCTCTGTGAGCCAAGGCTCATTTAAAATGGACTGTAGTAAAGTGGCAAAGTGTCCTGTGGTCAGACAAGTCCAAATTTAACATTCTTGTTGGAAATCATGGGCATTGTGTCCTCCGGGCTGGAAAAGAGAAAGACCTCCTATCCTATTATCAGCATTCAGTTCAAAAGCCAGCATCTCTGATGGTATGGGGATGCATATGGTGTGGAACACTTGCATGTCTTAAAAAGCACCATGAATGCTGAAAGGTATATAAAGGTTTTAGAGCAACATATGCTCCTCTCCAGGTGACATCTATTCCAGGGAAGGCCTTGTGTATTTCAGCAGGACAATGCAAAACCATATACTGCAGCTATTACAACAGCATGGCTTTGTAGTAGAGGAGTTTGTGTGCTGAACTGGCCTGCCTGCAGTCCTGATCTTTCACAGATTGAGAACATTTGGCGCACAATTAAAGGAAAAGTCCATCAAAGGAGACCCAAAACTCTCCAGCAGCTGGAAGCCTGTATTAAACGAGAGTGGGATCAAATTCCAATGGCTAAACTCAAGAAACTTGTCTCCTTAATGCCCAGACGCCTCCACTCTGTGTTAAAAAGAAGACAGCTACAGCATGGTAAACAGGCCCCTGCCCCAACTTTTTTGAGACCTGTAGCACCCATCAAATTTGAAATTAGCTCATTTTGTGGATAAAATTGTAAAATTTCTCAGTTTCAACATTTGCTATCTTATCTCATTTCTATTGTGAATAAAATGCTGGCTGATGTGATTTGAAAGTCATTGCGTTTTGATTTTAAGCACAATTTACACTTTGTCCAAACTGTTTTGGAATTGGGGTTGTATAATAATATGATATACGTAT
Source organism: Gymnothorax reevesii (assembly GCA_029721435.1). Classification (NCBI taxonomy): domain Eukaryota; kingdom Metazoa; phylum Chordata; class Actinopteri; order Anguilliformes; family Muraenidae; genus Gymnothorax; species Gymnothorax reevesii. The sequence continues at coordinate 75,260,182 of CM056583.1, forward strand.
TATAATATTTAATATATTTTATATTTTTCAGTGCTTTGTTTCTAACATCGTTTTGAATTTTGAATTCAATAATTATAATAATAATTTTAATAATGTGACCCTGATCATTTTTCCCTTGAGGTCTTCAAATGTTTTTCTTTTTCTAGCCTGTTGTCATTTACTTAACATCTCTGTTTTGCTAACCAGCTTTCCGTAAGCTCACAGGAACCGTACTCATCGACTCAAGTGTGTTAACTTCTTATTTAAAACCAATTCATGGACAATCAAATTGCCACATCAGCATCAAAATGGACAGCGAATAGTGTGGCAGGGCCAGGTTAGTAATAAAGAAACAAGGGAGTTCGAGGGCCATGCTGACTTGTTAAGCAAACACACACACCAGGATCAAATTTCGTATCAGTCCTTAAAAGTCTGCTTTTTGACACAGTAGGCCCCTGAGACCAGGAACCTGAGATGAGAGAACTGTTTTGCTGTTTACTTTGTGTGTTTTAGCTTGTTCTCGTGAGGATGTAGGGCAAAGTGTTCATTTTCATTTATTCTCTCTCTCTCTCTCTCTCTCTCTCTCTCTCTCATTCCAGTTTTATGTAAAGGGAGTCATATTTTACCCCCTAAGAAAATTAGAATTGTCTCAACTTCCCATGTCCAGCTCTTCTAAGGAGTGATGGACGCTTCACTTCTATAATTTGAATAAATGATGCTCAGCTATGCTTAAAAGCTCATAGTTAAAAATCCTTGATGCATGTTCCCTTAATAATGGAAACAGGAAACAGCCAGAACATCTGCTTCAGCACCATTTTTCCTGAAATCATGGGTAGTTGTATCCTTGTAGCAATGACTCTGAGTGCAGGCATGTGGTATATTTATTCACTGGGATTGGTTGTGGGGAATTTTGAATCACACCATCCTGTCACAAACACGGTCTGTCAGGCACACTGCAAATACAGACCATAAAATTTTCTGTAAATACAATGAAGTCTCCTTTAATCAAGAGAATGAAAGAGGCATCATTAACCCTCTGTTAACCAAGTACCTTTCCAACTGCGTAAAAGTCATTTCCCTAGGCAAATATGTTGATTATGGGCCAATATTTGGAAAAATAGTAAAAAAAATAAAATAAAAAATCAACCCTTTGGCCCACCTTTCCAAAATGAAGCAGATCTGCTACATTGGGTAACAATGCGAATGGAAAAATTAAAGTGACGGACCATTCAAGTTATTCTCAAAAGTTGACTTGGGAATAAGAAACAAAACCAGCAGGGTGTCCAGGCTGTTAACCCTTTCACTTTATGTAGCAGATATGCTACGGTGGTTAATAGAAGGTTAAAGGCTGACATCACCAGCTCTTAGTTATAATCTAATTCCCTACATGTCTCAGAATGCTTTAGCCTGGCAGAAGGAGCTGTGTGATTCTAATGTATTTTACTCACTGCCAATAAACCTCCATACCGACACCAGCCCTTTCTGTAGGAACAAAATACCCTGCATGGCTATCAACCATACTCTGCAGAATTTTTTTTTTTGTTTGTTTTAAATAAACTTCCCTCCACTTGGACTTGTCAGCAGTAAAATAATTTGGGAATAATTATTTACATATAGGACTCATTCATCGATCATTGTGGTGAGAGAGGGTTTCACTCAAGCTGATGGCGGAAATCCCTGTGAGCTTGGTGTGTGCAGAAGGCGTGAGCATGCTGAGACCAAAATAGTCAGGAGGAAGTGAAAGACGACTAATCTGATCTGCATCATCTCACCACTCTGTTGACCCCTCAAAAGCCATTACTGTGTGTCTTGCTGCAAAAGTTGCAACATCAATTTAAGAATCATTGCTGTGCTGCTTTACAAATTACGGCATTACCAAAAAAATTATGATTCTCTTATCAGCAAAACGTGTTCCCAAAAGTCATAACTGAAGTCATTTTAATGAATTCAATTTGAGACAAGGCTAAATGCTCTTATATTACCTCATACAGGGGCCTATCAGATTTACATAGCACCTTGCTGCTTGCAGATAGCGATGTTCCCTACCGCTCAAAAGGAGGAGTCACTTGTGATTTTCACATGGTGCAAACGGAAGACACATTATTTGAACAATTGTGCTGCAGTAAGACTACTGAAAATTTCCGTGCCCCTATATTCTTGAAATACTAAATAAAACATCTTAGGCCACATTTTGGGATTTATTTCATGTTGCGTAATTTGCTGTTGTACAAACACTTTATCAAATATAACAGAAATGACTATTTCAATCAGATTAGATTCACAGATGAATTGCGTAAAAATTATCTTTTATTATGGATTACAGAATGAGCACATTAACGGCTGTTATGATAGCCTTAAAGTCTTTGGCGCTCGGACATCGACAGGGAGATTTTGTAATTGAGGAGCATCTACCCTGAGCTGCAACTGGATAAATCTCCCCGTGGAGCCCAGATACTGGTGGTGGCGGATGACTCAGCTGACTGATTGATGGGGATGATCAATGATGAAACTCATGCCCCTGTAAAGGCTGGGCAGGGATGGGGAGGTGGGGGCTGCACACAGCAGCAGGCTGCATGTACTAGAATCTGTGAGAGAATCATATTTAAAAAGACAGCAGCAAGATGATGGGCCAACAGGTGTTTTGCAGTGGTACTGATATGGATGTGATCAGCTGACAGGACGAATGACCAATCAATTGATAGCCCCACACGATCGCAGCTGGAATTATGAGCGCATGCTTGTGAGTAAAAGCAGATAAAAAAACTTAACTTCTGGCTGAAGTATGCAAAATGAGAGCCTTCCTGACTGAACCTCTGTGAGAGCTTCATTTAAATGACAAGTGACTTAAAACTTTTCAGCAGTATTTTATATCAGACTGTTTATACTGTCTACATCTGTGGGTTTTATTTGCATTACGTTTAAGGATGTGGTGTTCGCCAGTGATTCATGTCTGCCAGTAACCAACTTATTGTTTAGGACAGCGTGATACGCTGAAAACAACATTATGCAACATCCATTTTCCAGCCTTCCTGTCATAAATGAAAAATGTTTCCAATCCACGAAGTGCGGTGCTTCTGTTTTTGCATTGTTAGAATCCCCTGGACTTGCCAACATATCAAACAGATTAGAGTCATGAAGAAGGTGTATATGAGTAGTTGATATCAGGCCTGCAGGTCACAGTGAACTAATTTGAGCAAAACACTTTTTTTTTTTTACATGATTAGCATATACAGGTCAGGGTGATCTAAATTAAAGAAAATTCATTTTGAATGATTACCACCTGTACAATCATGTCATTACTGTGAAATAGAAAAATTCAATGGGGTGCCGCAAGCGCAGCTCCAGGATATCTACCTTAAACGAGTGGGGAATGAGGCCAAATTTATCCTTGACTGTCCCGACCGCCCACTCTATTAAAAATTCAACCTCCTACCATCTGGCCGTCGCTAAAGGATGTTGAAGACGAGGACGCGGCGGGCCAGAGTCTCCTTTATTCCTCTCGCTATTGACAAGCTTGACCTGCATACCCCATATCACTCTGCATGTATTTGCACTTTAATGTACTCCTTTTTATTTTTCATTTTCTACATGCCTTTCCATTTTAATGCATTGCACTTTATTGCCTTGTATTATGATGTCTTTGCACTTTAATGCCTTAGCACTTTAATACATTTGCACTTTGATGCGTTGTTTTCTATTATAATGGTTTTTGCTCAATTGTTTATTCCCGGGGCTACTGTTGCTGTTGTGTCTAGTGTGTGTGCAGATGTTTGTTTGATGGTGTCATGTCCGTGGTGTGGTTGACACCTGCTGCAAACCTAATTTCATACGGGATATCAATAAAAACTGAATTGAGCTGAAATTCTGATATTTGTTTTTTTGCTCAAGAGTGAAAAAGTATTCAAGGTCATAGCGTAAAGGTCAAAGGTCAAATGTGGAATTCAACCAGAGGATGCACAGGTCCATCCAATGCACTTTAAATGTGGCCACTTCCACTTTGTTGCTTGTGGAGAAACAGTCTGCACAGACTTTCCATGGTCAAGGTCATTGCATCTAGGTCAAAGGTCAAATCCCAATAAAAGTATCTTATTGCACAACTACAGCCCAAGGTCCTTGCGTGATAAGGATGAGGTGTTACATAGGGACTGAGTGCTGGACTGCACATTACGAAACAGACAGACAGACAGACAAATGTACGGACACCATCATGATGACAATGCTCTATCATCCATAATAATGGCCAAGGAGTAATGACAAATAGATTAAAATGGACTGTGATCAAACAGCATTCAACACCACATTATTTTATTTTTATTTTATTTAACACCTCCTAAAAAGGAGAAATAATACACAGCACAATAATCGCAATAAAAATACAAGCACCATTATAAAATGTCCACCCATGGAGTTACATACAGCACCCAAAGTTCTAACACATGAACTTACATGAATGTACAGCACCTAAAATTTTCACACTTGAGCTTAATCAGTTGCAATTAATATTCGTGTTAATTATGCTTAACAAAGTACTGCTGTAATTGTCTTTTGTAAATGGTTGCAGTCTGTTGGCATATTGACATCTTAGTCACAGAACTTCAGACCATTTTTCAGTAGATAAAGATTTTTTTAATCACAATTTTTAACCTTAAGTAATGAGGCTCACTCAAGCTTTTGTTTATTATGGTCTTCAAGTGACCAGAAAGATCCATCTTACGAGGCTTCCTGGTGGCTAGCCACTAATTAGCATGGTTAGCATTGTCGCCACTCTATACGCAGAACACACTCTGCTTGCTATAAATCCCTGGTAGAAAGCAGTATATCCTGCCGGGCTTTGCGTAGTGTTAGCTCACCGACTGTGTAAAAATAAGGTGCAATGTTAGCTTTGGTGGTTCTGGTTTAACAGCATCATGCTGGGCACAGCGGTTTTATGAAGTTTGTAAGCTCTGAAAGATGTCACACTGCTAATATAAAGTTGTATAGCTGACGGAATTTTAACCTGGCTTGCTAACACTGAACATACAGTACATATGAAACCATGCAGACATCACACTAGAAAAGGGGTTAAAATTAGCATGTATACCCAGGTGTAGTATTTATATAACAGCCGTTCGGAGCAGGAGGTGATGAATACCCATGATTACAGCAATCATTTGACCCGAGAGTGAATGCAGTTTGTTCCGAAGACAAAACCCAATTGTTAATGGGTGTTACTGGGTTTTTTTTTGGCCGGTCTAAAAGGGGCTTTATATTCGTAGGTTAGCTAGCTAGGTTTCATAGGTTTCATTTCATCATGACTGTGCCCGAAATTCAGCACAAAAGCTGTGCCATGTTAACAAAATCTAACAGCTACAGCTATGCTATCTCTTGTATAAAGATATACAAGTCAAAAGACCGGTAAATGTGAGGTGAACAATTGATCCTGTGTTTGGCAGTCAAGTGGTGGCATCCATAACAGTACTAAGAAAGGCATCGGTAATCGATTGCTCTTCGAGTGGCACAAATCGTCATCAGGGTCCCAGATGTGTGGCCGTGCAATTTTGAATCTGAATTTCGAGTTTTGAATTCAAATTCAAATAGTGCACTTCAAATTCAAACAGAGCAACTCAAATTTCAATTTCAAATTCAATTTCTAGTGGCACAAATTTCTGCCTATAGATGACATCAAAAGTGACCTTTTGACCTCATGGATGGTGTTGCAAGAATATCCATTCCAGTCACATTAAATGCTTAGAGTCCATTTCTGATATAGACTCAGTTCAAAAATGAAGCGCAAAATTCATGAATAATCAAAAGCTAAATACTGAACATTGGGCATCTACACAAAAAAGTTAACCAATAATTCCCATTTTTATGATCCAGACAAGTACCAAATGCTGAGGCAGAGCACTATACAACAGTAAGGTTTATTAAAGGGAATACAGCAATGACAGAGAGGGACGGACCCCAGAGTAGAACGGGACAGTTCCATTCAGATGGTAATGAGCTTGGGCAAGGGGCGAGTCCGTGCCCGGCCAGTGGTGTCCCGGGGCAGACGCCAAATGGAGATCATCCTTGCCAGACCGGAACAGTCAGATGGAAGGTTCAGAGAGTTTCACGGATTACATTAATTGCCGAAGACGATAAATTTTAGACTAAGAAGAAACTGGCTGTATGTTTGCTTTAATAGAATGCAAGAAGGAACAATCCCACAACTTGACAGACTCAAAGTAAGGGGATATATACGCCACAGAAACGTGCAGGAATGGGGAAACACAAATGCATACAGCTGGGGAGGGAGGCAGGTGAGACACTAAACCAATGAAAGATAAAACATCTAAAGGACATTCAAGTTGCTGGATGGGAGGAGACAGAATGGGAATTCAGACGAGACTTATGACATCCATGTTCTAAAGAAGGAAGTGTTACTATTACACTGGCTATTTACAACTAAATAGTATAACCTAAAGTGCTCCTTGGTCATACCTATTGATGGTTTTGCCAGTAATATGACAGAATGTGTCATTAAATACGACACACACAAATATAAATTAATCAGCTTTGATATATAGACACAAACAAGCAAAACTGGAAAAGTTTTGTGAACTATTCAGCTGCTCTTTCAATGAGTTATTCTGTCTGAATTTCTCCATAGTTTTTCAGTCCTGTGACAAGTAGTACCCTTTTAGACAGATAATTTGATCCATTGCATTTAATCATTGGAAATTCATTTGATTTATCATTGTAAAATATTCACAGCGACACAGTTGTGGACTATAATTTTTAATTGAGATTCTGCAATTCAACTAAGATTATGCTCTGATCATAAATTATGATGGAGCACAAATTTGGAGGCCATGAAACAGCCTAAACAATATTTGCGGTTTAGCTGTAGTTTACATTTGATTGTTGCTGCCACCTCTTGGATTAGTTATGAACTATCCTGATAAATTTGTGGACATACACACATCTATCTGGTCATCATCATCATCATTGTCGTCTTCATACTATGAAGCAAGGAATCTCTATGTGTTTTATGTATGTATATTTATGTCCTCCTCCGCATCTCGACGACTATTCATCCAATCAACTTCAAACTTAGTGGGCGTATTGCTGAGGACTCAAAGAAGGGCAGCTTTGAGCTTGAAGCGGTTTGGCGGAGCAGTTCACCAATACCACTCAAGCAGTAACTGATAGGGAGGTGCAGTAGGTGTAATTAATCTTGGGTTGGCTTGAGATTTTTTTTTAATAAAGAGGAGAAATGTGCCAATTATGAAAAATGGAAACCCATCCATCATAATTGTCCTCCCTCTTCTTCTCAGATTAACCTCCTGAGACAAATGTTTCCTGTCCGAACTCATCAGCACCTTCCACTTCAGTCTGATCAGTGGCACTCCCAAATCAAATTATCCTGGCCGCAAGCACAGTAACCCCCTATTTTTACTCTGGTGCAAATGCAAATCACTGCTATGCTGCAGGGCAATAATTAAAAATGATTTTTTCATGAATCTAAGGGCAACTACGTGATTAAAAGCATTTCATGAATTATTTAAGATGTTTTATTTATTCTACAGCCATTGTCATAAACATGAATATGAAGAGAAATATTGACCAGACAATTTTTTAATATTATTTCTGAAGCCGGGGTATAAAAAATGAAAAGCAAGCTTGGGGACTGAGACAAAACGAGACAATCAGAGGTGCGCATGAATTGCTTTTGTTTATTCAGCTACAATTTCGCACAATTATCTTGACCGTGATTTTGACGTGAATTGGGTCTTTTACTACTTGAGGCACGTTTTGTGTTTGTCATTTTATTAAAGCAATGCTTTATCAATCCAAAACCACAGAGCATCTAAATGTTACCAAAGCACCCCCTCTGGTGGTTATAAAGTGAACTGTACACAGAGCCTGAAGATGAACTGGAGATGAAGGGTTCTTTTCGTCACTGCGTGACAGAGGTACAGTATAAATCCGTGGGTCGGAAAAAAATTTCCAGCCATGTGTTTGTTTAACACATGAACTCAGTCAGCTGATTTCACGTGAAGATTCTATTTTCTGTCTGTGGAGTTGTGCAGTAAATCCGTGTGGTTAAAGAAAGTATTTCGGGGGATTTTACACCTCCGCTGCATTTCAATACATGCTGGAAAACCAATTATATATTACAATCCCCTCAGCATTTTCTTCCTATGACCTGGATTTTCAAATTAGCACAATTCCTGGGACAGCTGATGGGTTTCAGTGAATAATTTGACTAAGCTCCTAAGCGCGAGAAACATGAGGCAGTTCCGGTAGCCTAATGTCTGTCCCCTGCACTCGATACCACCGGCAATATTCAGACCACGGTTTTGAGCGGAATATGCCTCGTATGGTAATTCTGAGCCCAGATTAAAAAAAAAAAATCTACAGTGATAGTTTCATTTAACCATACCACAATGCCCCCGGCCACATGAGCTTGGCATTTTACAAAGAATGAGACATAGAGCACAGCACACACATCACACAAAATGGCCACCTGTTGATACAATTCAGATCCTTCCCACTGGACTCTGTTTTCATTGCCCCAACGTGGTAGGGTCAGCGCTGGGCATCGTAAATCACAGACGTGGATCCATCGTCAGGGCCTGAAAAATGGTGAAAAAGAGTGAAAGGGGGGGAAACAAGTCCTATAAGATAAATCAGAGCCCTGAAGAAAATCACAAAAAGGTTTGTACATGAGATGAGGACATGGGGTGTGGTTGTGCTTGATCATGCATTTTGAATTAATCATTTTTGGTAGCAGTGGATGGAAAAAATACTGACAGACAGTTTATTGGCACTTGCACATAATGAAAGTCTTTCTTGGGTGTTTCAAGATCTATGCAATAGTGCATGTGCCCTAAATGCATTAAGAAGTGTAAGAAAACTACAATACAGTCTCCACTGGAAAAGTGAGTCATTGAATAAATAGAAACTGATGAAAAAATCAAGCTACTTTCAACTTTGTTTCCATAAGTTAGTTAAAACACATTAAAAAATTTTGATGGATTCTGTCAATTGTTTTTTTTTTTTTTTTTTTTTACATAAATTTAAAGTGAAAACCTAACGACTATCCTGAGACAACCATTTTGTTCAAATGCTATTACAAATGCCATAGGCATACCAAAATATAACAAAATCACTGCAAAAAACGTGGGTTTAAAGTTGCGCAAATTCCAACTGAACATGCTGTACTGTCGTGCCACGTGTATTTTCAGTGAATAATATGCAGAAACACGCTTGTCTATTTCTAGCCACGGGATGCCAAACATAGCTTTCTCTTCTATGCCTTGCATACCAAAGCAGTTTTAGTTGTTAATGGTTTGGTCAAGTAAATAAACACAATTCCATGAACAGAAGAACTCTACAGGTACAACAAAAATTCCCAAATATGTATTGTGGTTCCTTATATTTTTCTTCTTATATTTAAATGTTTCAGATTATACAACTAATTTTAATATTAAACAAAAACAATGCGAGTGAGCACAAAATGCAGGTTGTAAATGATAATTTCATTTATAGAAGGTAAAGAGTTACTGAAAAACTGTATCACCCACATGGGGGGGAAATCACCCCCGCCCCCCAAACCTAATAACACCCCCGTCACACCGGATTGGCGGTGCCACTGCAGTGCTTGTACGGCATAAACCGCAGTGGTACCGCTATGATCTCCATGGTTCCTCAGTAGTTCCGCAATTGATTGTCATAGCACCGCAGAAAACTGTCAAAACCGCAGACCTCCACGGTGGCACGGAGGAAACTTTGAACATGTTCAAAACTTCCGCAGTGCCACCACAGGTTGGGCTAATCTGCATTGGAATCGCCGTGGCACCGCCATGACTGCCATGGAACCGTACAAGGACCTCAGTAGCACCTCCATCATCGTCGTGCCTCTGCAGTGCAACCGCCGTGCAATCGGCAAAAAAAGTGGACTGGCAACCCTACAGCGATCCCGTGACGGTTATGGCGGTGTTAAGACGGAGCTACCACGGGAGCACTGCGGGTATGGGGGTGCTACTGCGAAGTCATTTTTAACTCTTGAACCACGTTTCAGTAGCATCACTATAGGAATAAATCATCAGCAAACAAAATATTACAATGAATTTCGAACAAAAACTATCTCCCATTTATAGCCGAAACAGAGCCATCCTGCTGCCGCAGCACCACCGCCGTAGCACCTCAGTAACACAGCCATCCCTGCAGTAGCACCTCATTGGCCCCTCAATGCTGCCGCCAACACCGCAGTACTGCCGCCAATAATCGCGGTGGCACCGCCACCAAATCGTGGTGGCAACTCAATGGGATCGCCATGTCCTCATTGACCCCACCGTAGTTCCGCCTTGGTTCCCCATTCGCACCGCGAAGAAAAACACATGTTTGACAGGTAGGGGAAAACTATGAAAACACTACTGGCGGTGTCACTACGGTGATGGCGATTGTGACAAAAATCCGCAGTGGCACCACCAATCCGGTGTGATGGGGGCATATCTGGTTGCGCTGCTCCAATCAAATGTTTGTGGTAACTAGCAATGAGTCTTTTATTGCTGTGGAGGAATTTTGGCCCACTCTTCTTTGCAGAATTGTTTCGATTCAGCCACATTATGGGGTTTTTGAGCATAACCGGCCTGTTAAAGTTCATGCCACAGCATTTCCATTGGATTCAAGCCAAGACATTGACTAGGCCACTACAAAGCCTTCGTTTTGTTTCTTTTGGGCCAGTCAGAGGCGGTCTTGTTTGTGTGCTACATAAACCAACTGCACTTGAGCTTTAGGTCGCAGACAGATGGCCTGACATTGTCTTTCAGGATTTTCTGGTAGAGAACATACTTCATGGTTCCATCAATTATGGCAAGTTGCATAGCGCTGGCAGTAATCAGGCCTGTATGTATCTAGTGAAATTTAATCCAATTATCAATTAAATTTGTTTAATTGGTTGATTTAGTAACGAAGAGGAACCTTTTCCACACAGGGCCAGGCAGGGTTGGATAGCCTTATTTTCTTTCAATGATTCAAATTATCATTTAAAACTGCATTTACATGGGTTATCTTTGTTTAAAATCTAAATTATTTTGAATACCTGAAACATTTAAGTGCAGGTAATATGCAAGAATAGAAGAAACTGAGAAGGGGTTAAATACTCCCTTACAGCACCATAGAATATGGGCAAATTTCAAATGTATTAAAAGCAAGTATAAACACTGCTTATGACAGAAGTTCTCAATATCTGCATTACATGGTGTGCTTGAAATCTGACTGAAGCTCAATCAAAACATAATGTGATCATGGAAACACCTTGATCTGAATGAAATGCCTCAATCTGAATCTAATCTAAGCTGATGGAATGGGGTGGTGCAGTCCTTTTGATGTCAATTTAATTATAAACGCTTCAGTGGATTACCTCTGCACTTGGACTCTTCTGCACATGGTTCAGTAGATCCAAACATGACCAGCAGTGATGAAGTCATGACATTTTATTCACGAAAGCAGACAAACACGGCGACATCCATTAACAAGAGCAACGCAGAGCGTGGCATATGCCCCCGCCTGTATGTTGATCAAGGGCATATTGAGCTGACTGCTTTGGCGGCCATATTAGATATCGCACGACGCTGGTTTTCGAAAGGAACCTTCCTCTAGCCACCCCCCAATACGCCATTAAGAAATGGCATCAATCCGACAAGAGATTCTATAGTTATCCCACGGAAGCAAAAACTTAACGGACGACGGACGGACATGGTGTCGACATAATGCCCCTATTCCTCTTTGGAGGGTGGGGGCATGAAATCTGGTCAGCTACTGAGACTACATTTCTTTTAAATGTTTTGAAAGCACTGATAATAGTGGAGCCATCAGAATGGCTTGATCTCAGGACCGACTTCCGATAACGAGAACCACTGACTTAAAACATGTATATTTGTTTAGTAATTTATAGTAACAAATATAATACGGCAAATATGAGACGTACTTTCGCCAACCTTTAAATTTGGTACACCTGTTAAATACCACTGATAGGCCTACCAATCATCGAGTATCAGTCATGCCGTGCCCACTATATTGCAATCGTTCAGTTCTTAGCTGAGGGGAGTGGAACCTGGGGTGGTCATCTGCTGCATAGTCCATCTCCCACATAAGTAAAAAATTTTACTACATACTTTTCAAAATGGATTTTACTTGAGCATTTGTGACCATTCTGGTTGCGTAACCAAGTCAGCCTGATCTCCTTTTGCCACACTGGTACTTTGTTTTCAGCCACAGTTGCCGCATTCTGGATGCTTTTCTCTGTGAAGTCCACAGACTCAAATTCATTGAAATTGTTTGACAGGTTTTCCAATACTGGAACCACCACTTACGGTACCAAAAGTCAAACTGTGGTCAAAGCCACATATTTAGATCACGCATCTTGCACATTCAAATGTAATTTGACAAATAAATAAATAGTTTCCCTCTTTGCCATGTCTGCGTGCCTAATGCGCTGAGTTTCAGGGTCGTAATTTGCTGTTTAGCGGTAGGCTTTGTTGGCATCTAGGCACACAAACTCGTTTCAGAATGTAGAACAAAAGACAGTCTAAAAAGCTATGCTTTTTTGAATGACCAGTTGAAATACGTGGATGGGCCAACAATTTATTGAGATCAATTGCAATGTGATGAAGTTATCGGAAGCGCAATGCTTAAAACAAACCAACAAACAACAAACAGCATGTACCACCCTTGTCAAACGTTACAATATCTTTGCGTACAAGTGTCAGTTCCGTTGTCTGAGCGTTGCGGATTGGTTAGAACGGGAGCAAACCACTGCAAAAAAAAAAAAAAAAGTAGGCTACCAGACAGAAAAAGCGTTGAATGTTACCTTCTCGCAGATTACAAAAATATTTACATTTACCTTGTGAAATATTTGCCAGAAACCTCTGAAGACGTACATTGATGGCGAAAATGCTGATCAAAGTCGTGTGCAACTGAGTGCGTTTGTTATGTAACATGATGTAGCACATTCCCGGCTCAGAGTTACGCTCGGCCACGCATAGAGCGGGCGCTTAACCGAGCGCAGTCGGTCGACACGGGCAAACAGCTCTAACGGAGGCCTTCGGATTTGAGTATCAAATAAATAAATACTTTCGTCAAAAGAACATTCGGCAAAATACGCATCGTCATCATTATAGAGGTAAGTTTACGATCGCTTTGCGCCGCTGCCGATGCATTATTTGAAGCTATGTGGGGGGTATTGTAGCAGTGAATGTTTGGCTGCACGACGGTATGGACGAAACCGTGGGATGGCCCAGTGGCGTTGGTTTGGCAACCATCATTCGCAGATTTAATTAGAATTACTTGCGTAATACAGCCTCCGAAACGCAGGTATTATTTTTTCTTAAAGGATTAGTTTGAGGAGCGATCTGTTCGGTTTAAAATTGTTAGATAAATTGCAGGGGCAGAAATGTGGATATTAATTAATGCGTCAGAAATGTGTATAATTATATAAGATGAGCGCTTGCACAAATATTTCTTATGGTATTTTCGAATGATTAAATCCTTTGTCATCTGCTGCTGCTGCGGTAATTCGTTTGGAAGCAAGATGTAACCTATGTAATTAAACTGAAGTAATAGTCATGTGGACATGTGGCGATTACTTTTTCTAAATTTTATTTTATTTTATAAAGGAGTATTTAAACGGCTATTTAATGAGTCGCTATAATATGGAGCACCATGGTGCATGAAATTAGTCGCAAATATCGGTTTTCAACTGGAAGGAAAATGGGTTGCAAACTGGAGTTGTTTCTTTGTCTCTCTCATTCCTACATCATGGCTGTAGACGGCAACACACCCCCTTGCTTGTACTCAGTAGCGGTGCTTTCATGCTTGCTTTTTCATTACTGTGATTTACCACCAGTCTTTCTTCGTCAGGAGAGGAACGTTTCTTCGTCTTTTAAGATAACAAAGCGTGAAATCAGAAACCAGGTGAATTATTTCTGTTTTCATTATTTTTGTCTAGTCCTGTGTGCTTTGTAGAAATTATCTTGTAAACTGCGCAGAATTTTGATCAGTTGGTTGCGTGATCTTGAGCACGCAAGTCGAGGTAATTAGATCATGGAATAAAGACGGTCTGCTTTGCCTAAAATGTCTGCTTTGATTGGCGCTTAGCTGCATGCGACTGTTATGTAGCTTCGTGAAGAAGACCAGTTCTTAGTAATTTAATTTTGAGTTTTTATTTCTGGTCATAACTTTTCTTTGCAATTTGAAAAAGTGTAGGAATGATATTACTGGTTGTTTGACTGTAGGCATTTGATTAGACCGTTAGCCTATATGTTGCTGCCTGTTACACTTTGGATTTTACTTTTATAACTATTGACTCAGCTCAGCACGATGCCCCTGTAGATAATGCTTGGATGTATTTTTTTTTTTAAGAAAATATGTGCTAACGATATGAACCCCCCCCCCACTAAATAGTCGTCCTTGCTTTTTAACATCTAAAATCCCCTACATCAGAAATGAAATGCATAACCAAAAAAATCTAAAATATGTACATTTCCTTTGGCCAGAATTATGAGGCCAGATAAAAACCCATTCCTTGCCTAGCTCTGAATGAAGTCGCTTCTCAAAGCTCAACAGACGTGTTCTGAGTAGCCATGCAGACTGAGATGGGGGTGTGTAGCCTACTGGTTTTGTACCAAATGTGCACTGAACGGAAGGACGTCCTTTCAATATTTAAAGCTCTCTGCCTGGGGAACTGGTAGAGACAATGAAGAGGAGTTCATCTGGTTCCACTGCACATAGTTTCTGCTTGGCTGGTAATCTCTCCTGACGTGACAGCATACTAGCACCGACAGCCGCCCTGAGCGGCAAAAAAATAATTGGATTGTTTGGGGCACCAAGCCCATTAAAATCAAAATGCTGCATGGCTTGGGTGGGCCTTCATTCATGGTTAGTTTCCAAAGTTTTGTTTGTCCTTCATGGGCGCTGAATGTTCTCCACATTTTGTCAGTGTGGTCATTGTTATCGCAGGCCAATTTTGAGAATGATTGGGAGTCTTGTTTTGGTCTTCTGTCCCGCTGTGGAGTATATGGTGTTATGTGAGATAAGTGACTCTCACTTCCAATTTGTGTGGCTTTGAAGAAGGCTTGTTTCGTAAGGTTGAATAGATGGAAGTTCTGCTGTACAGCTAGTATTAGATTGAGTGCTGTTTGAATGCATGAATTCAGCAAGTGTACAATGAGGGGGGGGACAAAAAAAAATGTTTTTGTGGAAGCTAGTGGGGCAGTATTGATGTATTATTATTATTGTTGTACTATAAATATAATGTGGTTTATTTCAAAGCTCATAAATGCGGTGAGTGGACGTAACATTTGCTTCAGCACACTGTGTACTCTGTTTGACTGCTGAGTGACGTCACAGGTTGAGTTCTATAGACTTGGCTTGCACAAACAAGGGGCCCCTATAGGCGTTTCCTGCAGAGTTCCTTATGGCGTTCCATACCTCGGAGAAAGTTCACCCCTGCAATTATGCACGTGTGCTTCACTGATGTGACCAAGCAGAACAAATGCATTAAAGTACTGTGCAGTTCAATTGTTTTCATCAAAGTTCATGAATCTATGTGAATTGAATGAACAATGTATTTTAATTGAGTTCATGAAGTTGGACGAATGTGTACGTGGAGAAACCCTGAAATGCGCCTATTTACTAGAGTGCGTTTGGCACTGGTTTAACCAAATACAAGTTGAGATCAGTTTTCTCTGTTGTGGTAGCTTATTGAACACAGCCATCTTGTCTGCCTGTTTCATATCTGTGATTCAAATGGGAATGGTAATGGGGAAGGGCTGGATTACTGTCACAAAATGGCTGTTCAATTGGTTTCTGTGAGGTATTACACCCACTGAGACATTATACGGGGGCTTGACTCGCACTAGAGAGCGTTCTCACCATTTACTCTCCAGCCCGTAGTTTTTGAAAGTACCTTTATGTCTGTGCAAAAAGTTTGTGATTCAAAAATTATGTAATGCTACTGGTGTGTTGATGCACGATGTCTGGCAAAGCCTGCTTTGTTAAAGTGGGATGCAAGTTTGGGGACTATGGGGAATGTGGGTGGAAGGGCATTGGGATGTATTCAAGTTGAGCTCCGACTCGGCTGAAGATGAAGGTAGATGGCTTGGCGACTGGTTCAGTTGCCCTTGGTTCATTCGTCCCCACAAAATCTCTCCACAAAATGGCTGCTCCAGCCCAGGCTGGCTCCTGTCCATGCTCAGTGGATACACTGTCAGAACTCTCCTCTAGATGATTATCTCCTGTTGGATGTCCCTACTTTGCTTAATGCAAATATGAAACTAAACCTCAGGAGACCGTATATTCTCGCAGAGCGATAAGATATTCATCTGGTGCCTTGATACCTATTGTGTCCTATGAGGCCAGACTGAACAGCAGCATGGTTCTTTCAGTGTTGACTTGGGCTTCATCAAATAGTTTTCCGTAGTTGAGCATTTCTTGCTGGGGTGGGGTCTTGCTCTGTTGGTAAGTTTCTATTGATGTTTGCTGGAGTTGGCAGACAGGAATGTGGAATGACCTGGGGGAAGTCCACCGGGGCGGGGGAGGGGCTGGAGGTTGTTGGAGACCCTCAGGCTGTAGTACGCAGGGTAGCACTGAGAAGCAGGTCAAATGGGGCATGAAACATTTGTAAGGGTACTCAGATGTGCATTCTTTACTGACATCTCATTGTTACATTTAAGACTCCTGCCATATGTTTACAAGGTGTTATTCAGCTCCAGGTTCATGCCTCAAGCCAGCCAACAGCTCAAATTGCATTCACATTTATTCAGTATTTGAAAATTCAGCAAAGCTGGGTGTAGTGTTTGGTTTGGTAAATAATAATTCAGTAATACTTACAGTGGTTATACAATGAGCGGGGCTCTTGGGTTGGATGCTCGGGAGAAGAGAGCAAACTTGTTAAAGGGTTATCTTGCTGATTAGTGTAGGAGTTTAAAGTACATGTCTGGTACAGTATGTCCAGAATAAGGAAGAGCTGGAACCATTTTCTGCATTTCTCTTATATTCTTCACAACTTGGAAAAACTGGAGTTTTTTTTTTTTTTTTTTTTTTTTAAAGCATGGTTTTAAAAAAAAAAAAAAAAAAACTGCATTCCTGACTGTTTTCATGTATGTTGCTCCTGATGGCAGTCTCCATTGAGCTTTGTTGAATGATTGCCACACCCCCAAGTGAACTGAGCTTGGTACTGCTGTGGACACGAAGCGCGACAATTGTAGCTGTAATTCATCGCTTGTTTGACGGAAACCCATTAATTTCCTATGCCTGATAGACTGTATCTTGTGTGCTGCTTCAGTTGTTGTTGATTTGGTTGTACAGTCTCTCTCTTGGCTAATGTTGACATGGGATTGTCTGTGTAAACACTATTCTGGTAGCACATTCCTTCTCTGCTCACTGGAATATTGGATGGATTTGATTTAAAACAAGTTCAGCATATGTTCCATCAATATTGTTTTTGACACTTATTCATTAATGTTAGTCTTTGTGAGACAAATGTCTTTTGTGGTAAAGAGACTTTTTTTTTTTTTGCAGGCTGAAGATTTTCAAAGTCCACGCATGCAGCATTTTAAAACCTTTGAACCTTTGTTTTTATTATATGGGGTTAATCAGTTGCACTGGTGGCCATTACCGTTTTGTCCAGCCATGTTATAACGGCATGAAATTGAAGATGTGCATTTGTCTGAAATGCAACTTATAGACTTCTGTCAGTCAAAACAATATGGCTTCCAGATCACAAACTACAAGAGCCCTGTTCACTGTAGTGATTGGATCAAATTCCAACAAGACGGTTCAGCCTTTTCTAAGAATTCCTCAGCACTTTCCTAATTGCCTTATTAACCATAACTTGAGTCAATAAAGAAGTTTTTTTTTTTTTCTGTTGTACTGGAGCATTTCCTTAACATATAAGAGAGCGTATGTGTAATCATACATATTATGTAATTTCAAATGTTAAGTGTTGTTAAATGTGGCGTCAAATTAAGCTGGTGCTAATGCATGAGAAGCTGCCCGTAAGAAGTCTATATCAAACCCTTATTTGATGTATACAGACTCCTGTGTCTATGTGGATATAGTTTTGAGAGTAGCCTGTGTAACTCAGTTCTGTGAAGTCTGCGTTACGTGCTCTGCCTATGTAAGGGTGAGTGATGAGTTTAATTAACACAGTGGTGTGAGAGGTTTTATGCTTATTAATCCCTCTCTTCCAGTGGTTAGAGTACCAGTCTCTGACACACAGTGGATGTCTAGTGCTTTCATTAGACTTAAGACTTGTACCCACAGGCTGTTGATAAGGAGGGATTCTGTGTTTCAAAATATTTTTTTGAAAAGATGTTCAAATGCCCCCTTCCCCCCAATATTTCTTTTTAAACTTTCTTATTGCTTTACTCACTAAAATTGTTTTTATATTTAAAAAGGCTAATGGCTATCTTGCCATTAGCAAAATAACTAGGAAATGACGGAGTTGCACAATTTACACCAGCATAGACAAAATGGGAGAGACTCAAGTGCTGATTTGGCACATTACCATGATGACTTTTTAATTGTAGGAAATGCTTGGAACACAATCTGTTCTATTTTCAAAAAATCTTGAATGAAATGTGGAAAAAAAAAAATAATAATAATAAGCAATAGTAAGGCTTAACAAATCTTTAAAGTGTAGATTTATGCCTCTTATTTGTTGCAGTGCAAACATTTTCAAATGAAATTGTGCCTGAAACAAAGTGACCAAAATAGTGCCTGAAAGGTCTTTATGACAGAACCCATTTTCATTCTAACTTGAACATTGAATTGTAGGGATGGAATTCCCTGTGGATATCCTGGCCTTGCTGAGCCATGACGATATGGAACATTCAGCGGAAGAGTACATGTCGGACCTCCTCTACAGTAACCCAGACAAGGCTGAGTACTTCTCACTTCCAAACTCCCGACGGGTAAGAGATTATCGGAACTTTCTAGGGTTTTACCCGAATGCATCTTTTGCGATGCGCATTTTATTAAAAGCATCTGTAGTTGTAGGTTCCTTGACTACTTTTCTAGTTTGGTAAAGTCCGAGACTGTGTAAAAACTGTTGACCAAGCTGACTGTGATGACTTTATGGATGACTTCTCAGGCTTGGGGAAAATTGTCTTGGCACACGGAAGTTCAGTTCTTAGGTGCTGGCATTTCGTGCAAATTTGGAGCCAGAATCTGAGTAGTACAGCTACTGATTCATCTGCAAAACATTGGTGTGTCGTCCAGATAGTTCATGAGCTTTACCAATTGGCATAATGGGAGACAATCAGACATGCATTTAAAAAAAAAAAAAAAAAAAAAACATAATGCGCAAAATTTTTGCAATAAAAAATGACTTTTACTATTATGCTGAAGTTACCATTGACTTGGAACTGTATTTGTCACCCGTACTGGGGCCAGCATTCGTGTTGCTAGTGAGCAATGTCTGGAAAAAATCCTGGAAATTTGTCTCAAAGTTTGATGTAGCTTCTTGATTCACGCTGAAGTCCCACCTCTTGATAGACAAACTTTGTCTCCTCTAGCCATATTCTGCATTTTGAGCTGCAATTTCTGAAATGGTCTGCTTGAAAAGTTTTGCCCAAAAGTTTCCACTTTGTTTGATGACCTTTTAGTCCAGCAGTAGGTGCTTTGTTGAGCTCCAATTTTGCTTATTCTGCTTTGCATTTGCAAAGGTTATCACGAACAGGCTTGCGACATGCAGTGCAAGCACCTACTGCAAATTTTTTCCTGGTATGCCTGTGTGCCTTGGATGCTTCCTGGTCTTGATTGAAATGGATTATTTCACTGCTGTTGTGGAATTAATGAAGTGTCTGCTCCGTGTTTGAGATTCACAACTTCGTTATGATTTGTAGTCCTTATTGTCACTGCACCAGCTTGCATGTGTGTAAAGGGGCTTCAGGACTATTAGCTACCCATGAAACATTTTTCATGACTTCTGACTACTCCTATCTGTACATGTATTGATCGCCCTGACACAGGGTAACACTAAGTTAATGTTGGTAATAATATGCAGGATGCATCTCTGCTCTCTGGCCAAAGTGAACTGTTGCTTTTTGTCTGCTGTCAGTCTTCTCTTTCACCTCTTGATGGAATTGATGTTGGCAGTATTTCATGCATTTGCTATGCGATTTCATTCTTCTGGTGTCTTCAACAGGTCCCTCTGAGCATTTCTAATGTTGGCTTTGTCCCCATTTATGGATGTGACCTCCGACACAAAGTGTTGGCTCTGTTTTCTCCTGAGGACCAGTTCACAGGTATTCGCCTCCATTCGGTGGTTTACTATTGGTTTCCCTTTTCGTGAAACTCAATTATTGGTTGTGTAATTGCTAGCAAGAATATCACCCAGCTAGTTTAAAATCCTTGCTGTTGCATCATGGGAAATGACCACTGTATCACAAGGCTGCTGCAGTTTTTCCTCAACATTTCCTCATCTTTTTTCTTTTTTTTTTTAAAGCTGTAGCTCTGTATCTGGCAGACCAGTGGTGGGCTTTAGAGGATATTCTCAAAACTGCTGACCCTTCCCGAAAGGGGATCCTCAAGGTAAGGCACAGGACCAGAGGCGCTATTTATGTATTTATTTATTTATTTATTTATTCATTTATCCCCCCCCCCCTCCCCAATGCTTTGTATTGTTTGTCATACTTCTGTCAATTATGTCTCCCCCTTCCTGGGGGGGGAGACGTATTGTTTTTGCCTGAATTCCCGTTGGCATCGGCGTTCCCATTTGTTTTCGGAGGATAACTCTGAAACTGTTCCACCGATTCTCACCAAATTTGATATAGCGTCTCTCCATAACATGTAGATGTGCCTTTTGAGGGTTTGAACTGCTTTTGAATTTTATTTTTTCTGTTTCCATGGCAACAATTTGGACTTAGGCATATTGAAGGGTGGGACTCGTTTCCGGACCATAACTCTAAAATGTGAAATGGGTGAAGGGGGAGACATCTGTTTTTACGTGTAAAAACCATTTCTAGTTGGATTTCGTCTATGATTTCAATATTATGTGTAATTATTTCAGTATGTTCCTTTATGGTTTATACACACCTGCTGGCAAAGCCTGCTCTGTCAAATACTTTTAAAATTGAAATCTGGTCACGTGGAATCCTTGTAGTAGTCGCACTAGATTCTCTTCTTAAAAACATGCATTGTTTGTTCATATTTTCTGCTAGATTGCCATTACCAGTTGGATACAGTCTCTGAGCCACTTACATGATTGAAGAACAGTTTTGGCCTCCTAAAATGTGGTACACACTGGTTTTTAGTATTCACAGAAGCAAAGCTTCTGATAGCATGACTACAGTGGTTTCTTTGGTAACACATGCAATTAATTCACCCTGGGGTGGAACCTGTCTGGAGAAGGCTTTTGTGTCCTCCTCATATTATTTTGTGTCCAGCTAAATCTCTTTTCATTTCCTAGAAGAAGTGAACATCTTGAATTGGAAAGGGGGATTTCCTGTTGTGGATGCTGTAGTGGAGCTCTGTTTGCTGTTCTTTTTCTAGGTCAGGAGCCTCGGGGAAAGGATAGTGCTGTATGTGCTCAATCGCATCATATACAGATCGAAGGAGATGAGCAAAAATGAAGTGCCTTTCCTTTGCCATAGTGCTAGCGATTACGCTAAAATCCTCTGGAGAAATGGTGAAGCTATTGGCTTTTACTCTGTCAAACCCTCAGGTAAATCATGTTCCGAATTGGGGAGGGGTTTGAAAGATTGACTCATCGCATCTAGTCAAGATATTGTAGTTCTTTTGCCATCATTAATGCTATTATAATAGTCCTTTCAATGACCTGAGAGATTATTTATTTTATGAAGTATAAACTGTGATGATGATCTTGTTTGTTAGACTAATGTTGACTCTCAGTGCATCCAGTGAGGAAAAAAACTAAAATAATTCTGATACGACCAACCTATGTTGGTAGTTAACATTTAGATATGTGATGTGTGATTGTGTCCATTTCCACTTCTTCCCTCTTACAGGAAGCTTGTGTAATAGCTTTGTGACGCAGCGTTACTTTCTGCCTGTAATGGATTCCATATATGTCAAGAAGATTCACCGTGGTAATGGATATGGTCTTCAGATGCTGGAAGACTTCGTTGATTCTTTCAAAGAGGACTCTCTTGGGTTGAAATATCCCATTTCATCGGCCATGTTAAAAGGTTAGTGCCAGGCACATGGGGTGAATGAGGGAATAGAGTCAAGCGTTCCTGCTGACCACTGTCTCCACTGTCTCCAGCACAACCAGTGAATGCCTTTCATTTGACTGCATCTGTCACGCGGCATAGTTGAATGAATCTCGTCTAACTGCCGTTCTCTCTTACAAGTGTGTGAACAGTACCTCAACACGTATCCAGCTGACCAGGAGTTGCTGTGGGAGGTAGAAAGTGTCGGAGGCCCATTCCAGAGATCCAGAGTCGCAAGCAAGCTCCAGTCGATAGTTGTTAGCGGTAAGGCTGTTCTGAGCAGCTAAGTCAACACTGTGGACCGCTGCTGTGGACCACCTGAGAAAATTCTGCTTTTGCATTCTGTGGATTCTGAAAAGTGATTTACCATTTTGTAGGGGATGCACTGTTTCATGAGAATGACGTGGCCATGGACGAGGAAATGCAAAAAGAAACCGCATTGACCACTGTGGAAGTCACGGTTTGTTCACTTTTCCCCATTGTCTTCTTTCATCTATTAAAAAAATATAATTTATGTTGGAAGAATACTGAGTGAATGCAATATGTCTCCCCCCCCCAATTATTGTTTAATATAACGTTTCATTTTTATGGTAGGATGGCATTTTAATTTTACCATTTCGATGCTGTTTTACATGTTTGTTAAATAACTATGTATGACGCGATTTGGCACCTGCAGGTCTGGTTATTTTTTAATTATATTTTTGTGTTTACTTTAGGAAGTCACCGTGGTAAAGAATCACCTTAGAGTCGGCAAGTACTCACTATTCACTTTACAATAATTTTTTTCTCCGCTTATAAGGCACCAATTTAGCAGTCCTTATGGTCAGTCATCAGTGTTGTACAATGCAGTATGTCCTGATTAAGAATGATTTGGTGACTCGTATCGCTCTGTTATTCTCAGAAAAGCCGAATGTGTTGCACTTGATTTAATCACACTTGAAGCTGATTAAAATTCAATTTTTGACTCAAATATGTCATCCTCCATCTCAGACACTGAAGACACTCCTGTCTCAACTCGCACAAGGAGCAGTAATTACCGCAAGCGGATCAGAGAAACAGAAATAACTGAAGAAAGTCTGCCAGACAAGATTACCAGGTGATGAACATTTTCACACAATCTGTGAGAAATGCTCAAGGGGGGGAATGGGGGGAAAAATATGCTTTTTCCAGTTTGTCAAGCACTTTGGTAAAATCCTAGAAATGGAGGAAAGTGAATGGGAAATTTTAAAAGAATTGTAACATTAGCCAATTCATGTCCATGCTGTTATGCTGATGTGTGCAATCAGGGTGGACGATTCTGCACAAGTGACTTTGGAGAACTCTGAAGGGGAGGTCCCAGAAGAGGAGGGGCAACTGGCTCCAGCTGATGATGAAAATAAGGGGGAGGAGCAACCTGGTCTCGTTGCTGCAGAAGATGGAGATCAGGAGGAACCAAGTCCTGTCAGTGAGGAAGCAGTGGGGCCTGTGGCCCCGGAGTCACAAGGGCAGCAAGAGGACAATCAGACCCTGGTGAGGATCTTTTTTCCCAAAGAGTTCTGGAGAAATTTCTTGGTCTGGTCAGATAAAATGGTCCATACAGATTTGGCTATGTACACCACCAGCCCTGACCCTGTTGGCACCCAAGGCGAAAATTCAGATCGTTGCCCCACTTCCAAACCTTCCTCACTGAAACTCTGGCACCACTTGAGTTTTAAATGGAATTCCAATGTAAAATATTTTTGTTTTTGTGAACAACATTGTACAAAATCAATAAGTGTAAAAAATGTCATACTGGAGGAAATGTCATGGTACTTAAAGGCAAAGGCAGCATTGACAAATGTGATGGTTGGGAAAGTAGTCTTGTCGATGACCTAAAAGGCAAAGCTTTTTAGGCTGCACAAATCCTTAAGAAGATGGTTACCTAGCCATCTTGGATAAAAGCAAGATTATGTTCTTGTACATCCAAGCTAGCTCTAGGTACAGTACTGTACAATGACCCTCATTTGATGTGGTGTCATGACATGATGATGATTTTACATGACAACAAAGCGATGTCATTCATAGACCTATTGGGAATGACTGGCTGGGTCCTAGATATAATCGGTCACCTCGTGCTCCTCTGATATGCTTTGTGCCTAGTGCCTGATAATTTAGCGAGTTCTTTTTACCTCTGCCAAGTATGTTACGTTTTCACCTTTTTGTTTGTCTGTCTATCCATTTGTTAACAGGATAATCCAAAAATTTAAGAAGGGTTTGTTGCAAAATTTGGATGCTAGCTAGTAGTTAAAGGATAAGTTGATTCAATATTGGAAGTGATCCGGAAGAATTAAAGGGGACCCAACATGCTGATCCTTCTTTTAATACATATTCGTAATGTTATAATGTTGGTGGTCCATGCTCAACCTCTGAAAAGTTTCTAGACATAAAATGCAGGGATTTTGCCGTAATCCAAGAACGTGATTTCGTGAGCATGATTTCCTCTCTGAACAGCTCCTCCCGAGATCTTCATGAGATCTGGGTAAAACCTGACGTAAGGTTGTGCCGTCCAATTATACTACTCAAAATTTGATAGGGATCATAGGAATTTTTTTGTGAGATGACATGCAAATTTGGTAACTGCCACTGATGAACAATATATTGGATATATGATATGCAGTCAGACACAAAACACATTTGCAAGTGCATTTAATGACATTAAATGAGCGTGCAGACTCACACTTCTGGCTTTCATGAACACTTCATGGTTTCACCTTTGACATGTATAGTGAAAACAGACAGTGTTCGTTTGATGTTTCATTACCACAGTTAATGTCAATAACGGGTATGGCCTCCCCTAGCTTGAATGACGGCTTGACAACGTCGGGTCATACTGTCAATCAGAACCCGATTGCTTGCAATTGGAATGCTGTTCCATTCTTCAACAAGGGCATTTCCGAGCTCTTCTAGAGTTGTGCATAGTGCCCTACGACCGGAAATGGCAACCTGCAGCATGTTCCACACATGCTCGATAGGGTTTAGGTCTGGCGAATGCGCGGGCCAGTCCATGCGGACAATTGTCTCCTGCTCTAGGAATTGATTCACCACCCTAGCACGATGGGGACGGGCGTTATCATCCATCAAGATGAAATCAGGGACAACAGCACCAGCGTGTGGTCTTAGGTACACATTTGGGATCTCATCCCTGTACCGTACCCCTGTCATCGTCCCCCTCCCCATGGCATGCAGATCCATTCTGCCGTTCCTGCTTATTAATCCCCAGACCATAATTGATCCGCCACCATAACGGTCGTGTTCGTTGATGTAGGCTTTATTAAATCGCTCACGTTGTCTTCGCCACACCCGTTGCCTCCTGTCAGTAAAGTCCAAGCAATATCGGGACTCCTCAGTAAAGAGAACTGGAGCCCAATTGTTGTGTGTGACATGATCCTGAGCCCAATTCAAACTCATGGCCTTTTTGAGTTGAGCCCGGCAATATGAAGACGATTCCATATCATCTGAGTGAATACCCTGACCCCCGAGGCGTTATGAAGGTCATTTCGTAGGGTGGTGGCTGTCCAGAAAGGATGACGTCGTGCCTGAAGTGTGTAAAATTGGTCTTGTCGTTGTGTGCTGCTGTACCAAACGTTTGATGCCAGTTCCATGCTCTGTTCACAACGCTTTGGCTGACATTAAAGTGCATGAGCAACGTGACACGAGAAGCCAGAGTCGAGCATTCCAATGCTTCTTCCCAATTGCTCTGAAGTCAATCGACGTCTAAGACGTTGAGAAGACATTGTTATTGCTAAATGTAATGCAAAAAATTTGGGAACTTCCAAATTTTCACCAACAAGCAACACACAAGTCTGAGTTGAAATGGTGAAGTGTTAATCAAAGCCAAAATGTGAGGCTGCACGCTCATTTAATGTCATGAAATGCATGTGCAAATGTGTGTTGTCTGGCTGCATGTCATTTATCCAATATATTGTTCATCAGTGGCAGTTACCAAATTTGCATGTAATTTCACAAAAAAATTCCTATGATCCCTATCAAGGTTTGAGTAGTATAGTACAGACCTAGCCAGAGCCAACCACTGCGCTGGACCTGCCCACACTGGAAACTATTCTAGCAGGCACTAGCAACGGCAGATCATACTATGCCTTAGTAGCGTCTACACTTTTGGAAATGCAAAAGAACTGCAGATCATTTGAGGTGCAATTTTGTCAGTATCTCTCCCAAAGCTACTTGTCCGTTTACTTATGGATGCAAAAAAAAACCAAATATTTCCCTTCCAAAAGACGATGCCACCAGAATCAGTGGGTTGCTTTTTTGCTTGCTGGCAGCAAACAGCCACGGCCAAAGGGAACACTAGCTGATTGTGCTCTGCATTTCACCAAAGACAGCTTTGTCAATAAAGGAAAATTTGACACAGGAGAAACGTTTCAGTTGCTTCTCAAACCTGAAGCAGTTGCATCGATCAAGCGCTTGGAGCCACAAGCTGTAAGTAACCATATAACAGCAAATAATGTAAGTGAAGCTAACGTGTTACGGGTGGCTAGCAGGACCACTAGCGAAAGTTGGCACTAACAATTGGCCTCAAACGCAGGCTTTGTAAAATATCTGAAGATAGAGCCTGTATCTGTCACGACTGTCCATGACTCACAGACACAGAAGCTGTAAGTTGCTTTTACTGTATAAGCCAACCTGATGTGATCACCAGTTGATTGTGGCTGTAGCACAGCGGCTAACGTAGCCAAGTCACTGTTGCTGATGTTTGTGTCCTAAATATGCAAGAGTGATATCAGGGGAAATTCTACAGAAGATATGCGAACATAACCTCATTTGAAGCTAACTTTTAATACTTGTTTGTAATTTGGATGCTTGGTACAACTGTCCAAAGTAACGGAACTTGCTGTCTGTAAAACCTGTATTGCAAGGGTTTGTCTCTGTGGTTATGACCGCTCGGTTACCAGCTACTACATATTAGTTTGCGTGTCGTGCTAATTAAAAATGCTCCTGGTTATAGTGTATGCGGTAATTCTGATCGGTATGCTTGTGTTACTTCGGTAAGCATCAATGTGGCAGTTTCATCATAACGTTGCCCGATTGTAGCCACCGCAGTTGGTGATCGCTTCACTTATCCATGACTGGGATCAGCAGGATACTTCACAAATGTCTGGGCAAGCTCTCTGGTGCTACCGTGAAAGCAATGCAAAACGCAGAAGCTCTGCCGGTTTACTAATCATTTCTCTGCACTACCTTGACATAATTTTAAAAATTGTTGTGGCTAATAAAAAGCCGAAAAAGGCGGAGATTAAATGGGTAATTCTTTCCTGTAGAAGTGATCAATTCGCTAGCTCCTCATAAGCAACTTGTCCGCGCTAACGGAACTTCCAGTCTGCAAAACCGGTCTTATGTTCATAACATAACCGAGCTCTCTAGCTGTTGCATACTATCCATAAAGCTGCTTTCACATCAGACACGAAACTAATTTTTCGCAGGACAGATTAGCTACATTCAAAGTCAATGCAAAGATGCAAATGCAGGTGTTATAGGCTCATTAGGCAGCTTTCTCACCAGACGCGAAATGAATTTTTTGCGCGACAGATTACATTCAAAGTCATGACCGCTTATCAGCTACTGCATGTTAATTTGTGTGCTCTACTAATAAAAAATGCTCCTGGTTAACTTATATGCAGCAATTATGATCGGTATGCTTGTGTTACTCCGGTAAGCATCAATGTGGCAGTTTCAGCATGACGTCGCCAGATTGTAGCCACTACAGTTGAAGCTAATCGGAGAGGTGCTGTATGTGTCTGCCGAGTTGGGCTGTAGTTAGACCAGACGTAGATTTTGCAGAGCTTGGGGTGCGTTTTTGGGTGCTTATGAAACTATCGCTTCACTTATCCATGACTGGGGTAAGCCTGATACATCTCCAATGTCTGGGCAAGCTCTCTGATACTACCGGTGAAAGCAATAGGGAAGCGCACAGGCTAACGCGTCCGGTATAACAAACGATTTTTTGCCATCAATTAAATATTAAATTCTTCCCTGTAGAGGTGATGGATTCGCTAGCTCCACATAAGCAACTGCTCACGCAGACGGAACTTACAGTCTGTAAAACCTGTATTATGTTGATGACATAACCGGAGCTCTGTCTAGCTCTCGCGCACTCTCCATAACTCGCCCATTTTCCACGAGGAAAAGCTGGTTATTCTGAAGCACGGGCAATTTCCGAAAAGGCTGTTTAGCTTGGAGCTTTCGCCCCCTCCGTCATATACCAGCGCGGAAGCTGTTCGTTTCTCCACGCTAACAACACACCACAGCTATGCACATGAACCAGCAGGTCCTAATACACACCAAAGAAGTCCATAAGCTGTTGGTAGACTTTAGCTGCTCCTCATTGTCCATGTTTCCCTCTAAACTCAGACCCACCGGATTTCTACGGTCTCCGGTCTACACTTGGGCATGTCGACCCATTCTACAAATGTGCCTGTATCTTGTGGATTCTAGCTTTCCCTGCATCCTAGCTAGTAGAAGAATGTAGCCGATGGCAAAGTTGAGCTTGCGCTGCCAGATTTTCGCACTGCTTCCTCCACTTTCGCCACCGAGTTCATTAGAACAGGTTCATTTCATTAGATCTATATTGAAGTATAACGTTAGATTGGGGAATTTGCCCGTCGCTATGTTATCAGATCACAGCCGTGTCTCTCGTTTCATTCTGGGGAAGCAGACTCCATGGCAGACTCGGGAAAACTGCGTTCTGCAGCCTCTTCCGGCCCAACTCCCTCTTCCCGCCCTCCACAGAGCTGGCCAGTCAGACGAAAGTGGGCACGCAGGCAGTAGAGGCCATAGCGGAAGAGCCACTCCAATGAGGAGTTTCAGGCAGAGACTACAATAAACTTCAGTACAAATGGGGTTTTTTGAGGATGGCAGTATGAGCGAAATAAGTATCTTTTTTTTCTTTGCGCGATCAGGAGTACTCTAGGGGAGTCAAAGACCAAAATTTAAACTTGGGAAAAATGGCAAATTAGGTCCCCTTTAGAATATATCTGTCTAATGCGGATCTGTGTGATATTTCTGACCGGGTAACTCAAAAAAGTTATGAATGGTTTGGTGCGAAATTTGACAGGATGATAGGTGGTAGTTGAAGGAAGAGTTTAATTTTGAAAGTGATCTGGAACATACTTTGAACCCAGAGCACCAGATGTATGGCATGGTGGAGTTATTTGCTCTACAGAGTGCCCCTTACAGTACTTTGGTTCTTAGTGCTGCCATACTTGGACAGTTGACTTGCCTTGCTCAAAGGATAGTATAAATGCTAGGCTATGTCCTAGAACAAATATTTAAGGTCAACTTTAGCAAATTGCATTCGTGACATGGATCATGTCATGACTGCAGGTGTGTTCATTCCAGAGTTTCAACCACTGACTGTTGGGTCAGGTTGTGCAGCAGATTTATTATGATCATTGAAATTCAAGGAAAATAAATTAAATCACAACTCCAATTTAGTGCCATTGCTGGTAGACCTGGCTATGTGATTTGCTTATGGAATGAAGGTAGATTTATGAGCAAATGAACATGGAATAATGAGATTGTGTTCATAGAATTTTACCAGCTTTTTCTGTCAACTTCCATAACTGTCTGCGCAAAGTATGAAACATCAAACATTCGCTGGTGTATGAAAATCAGTGACTACGCTAAAACGACATTTTAACTAAGTCTCATTATCCGCAGAAAATGTTTGGTTGACGTGGACATTCAAACGATTCACTGCATGGGTGATTTTTCAGGACATTGAGCTGTTGGAAAAGTTGGACGCAGGGCAAATAAATGGTGAAATAACAGATGACATTGGGGAAGAAGAGGGGGAAAGCTCTGGTCCAGCCACCATGGAGGAGAACTGTACCCAGGCGGGAGAGGAGAGCCAGCAGGATGAGGAGATAAGGGAGGGAGTTGAAGATGCTTCAGAGAGTCAGGTATTCGGTGGCATCGGCTCTTATTCTTGGTGTGGGGTTTTGAATGGTTTGTGTGTTTGCACAAGGAAAGTTTACATGTGTGAAATGATAAAAAAAAAAAAAATGTATATTTTCATAAAGTATTTGAGCCGATGATGAACGTGCACATGACCATTGTTAAAGAATGAAAACAGTTATCGTATTAATTGGGTTTGAGATGATGAAAGTTGTATATTTGTTACCTACTCGGAGTATGGTGAATTCTCTGCAGGATACTGGAGGCACAGTTCCTGAAGAACCAGAGGAACAGACACCGGTGGTGGAGGAGGCCCTGGGTGAAGAGGAGCCGCCCCTCTCCGTTGACCAGCAGATGACCTCCGTAGAAGAGCCCTCCCCTGTAGCGAAAGAGCAGACGTCCAAAGTAGAAGAGATAAATGTTGATAAACAGGGGACAGCGGGGGAGGCCTCTTCACCTGAAGATCAACCCTCCCCTCCTGGAGACGAGAACCATCTTGAAGAGGAAGAGCTTCAGCTGGTAATGGAAGAGGATCCTGCCGAGGAGGCCATGACTGCGGAGGAACCATCGGCAGCAGGAGAGGCTCAGGCAGAAGGTCAGGATTCATCAGCAAATGAAGATACGGCAGCAGACCCAGGGCAAGATACTGTTGATCACCCAAAGGTCCCAGAAGTAGAAGAGCCTGCCTCAGAAGAAACTGATGAAACAGCCATTGTGCCAGATGAAATACCAGCAGACGAGGGGCTGGAGGCGAAATCGAGTTCTGAAATTGCTCCCTTGGAAACGACGGATTCTCCCGACAAACATAGCGATCCATTAGAGGAGGACTCGATGGATCAGGATGCGGTTCCTCATGATCTTCAGGAGGCATCGTCCCACCTAAATGGAGGTGATGATCAAGCTGCAGCAGAGGAAGAGAAGACTGAGGAGGGACCAGAGCCAGATGAAGCAGAACCAGGGAAGGACACGGAGGAGGAAAATACTGAGGAAGAGCGAGCTACGACCACTGAGGAGGAGGAGAATGGTGTGGAAACGGCAGAACTGAGCTCTGATAATGCCAATGAGCCTCTTCCTGCAGACAAGAGAGTTCTCCGAAGGAAGACCAGAGTATTTCAGGAGACTCCTAAACGCAAGTCTATGCGGCTTAGAAAGAAACCTCTGGAGGAGGAACAGACACCGGCATCAGAGCCAGAAGATGCAAGTGTGGAGAGAGAGGAGGAAAAGGCCACCACCACAGAGGAAGAAGTCGAGAAGAGTTCTGATGAGGCAGATGAGCCTCCAGTTGTGGACATGAGAGTTCTCAGGCGGAAGACCAACGCGATGCCGTCGCCATCTAAACCAAGAGGAAAGCGGCGCAATAAGACCTAATGTCAAATTGCAAAAGATTAGACTAGTATTTTTTTTATTTAGGATGGGATTGGTTGGGGGGAGTGCTTGTGTATTCGGTTGGGGGCCTCATTGTGGGTGTTGAGTTTTGATTATTTTCTGCTGCATAGTTACCAAGCATTTTCTTTCAAATGGCTTAAAATTTGGCAAAAGTGTTTTTTTTTTTTTATTATTATAAACCTTTGCATTCTGCTTGGCATTGCTGTTGACTGAATTTTGCTCGTGTTTTTAAACATGCTGGATATTTTTACAAGTCTTTTGTTCCCTATCGTAGCATAACAGTAGTCAGTTTTATATTGATTAAAAATGTCAGCTTACCTCACTTAAAATACATAATGCTGAATATTGAAAACGGTTTTGAGTTTTATATTTTTGCTGCGGAAACTGAAGATGTTCGTTATCTTAGAATTCTGTTCTTTGGTTAGGCTGGCTGTTTCCCACTCATCGACAAGTAATCGCTTCATGTTCAGTCAAACATGGTTTGTGGAATGCTGAAACATTCAAACATGGAGAAATGTTTGAGATCACAAATGGA
Source organism: Gymnothorax reevesii (assembly GCA_029721435.1). Taxonomy (NCBI): domain Eukaryota; kingdom Metazoa; phylum Chordata; class Actinopteri; order Anguilliformes; family Muraenidae; genus Gymnothorax; species Gymnothorax reevesii. The sequence continues at coordinate 75,292,216 of CM056583.1, forward strand.
TATGTAACTTGCATAATTCAGTTCTTCACATCTATCAATGAGCATAGTTGAGTTAATTAAGTAGCTTCTAAACTGGTCTGTTTATTTGTTTTCCGATTAATTAACTTCAGTTTTCGTTTTATAGATACTTGAATAAAACTGTAAGCATTGGCAGATGGTCAGGGTTGCTTGAGATCAGTTTGTTTCTGAGCTGTTCCTCTTATTTTCCTTTTATAGGAAAAGATGGAAATGCTTGGAATTGGATATTATAATGTTTACTATAATTCTAATATGTGACAGTCAAACTGATTAATACTGTCAACTTTTGGCTATATTTGTAAAAATTATTGAAATATTATCCATAGCTTAAATACTTTCTAATGTGAAGGAGTACTGCATTCACTGTAAATTAACATTTGTGTTGTTGTTGCACATTTCTGAACTAAAAATTTAAAAGTAGTTATTTGTCCACAAATGTGCTGAAAACTAATGTTACTTATTTTAAGTGAATGTTATGCTTAGGAATTTTATTTTGGTGTTGCAGCCTTGATCAAGTTTGCCGACACTAGATGCAAGAATAGAACTATTCCAAATTTGCGTTAATCGTTGATTTGGAGACAGAAGGCACTGCATTATGGTGTCCATGCTCATTGGAAGTTAATCAAAGTATAAAAATTTAAATTGGCTTAATGACAGTGCTGCCATTTTAAATGTGATCAATGTAGCAAATGATGTGATTGCTTTAGATTTTAAGGGGGCAGACAATGTGCTGCATACGAAGAAAGGTGGTGTAAAATGCAAAGTATTTCATTTATAAAACTGCATTTAGGGTGACCATTCAGATAATTTCGTCTGTGAAGTCATTGCAGTTTTTAATAATTGTTTATATCTACCTATATTGTTTTTATTTTATTTTTTTTGAGCTCTCATCTTGGTATAATTGTGATGGAGTTTGTGTAACTTGTTATATTAATGTTTTTAGTTTATATTAGCATCTAGAATGAACTCTTATACTAAAATATTTAAGAGTACATTTTGAATACTAATACAACAACTGAAAACATCATGATGAGTGATATTTAATGCTTCTAAAATTATGACAAGATGGATTTTTATTCTGTGAAGCCAAAGCAGCTTTTGAGCATTGCATTGATATACCCAGATTGATTGTTTTATGTTCACTTCTTGGTATAACTTTGGATTTATGATAACTTTTTACTTTTTTAATTTCATCTTGATATTCAGGATGGACTCTATAAGTGTCCAGATGCTGTAAGAGTTCATTCTACGTAAAGGTGTCCCAATTAGTATTTTCAAAGTTGCAGCGAGAAGTCAGTGGAGGTTAATATTCAGTGTGGAGCCAAAGCAGTTTGTGTGCATTGTTAATCTACCTACCTTGCTTGTCGTTTACTGTGAATCTGAGCATTATTTTTATGTACCTTATTTTTAAGTGTATTTGTTCATGTATTGGTTTAATTTTGGAAGTAGGTAGAATGCCTTTTCATACAGTATAAATGTTTTTATTTAGTATTCAGAATGTACTCCTCTCATATTTCAGTATGGGCTTATGCTGTGATGACAACAGTAACCAATCACCTTTCTGCTGGTAACTGTACTCGAGGCTAACTGTACAATTGAGAACTGGCAAGCACTGCCAAATTGATCCAGAGTAGGGCCTGCTGGTTTGGTTTTGTCACATTTGGTACTATGTAAAACAGTGTCACACATACCATTTTGTCTTGTTCTATAAACATGGTTCAGGTGGTTTTATTATACTTTGGTAATCCTGCAACCTTGTGTCTGTTTGTAGCCATTTTTTTCACGAGATAGTTGAAACTGCACACATTTAAGGAAAAATCATGCATCAATTAATCATGTTTTAAAGTGCCTATTTGGCTCCGAAATTCAAAGGGATTGTTTGCATATTGTCCATGCGCAGGCTGTCATAAGTGTAAGCACAAGCAGATTTGTTTCACATAGTTCAACAGGGTTTAACTTGGTCTATATTTTAACTCTAGTCCTGCTGGTTGCCAATATGTAGAGGACCCACACTCATTTCCCTGTGTACCGGTTGTTGATGTGAAGTTCCTCGAGCCATTTCCCAGTGCCGGTCCTCGATAAGCATAAGGCTAGAAGCAGTACTAGGGTTAACACATTCACTGGGGTCTTACTTTTTTAAGAGTGGTTTTTATTTCAGTTTCTTGTTTAGGCATGTTCCAAAAGGTTCATTTAAACACGAAATCCTGTGGTTTCACGAATATTTCATCATGTATGATTGTCTTATGGTGATGCTACTGTACAAGTCAAGAAGTGATTTCTTCACGGTCTGCTTCCACTGATTTGAACATTTTCTTGTTTTGGTAAGCGCTGCTGTCAGGCAGTCAATTGTGTAATGTTTGCCAACATGGCGCACTTCACTTTTTTCTCATATTGAATAAACGTTCTTACAACAGTTGGAAAATCTTTCATTTCTTCTACATTTCACCAACCTTCAGTTGTTTTAGCCTCCTTAAGCACCAGTTTGAAGGCGGGAGTGGGATGGTTCTGTCTCTCCGGAGAAAAGTAAGTTTTCATACATCTATTCATTGGCTCAGAATCTCAATACGCAATGCAGGCTCTTGCATTTATTTCAGACGACCGGTCAACTTGGCGATGACTCTCCACTTTTAATACAAAGCATGGCATTTTAATCAACATTATTTTCCTTCTCAATTCATAGTTGCTGCGTTGGGAAACAAAGCCATCCAAATCACGCATGCGCACGAACTTGTAAGACAAAGATTCCAAAAGCTGTGGTTTATCATGGGTTGTCATCTGTGCCATAGGCCTTCTTGAACTGGCCTACTGAGTGTAGAATGAGTCCATCCTTTCTTAACCTTGATTTCAAACCTTACCTGATTTCCCCCCCCCCCCCCCCCCCCCGCCATGTAAAGTCACTTAAGTAGTCATGTACAAATGAGTATCATTACACACATTCATTAATATTTGCTAGAGCAGTTGTACCAATGAACTAGCAGAGAACAGCCTTGGTAAACACTTCAGATCTCTGAAAAATTAATCCATCTACACTAAACAAAAATATGAATGGCCCATGTCAAATTTTTTTGTTTTTTTTATTTTTACAAAAAAAACAGGATTCGTCTGTGAATAGCACTCTTCTGTAGCGTGCCAAGGGGCATCGAACGTGTGCGTTTGCCCATGCGAGTCAGTTTCCAACGCTGGACAGCAGTGAGCTCCAGACCACTGTGAGGACGCTGGGCATGCAAGTTGGCTTCTTGCAGGCGGTAACAGACTGTCTGTGGTGTGATGCGTCTGTTGTGCAGACCAACGGTCTTATCCGCTGTGCGTGATGTAGAGATCTTGTGCTGGTGTGGTCACACATGGCCAACGTGGATGAGGTCGATTTGCAGTACTGCCCGTCTGTCGGAAACCAACTCTCAAACAGCCTATCGTCTGATAGTTAACATTCTGCTGCATAGCGACCGCTCTGGTGGACATCCCTGCATCCAGCATGCCAATGTTCCCACATGGCCTGAGACATCTGAGGCATGATGGCTTTTGACAAAATTTGACATTTTGGGGTGGCCTTTTATTGCCCCCAGTATAAGGAGTGTCTGGGTACTGCTCATTCTGTCTGATCACCGTCTGGAAATGCCACACCCATGTACTGAGTGAAATCACTGTGTAATGTGAATATAGGCCACTAGATGGCAGTGTTTACCTTTTTTTTTTTGTTAAGCTCAGACTGGAGTCATGTTTAGACATGTCCTGGACATGTCTGGGGCAAGTCTCAGAAAATTAAAAAAAAAAGAGGTCTAAATGTGGGTGGGGTCTGCAAAAGAGTATATAAGGAAAAGAATTGAGACAGTAGAGTAGCAGGAGAAATTGCAAGAAGAAGGATACACGTGACCAGACCTGTCATTTCTGTTCAGAACCTGAGAAGTTTCTTTTGAGGATTTCTGTCTGTGTTAGAGCATTATTTTTCCTTATCCAGGACATCACCAAGCCACCTACAAAAGGGACTGTAAATATTTCTGGGTTGTTTTTTTGTCTTGTTTATTCAATCTTGGTCTTAGTTGTTATTGTCTTTGTTTGTTAATTAAATGTGTTTCAGTTGTTAAAACTGTGTCTGTCATCCCTTGCTGTTGCTGTTGTGTAAATGTAATAACAAATTGGGGCCCATAACAACTGTATCACTGAGCAAATGCTTACTGACAGAGAGATGGATTAAAAATGGTACACAAATCAAGAGAAATATCCCTATTGTACAAGTAAAAGTCACCATATGCTCACTTAGAGTTGTTAACTCCATGTGGCATCAATATTTGACGAGGCATTTACATTTTTGTTTGGTGTAGTTCACAACTTCTGCTTGGTATGTAATCACTCAAAAATGTTAAGTGATTAGTCAGGTTTTTCCTTTTTTTAGAAGTGTGAGGGGGATACAAGTTTGACCTCCGTCTGAGAGAAAGGGGACAACTTTTCTCAGGAACTATGACAGGACAACCAAATTTGGTGTGTAGCTTCAGATCATAAAGACCTTGATGGAGTTCGAAACTAAGCAGCACACGATTGGCGGGGGATGCTGTTGACCATGTCGACTTGTTTATTAAATTCTCTGCAGCAATCAATGGAAAAATATGCCTATTATAAATATCATTTTATATAGTTTTTCATTTTCTTTGGTATCCTTAGTTGCTGAGTTGGGATACTGCTTACAGATTGCTACTGATCTCAAAACCCTTGTGTCGTTAAGGACACTCAATCACCGGCTGGATCCGGACTGTTTTGTCTTGCCAGCAAACGCCATCTGTGCAGATTCATTCATGACGTCAAACAGTAACTACTAATATAGCAGACTGATAATCTATCAATCTGGGGGGTGGTGGGGTTGATATGGTTTTTTACCTCCAAAGAAATGATGTGTCGAGACTGAAGAATAAGTTGTGATGTGAAAAACGCCTTTATTTAGTCCACACTGTTACGCGCTAAGTGGCAGTATGTCAGCATGTAACACTGCAGATGTTCTGACAGGAGCAGTCCACAGTATCGCTTTAACTTCGTGGTCCTGTTGTTCACCATTAAATCCAGTCCTAGTCCCTGCACACCCGGCACAGTTCGTAAAGAGTCCATTTACACAAGCAAGACGGCGTTAATGCAGCCATCATTTTCTGGGTTGTTGGTCACTTGTGCGAATTTACCTATGAGAGGAAAAGCATCCTTGTTAATTATTGATGAACCAAAAAATGAACTGAAAGTGAAATTGCCTCAAAGCTCATTAACTTTTTGTCAGAAGTGACATTTTGACGATCGCGACTGCACTCTCCAGTCATTTACTAGCATAACCAGTCAAGTAATCACATTCTACATCAGCCTACAGCCAGCAGAAATCTCTCTCTGGGACTGAATATACGTAGCAGCTCATATAGATAAAAGTAGTATCAGTAATAATGTGTATGAGACAAACTCACCCCAGACGACCTTGCCGCCCTGCGTGACCAGGCCCAGCTCGCTCACGTTGACCTCCAGCACCGTGCCCTTTGTGATCACTCCCAGGGAGGTGTAGAGGGGGGACGAGGGGTTCTTTTTCACCCCCAGAATGGGCAGGCAGAATGTGGCCTTCAGCTCTGGGTGGGTCACGTGAGCCTTCTTAAAACGCAAACCCTGCAAAGGACATAGACCTCAATCATTGCAGTCGCGTATAAACACCTTTCGGACAATGTAGCTATTCCCAAAATTTAGGCTTAAATTAATTCATGTAAAAGTATTCTAGTAATTATTTGACAACCATCTGAAGGCGACATTCCAATATGCAAGGAATAAAAATGTAACTTCACAGTTGAAGTGATGCCTGTATTGGTGCGTTGTCTTACCATGGGCCTGATGAATCTTTCGTATTTTGGAGGCTTGCGGGTGAACCCATCGCCAACGAAGCAGACCTTGGTGACCATCCTCTTCCATGCCTTCTTCTGCCGCTTGCCTGTGCGGATTACCTTGAGCACCTCCGTCTCCCCCTGTGCTCGAACCTTGGGCAGTGGGACTTCCCATTTACCCTGTAGAGAAGTGGACAACCTTTTTTTACTCATCTGGAGCAGTTGGTCTCCCTTTTTCGCTGGCTTGGAGAACATTTTGACAGGGCAGGCAGCAGAATGAGCACTCCCAAAGCAAGGTGCACACCAGCTGGCATTTCCCTATTAAGAGATCATCTGACCAGTGCAGCTATTAGACTGAGGCGATGTCCCATGAAATAAATTCAAGCAGGCAGACAGCATCTTCTAAGCTCATAACAACTACAATACTTTCCATCCATGAAAAGGTTATAGCCAATGATGTGGGGGAGAATGAATGTGCCAGGGGTAGGCAGAGATGCCGTGCTTCAGGAGTAGATCTGTTTGTAGGCTACTTTGCTTAAACTCAAAAGGAAAGGTGCCCAACTGTTGCACAGAATATTTGAAAGCCATGAAGAGGCACTCACAGCTTTCTCTTTCCTCTTCTGCTTGATCATGTTAGAGAGGACTTTGGCCCGTGATTGACCTTCTCGGTCCAGCAGGTAGGCAGGCACTGCACCCTGTGGGGTCTTCTCATCATTCTTCTGTTTTGTCCTTCTCTGCTCGTGCATTTTAATGCTGTATAAATACACAGAGAAGTCCAGTGATTAACCTCAACATTTCTGCAACGCGCATTTTCAATACAGTCTGACGGCTAAGGCGAATGGAATTAATATTTAAACAGTAGAAAACAGAAAGCCATCGGTAAATATTCAGGCTGCCTTTCTTAGGCCGAAGGATATATTTTATAAATAAGTCGTTGAATCCTAAACATTGTGCAATGCATTATATCACGAAACTGACAGGTTCTGGTGACAACAGGGTTAACGTATACTTTTAAAAGGATAATGACAGCAGTAGGTGGGGTAGAAGGCAGACATTTAACAGTGACTGGTACTTACGTCTTTTTCATCTGGATCTTCTCAGAGTGTCTCTGTTTATGATAGAGTTTGGCCTTCAACCCGATCATCTTCCTTGCCTTGTGAGAGCGCTCGTGGGCTTCCCGACTCTCCTTCTTCCTCTTCTTCTCATGGTGGTCCAGGCGATAACCGTGCCGTTTACGGTGAAGCTCAATGTGTTCGTTCTGAGGCTGTGAGTGACAGGTGACACCAAAGCTTAAGACTGTGTTCACGGAAAGACACTCCGCAATCAATCAATTAATAATATCCTTTATTTAAACAGGTAAAAACTCATAGAGATTTAAAACCTCTTTTTCAACAGTGACCTGGCCAAGATGGCAGCACAAAAAACAGAACGGTTACAACAAACACACAAGTCCCAAATAAATACGGTCACACACTACATGAAAATAAGAGTGGGATCACATGATCACACAGTACAATCACAAGATCCAATTGAGGTTATTTCTCTGTCTTTTAAAATGATCTTTTTAAAAGCAAATATTATTCAGACGCGCTTCGTTATGTAATTTACAAGGTGGCTAGCTAGACAACCACCTTGATGAATGCTACTCAGAAATTAACAATAACAACTAAAAAATAATAACAAAAAAATAACAAAGGTGACTGAGGGGAGCTGCCAATAATACAAGACTCCACAGGCGAGTGTATTCAACAACCTTGTTTTTACTGAAGAAGTTGTCACGAGTTTACGAGCACAACCCTCCTTGTCCAAAAGAAAACAGTAACGTTAAGCGTTAACTTCGATGTTAGCATTGAAGCAAGTAGCTAGTTACAGCTATCTGTACAATAGTGTGGTGATAGTATCATGGCACAGCTACCCATCATTTTACATACAACAGCGGCGAAAACTGAAATTAATCCACTAGCTGGTGAATCATAAACAATAACACAAACAGTGACGCTGTGGCTAATAAACTACCGTTAGCTTTAGCTTTGCTAGCCAGTTAGCAACGACAGGTCAGCCACGTGCAGGTTTGTGTTGGTTTTAAACAACACGTGTATCCGACCATATAAATCTCACCATGGTTCCTTTTGTAGTTCAAGTGTTTCAGTAATAAAATATAATCCGCAGTGTAAATAACGTCACAAGCTACACTTGCAGTGAGGTTTTTGACTTCAGGCTTGGACTGCTTGGTCTTGTTTTGTCCAGCCCGTTTCTTGAAAGGAAGTCCAGCCGTGAAAAATCATCCGCGTAACTCTTGGAAACAGGAAGAAGCGTCAGAGACTTGAAAGTCATTATTTGTGTGACACCTGGTCCCAAAATATACCTCAGGCGTTCACTTACATGTCTCCACAAACCACAATTGGTTTATTGTGGAATTTTCATATCATTATATCGACTTATTCTGATATTTTTCAGAACCCACAATTCCCAAACAAGGATAAGTGTTTCAAGGGGACATGTTAAGGCGTTACACCATTGAGTATGACATGAGAACATTTGGGTCTGAAACGAATTTCAGGATTTTACTCCGACTTCTTATTTTGAAATGAAATTATCAGACGCTCGCTCGGATATGAAGTGTTAGAAACACTTGAACAAAATAGAGTGCACTTACGTCATTTTGTAGGAAGTTGTATCATGACCTGGTTCTAGCACCTGGACTCTCATTCAGCTTTCGAATCATGCTGAATCTTCATCTTTCGATAAGCGGACTGGTGGCCAGTTCTATGTATTTGGAGAGGAAGTTTGATTGAGACTTTGAAATATTTTGAGTCCGGAAGACAGCAAGTTTGGACTGAGGATGGCGATGTTACCGAGGTTTCCATTGGAAAAGACCTTGAGGAGTTTCAGTAGCCTTGCTGGGGTAAGACAGGGAATGTTTCACTGACAGTAATCTTGGCTTTTTTCCCCTCTGTTTTATTCTTTTACTTTTTACTTCATTTTATTCTGCTATCATAATCTTATTGTTCCTTTTATTGTTTTAATTTATTTATTTTATATGTGTATGGTGATTATTCTTGTATCTTTATTCATGTACAACACTTTGGTCAACTGAGGTTGTTTGAAATGTGCTATATAAATAAACTTTGATTGCTTGATTGATTGACAGCATAGTGACCGTATTATTGTTACTGCCTGCGTTGATTTTGATTGTTCATAACATTCTGTCTCTACAACACCTTTTCAGTGTAAACAGGGTTTGAAGAATGGAGCTGACACATGGTGCAGGTGGAAATTACTGTGGAGAAGGAACTATAGGTTTCTACCAGGTGAATCACTGCAAATATGTCTATCTGAATAAATGAGAGTGTTTTGGTGGGTGTTCTACAGTGACAATGGACAAATTGCATTCAGTGGAATGGCCTAGATCCTTTTAATGAAATGTATTCGTCTCATAGATGATGTCAAATCAGTGCGATCAGTGGTCAATCCAGACGTATCACGGTAAGTAATTGTGGTGCATAAAGATTTTTCTTCATAGTGTATTTTATCACTGATGTACGTATGAAATTTGAAACTTGTATAATGTCATGATAACAAAATTTATGTTGCATGTTTGTTTGCATATTTTGCATGTTTGTTCGCATGAATATATGCACTCTTGCATTAAACTAAAATAGTTTGGTTCGGGGCTCTTGTTATTCTAGAATTATAAAGGATTGATTGCAGGTTCTGCCTTGCAGTGTTTTATTTTCTTGCCCTGACTTTATGACACAGGATTCGAAATATTGGCATAATGGCCCACATAGATGCCGGAAAAACAACCACTACTGAGAGGATGCTGTATTACTCTGGGTACACTCGTGCCTTGGGAGGTTAGTCTGTTTTTTTTTTTTTCTCCATACTTTAATTGTCCATCTTATAGTTCTTTCTCATGAAGACTGTATCAACTCTGAAAGGCTCAGAAGTATTTGAGATTCATTCCATGTACATTTCTACAGAACTGATCCCTGAATCTGTACGTGTGTTTTTTGAGAATACTGTATATTTGAGGATGCTACATGCTTATTTTTCAGTGATTAGGCAACTCCAACGTCTTAAACATGCACAGAATTTCACTATCAGAAAGTTTCTGTAGTCATATGAATTGGCTACCAATTTATAAAGTTTAGGGTATTGGTCATTTAGCTGAAATTCAGGGCAAGACACTCCTGCTGATCTGCTCCTGTAATACTTTGCCATATCATCTATGTCACTTTAATTATTTATCTCAGTTTCTTGCATGCTCCTGCAGATGTTGATGATGGGGACACTGTGACTGACTTCATGGTGCAGGAGAGAGAGCGTGGAATCACAATACAGTCGGCTGCTGTTACCTTTGATTGGAAGGATCACAGGATAAACCTCATTGACACTCCTGGTAAAAACCTTAAAGTGATCATTTTCTTCCTGGGAGATTTAAATTCCATTTTGTTAAAATTTAATTTTTGCCATTTTAAATGTTTTCTTTTTTTGTCTGCCAGCTTTTAGTTTAGGTGCGATTAAGTACTGTTTAAGATATTAATATTAATTTCTGTAAATATTACTTTGCCGCTACTTTACTTTGAAAGTTCGGTGCTGTAGGCCCACTCTCTTGGTTGCCCTGTGATAAAGCTGGCAGGTAATCTGACATTAAATGTCCTCTCCAGTCCATAGAACTGTTTGGGAGAATCAAGAACATTCACTCGACCTGGAATTCTATTCATTCAAAACAATCCATTAAGTCAAACTTTTAAAAAGCTATTACGAGGCTGCATATTTGACTTATGACTGAAAGATTCAAATAATAGTTACAGAGTTCTTATTTTTCATCGCCGAGTAGGAATGGTGCTGCCCCCATGTGGTCGCCATGGAGAAGCAAAGTTTTTTTGTTTTTTTATACAAGACACAATGTTACATAATCACCAGAAACCAGGTGTTTACAACTTATTTGGCATCCAACGGCTGGCTTTTCTCGTTTCATTCCCTTGGAACGGTCGATGTACTAATTTACTAATCTTGTGTGATAGAAAAATATGTACTTTTAAATCATGAACAATGTGGACCTATTTCTGTGGACTCGATCTAGAATTTTTGCCCTCTGGTGGGGATGTGAGGTTCTGCACTTTATATTATGGCTATATTGGGTTGGGGAAGCGTGTTATTTCCTGCGTTTCTGTGAGGTGTTTTTTTTCAGGGCACGTGGACTTCACTGTGGAAGTGGAGAGGTCTCTGCGTGTTCTGGATGGGGCTGTGGCAGTGTTTGATGCTTCAGCTGGTGTGGAGGTGTGTCTGGTTTTGTTCAACAGTTCAGACAATAACATATTCAGTTTTGGTTTTTTGAGTTCAATTTCAAGTCTGCCCTGTTATTGGCATTCATTTTCAATAAAGTATTTTAAAGACACCCATTTAGTTGTTACCAGATGGAAAGGCACAGTATTTTTGTATCAATGTATTTAATCCCAAATTTTCTGTATTCCTTCTGAATATATTCCCAAGTAGGTGCTTCTTATTTCATTAGTTCTTGATGAGGTGTACAGTAGGTTTTGCCACTGATGAGGTTGCTGGGCTGGTCATTGTAAACTGAAAATTCTGTTTTGGGATTCTTTGGGCTGCAGGCTCAGACGCTAACAGTTTGGCGTCAAGCTGACAAACACTCTGTGCCTCGTGTCTGTTTCCTGAACAAGATGGACAAACCTGGCGCCAGGTAGGACTGCCATCTCTCAGCACCTAGAGTTTAAAATTCCAACAATGCGCTGCGGTGAATTCTGGATCACTATACCAGTTTCCTCACCTTAGATGGAGTGAATACAGCAGTAGCAGTAGGTGAAGTCTGGAATTTTGCTGTAACGTGTGATAATTTCCATTATTGCTTTTTTTTGTTATTTCTCTGTGGATTAGGTGAGACATTCCCAGATTTCATTCAACAGTAAAATTCCTTACAATTGGTCTCTTTGTCTGGCGCTCACAGTGAATTGTCAATCCAATTTAATCTCATTTTTATATTATGTAAATTGTCCCGTAGCTTCCAGTATTCCATTGAGAGCATTAGGAAGAAACTGAAAGCCAATCCAGTCCTTCTGCAGGTAAAAATATCTACACACGTCAGTGATATTGCGACTGTTGCTTCTCTTTGAATTTGGAAAAGCATTTCATGAAGTGCATTACTTTTTCATAAATGCTGTGATACAAGAATATGAGGTCACATCCCCAGATACCCATTGGCAGTGGTAAGGGCTTCACAGGATTGGTGGATTTGATCTCTGAAGAACAGATAGTATGGAATTTAAAATCATCTGGCGAGGATGGCCGTGTGTTCCAGAGGATTCCGCTGAGCTCCTCTGGGAATGCTGAACTCCAGAGACAGGCTAAAGAGGCCAGGAATGGCCTTATTGAACAGGTACGCAAAGCCTCCTGTAAGCTTCTATTGTGAATAGTACTGTCATTTTTACATTTTAAATTATCATTTAAAGCTTGAATACTCCATCATTGAATGTGACATGTGACACAACTCTTATGAGTCAATATTCGTTTCATGTGGAATATTTCTCACCTCTGGGTTTGTATCACAGAGGCGTTGTAAAACCCAGAACCGGCCTTTTCGCTCGAGTCCATGTTTTTTATTTGTGAAGTTTTCCGGTTCTTTTGTGCTACATTTAGGCCATTCATAAAAGATTGGATGTCATCCTTTACTTTATTTTTCAGTTTTCAGGGGCAGGCTGGAGATTTTTTTAAAAATTATTGTAAAATTTTTATTATGATGTTTGAGATCCAAATAGCCCAATAAACCACACGTGCATGTAGGCAGGGATGCTAATCAGCTTATTTTTTGTATGTGGCCTAATAGCCTGCTAACTCAGTCACCCTGGGTCATGGTACAGGCTCCTTCTACAGCTGATGGTGTGAAAGAGTTCTAAGGTTTGGTTGAAGTTTTGGTCATGTTGACTGGTTTACAGGTAGCTGATTTGGATGATGAATTTGCAGAGTTGCTGCTGGGAGAGTTCAGTGCAGATTTTGACGCTGTCCCAGCTGAAAAGGTGAGCGATGTGTATCTGGGGTCTAATTTGTTCAAAGATTGCTTGGATTTCAAGTAAGGGATAATTAACGCGAAGGTGTGCATTCCACAGATTTAATGTACGACGCGGAGGCAAATAACCACCCGACGCGAAGCGGAGGGTGGTTGCCTCCGCGAAGTGCATTAAAACCGTGGAATGCTCACCTTCGAGTTGATTATCCCGCTTATACCATGGTCATTTGCCAGCAATATCAAATCGCAGCATTAATCTGAAATGGAGATTATGCATAACCCAACATTATGCGCGATCATGCAGACTGTAGCTAACTTGCTACCCACAATTACAATGAACTTATGACTGTTTTGGTAGAGTCAGCGAGCTGAAATCAGTCTGCTGGCATAGCACGTAGCTAGCGAACTGTCAGCAGTCACTGATACATGAAGTGGACACGTTAGCTTCATTTGTAACCGTACTCAATTACAATCTTTTAATGGATAAAGGCTGATTATTTCACTGCTATAATATTTACGGTCATTATCGCTTGAGTACGAGTCAGCGAGGTGAAATCAGTCTGCTGGCATAGCACGTAGCTAGCGAACTGTCAGCAGTCGCTGATACATGAAGTGGACAAGTCAGCTTCATTTGTAACCGTACACAGTTACAATCGTTTAATGGATAAAGCCTGATTACTTCGCTGCTACAATATTTACGGTCATTATCGCTTGAGTACCTATTGTTAACCGCCCCGCAGGACGCAACTTATATGACGCTGCTAAATTTACTGGAGATAAATGGCCAGCTAGGTTTCTGTTGTACCCAGTCAAATATCAGCTCTAACATTGCTATGGTTACAAGTTGGCTAGTGGATGAATTTCGAATGGTGAAACGACCGTAGCCGAACTACCTGTGCGGTTCCACGGTTTTAATGCATACCTGCCAGCCAATCAGAAAAAAGTATTCACCCAGACCATGGTATAAGTCTAAATATTTCATATGCTCAAAAAAAGGAAACTGGCAAATACATTTATATCAAATTATTCAGAATTAATTTGGAATTATTCATTTGCATAATCGTATTTAGTTTGCTTAAAGTTTAGCGGTAAATTTGTTTTTATCAATCTCAAATCCTCAAAGAAATTGGTATGTGCATCATTTTTATGCCTATGCACCATTTGAAAAGGACATGTATGCTGTTTACTGTTATATCTGAAAACATAGCAGGCTGTGTGCTCTGTGTTCTGCTTTAGGACAGACCATTTTCAGCAGCGAGGTCTGTATTTAGCTTCCAGGCAGAGAGTACTGGGCATTGTGCACTGTGTTGAGCTCCAGAACGTAGTAAGCAGTGCGTTCGGCCTTAAGATCAGTGCCAGAATATAGAAGGCACATTATTCTTTGAGCTTTAGGACGTAACCTGATAGGTATTGCGTTGTGTGTTGCGCTCAGTGACAGAATGTGAAAGGAAGTGTGTTTTCTCTTCACTAAGCTGCATGCGGCGGTGCGCAGGGTGACTCTGGCCCGGAAGGGAGTGCCTGTGCTGTGTGGGAGCGCACTGAAGAATAAAGGGGTTCAGCCCTTGTTGGACGCCATTACTGCATACCTGCCTGCTCCCAACGAGCGCCACCTCGACCTGGCGTGAGTTAACCTCAGGTCATTAGAAACACTGAGTGCAATTTGTATACCGTGAGTGGTCTATTCGACATTACATTTGCTTATCTGATGTCCTTACACTGCACCACTTACATAGGTTCTGCATTACATACGCTACACAACTTCAAAATAATAATAAAATGCAAGATGATAACAAAATGAGTTTGCATATTTAAAGTACATAACAATTGTGTAACATCGCTGGTATTTTTGATGTTATAGGCTATGGTGTGATAGGTCACGAACCACATTAACCACGCAATCCACAGAAGTTTGATATTGTCACATTAGCTTATCTACATCCCAAAAATGTATCCAGTCACTGACTGTCAGAAGTGGGAGGGAACAGAGATGAGCTGCATCTGAATTCTCTTGAATATGCATTTTTTTCCTTTCCTCTTATCCTTGACCTTGCTAGAAAAGCCTGGTGAAGGAAAGGTTTTTGGGAGATTTTACCAGTACCTTGGTCATGTTTCCTTCATAAGCTCGACGGTGAAGATGGCCCTTGCAATTTATCGAAGAACATAGGGCCAAAAACGACATAACGACTGCTGCAAAGGATCATTGTCCATATTCAATGTTTTTTTTTTTTGCACTCCCAAAATTGGTCCTGTGTGTCCCTGCAGGAAGGAAGCAGTGAAGCTAATTGCACCTTTTCCTGCATGAAATGCACAATAGGGATGCGTCTTGTCATAGCAGCCAGCCAAACTATTTACACTTCTTGTTCGCCGGTGAGAAAAGCTCTGTGCTCTCTAGAGAATTTGGATGTAGCCAGGGTATGCGAAAGCTTCATGACTAAAAATCCCTCCAAGTATGTCTGGTGGTGCAGTTCCCTATAAGTTCTACTCAATAGCGTCATCTAACTGCTATCTCTTTGCAATGCTTTGCTTCCTCTTATAGACGATGGTACAAGGATGACCTGTGTGCCCTGGCGTTCAAAGTTCTTCACGACAAGCAGCGGGGCCCTATGGTGTTTGTACGCATCTACTCGGGAACCATGAAGCCCCAGTCTGCCGTCCACAACATCAACAGGAACACCACGTATGTATGGCACTGGAAAACGGGCTAATGGCTAGTGCAACCCCAGCAGTCCTGAGTTAAAGCTTTGTCCTTCCCTCCTTGTGTTACTGGACCCATGTAGGGAGAGAATGAGTCGCCTGCTGATGCCGTTCGCTGACCAGCATGTGGAGATTCCCTCTCTGACAGCGGGCAACATCGCTCTCACTGTTGGCCTGAAAAAGGTTTGTCTGGCTATCAGCCCCCTGGTAGCCCTCATGCGGTTGATTTTTGGAGATCTGTCTTCCTGTAAGTTTTTATTTTAGCCCTAATTTGTCATACCTGATACTTAAATTGGCAAAAAAAAATAGCCAATCTCAGCAAGTATTCTGGTCTTGTACTTTGCTGAAAATAATAATTCTTTTCTGTTTCGTCTAAATTAAGACAGGAAGTCTTTGATAAGTTTGTTAGGCTGTTTGACTCCTTTCAAGATTTTTTTAGCATGGTAAAAAATGTATACTGGTCAAACCAGTATTGACTTTGGACTGGGTAACTTCTACTTGAGAGAAATATACCATTTGTAGTTTCTTTACAATGCCCTTTGCAACATTACGAGATTTAAGACTGACTACGCAGTAAGGTATACTTGTTTCAGGTTATAACAATTCCATAGGATGCTAGAAACTTGTAAGACAAATTTGAATAGCCCCAACAGTAGGCCTGAACACACAGGCCTCTCTCTGACTGGTAGTGGCCAGTGTTACCCATACAGAGGGCTTGGACTGGTGTGCCTCTCCCTGTCTGCCTGCTCTCCTCTCTTAAGTCGGACGCGTGTTTGAATTTTTAGACGGTGACGGGGGACACCATCGTCTCCTCCAAGGCCTCCGCCGCAGCTGCTGAACGGCGGGCCCTAAGGGAGGGGGAGGGGCAGAGGGACTCCGAGAGGGGCCCCAGAAGTCTGGTCCTGGCTGGAGTGGAGGTCCCCGAACCCGTGTTTTTCTGCACCATTGAACCACCCTCTATGGCCAAGCAAACAGGTTGAGATCCTCTTCAGTTGTGGGGTACAGTACTGCAATGATAGCAGTCCAACCCACTGTGAGATCTGTCAGTATAACTAGCCCTCTGTTATGATGACATGTATGTGCAAGCGGGGTGTAAGATTGTAATACTGCTGTTCTCTCGTGTAGACTTGGAGAACGCTCTAAAGTGTTTACAGAGAGAAGACCCCAGTTTGAAAGTAAGAACAGACCCAGACTCAGGACAGGTGAGAATATTGAGCACCCACTCATGATTCCTTTTGTATCTATTTACAACTAGCAAATGTCTAATTATTACTATAGCAATGCTGGATATGAGGTATAAGGTCCTTTATGAGATTTACTTTGACTGCTCAGTGCTGTTTGATTAAACATTTTCCTCAATTAACTGGAAATCGATGGCATTAGTGCTGGCAGTATGGTATGTGGGGTAATTCATATGACATTTACTCGTGGTCTAGAGCAGTGTGTTCTCGAGAAAGTGTGTGAATCAACTGACTGTTTTTTGAAAGTAAAATGTGGATTTTTATTTCTTTTAATTTTTTGAGACTATTCTTTGTGGAATGGGAGAACTCCACATCGAAATAATTCACGACAGAATCCGGAGAGAGTACGGCATCGAGACTCACCTGGGCCCTCTGCAGGTGGCGTACCGGGAAACTGTCCTCCAGGCAGCGTCAAGCACAGGTATGGGAACTGCACCACACATGTGAAATGCACTGCCTGTATGATGGAGCGTGTATCAGCAGTGTTTAACCCAGTCTTGGGTGGTGTGGTTCTCTGCAGATACGCTAGACAGAACTCTAGGGGACAGGAGGCACATGGTGACAGTGGGACTGTCGGTGACACCCTGGGAGGAAATCGCTTCCTGTGACATCACCTACAGCGAGAACGTACAACTTCCTCCAGATTTAAAAGTGGCAGTGGAGAATGGGGTTCAGAGCGCATATCTCCAAGGTAACACAGTATTACAATAGAAATTTAGGCAATAGCTTGCACTGTATGCCATGACAGAAAGAAATGGTTTAAAAAAAAAAATCTGAAAAAAGAACTTCCCTTGATAATTCAGCCCATACTGGGCATCACGTTTCACGTGGTCACCCTTTACCCCCGCAGGGCCGCTGCTGGGTTATCCTGTACAGGGAGTGAGCACCACGGTGGAGTCTGTCAGTATCCAGCCTGGGACCTCCATGGCCATGGTGTCCGCCTGTGTCTCCCGCTGTGTCCTCAAGGTCAGAGATGGCTCCGCCTTGTATTGTTTGTTTCCTCCAAGATGGCTTTTTTCAAATGGAACTTATGACCCAAGTTTATTGGCGTACTTTGACAGTGAGTTTTTGAGTGCTTTCATAATAAAATGTCATTTCACTGCGATAAAATCATAAAGCATCTTTTATTTCTTCTGGTAGATCATCAAATTCACTACTATATTAGCTATTATGGCACCAATGAGGGAGTTACGTGTGACAGTTCAGTACCAGTGAATGTGGACTCCATACTGTATTGTACTAGTTACAGTGTGCTGTGTACAGTACAGTACAGTACCAGTAAGCATGAGATGTATACAGTATAGTCCCAGTGAGCAGGTGCTGTGTGCAGTAGTGCAGTGCTGGCCTGGGTTGTGACAGTAAATTCCAGTTAACATGAGGCTCAGGCACTGTTTCCTCTGGCCCTCAGGCGATGAAGCAGGCAGGTGGGCAAGTCCTAGAGCCTCTGATGAGCCTGGAGATCACTGTGGATGAGGGGTATCTGAGCTCCGTGTTGGGGGACCTGGCGCAGAGACGTGGTGCCGTCCATGACATTCAGAGTCGCCACGACAACAAGGTGGTGCTGGCCTCCGTGCCACTGGCTGAAATGATGGTGGGTGCACCAACACCACCCCTGGTCTCTAAGAGTACTGCACACACTACTACCCTCTACCCTGTTACTGCAAGGCCGTGCCCTCCTTATGCGGAACACATTCACTGGAGTTTAACTGCACAATAGTGGCTGTTTGTGTAAATGGGTAATAAATCAGAGCTGAATGCATTGCATTTGTAATACACCAACAGGCTTTTTTTCTCCCAATGCAGGGCTACTCTACCGTCCTGCGCACTTTGACCTCAGGAAATGCCACCTTCTCCCTGCAGCTGTCCAGCTATGAGGCCATGAGTCCCCAGGACCAGAAAGCTCTCCTGAACAAAATGGCCGGACTGGTGTGATGCACTGAGATCACATGACCAGTTTCACTGTGACCCCTCTATAAATCCATTTCTCCTGACTCGAGAGAAAATGATATCAGGAGATAAACGCTGAAAAAAATGACGTACAGGCGCGCAAATCGGTTTGAGCAAGTATGGAGGCTAGGTTTTCAGGCGAGTGCATATTTATGTTCATAAATTAGCACAAGGAAGAATACTTAATATCTTACAATGAATCTGACTTTTACACAAGGACTCTGCTGCTCCAGAACTGCCAGTGGCACCTGAATTTGCCGATGCCTCTATGGGCCAGTTTAACACTGATCCTGTCCTGATCTAAATTCAACTTTGAATGTTCATTCTCTGCACAAAACTCAGTTCAGAACACGATGAAGCTCAATTTCCAGTTATTAAACCAGCTATACATCATAATTTTTTTGGAGGGAACAAAAGTGTGCTGCATCACACTTTGAATTGATTTTGTCAGGTGCAGACTAATGTGACGGATTAGCTCATTCTTCTTTTAGGGCTTTCGATGGCTTCCATTTATTGTCCTCTCCGGCAAGCATTATACCCTCTTGTCCATGAAATGGATTGACGGGTAAACTGCAGGAGCGATGCATAAATAAAGATACAAACATACAAGCACATCAAGTTTATTTTTTATTTTTTTAAAATCATACAAATGCTTGAAAAATGGTTGCTGAAAAAATAAAATCATTGCACACTTTCATCTCGCATACAGAATTTCCCTTTTGCATTTTATCAGAAAATCCACAGTAGCAGCTAAAAATACACAAGGCACAAAAAAAAACCCTTAATGTTGATAACACTGCACCCGTATTCACTCATCTTCCCATGAGCTGGCGCTGAGAAAACTTGACACTGCCAGGTGTAGCCAGTTCTTCTTATGCCAAGACGAGGAGTAGAACTCCATTTACATGTGAAATTGGGCTCAACATTGCCGTATATAAGACCTTCACTGGTTTAATGTGTGTGGATACAAATAGCTAACGGCTTTAGTTTTAACAATCAATTACAGGTTTGATAGCCTGTAATGCAGGTTATCTATCCATCCATCCATCAGGGTCATGGGAGAGCTGGAGCCCATCCCAGCCAACTATAGGCCTAAGACAGGGACACACCCTGTACAGTTCACCAATCCATCGTAGGGCTCCTACGCCCACCTCTGGGGAATGTTACTGTCTCCAATTAGCCTACATGCATGTCTTTGGACTATGCGAGGAAACAGGTGTATCCATAGAAAACCCTTGCAATCACATGGAGAACATGCAAACGCTACGCAGAAAGTCCTCGGGCTGGATTTGAACCCACAACCTTCTTGCTGTGAGGTGGAACTTAATCTTGTTTTCAGAAAACAAACTATGTGAGTAAAATGGCTACGTTTCTGAATTGCATTTTGAATCGCCAATCTTAATCATCAGGGGGAAGCACCGTTTACCTGCCAGTGAATTATTCCAGTCATTACGAACCTATGTCATTAAAATGATTAAAAACAGACCAATATTTTACAGCTTAAAAAGGATTTTTGAGCCTCAGCAGCCCCTACAGATCCATATATGCTTCACAAAACAAGCATCAGATTTCACATTGGAAAAAAAAAAAAAAAAGATGAAAAACATTAGTGCAGAGTTGATTTAGGGTTCACGTTTGTCCTACTGCGTTCTCCTAACTGCAGCAGCGACATGACATCATAAGCCTTTGTACTCGTGCTCGCAGAACCCAACATAAAGGGGCTCAGCTGGGATCCCGCGCCTGGAGGAGAGAAACGAAGGGGGGCAGCTCTTAACCGTTTCTAGAGTACAGCTTCAGTTACTAATATTGACCTACACTTATTCAGCAGTTTCTGTCATGTATTAATTTGTGGTTTAGCAACTTGCCCGCAATTCCAGCCCCAAGCAGTGCAGGTGACTGGAGTCCCCAGCCCTCATTGCATTTGATTTCAGTGCATTTTAAGTGCAAATAAGTGAGTTCTGCTGCCGTGGCAAAAACTGCAATTCCAATGCAGAACATTGTTGAATATGATCGTCGCCACGCATGCTCTGAATTTTGCATCATACTGGGAATATTCACCATTATATATACCTAACCTGAGAACTAAACATTATAGGAATTAACTGGATATATTGGAGGATCATTAAAAAGGTTATGGAAAGGTCATAACAAAAACTTATTTGTCCCTTGAAGCCCCCCCATCTTACAGAACTATATGAAAATGCAGTTAACCTCATTATCTCAATGTGTGTGCAAACATAGCCAAACCTCCATTACACTAAAAGGTGCAGAACAGGTACAGGCTGTTCCTGTGACGCCACACTTACTGGACCATACGGCAACGGTGCTGGACGAGGCGAGTGTAGGCATCACCAATGTCAGTCACAGACTTGTCACTCCATAGTCGTTCACCTACAGCGCTCGCACGAGGCCTGCCAAGGATAGAGAGGATGACATAGCATGGTAACCATTATGCAGGCGTTATCAATATATTTTAATCTGAGATTATGGGGAAGGTTATGACCAATAATTTAAACCTCATCCAAGTTCACAGCTACCCTGAGCATGTATACATTTATTTCAGCTTTCCTGACTAGGATTTGATCATGTAGGTTTATTTTTTTTTTCAATCACACCCCCCCCCCCAACCAGACTCTACTGGCCTTGCACACCAGACTGGTAATTATAAAATTCTGCATTAAGACTCCAAGTACAACACCAATTCCAAAATAATTGGGACAAAGTGTAAATTGTGAATAAATTCAAAACGCAATGGCTTTCAAATCACACCAGCCAGTATTTTATTTACAATAGAACAGAGATAACATAAATGTTGAAACTGAGAAATTGTACAATTTTATCCACAAAATGAGCTCATTTCAAATTTGATGGCTACTACAGGTCTCAAAAAAAGTTGGGACAGGGGCCTGTTTACCATGCTGTAGCATCTCCTCTTCTTTTTAACACAGAGTGGAGGTGTCTCGGCATTGAGGAGACAAGTTTCTTGAGTTTATCCTTTGGAATTTGATCCCACTCTTACTTAATACAGGCTTCCAGCTGCTGGAGAGTTTTGGGTCTCCTTTGATGGACTTTTTGTTTAATTACGCGCCAAATGTTCTCAATCGGTGAAAGGTCAGGACTGCAGGCAGGCCAGTTCAGCACACGGACTCTTCTACTATGAAGCAATGCTGTTGTAATAGCTGCAGTATGTGGTTTTGCATTGTCCTGCTGAAATACACAAGACCTTCCTTGGAATAGATGTCGTCTGGAGGGGAGCATATGTTTCTATGAAACCTTTATATACCTTTCAGCATTCATGGTGCTTTTTAAAACATTCAAGCGTCCCACACCAAATGCACTAATGCATCCCCATACCATCAGAGATGCTGGCTTTTGAACTGAACGCTGATAACAGGAGGGGTGTTCTTTCTCCTCTTTAGCCCGGAGGACACAACGCCCATGATTTCCAACAAGAATGTCAAATTTGAACTGGTCTGACCACAGGACACTTAGCTACTTTGCTACAGTCCATTTTAAATGAGCCTCGGCCCACAGAACATGCCGGTGCTTCTGAATCATGCTAAACAATGGCTTCCTTTTTGCATGATAGTTTTAGGTGGCATCTGTGGATGGCACGGTGAACTGTGTTTACAGACAGTGGTTTCTTGAAGTATTCCTGAGCCCATGTAGTAATGTCAATGACAGAATCATGCCGGTGAGTGATGCTGTGGCGTCTGAGGGCCCAAAGATCACGGGCATCCAGTAAAGGTCTTCGGCCTTGTCCCTTACGCACAGAGATTTTTCCAGTTTCTTGGAATCTTTTGATGATGTTATGCACTGTCGATGATGAGACCTTCAAAGCCTTTTCAATTTGACGTATGTTACATTGTTTTTAATGTATTTCACAATTTTTTTATGCAAGCCTTCACAGGTCGGAGAGCCTCTGGCCATCTTTACTTCCAAGAGACTCAGCCTCTCTAAGACATTCTGTTTATAGCCAATAGTGTTACACAGCTGATGCAAGTTAACTTAATTACTTGCTAAATGTTCTTTCAGCTGATTCTCCTATATATTAATTGCTTTTTCAGAACTTTTTTGCCTGTGTCAACTTTTTTGAGACCCGTTGAAGGCAGAAAATTTGAAAGAAGCTCATTTTGTGGATAAAAATGTGAAATATCTGATATTTGAAATGTTATCTTTGTTCTATGGTAAATAACATATTGACTCGTGATCTGAAAGTCATTGCATTTTGATTTTATTCACAATTTACACTCTGTCCAAACTATTTCGGAATTGGTGTTGTAATTGAGACCACACATTTAACTGAATGAAACTGCTTCTGAAGGCTGTAGGTTGGTTCTGTCAGAGGCAGTGTTTACGTACCAAAGTCGGGGTGTGAGGTTGGTGGCATCCACCCACTCTCCCCACAGGCAAGCCTCTCCGCCAACAACCCTTGCCTTCTGTTCCTCCGTTCCTGGATAATGCAGCAAACAAGAGTTCATTTTCAGACAAAGTCCTCTGACCTGCATTCATAAACTGTAAAATGTGGTATTCAAGTGTAGCAATGAGGAAGCTTCACCTGGTGCCAAATCAATTTATTGTCTTTACCACAGCTAACAAAAAAAAAGTGTTGGGACTCAAACTTTCCCTGCTCAAAGTTTCCCATTTCATGTGACACAGCGCAATATTTTCTTATCTCAATGAACAAGCTTCCACTTCATTATAAATAAAAATAAAAAATCCTAGGTCATGTGAGGCCTTAACAGACTGCATAAGAATGAATAAAATGGTTGTTTGAATCACTCATGAAGAAATTAAATAATTCTAACAATTTACACCCCTGACAGAGAAAAATCAAAAACTTGCTGTTCACCTAATGTTTTTAAAGAGCCTGGCAAACTGGAATTTCATAGTTCGTCTTCAGATCCACGATGGGGCCGGCTTACAATAGCCAATGTGTCCCATGTTTCACCAAGGTTTGTTGGCCCATGTGTGAGAGGGCTTGCACTGTATGCATGCTTACATGCTGTAATAGCACATGGAAAATATTACTACTTCCTCTCCTCCTCTGCCAATAGACAGCCATGCGAACATCGACTACTATGGAGTAATGGAACAAAGGTCATGCCTGCCATTACATTATAGGCAGCTTGATGGTGCAGCTAAGAAAATGCAATAATTGTTGTCCCTTTCATTCGAAACACTTTGGGGTCACATGATCTTCATGGTTATGGCAACAACCTCATGTATCTTACAATTAGATTAGTAATACAATCAGCAGCTGAGCTCTACAAAACATCTATGCTGCGGTCCAATGGGGTGAAATACACAAATACAACCAAAGAGAAATGAGGCAAGTACCTATCAATGTTGACAGAAAAGCTAGCTGGCAAGGTAACATGAGATCAAAAAGAGCCAAACAGCAGATGAAAATAACCAACGTCGGCTGGGCAATTGCAGCTGCACGAGCAGAGCATATGCTGACTGTGTTATCCTCTGACGGCAAACGCAGCACATAGTTGGCAGTGCGCCTACACTGTGTCAAGAAGCGAGGGCCAGTCGTCATGAGAGTTAGAGGAATCACGTGCCACAGTATGCTCCACCTGCATCAATTGGAACATGCTGCTGTGCTGAACTAAATAGTTTAATTGTGTTCAGGTTGGGGAACAAAGGGGTTTTATATAAAAAAAAAAAACCTAAAGCGACTCTTAAACCTGCAAGCAATGCTTAAGATAACTTTTAAGTCTCCAAACATTTCAAGAAAATAGCTTGTCATAGCGAGCGTTCATGTATTGCACATGAGATACTGTATTCAAATAGCAACCGACCATATGAGTGGTTCATTGAATGCTTGAGAGCCAAGCAATGAACTTCTGTCAGCACAAAATGCAATTAGGTCACATATATGGCTAATTTACTGTAACCACTGCTTGGTCTGCACATTGCTACTTAAACCCATATCTTCAGAAGCCAGATCTGGTTTTGCCAGTATTTGGCTATTGGTCCTAATGCGAGCGACATTGGATACAGTATGCACTCCCTAGAACTGAATGAAAGTTACTCTGGACAACAGTCTCTTCTAAAAAGACATGAAAGTCAATTTTCCACTTAATAAAAAAAGAACATATTCAATAACACCCATGGCTTTTTTAAGTGACAGCTGAATGCTTTTGCACTTGTTAATTTCAGTTTTCCATGCCAATTGTGGCATGAGTGTTAATATCACCATAACAAACAACAATCAGATTTGTATGGAACGAGAAAGACAGCGATATGCTGAGGATCAGTGTAGGTATATAAACCTGCTTGATTAAAATGGAATGTGTGCGAACCTGAAATCCAACAAGTACCTATCAAATTACACTGCTGTTCAATTACTATCTCAGAAAACATTCTTGGTTTTCTCAAGGAAGTCTTCTTTCGGCCGATATGCCACAGCTAGTTTATCTTAAGAATAAACGATATGATACTCCAGCTTTGTTTAGAGTGGAATTCCTGCATTTGTTATTGTAAAACAAACTCATGACTGCTATTAACCACAATGAATCTTAAAAAAAAAAAAAAGAGAAAAAAAACTACTGAAAGACTCCAAGAATAGTTAATCGTGGAGTGAATTTTGATCAGGAGACAAATATGCACACACCATCAAAGTTCTGGGGGTCAGCCTTGTAAAACTCTGGCCAGTCCTGGCCATAGGATATGCGGTTGAGGTACCAGGGGCTGGACAGTAAGGTTTGGTACCCTGCTGCTGTGACTGCAGCCATCTCCTTCTGGTACTGCGGCTCATTTCCTTTCCACACCTGAACCACTGTGTCCGGGTTGATCTAAATCCACAATGGCCACACAAGATTGTCTTTAAAACAGCACAAAAACTGCACACACAGTCCTGGGACTGTATTCATGAGGGTACAATATAGATTTTGACTGGCCACGAAAGTCTATTGCTCGTTAACTCTCAGAAAGGGCAATTCATTAAGCGACATTTGGTCTCATCGGTGCTCCTTACTGTTCGATAAGTTAGGGCCAGGAAAGTGGGCCAGTAAACTCTCAGAAGCACAACAGCGAAGACTCAAAATGGCAGTGGCGTTGATTCATTTGATGAGAGACCGATGAAACTTGAGGAAACCCCCATTTTCCCCATTTCTCCCTGCATTTCAGAGCAGTTCTGCTCACCAATTTAAAGGACAAAGATCCATTTCTGTGAGATTTTCGCCCACACTTCCTCAGTACGCTTGCACTACTTGTATCCGCTTAAGAACAAAAACTTTTTTATATGGCAAGTTTACTGTGTCTTTGTCAGCAGTTTTGTTTTTCTTCTTGGTAGCGGACAACATACAATTGAGCATGCACAGTGGCAAACTAGGTCATATTCTTAAAGTAATTGGGAAATTTGCTACGGGCCCTGCAGACTGCCTTTGGCGAGTATGCCTCAGATTCTGAAAGTTACAGTCCTTTAGCTATCACACTTTAGGGATTCATTTGCCACTGAGAGTTAACAGTCCCTTCATGAATAGGCGCCCAGGACATTTCTACCTACTGAAACATTACCATGCAATGAAGCATGCACACCCAAATAAAAAAAGAAACGGAGGGAAGAGGCAGCTGTCATGAACACTGAACAAAAATATAAACTCCCCATGTCAAATATTGATGCCACATGGAGTTAACAACTCTTAAGTGCGCATATGCTGACTTTTAATTGTACAATAGGGATATTTCTCTTGATTTGTGTACAATTTTTTAATCCATCACTTTGCAGGGAGCATTTGCTCAATGATGCAATGATTTCACTCAGTACTTGGGTGTGGCATTTCCAGACGGTGATCCGACAGAATGAGCAGTACCCAGACACTCCTACTGGGGACAATAAAAGGCCACCCCAAAATGTCAAATTTTGTCAAAAATCATCTTGCCTCAGATGTCTCAGGTCATGCGGGAACATGCCATCGGCATGCTGGATGCAGGGATGTCCATCAGAGCGGTCGCTATGCAGCAGAATGTTAACTATCGGACGATAGGCTGTTTGAGAGTTTGTTTCCGACAGACGGGCAGTACTGCAAATCGACCTCATCCACGTCGGTCACGTGTGACCACCAGCACAAGATCGCAACACTCTGCTCGTCCACCTGCGGGATCGGCTCAGATCAGCGACACGCACAGCGGATGAGACCGCTGGTCTGCACAACAGACGCACCACACCACAGACAGTCCGTAACCGCCTGCGAGGAGCCAACTTGCATGCTCAGCGTCCTCACCGTGGTCTGGATCTCACCGCTGTCCGGCATCGGAACCGACTCGCATGGGCAAACGCACATCTTCGATGGCCCTTGGCACGCTAGAGAAGAGTGCTATTCACAGACGAATCCCGGTTCCAGTTTTTTGTAAATAGAAACTCAAAAATTTGACATGGGGCGTTTATATTTTTGTTAGGAGTAATTAATTCATGTTAGCACATTGGATGCATTATTTGCTAAGCTAAGGGTTCAATTACAGGCATGCATTATCAGTCAAATTATATGGCATTCACTGGCTTTAATCATTCCAGAATTAGTTGGCATTCATAATTAATGTTTGTATGCAAGACAATATTCAGATTCCAGAAGTCGGCTGGAGACCAGTTTTTGGGAATAAAATCACGTGTTTACACTTTCAAGTGGATGCTTGAGATTGAAGTTCCTAACATTGCATTCAAATGCTAGCTCAGCTTTGAGGGAAACCAAATAAAAATGTATTCATGGAAATTTAACAACCATCTTTTGTGTCAGCTTGGTAAGGAACAATGAAACATGCTTTGGCACCACACACTGAATACCAAATGTTTTTGTAATATATCCTTTTTTCACATATTTTCAACTTTATTTTAAAAAAAAAAATACAAGATGTATTGGCATGTACAAGTTCAAAACTTGACTAACCATTGAAGCTGAGTGGCTCGACCTGGTAGTACTTCTTCCAGTCCTGCCCATAGCTAATGTAATCTAGGTACCACGGCGCGGCCAGGATTGTTGTGTACCCAGCTGCAGTAACTTTCTGCATTTCTTCTTCCATATGATTGCTCATCCATACCTCCACTACAGTGTCTGGCTTCAGCTGCAGTAAGCGAATTATAAAGATAAGCCTTTAATCTTCAATAAATGTGACTAACTCATTGTGCCATTCATTACAGAGAAAACGGTGAATCCACTGAGTTAACATCTCTGGAAGAAAGATTCATTTACCAGCTTGGTAATTGGCAAATAGATTTTTACCATCAATTTCAGGCCAATGCAAAGCATGCCACGCACCAATATCAGCACATCCATACATACATTTAATCATGAAGCCTAAAAGCAGCCTGCGCCAGAGCAGTGGGTGTAAGCATAGCGTTGGGTGCAGCGAATGGGCTGGGCAGCAAAAAATCAAAGCCATGATTATTAAAAAGCAAAATACAACATAATCAGCTGTAATTGCGCTCACCTTCACTTTATTATCAAATACTTCTTGCCAAACCATGTATCCCTTGTTGGTAGCAGCAACAATATCCAGGATCCTGCCATTAAATAAGAATGTTCACAATCCTTTTTCATTTCTAGGTTTATTTGTCTTCTTTCTAAATGCATCTCATATTCATGATTGAGTTTGAAAGAGTCAATATTTCCTGTTGTTTTGTAATGTTGTGTGTACTTGTGATACAAAAAATGTATTTGCACGTATCTGCATCCATGATAACGCTGTCGGTTGTGCATGCAAAAACATTGCTGTAAATAGTGTTATACATACTTCTGGATATAGTAGGATTCAAGCTTGCTGTAATCTGTTCCAAAGCCTTGTTCATCCATGAATTTTTTAATGTCAGGATTTGATTTCCTGTGGGCATCAAAAATTCATTTACAAAACAATTAAAGAGATGCAAAATTGTGTCCAGATCATCGCTGCCTCCTGGCTCTAAAATAATGTGTAAATGTTCTGTAGAAATTACAGTACAATATACTGACCAAAAAAAAAAATTCAATTTTCCATTTCTTGATTTTATCGAGTGTAACTGTTATTAATCAACACTTCATTGGTATCAAATGAAAGAGGGAATCTCAGACAATAGATATAACAGAAAATAGGCGTGCAATGCATGGAATACCCCTCAGCCTGATGTCGAAGTTTTTGGAGACGCCCGCACGCCCCCCGCACGACCGCCCACCCACCCACCCGCCTGCACAACCGCACGAAGGATAGCAATACCCAGTCAGCCTTGAGGGCTGAGAGATAAAAATCGGGTTGGAATATCGCCATGTTGGCTTTTATTTGACAAAGTGAAGGTCGAAATTACGAAACACAAGTGCATCCCATAATCTTGCAGGTGTTTATAATGTCTGTCAATCTGAGAAGTGCTTAAAACAACTCACCAGCACGTGAAGTCCACTTCATCTCCACCCAAGTGAATATAGGCATCGGGGAAAACAATGCTAACCTCCTTGAAGAACTGAGCCATAAAGTCATATGTTGTGTTCAGGATGGGGTTGACAGGGCCATATGTTCCAGTTGGAGTGTCTCCAGAATAGCAAGGAGTCAGGAGTTCCATCTGACCTTCAGGTGAAAGACAGCACTGTCAACAACTAAAACAAAACAAAGCGTTGCTGCATACCCCTCGGCCTGTGCACAACCATGGGTCACAGCGAGTTGCCATACCAAATTTGAAAAGCCTACCATCAATAGTTGCTAAGTATTGGCTCGGACAAAGTCACGGAAGGACGGACATACAGACAGACAGACGAAAAGGTGACGGCAATACCCCTCTGGCCAAAGTTGGCCGGGGGGTAAAAGTTACACTGGGATGACAGGAACATATTGACACCTTTCAACAAATCCAAAGTTGCCAAGCCTAGTTACAGCTGGTCACAGTGTACTCTGACTTCTGTTTCCACCAGTTAGCCCGGCTAAATGCACAAAGAGGCCGTTTACACCAACAATAGAGCACTTTCAGATCAAATCAGCCAAAAAAATTAAAGGAACACTTGAATCACATATTAGATCTTCAACAAATTATTCAAGTTGAAAATCTTTACTGCAGTCTGCTGCAATGTTTTAAGTCCAAAATGGTGAAACAAGGGTCAGTGGAAACCGAAATAATCAACCCAATTCAAAATCACCCAAAAAATGAAGGCAAGAACTGAAATCACAGGCTTATCCAACTAATGTAAATTTCATCATAGCAACTCATAATGTGACTCAGTAGTACGTATGGCCCCCTTGTGCCCGTATGCACTCCTGCCGACGTCTGGGCATGTTACCAGATGAGTCAGCGGAAGGTGTCCCGGGGATCTCCTCCCAGACCTGGATCAGAGCATCATTGAGCACCTGCACAGTTAATGGTGGTACTTGGTGGCATTGGAGGCACCATTATAAATTCTCCCATAGTTACTCAATTGGATTTTAGGTCAGGGGAATGAGAGGGCCAGTCAATGGCATCAGTCTTCGTCTTCCAGGAACTACCAACTGACTCTGGCCACGTGGGACCAGGGAATATCCTGCACCAGGAGGAACCCAGAACCCACTGCACCAGCGTAAGGTCTGACTATCACTCTTAGGATTTCATCCCAGTACCCAACAACAGTCAGGGTACTGTTGGCTGTGACATGGAGGTCTGAGCGACTCTCCAAGGATATTCCTCCACAGACCATCACTGATCCACTGCCAAATTGGTCACGCTGGATGATATTGCAGGCAGCATAATGTTCACTATGGCGTCTCCAGACTCTTTCATTGCGGTCACATGTGCTCAATGTGAACATGCTGTCACCTGTGAAGAGAACTGGGTGCCAACAGTGGACCTGCCAATCCTGATTTTCTTTAGCGAATGCAAATCGAGCTGCACAGTGTTGGGCTGTGAGCAAAGGTCCCACTAGATGATGTTGGGCGCTCGTGCCACCCTCATGGAGTCCATTTCTGACAGTTTGTCAGAAACATGCACAGCAGTGGCCTGCTGGAGGTCATTTTGTAGGGCTCTGGCAGTGCTCCTGCTGTTACTTCTCACAAAGGAGCAGATACCGGTCCTGCTGCTGGGTTGGTGCCCCTCTAACGCTCAGTCCTGCTCTCCTCTTGTAACGGTCTCCTGGTATCTCCTCCATGCTCTTGAGACTGTGCTGGTAAACACAGCACACCTTCTGGTAACTTCACATATGGACGTGCCATCCTGGAGGAGCTGGACTACCTGTGCAACCTGATTGCGCTGCAAGTACCGCCTCATGCTGCCAGTTGTTTCAAGGACACTAGCAGAACACTAAACAACAGAATAATCTGTCAGGAGGGATAAGGAGAGAGTAACTGTCTGCGGCCACCACATGCACAACCATCTCCTTTTTGGCGGTTGTCCTGCTTCTGCCTCTTCATAGCTACGGTTGTCAATTTCATTTGCACCACAGTAGATGAAATTGATTCACAATCACTTGTGCTTCCGAAATGGACAGACTGATATCCCTGAAGTTCAACTGACTTGGTGTTATATGACGATTAAGTGTTCTCTTAATTTTTTCAGCAATTGTACTTCAAATTGTTACTTAAAAACTGTCTGGGCTGTCACTTGCGCTCACCAACTAATGAAGCCAAAAAGTCACATTGCAAACATCTCAGGACTAACTGAGTAATTACAGGCAGAAGTTGGCATGGAAAGCAGAATTAAGCCAGCCAACCCTGAGCAAACGTAGCTGGAGAGGAAAGCATAATGCTACGTGATATCAAGGACCATAATTTACAACATTATTTTCTCCACAGCCAAACAGTAATTTAACAGTATCAACTGTATTTACAAATACGTCAATATCAAGTGAAATAACTTTAACATATTTGCAGGGGAAGCCAGTAATCATCGACTTCATCTCAATCACCTTTGCCCCATGACTGAGTGTGTCCTGGAGTGTCAAACTCCGACACCACACGAATCCCCCTGGTCCGAGCAAATTCGATCACCATCTTCACATCGGCGGGTGTGTAAACATGAGTATATGGGTGGTATGCCCCCTGAAGTTATAAAATATGAAAAAGAGTTTTTAAGCTCATTTCTAGTACATACTTATCGCCCTCCAGTCAGGGAGAGCAGTCTTTATGTCTCAATCATAATCTTCTCAACAGCACCTTCAAGTACATAAAACTACGAGCAGAGGCATAAACTGACAACCATAAATATGCTTGCATAGTCACTCCAGCCAGCTCAGACATGTCCTGGGGGAGTCGTAAAATATCTCTTATGGAGCACAACCTACCTTTTGGCTGAGATCAGGGAAAGCTGAGCTCTGGTAGGGGAAGGAGGTGTCATCTACTATATGCCAGTGGAAGACATTGTACTTGTTCATTGCCATGGCTTCCTGTTTAAGAGTACATGATTTCATTAACATAAAACATCACAACACTCCCAAGCATAATGTTCCATTTTTCCCAAATTTTATTTGAAAGTAATGCCTCCACCTTCCACCATTCAGTGGCGTCAAAAGTTCTCTCGTTACTTTGTCACAAAATGGGAGAGTTCTCATTTGTGACAGCAAAATGTTCACACGAGACCAAATCTAATTACTAAAGTTTAAATAAGGTTCCAGTTCATATTCTCAACTAATTGGGGGCATTCAAAAAAACACTGAAGAGAACTAACATAACCAAAGCATAATCTGTTTTAAGAAATCGATCTACAAATTATTTATACATGAAACTTCACAGGGCTGGTTGATCCAGGTGTTTGACTCAACTTCTCATTTTTTCCACAGCAGCAAAAAATTTTACTACCATTATCCCTGTTGATAAGTAATCTTAACAGTTGGAAACCCCAAAACCTTGATCACAGCTATATTTTACTTGTGTGACTTCAGGCCTCTTAAAACATCCATTTGTTGCAGAAATCAATAATATAAATAGTTTGTAGCCATAAAGTAATTGTCAATAAAGTCAAGAAGTATTTTTAAAGGCAGAACCGATATGAAGCAAAAGTAATATGAATTGAGTAACACTTCTTCATTTTCAACCCAAGGCAGAAGTTTTTCAAGGTTTTCAATGAACATATAGCGTCCTGCCACACCCCAAACCTCACACACGCAAGTCAGACTCACCAGATTTGCCAGGATTACTTTGACAGGCAGGTAGTGACGAGAGGTGTCCAGTAAAATACCTCTGTGGGCAAACCTCGGAAAGTCTGTGATCACACTTTTGTTGATGCTCGTCTGTTACCAATAAACACAAAGCACAGTCAGTGCAGTTTAACAGGTATTTGCCATAGCATACAAAACATGTGTGCACATACGAGATGGAGGAAAAAAGCTTTACCAAAGACACGTCTTAAAAATGTTAAACAATGTAGCCACGTGCACTCACACCTTTGCAGTGGTTGCGTTTTTAAATAAAATTATTTGATAAATCACGATTTTGAAACTCCATAAGTTCACATTTCACCACATCACCTCTACTAGAAGTCTGAAAGTATCCTGTCCGTTGGCTAATAGGTTGGCATGCTTCTGTCAAAGTAGGCTCGTTCAATAAAACTGCAGAAGACACTACCGGTCAAAAGTTTTAGAACATCCCGATTTTTCCAGTTTTTAATTGAAAATTCTGCAGTTTAATGTCTCATTGTACTCTGGAATTAAAGCATAGACATAATAGAACAAATAAACAATTGAAGTTAAAAAAGAATCACAGAATCAATTTATAAACCAAAGTGTATTCTAAACTTTTGACTCAAAGTAGCCACCTTTGGCAGATATAACAGCTGAACACACTCATGACATTCTTTCTACAATGGAAATCAAACATTCTTCAGAAAGTTCTTCCTATTTCTGTTGCAGAAGTTCCCATAAATTTGTGGCACTTGTAGGTTGCTTTGCGTTCAATCTTCTGTCTAGTTCATCCCAAACCATCTTGAAGGGGTTTAAGTCTGGAGACTGGGCTGCCCCTCCATGTTTTCAAGATTACATCTTGTTCTTTTTTCCTATGGCAGATCTGGCAGTGCTTGGACTTATGTTTTGGGTCATTATCTTGCTGTAGGATGAACCCCTTTTACCAACTAGGCCCATACCAGAGGGTACTGCATGGCGCTGCAGAATGCTGTGGTAGCCGTTTTTGGTTCACGCTGCCTTTCACTCTGTACAAGTCACAGACCCTGGATCCAGCAAAACAGCCGAAGACCATCACGCTTCCTCCTTCATGTCTGACAGTTGATGTCACACACTGAGGAACCATCCTTTCACCTACTTGACAGCGTATAAAAAAACCTGGGCAACCTTACCTTTTGTTTAAAACTTTTGGCAGTTCAGCACTTACCTTTGTACCATTTAAGGCTATTAATAGGATTGGAACTGCATAATTGTCAATGAAAAATTGGAAAATTGTTCTAAAATTTTGACCAGTAGTGTATAAGCACTGTGGGTATTTATGTGTAATATGTGGAGGATTACATCTGTAAAGACATGTTACCGTTGTACATTGACACTTTGAAGCCACGAAACCATGGACCTTCAAAGTCAATAACATTCACGAAGGCTGCAGCAAATGCTATGCAAACTTATCACAATTTAGCAACACTATCTGGGTGGATAGATGCTAGATGAGATAGAGGGACCACTTTCGGTGTACTTTCCCTTCAAACATCATTGTTAATGTCTCTTTATTCATAGATAACCACAAACTTACGGCTCCAAAATCATCTTCATACACCAGCTGGCTGAAAGTCTCCAGTCCTAACAGTAAAAAAGATATTATAATGTAATGCAGGGGCAAAAATGATATAAAAGACAAATGTATCCATCAGGGGTTTTCAATCTCAGTTCAGAGGGACTAATGTGAATGCTGGTTTTATCAACCCTCTTAAACCACATTATGGCAAAAATGGCAATTCAATCCACTATCAATACCATCTTCATACCATGTTTATTTGGCCATTATCTGAGAAATAACAAAAAAGTAAATAAAATATCAGTTTCCAAACTGGTAAAATTAATGAATATGGTGAATCAATAAGATGCCATTTAGATTTCTGAACACCAATTTATTAAAATTTTTTAACTAGAATTTAACAAAAAAAAAAAAAAACATGGAGAAGGGTTTGACTCATAATTCGCCATCTCTGGGAATTCTTCATCAGCAAATACATGATAAGTTTTAATAACCATATGTCCACAATTTTGCCTGTAAGAACTGATTTTAAAAGTTAAATGTTTTACACCTTTTAATGCAACAAAAGTAATTAGCAATATTTTCATCGGTAAAGTCATTTGCAGTATTTCACAATATGAGTATGAAACCCAGCACTGAAGAGTGTACAGACAGAGTTGCAATGATTAAAGGTGATCATGCCTCCGAGGGGGATATGGGGGGCTTACAGGCAAAAAGGTTGAGAATCAGAGAATTAGATAATACCCCCTGAGGCACAATAACTGAAAATAATAAAAAATGTAGCATCATCATGTTCCTAGCTGCATACCAAAAAATTTCTCGTCAGTTATGTGGTCATGATGCATCATATTTGTGCATTTATGTTGCCATAATCTGTACCTCTGAGGGCTCCCCACACCTTGCTGGCTTTCAGTACAGAAGTGGGCTGGTCTACATTAAGTTCATCTGAGGGGGGAGGAAAGGGAGATAAATAAAACAAGATAAGAGCGATTCTAGGTCAACTCAGGTTAATCATAATTTAATCTTTCCCTCATGGCAGAGGCTGAATAGTTGCCTAGTGTCAAAACAATATTTCCATTGTGCCGTTCTGCCCAGTGCCCTTTTTTAGCCAGCTTTAAACATCCTAAAGTATGATGCATTTTTTTCATTCACATACACAGAGAAAGTGAAATAACAGCAAAAAGTGTTAGGGGGCAGAATGAGAAAATAACCAGCTTAATACTGAATATTAAGAGTAACTATAAATGGTGTAATATTCTTACATTCTATGCAGCCACGGTAAAAACATGCACTGGCTGCAAACTCTGCACGGCAGATTTTAACGGTCGCAGACCAAAAACTGTATGTGGTGGCAGCGAGAAGACATTGACCTTATAGCCTCAGAGAACAATAAGCACGAGTGAAAGCACAAGAACTCACATGACTCGTCAGATGTTACTGATGGATATGCGTCACATTCGGGATCCGCCGATGTGATCAACACCTGCAGCTCAGACACCTCTGATGTCAACCCGTTCCAGGATCTCCCCAGATTCTTAGTGAACCCAAATATATACTCAAAATACCTGCGAGACCAGGAAAAATATTAGTTGCAACAATAACGAAAGAAAATGAGTGGTGTTTCTGTTAGGGCTACTGGAAAGCGGAAGTGAAATCAAATAACCCTGACCACACACTAGTTGGTGTTTTACTACACATTGCATAGTTCCCGTACAGTAACAGTGCATTTAAATTCCCTTGACCTAAAATCAGTTAAACTTCCATTCGGAAATGCAGCCAACAGAGGTACAATCTTAAACGAAACATGTGACGTCAGACGAACGTTTTTTTTCTTCTTTCTTTCTGTAATTCTACTCCGGGTACGCCAAGAGGAAGTTAGAAGACTTAAGTATTCGTATTAACGACCCGTTTTCGTTTGGATGCCATAATTCTTTCTTCTTTTTGAGCAGAAAGCTAACTTTAAACAACAGTTAAGCCGGAGAGGCCAGTACCTCCGATATTTCACGGGAAATGCATCTAAAAATGAAGTATGGTATGCAAGAACACCAGCAAGATGTTACAATTCAAACGCCAAAATGCAATCAAAAAGATACATTTTGAAAAACGTTAGGTTGGTACTGCATACAAATCTCAAATTACTAAATGCATATTTGACTTACCTGCGAAACGCATTTTGCAGAAGGGAGCAGCTGGAATCGGCCGAAGACTGCGGAGAATGCACTATTTGAAAACGATTCCTACTTAGACTAAATGCCGCTTGCGATATCTGAACACTTTGTGGTAGAGGCCACAGAGATCCGAATTTTGAATTTCTAACGTTAGGAACATCCTGCTCTCGCTCATATCGCCCCTGACAAGCTGTAACAACGAGCAACAGGGCACCTAGATTCAAAAGTATAGACATGATGAATGAAGCGAATTCGGCGTTGGTGGAGCTGTATAAACTGAGCAGTCAGCTGACGGATCACGGGATCTGAACTTTCATTGTCAGGAAGCAGTTTTTGATCAGATAAGCAAAAGGTTGCATTCTAGGACCATTTCACTTTATTTGTCGTCCCAAGTTGCACTCCGGAAACACATAGAACACGAAGCTTGGAGCTTCCGAACCATAGATAGGACTCCGTCCAAAAGGGGACGTAGATACAAGACTGATAGCAAAAATTTAAGAAATTAAGGGCATGTTGTTGCACACTGGAGTACAGTAGGTGGCGGTATGCACCTAAAAGTTATTTTTTCACCCATTAATCCCGAAGAAGAAGAAGAAGAAGAATGGGGACGTAAGTAAAGATGGCCAAGGGGGGCAGAGTTTAGGCAAGTCATGAGCATAGCCTAACATTATTATGACTGCAAGATTGGAATCCACCAAAAAAGTAAAAAAAAAAAAAAAAAAAAAAAACCACTAAATTAATAAATAAATGACAGGTCGTTCGCACTCAGACTCAGAGTATTTTTCCACGGAATTGTGCGTGGGGGTGGAGGCGAGCGGCAGCATGATTCAGTGAACCTGAGTACAAGGGCGCGTTAAAGGTCCCATGTAATCAAAATAATGATGCTTTTTACATGTACATACACTGATTGATATTTTTGCAAGTTTCATTGGTGAAATCACCACTTTGAGAAATAAACGAAAATTTATATCCAGTTTGTGTGTTTTTTAACTTCCTAAGCCCCACCGCTTAAAACAGTTCACTCACCACGAATGTTGCATTTTGTGACCCTATATGTCACCTCAGAATGGTCAGTTTTTTTAGAGAAAAGTTGGCTTATCCAAAAAGTGTATCTATGTAGGGATATCTTTCTTTTATGAAGAGCAGAAAAAGGTAGCCATTTAATGCTTACTTGCTGCATGGACTATGGCCTGAATCTACCATCACATCGCTGCATGCTGTCCTTAAACATTTTATATTACCAGGCAGCGAAAGGCAGCTGGCGTGCATAGCAGTCTACATGTAATAGCTAAGGTTGATGCAACAATGCAAGTCAAAATATGCACCAGCACATGTCAGTCAGCAAACGATGTCAAATGTCAATGATGTAACCCTGTGAATCTAAGCAAACTGCAGCTAGCTATGCCAAAGACACAGCTGTAGCCATACGAGTACTGTACACCAGTGATAGATGGAAAAAATTTAAATTGGTGAAGCACTGAACATCTCTTAACAATATTCATGGTCTGAAACTGTTTTCAATCATTAATTTAATTTAACATTATTTAAAATCCAAAAACACTAATCATTATCAAATTTGACAAGTTTTCCTCAGTAATTTAACACAAAGAAAACACGTCATTAGGACATGAAATTCCATTTCAATTAACGCTATTCGTTTACGGATTTTTGCTGCTAATTTTTGCTCTCTTCATCGTAATGAAACAATCATTACACAAAAATTTTATAGAGCAGGATGTGCTTAAAGCAAACACAAAGGTTAACATTGTAGTTTATCTTTTATTGTAAAGTGAATAAAACATTTTCTCTGTGATCGTTGCGATATTGCATTGGAAAGAAAGCTGTGCATTTAACTTATTTAACTGCTGATGGCTTATTTTTATCATTGAAAAACGTGTTCATCATGAAAGATGACTGAAAATGGATCAAGGCTTATGAATGCTTGTCTTATCTTAAGGGGCACTTTTGGCTACATGTGATGCTCCCGACTGTTTTCGGAGTTCATATAAAGACAATTTTATAATTATTTACACGATTGAAAACAGGTCGAGATCAATCATTGTTTTCAAGGAATAGTGTGTGCTTCACCAATTTTCAGTTCACCAGGCACCATTGTTATTCAAACCCCATCCAATTCCAATGAAGTTGGGACGTTGTATAAAACGTGAATAAAAACGGAAAGCAATGATTTGCTAGTCTATTAAACCCACATTTTATTCACAATGGAACATAGACAACATATCAGATGTTGAAAGTGAGACATTTACCATTTCATGAAAAATAATTGCTCATTTTGAATTTGATGGCAGCAACACATCTCAAAAAAGTTGAGACAGGGCCACGTTTACCATTGTGTAGCATCCCCTCTTCTTTTAACAACAGTCTGTAAACGTCTGGGAAGTGAGGAGACCATTTGCTGGAGTTTTGGAAGAGGGATGGTGTTCCACTCTTGTCTGATGTAGGATTCTAACTGCTCAACAGTCCAGGGTATTCTTTGCTGGATTTTTATGTCTCCCCCCTGGAGGGAGGGAGAAATTGTTTTAGACTCAGTTCCCGTTCGCGTTTCCACTTAGTTTACGGAGCGTAACTCCAAAACCGTTTGCATGATCTTAATGAAACTTTGCATTCTTTCTATTCATGTCCTGAAGTGGTGCCTTTTGACATGTGACTGTCTGTCCGATAGTCTGTCTGTCTGTCTGGATATGATCCATTTTTGTCCTCGGCATAACTCCTAAACCGTCTTAATGCAACTTTGCATACTTACTACTCAGGTCCTGCAGTGCTGCCTTTCGGTATGTCCCTGTCTGTCAATCTGCCTGTCCGTCCCTCTGGTGGGTTAGGCAGGGAAGGGGGCCGGGGGGAGACGTATATTTTAAGAGTAAACACACATTTTAGTTTGTTTTTTGATGCAGCAGATGTTTTCTATTGGTGAAAGGTCTGGACTGCAGGCCATTTGCCGGCAGCCATACCACAATTCCATCTGCTTCAGCTGCGTGGCTGAAGCTAAGCAGGTGTGGGCTTGGTCAGTACTTGGATGGGAGTCCACTGAGGAACACCAGGTTGCTGCTGGAAGAGGTGTTGGTGGGCCAGTAGGTGGCGATCTTCCCTCTGGTGGGATAATCCCAATGCCCCAGTGCAGTGACGGGGACACTGTACTGAAGGAGACGCCGTCTTTCGGATGAGACGTAAAACCGAGGGCCTGACTCACTGTGGTCATTAAAGATCCTATGACACTCTTCGATAAGAGTAGGGGGTTCCCCGGTGTCATGGCTAAAGTCCCAACCTGGCTCTTTCGATCTGCCGCCTAATCATCCCCTGATCTAATTGGCTGTGCAATTCCTCTGTCTCCCCCCCACCTCTTCCCCCAGGGCTCCCTTGAAAAAGAGATTTCAATCTCAATGGGACTTCCCTGGTTAAATAAGGGTTAAATAAAAAATAAAATAAACAATCCATTTCAGCACTGGCCTCTACTACGGCGAAGCCATGCTGTTATGATGGATGATGTATGTGGGTTAGCATCGTCTTGCTGAAATATGTAAGGCCTTCCCTGAAAGAGAAGTTGCTGTAAAACCTGTATATACTTTTCAGCATTAATAATGCCTATCCAGATGGGTAAGCTGCCCACACCATGGGCACTAATGCAACCCCATACTGTCAGAGGTGCAAGCTTTTGAGCAATTCACTGATAATAAGCTGGAGGGTCCCTCTCCTTATTAGTCCACACAACACGTTGTCCTTGGTTCCCAAAAAGAAGTTCACATTTTGATTCATCTGATCACAGAACAGTTTTCCAGTTTGCCTCAGTCCATTTTAAATGAGCTTTGGCCCAGAGAAGACGGCAGGATTTCTGGATCGTGTTCACATATGGCTTTTTCTTTGCATGATACAGCTTTAACTTGCATTTGTGGATTGCACGGCAAACTGTGTTCGCAGACAAAGATTTCTGGAAGTTTTCCTGAGCCCTTGCAGTGAATTTAGTGCAGAATTCTGCCTGTTCTTAATGCAGTGCCGCCTGAGGGCTCGAAGATCACAAGCATCCAATATTGACTTTCGGCCTTTTCCCTTGCGCACTGAGATTTCTCCTGATTCTCTGAATCTTTTGATGATATTTCCAAAACATTCTGAACAAACATAAGCTTAGTAGTCTGCTTAGAGGTAGAAATATTACATGGGCCAGAGCAAGGAAAAGTAAAATTGATGCTGACTGGCTCAGTTTTAGACAGCTGAGAAACCGCTGTGCTCAGGCTGTAAAGAGAGTAAAAGCAGAGTACTATCTTTCGGAAACCAGTTCGAACTTAAATGACCCCAAAAAGTTTTGGAAGGTGATCAGATCTTTGTCTGGCCAGGTTTGCTCCACTGAACCACCACCCTTTACTTATAACGGTTCCTGCATGATAACTGATAAGTCTTCGATTTTAGATTCTTTTAATGAGCACTTTATTTCAGCAGGTTTCTTAACTGAGACTGGAAAAAAGTCTCACAATCCTGGCTGTTTAGCTGAAAATGGAAATGCCTTGCCTGTCAGTAAGGTCAGAGTGGAAGCCCCATTCCAGTTTCTTCCTATATCTGCCTCTGATGTATTAAGAGAGCTGAAACAGATGGACTCCAAGAAATCTGCAGGTCCTGATCAGCTGGAACCCCACTTTCTCAAATTGGCTGCAGATTACATTGGTGAGCCTTTATTGGTTTTGTTTAATCTCAGTCTTTTTAATAGTGAGGTCCCATATATATGGAAATCTGCCTTTGTCTTACCCTTGTTAAAAGGAGGGGATCCCTCGAAAGTGAGCAACTATAGGCCGATCTCGAAGCTATGCATTTCAGCAAAGGTTTTCAAAAGGCTTGTTAGCGATCAATTAACAGATTTCCAGGAGAGGAATGACATTCTCTCAAGACATCAATCTGGCATTAGAAAAAAGCACAGCACTGTTTCAGCGGCTCTTAAGGTCTTGAATGACATTATGGAAGCGCTTGACCTAAAGAAATTGTGTGTAGCCATATTTTTAGATTTATCAAAGGCATTTGATATGGTAGATCACACTATCCTGGTGGACACATTACACAAAATCGGCTTATCAGAGCATTCAGTTTCATGGTTCAAAAACTAATTAATGAATTGTTCACAGTGTGTTCACATGGCTGGGTCCTCATCGAAATTCTTGACGGTTTCAAAGGGGGTAACCCAAGGTGCGGTGTTGGGACCTATTCTATTTTCCATCTACATTAATGATCTTTGTAATAACCTGTCCGACGCCTTGTATCATTTTTATGCAGATGATATGATCATTTATTTTTTTTGCACCATGTGCAGTGCAAGCCTTTGCCCTTATACAGTCTGCTTTTGACGTAGTTCAGTCACTTCTGCAAAGGTTAAAGCTGGTGTTAAATGTAAATAAGACAAAGGCTATGATGTTCTCCAGAGCTACTGTCCCATCACAATATCTCCCTGTCTTAAGGAACAGCTATTGAGCTGGTTTCGTCTTATAGGTATTTGGGCTTCAATATTGATCAACATTTCCAGCCTTTAGTTGCCCCTGTCCCAACTTTTTTGAGATGTGTTGCTGCCATCAAATTCAAAATGAGCTAATATTTTTCATGAAATGGCAAAATGTCTCACTTTCACCATCAGATATGTTGTCTATGTTTTATTGTGAATAAACTGCAGGATTATGAGATTTGCAAACCATTTCATTCTGCTTTTAGTCACGTTTTACACAACGTCCCAACCTTATTGGAAATGGGGTTTGTATAAGCCCCGACTTTTGCTGACTGGATAGCACCCAAATTGACTTTATAATTATTTATTTCTCGTCATATTGACATTGCACTGAGTGTCTAAAACCTGCTTCTGCCTTGGGTTCATGAGGATACCGCCGACCTGTTCTGGCTGCTTTAATTTCACCTTGAATTTCATGATCTTCTGACAAATCTGATATTTCAGCGGAATCTGAAAACAAAGGATTTTTTCTCCCATCCTCACTACTGTTGTTGGAAGTGTTGCACATGATTTATTCTGAATTTGGAAGTGAAAAATGCTAAAATTTGTCTGTAGCTCAGTAGGAATGTGTGGAGCACTGCATGCTAAACCCCTTTCCCCTGACTTGGCTCAGAGGATTGTCCTTCTGGGATTGACTATACATGGATTACGTCATTTTTTCTGCAATTTACACTTGACTTTCCTGAGCAAGGTTTAAACCCGGAGCAAGGTTTAAACTTGCATTTGACTTTCCTGAGCATGGTGTAAACTTGCATTTTACGCTTCTTATGAATAGAAGTATGAAAAACTAGAGTTGTATTCAAATTCACATGGTATAAGTACTGTAGAAGGGTTTAAAAGCAATTTTTTGAAATTTTGGGTGTCATAGGACCTTTATGTGAGTGGAGTGGACGTTTGTTCTGCCCATTAGATTTTGAGGCTGCGATTAAAGGTGTCGCTTTGTAGTGCATCTTTAAAATGCAGTAGTTGCCTATGCCGTGTTAAACTAGCGGCACTCCTAGAGTGCAAACCTCTGCCAAGGCAGCACAGTCCAAATCTTGGTGAGTGGGAGCAAAGTTCAGTTATCGCGTGTCATAGGATTTGAAGATGGCTGCCCTGGCGGCCATAATGTTTGACTGATCATGGTGAAAATCAATGAGGCCCTTCCCTGTTGTAACAGCAACCTACCCACAAAATTTCAGAAATATCTGTTCATTACTTTTTCAGTTATCTTGTTCACAAACAGACTAACAAATGGCACTGATCACATGGCGGAGGTAATAATGTGTGCTTTATGGTCATTTTATTCAACATAAACTATTGATTGTGTCCATGACCAACCATTAAGATGTTGATTGAATGGAGTTCATACACCAGGGGGCAGTATACACGTAAAGTAGTCTGTATTTCTTTACTTATTGTTACATGACATGGTATTTTTGCCTATTCTACTTGAATTTTTTTTTTTAATATAAAAGTGGCACATGTTATATTTAATATATTTTTGTGTCGCACAAACCTGATTTCTCCCAAAAAAAGGTGGTGTTTCTGTGTTCTTACTTTGCAGTCTGGGATAGTGCTATGGTTTACAATAATTTCTGCACAGAATAGGCACCCATTTGGTAAATATACTGACACACAGTGAAAACGCAACACCCATATTTAAAAACCAAAAAAAAAGCAACCAATGTTTTTCAATTCAATTTTAATCGGAATTGAAAAAGCATTTCATTGTCCAAAACACTGTAAAGTTTCATCACATTATCTCAACAAGTATTTCCGATATGCCATTGTGAATGCACAGACCCACCACAAACTGTCAGTAGCGAGTGTGTCCTCCCTGTGTTTGCATACATGCACGTAAAAGGCGAGGCATCGATTCACACAAACGTCGCACAGTTACTTGGGGAAAGTTCCTCCACTCCTCCTGCAGTTCAGCTGTCAACTCGGTGATGGCGTGTGGTTGACGTTGACGCTGCCGCACATAACAACCCAGTTCATCCCACATGTGTTCAATGGAGTTAAGATTGGATGAAATGGATGGCCAAGGCAGAGCATCGACCCCTTCTTGTTAAAGAAAGCCTCTGGTGAGGTGTGCAGTATGGGGACGGGCGCTGTCGTGTTGGAACGTGAACGGTAATCGTTGTTATCCATGGTCGTTCAACAGTGGCTGGAGAACTCATCCACATTTCGCTGTGCTGTTAGACCTGCACGCATCACAAGTTCACTCCAAAATCTCACATTAATGGCAGCCCAGACCATGACTCTATCCCCACCAAACAGATTTCTCTCCAGAACACACCTGTCTTGATTACGTTCATATTGGCTCCTGTACCCCCGCTTGTCAGCCGTCAGCAAATGACACTCAAAACCTTGATTTGTCTGAAAGAACCCAATGGAGGAAGAATCAAGCTGGCTGAAGATGATGACGTCGATCAAACTGTAGTCTGTTGTCTCTGTGACGTTGTGTCATGATATTGGCTCTCCGCCACCTTAACCCCACAGCCCGCCAAATCACAGTCATGGCACGTATGGGGCATCTGTGGCATCCTATCGTGTTCTGAGCCTTGACTGCTGTTATTTTGAACCGGTTCCTCAAATGGATATGCCGGATGTGTTGGTCCTGACATGCCATTGTGACCGGAAGTTGTGTTGGTTGGGGGAGGTGGTGAATGCCTCCCGTCTGTTGGTAGCGATGCTCCAGTCAGTTGATGGTGGAAGGACTGACCCTGATCCGGCAGGCAACCTTTCTTTGAGATGTTCCCCCAAACAGCATCCCCAAAGCTCACTTCCTCTGCTGTTCTGTAAGCCATGGCTGTGATAGTTCTGCCCCTGCAGTCCCTCCCCCCTCCTGCTGTCTTTGCCTCCACTTCAACGAGCCACACCTGTTGCTTGTTGAAGTGGAGGTGAAGTTTATGGCATTTAAGAGCTGCACTGCCAGCTTGGCAGTGCAG
Source organism: Gymnothorax reevesii (assembly GCA_029721435.1). Classification (NCBI taxonomy): domain Eukaryota; kingdom Metazoa; phylum Chordata; class Actinopteri; order Anguilliformes; family Muraenidae; genus Gymnothorax; species Gymnothorax reevesii. The sequence continues at coordinate 75,337,172 of CM056583.1, forward strand.
CTGCATTCTTATGCCTGAGCCCTGTTTTGTTGTGCTGCTGCTCCCCTGTGTTTTATAGTGTTTGTTACTAGTTTTAGTAGACATCTCTATTTTTTACTCAGCCTGTGCGTGTGGGTCCCTTAACCACTTTTTGGGTACATGGTCCCAGTGCCCGCCGGCTTGTCCTCAGCTGGCAGGGGCAAAACCATGACAATGGCATTCTGACACTGATGCCGATGGGGATGATTCACTGTGCCTTTTATGCGTCCAATGTCTTGCTTTGCGCTTGCATGTCATTCAAGTGATGCATTCAACCTGCTGCTGAAGACATGACAAAATTGTGTTTTGGAGGAGTGATCCCCTGACAGACGCACAATCTGGGTCTGAACCCAGACTTGCATAAATTCCAGCTTTAAACCTTCATACCACAGTATTTCTTCTGTGGAAATATTGATGTCTCAAAAAATCAGCTACGATTTCGAAAATTAGGTGTTGCATTTTCACTGTGTTTCAGTGTATCTAACAGTCTTCTTCTTCTTCTTCTTAAAAATATCGCTCATAAATTTGCAGCTGTCTCCGCAATATCACTGTAAACAATAATGAAACACTCTGAAACCCTGAACCTGTCTATTGTTGGCATACGTTGCGTCCAAAAAAAAAAAGTAATAAATAAATAAATAAATACTTTGAAAAGCTTTTGTATGTGGTGGGCTGAAATGAATCTACCTTAGGTCTGTTAATAGTAGTGAACATGTAAACATTCACTTATTGCACACACACAATATTTCCAATTTGTCTGGAGGGAGGCACCTGTTTGTGACCTCATTTACACCAATTGCACATACGCGTTGCGCATGAGTATTATGTACTTTTAATGTACTCTTAAAGTAAAGCCAAATGAGCATTACTGAGCATGAAATGATAAACATTCTCACTTTTTTAGATTCACATGGTAAAATTCTACTTATTTAATATCCCTCCTACATATTCTTCCAGATTTTCCAGAAACACTAAAATTTTTCATTTATTATTTGTTCTTTCTTGACAGTGTTATTTTTTTAGCAAACGGTAAATAATCTTGTAATTGATTTCTTTCAACATCTTATGCGCATTCTTCTCCAATCTTCATTCCATCTTTTTTCACGGTAATGTGGCCTACTGACAGGAATACTGAGTACTCTGTTTTGGTATAATGGCGAGTGCGTTTGCTCTAAAAACCTCTAACATTTATTTACTTCTCATTTGGTCAACTGCTCTGCTCGTGAATTGAAGTCATGTGAAGATTCAGTCAGCTGATTATATGAACAGTTTAAAATTGCTCAGCTGTCCCAAAATGTTTCAGTGATTTTGCCAGTGGATGTGATGGTGTGAATTAGCTTAGCTTATATGAACTTGGAGTACTCTCATTATCTATTCTACACTCTAGGCAGCTATTATGTGAATTATACTGCACTCATTAACACTGCAATGTATTTTCAAAATATTTTTATAATATAGATAATGGCCGATCTAAGCCTTCTTTGTTACTTCAAATGAAGAGTTTGGTTCCAAAACGCAATAAGTGCCAAAATTACAAAAACTGAGATAATGCCATAGACTGGTGGTCCTGTGGCTCTTACACATGGTGCCGTCATCTGTTTTCAGGAATTCATACGATAAGGAGTATTTCTTCCCAGCCAAAGTTTGTTATTTTCTATAAAATGCAATGGGTTCCAACATAGAAAAAGCTCATTTACTCAAAATGTGTAAAATGGATATATTGCGTTTTGGAACCAAACTCTTCAAATACTTTCGTACTTCAAGATTTTAACATTTGACTTGCATTGTGTCAAGGTTTTACCTAATGCATGTGAGCTAAAATAATTCACTAGATGGCGACATTGTCGTGCTGTATATTGCACAGGTTTCCCATCCTCTCACCGTTTCCATAAAGGTTGATGTATTTTGCCGATGAATTTGATTTGGAATTGTTTTTGAAGCTTAAATCTAATTAAGCTCCTTCTATTCCCAATCGCGCACGGACACACAGACTTGAGTCTACTGGTTAAAAAAACTGTTGGAAGAAATATTCTCAAACAGTGGTGAGAAAATAAAAATGCCCCAGTGGGAAGAAATCTCAGAGGGAACCTGACTATAGTCAAGGAGTCGATACGCCACAGGTTTGATGACTGAATTTCTCAAGTATTAGTTATACGCAATTCATTTATAGGTTATCAATTACACAAATGAATACGATTGTACAAATGGGGATGATTCAAGTAATGAATGTAATGATGAAAAATATCGGGGAGGAAGTGGAGATTGTAATGGTGGAACTGCAGCTCCCCTGGGTGTGACCAGGCATGGGCATGAGGAACAGGGCTGATGTAGGGCTTGGACTCGCTGCCTCACAGGGCAGAGGAAGGATAGACACTTTTGTAGAAGAAACCGGGAGAAAAAGTCAGTCACTATGGAAACCAAAGCATGATAAGGCACAATCCCTGTATCCTTATCCCAGATATGGTATAACTCAAGACAAGAAAATTGTGCAATTAATCTTTTTTTCCCCCTTTGGAGTGAACATAAACATGAAAAAACAATTAATTTTAGATAATGCAATTATCCACGCTTTTGGGTTGTGCAATGACCACTAATTCCCAGGGGGAGTTTTTTTTCTTCTTCTTCTTCTTCTTGTTCAGCTTGCTTGAGGGCAGTTGTGCAGGATACCTGAGCCAGCCAAGGACGACAGAAAATTCCTGAACTGACACTGAATAAAGGGTATTGATTAGTTTGAATATTATTATGAGTTCAGCAAAGCCTTAGACTGCACTTTCCAATGAGAGAATTTTTTCATTCAAAATAATGAACATTTGTCAGATAGGCTGTGTACCCTGGTTTAATTTCCAAAGTTCCAGCAAATAAATAGACATTTTAGCTATGAGTGTGTTCTCTAAAAGACAGTTAGTAACCTCATTCAATTGATGTTTAAGACAGTGCTTATTAATCAACTGATGTAACGTATCTTAATCACTTTTGAAAACACTGCCTTGATTTGATTTTCAATTATTTTTTTCGCATACAAATTTATCGGGCCCCAATAAAGATCTATTCGTCTAATTTTAATAGGACGATTGTGATCGATAGCTTTGCCTTCATTAAGCCATTGTAAAATATTGAAATAGCCCTCAATAAATTCTGCGTGATACAGAAGGCCTTATTACTGACAGGATGCCCATGTTTTATTACCCGTTTCCTTTACCCTGTCTGATCTACTGTTTTCCTGGCGCAACTAGCTGCTTTACATACTCCGCCCATTTCTCTTCCTCAACACAGGAATGTTCCTCCCTCGCAATATTAAAAACACACCCATTGACTGAAGCGAAGAGACCCGCAAGGGCTGGCCGAGGAGCAGCACGACCACAGATAAGGCTCGGATAGTCGGTTGAATATCCCGTATTGTCGTAGATATTTGCATGGTTGACACGATATTGTTTGGAAATTATCTCCTCGACCGTATCTGTGCTTTTCAATTGCAACATACGAAAATAGACGAAGGACTGAGAAAAATCAGCCTTCTGAAGTCTGCAATTTCTAAACTACGTTGCCCAGTAAGCTGGATTCATTTAACTCAATTTTCGGAGCGCATCGTGGCTTTTCCTCGGTGTGGCATGTTCGAGGGCTAAAAGAGACCGACCTGAACTCCTACTTAACACAAAGAGGTGGGTTTATTTGCAAATGAATTACTTGCTTTCATAAGCTACTTCGTTAAGAATTGCTGTTGAATAGCTCTTGGTCGAACATATGTGAATGAACCATTGGTCTGAAATCCATGGAATTGCGGCATGTCGTTTATGCGTAGTTATTATTTACAACGTGTTGTTTAATTCGAAACATGAAAATAAAGATCGTAAATTAACTCTTTTTCGTGGGCTAATCATACATTCTTTAGAGCCTGCGACGCATTTATCACTCAATTTTTTTTATTTTCCTTTTCCGTGGGTTGTGTTCTCTCGACTTGTGACTGAATATGAATGTTGCTGATGATGGCTATTATCATAATAATAATAATAATAATAATAATAATAATTATTATTATTATTATTATTATTATTCTGCTACATAGTGAATTGATAAACTGGAACATTAGACGCAGTACATTAAGATGTGTATGGAGGTGGAGATAGTTGCTTGAAACTTGTGAAATATCCACTTAGGGTTGCGGGTGTCAAAAATATGACTGAAAAATGTGACTGCAGCCTTAAGTTTATAAAACTCAAAATTGCAGCGCCCCCATTTCCTGCCTTGTGTTCTCTTCTGACCACCTGGCAGTGATTAGACTTGAGTTTCCAGACAGACTCCGGAAATGAATGCATTAGTTGTTTGCAAAATGACATCACACATAGCCTATTTATTTGACTTTTACTCCACTTTGATTTGGCACTGTGATAAAACGGCTACATTCTGCTGAAATCAGCGATGTGCAAGGTTACTGTGACTGCAGGAACTAAAGCTAAAGGTGACACATCTCAATTGTTGGCAAACTTGTTTCAATGGATTTCACCCAGTAAAGTTAAAGACATTCTGTTTTTTTCTGTTTGTAGGATCCAATGAAAATGTCCATCTGCGTCCATGAGAATCGCAAATCCCGCACCAGTACGGGCTCTATGAACATCTACCTGTTTCACAAGTCATCGTACGCGGACAGCGTGCTGATGCACCTGAACACACTGCGGCAGCAGAGACTCTTTACTGATGTGCTTTTGCACGCTGGCAACCGCTCCTTCCCATGTCACAGGGCTGTACTGGCCGCCTGTAGCCGCTACTTTGAGGCCATGTTCAGTGGTGGCCTCCGGGAGAGCCAGGCCAGCGAGGTTAATTTTCACGACTCGATCCACCCTGAGGTGCTGGAGCTGCTGCTGGACTATGCATACTCCTCCCGGGTCATCATCAACGAGGAGAACGCCGAGTCCCTGTTGGAGGCTGGAGACATGTTGGAGTTCCAGGACATCCGAGACGCCTGCGCCGAGTTCCTGGAGAAGAACCTGCATCCCACCAACTGCCTGGGAATGTTGCTGCTGTCAGACGCCCATCAGTGTGCCAAGTTATCAGAGCTTTCCTGGGGTATGTGTCTGAATAACTTCCCTACCATCTGCAAGACGGAGGACTTTCTACAGCTGCCCAAAGACATCCTGGTCAAGCTTCTTTCCCATGAGGAGCTGGAAACAGAAGACGAGAGGCTGGTCTACGAGTCTGCCCTCAACTGGGTGAACTATGACCTGGAAAGGAGGTACTGCAACCTCCCAGAGCTCCTCCGCACAGTGCGCCTGGCTCTCCTGCCCGCTATCTTCCTCATGGAGAATGTCTCCACGGAGGAGCTCATCAACAATCAGGCGAAAAGCAAGGAGCTGGTGGATGAGGCCATCCGCTGCAAGCTGAAGATCCTACAAAACGATGGTGTGGTGAACAGCTTGTGCGCCCGGCCCAGGAAGACGAGCCATGCTCTCTTCCTGCTGGGTGGCCAGACCTTCATGTGTGACAAGCTGTATCTGGTGGACCAGAAGGCCAAAGAGATCATCCCCAAAGCTGACATACCCAGCCCTCGTAAAGAGTTCAGCGCCTGTGCCATCGGCTGTAAGGTATACGTCACGGGGGGCCGAGGCTCGGAAAATGGAGTGTCCAAAGATGTGTGGGTCTATGACACTCTGCACGAGGAGTGGTCCAAGGCTGCGCCTATGCTAATTGCTAGATTTGGACATGGCTCTGCTGAGCTCAAGCACTGCCTCTATGTGGTTGGCGGACACACGGCTGCCACAGGCTGCCTGCCAGCCTCCCCGTCTGTGTCACTCAAGCAGGTGGAGCAGTATGACCCGGCCACTAACAAGTGGACCATGGTTGCCACGCTCAGGGAAGGGGTGAGCAATGCGGCTGTGGTCAGTGTCAAACTCAAGCTCTTTGCTTTCGGGGGCACCAGCGTGAGCCATGACAAGCTGCCTAAAGTGCAGTGCTATGACCCAGTAGAGAACTGCTGGACTGTTCCTGCCACTTGCCCCCAGCCCTGGCGCTACACGGCGGCTGCCGTACTTGGCAACCAGATCTTCGTCATGGGAGGAGACACTGAATTCTCGGCATGCTCTGCCTACAAGTTTAATAGCGAGACCTACCAATGGACTAAAGTCGGGGATGTCACAGCCAAGCGAATGAGTTGTCAGGCAGTAGCTTCTGGCAACAAACTCTATGTTGTTGGTGGCTACTTTGGTACCCAACGGTGCAAAACTCTGGACTGCTATGACCCTACACTGGACACCTGGAATAGTATTACCACTGTGCCGTACTCGCTTATCCCCACTGCCTTCGTTAGCACATGGAAGCACCTTCCAGCATAAGCTCTTTTAAGGTATGGAACCAGGACCAGTTGATCTGTGAATAGAAATGCCATTGTAATCATATAGGAATCTATGCATTGCGAAGGGTTGATTGTTATATGGTCCAGAATACATATACAAACTTCACGCAGCCACTGCTGAAATATAGATATAACATCTGCCCATTTGTGTTTTTACAAGGACAAAGGCCCTTATTCAATTAGACTGATATTGAATTTTGATGTAGTAATGTGGTTCTGATTTAATTTGGTGTGGCAGATTGTTTCCATGAATATGAATGCTAGTTGTTTTATCCATCTGGTCAGTGGCCCAGCAATCATCAAACTGAACTGCTTGCTGCTTAGCATAACTCTAAGCAGTGTTCATTTGCCAGAGAAGAAGAGAATTGCCACTAATGAAAGGTCAGTGCGAAATTCTAAGGGAGGTGAGCTTGCCTCCTCAAGTGTCTGTAACCCTACCATACAAAGAATCTCACTATTAACTGAAGGGATATTTTAATTCTGCGCAATCAAAAACTGGCAGGAGAAACCAACCATTCAATAATTTTTTTTTTTTAACACAGCAATGAAAAGCTAAATTAATGCATTTCAAATTCTGAAAGAGTGTGTTTTTTCAAGTAGATAGGCCACTGTTTTAGTGAGACAAAGATGCATTCATGAGCGTGTGCTTCCATATTCTGCTCAGTAGTAGGCACTGGACAGATGGCTCATTGAATTATGAGAATTCAGCATGTGGCAGTGAGTAGCTGAAATGGCTTTTAAGTGGAATATATGAGAAAGCAATAGATTGGCATGCCTTAATTGTCCCCAGTGGTGTAGCACCTGTTAGCCATGCTGTGTGCAGGCGTAAAAAGCCTGCTAAGGGCAATGCAATTACAGATGTCTGAATTTGATTAGATTTGTTTTGGCTGTAAACTTGGGTATTAGACAGACATGGTCTGAAGTCCAAAACTTGGCGTTTCGTCAGATAGTAATGTAAGCGACTTGGGGGTGTGCTTTTAGTTTAATTGGGAGAGGTTCTGCTCATCCCACTTTGTTTTTATGTCTGGAGTGAAAATATTCTTGTCTCTCCCTGAAATTTCCCCTGCAAATGCATCACAGCCTGTTTGACCATTATGAACTGAAGCTGTTGAAGGTTTGCATTTGCAACCGCCATATCTGATTGGCAGTGATTTTGTAGAATACTATGAAGAAATTACACTTTTCAGTTGGATTTTTAAAATTCACTCTGTGCGATGAGAAAGGAGATAAAGCCGAATCCTGAACATCTTTCTAAGATAGGAGTTTGACTTCCTATACAAGGATGACCTTTTACTGCAGAAGCAGAGATGGAATAGATCAGCACAGGCTCTTCAGTACGTGTCCACCATTAGTAACTGGTTTCGGTATGGACCCCTGTGGCTCTCTTTTCAAATTCTGGGGTATTGTAAGCCCCTGACTAGAATTCCATTGCCACCTTTGTTATCCTGTGGAATGCTGCCAACCAAGGCTGGGCAGTAAATTTCAAAGTGGTGGTCCCTTTGTGACGCTCCAATAATGCATTTAAAACGGCCGTGAGTGGCTTTAACAGAGGCCCCGGGAAAGGCGTTATTGTCCCCCAGCGGTCAGTTTGGAGGGAGGAGGGAAGGCACGGGAAACTGACCCCGGAGCACTCTGTTTTCACACAGGCCCTGGTCACTCTGTGGCCCCCGGGAGCAATGTTTACTCGCTGCCCCGCCCCTCGGCCACATCGCCTCGCTGACACACAGAAAACACGCCAGAGACCTGCACCAGGGACGGCAGGGCCGAGAGCATGTTTGTTTTTGTCATCGTTTTATTTGTGGTTTCACCTTGGATCGCTGACGAGGGGGCTGTAGAAAATCGAAATTGTGACCCACCATGCTAATCACAGATCAAATCTCGGGGGGGAGGGGCCTTCCTACAATCGTCAAAGGAAAGGTCGCTTATCATTACCAGCCTTTATGATCAGTGATTAATGGCAGATGGCCAGGTGTAGAGCGAGTTTTATTAATCTTTATTAGGTTTCCAGAGCCAAATAATCCAATACCTCAAGTTGACTGCCACTCAGAGTGCTTGATTTTAAGGCAGGAGTGCTTTTGAGAGAGAAAGTGGGAGGTTTTTTTTCCTACGGCGGACAGCAATGGCAATCATTCGCTAATTGCTTTTCTTTCTCCGTGACTTGGGAACACTACAGGGCCTCTTCCTGAGATGGCAAATCATTTTTATAGCCCCAAATGAAAGAATGCTTCAGGCAGTCTGTGTGGGCGGCACACGGAGGATACTGATGTATTAGCCTCCATTGTGTGTGTGTGTGTGTGTACTGCAGTGAAGGCCCTGTTCCACTGCAGGCCTCATGGGATGAGGGTAAATCTTGAAAATGCATATTACAATTGCATTACATATTGACTTTTTGAGGCCATAAAATTTTCAGCAGTATTGCGGCAGAGGAAATAATTGGGCACAATATCAGATTTGCGGTGGCTGTTGAAATGTTTTGATTAATTCAGAGTGCAGTAATCTGATTATAAATAGCCAGTAGATCTCAATGAGATAGAACAACATCGCTACAGTATGTTCACAAAGGCTTTATTGTTTGATAACTGAAATGAACATCTCCATTTTTGCATTTGCCAATGTGTTCTTTAGTCTTAAAGGCTAGGAAGAGTGAGAGCTGAACTCTTCAAGTGACATGTTGTTTTGGCCGCACTCTGATTTCTGGAAGTAGTTTAGCCCACAGGAAATACCTCAGTAGAGTATCTGTACAGTACCTTAATGGACAGTGGGCTCCAATTTCAAAGCCAATGGGAACACAATTCAAACCAGGAAACAGATGTTATTGCATATATCTGTATTGCACTGCTCTCTAAGGTCTGCTTCTGATATACATATTTTTTTGTTTTCTCTCTCCATAGGTTGTCCTTTTGCTCCATATTACTGGATTTCAACTGTGAATGCTCATACATTTAAAGTCCTTGTGCAGTCACAAAAAGACAAATACAAAAAAATACAGTCAAAAAATAGTATTTATATCGTCTGTAATATTTATGCAGCAGATGCAAAGACACAGGTAGCTGTAATTTTAGGATTACTTGTTATGCATAAGTGATATGCTAGTGAGTTTTAAAGTCCGGCTTTAAACAACTGAATCCTCAATCAGAGGGCTGTCACTGCATGACTGCTATTCTCTTATTACTCTTCCCACGCACATGAAACCTATTTGTGCCAGAAACACATGCTGAACATGCCTGCATTCTGCCCACAAGGCAGATATTAATGACGAATGCCGCTGGTATTATATGAAGCATTTGAAGCCTTTGTTGTCTGAGTAACTGCTCGGTATCTGTACAGACAAATTTGCCGTAGCTCACACTGCACCCTCCTCACACAATGCTGCAAGTGCCTGCACAGGGACTTTATCATTTAGCATGAAGGGCGGACGATTGAAGTCAGAGGTGGACGGGCGCGAAGCCAAAGGTCGCTGCTGGACGACGGCATTCCTCCACGGACTGTGGAAGGGACACAGTCGAGAAGCGCCATTTCCCTTCCTTTAATGCTTAGCTTTTCTCCTCACCCAAACACCACGCTGAATTCTGGCAAGCCAAACCACATCTGAGCTAACACTGTTAATCAAGGACCACGGTCATCCTTTGATAGACTTAGAAAGAACTCAAGACATGGAAAGTTTGCCATGGTTTCCTCCTGATAGACTAAGGGTGGTCTTGCTGGGTTTGTGTGGAACCTACCAGTGTGGTGTGAAATGGAGGATGTCTGAGGTGCCTGCTGCACCTGTATTGGGGAGGAATAGATGTTGTTTTGACTGGTTTGTTTGAGTGAAGATGCAGCCGAGAAAAGCCCATCAGTGGACCGGGGGGAAGCACATATGGTCACAGCAGGGAGACTGCGGAGGTGGGAAATGCTGGAGGCCATTGAAAAGGACCTTTTTTTCCAAAGCAACACTTAAAAAAAGATCTTGTTTTTTCATTAAAACGGGAATGGAATGCTTCTTTTGAGACCTGGCTTTAATGTATGCTCTAGTTTTTATTTATGAGAAGAATCTGTGTCTTTTCTCTTTTCTTTCATGTCATGAACTGTTATTTATTGTTTCATCGCATGTATTTTTTAAAATTGACTCCACAATTTTTTGTACCATGCATGGCCCTCTGTGGTCTCTTCTGACGTTTTGCACATTTTGAGTTTCTCTGAAGTAGAAGCTGATTTTTTTTTTTTTTTTTTTTATTTTGGGGGTTGGGCAGGCGCTGCTGGTCACGGCCTTTCTCCCTCTCTTGCATGGCATGTGATGATTGCAGAGGCAGTTAAGTTACAAGTCGTGAGGGCGTCTCGGAGGACATTCAGCTGGAATTTCTCTGTGTTCAGATAACCCACAGTGTAGCTGGCCAGCTCAGCGGGTTGTCGAGTGGGAGTTAATGAGAAATTGACTGGATTTAAATGAATTCTAGGTTGGGGTCAGGCCTCCTGGGGTAAGTTCTTACCCCTGTATAATGTCACAATATTATCATAATATTGCCGCCTGGGCCAAAAAAAAAAGAAAATCAAACTCTTTGTTGTCCACCTGAGGTAGATATTGACTAACAGATTTTTGAATTGGGTATCACTGAAGAAAAGTGGCTCGTCACATTCTTGTGTCTGGGCTCAGAAAATCCAGAAAGAGGCTGTATCCATTTGTGACACTAGGGATGTAAAGAAGCAGATGGCTCTGCGAACAGCTGTGATGTGTTATGGCTGTGTATGTCAGTGTCAGACAGTTTATAATGAGTCATATGACCTATGGCTGTTTGCGTGATACTAAACACGGTTCTTCTCCTTGTTTAATCCAGCAACAGTTTATTCAATTTGCCATCAATCATCAGCTAAGTATGTCACTTATTTACAAAACCGTGCATCACTGCACAAAAATTTCAGTGAAAAAATGAGGTTTTCCAAATATTCTGCTTGCAGTGGGTGTCTGGTTTTTTTTTTTTTTTTTTTTTAAACGAGGCATGGCTTTTCAGCCTTAACGCTGATGGTTCTATTTCTTCACAAAATGTAAATTTGCAAAAACACTGTTGAATGCGACACAAATGTTCACGTCCGATGTAATTATTCAAGGAACTGATTTAATTTAGCAAACAGTCTTCACAGTTGCAATCTCAATTAGCTTTTTTGTAATGCATTACAAATGTAGCGTTCAAATTTGTCCAGTTCATGGAGATGACAATATCATCACCCTGTTCTCATGTAAGTGGAATTTTTGAAGTGGGATTATTTGCTGTGACTTGGTTTTGCATGTAGATTTGTTGCCACCTCTCTTAAATGAAAGTGGTGCTTACCTCATAAAGAACCCCTGTCTTGTGGTTTTGATTGGCAAAACTCTGACAAATATTTTCACTTTTCCAAATCTGCAGCCTCCTAGTTTAGGCCCCAATAGCCATTCACAATACACTGCACTTCAAATCTACATCATCACTTAAGAGGATTCCTCCTATTTTGGCTGATGGTTGCCATAGTAATAGACAACAAAGAGACCCTTATTTGCATAATTGTTGGGAGTCAGACACCTGCTTGTATGCGACCAATCGAAGATGCTTCTTTGGTGGTATGTGTTCACCGCAATATGTGAAAATCGCAAAAAAGATTTTAACAGCTCAATGTCAGTTTTACTTTTGCTCTGATTTGTTTGGACTACTGCAGTTTGACATTACTTTGTACAAGTGATTTTTTTTCACAATGTGAAATTCATGGCTAATAAAGATCAAAGAGTTTTTCTCTTTACTGTAAACGATGTCGGGCCCTCTTCTGTTGAATGGTACGGTTTTACAACTGGTCTGGTGTGATTGCAGAATTGTCGCGTTTCTAAGCTGTGTCATTTAGTGTACACTTTCTTGAAACTCTGAGCTCCTAAAATATTTGACATCCATCACATGGTTTAATAGAATAAGAAGCCATTACTGCATTTTTCACATTTTTAGGCAGCTTAAGATTGCGCAGAGGACTTATATTGTTCTCTGTTATATATGAGGCATTATTACAACATTACTGTGTCATTTTTCTCCATTATTTCATTTAAAGCCTGGCTTCTTGCCATCCGTGCTCCTGTGCTCAACCAATTTTATTTTATAGTTCAGTCACCTTGACCGCCAGGATGACCTTTCCTTATTTCTCATTCTCCAAGAAATGAGAGAATAACAAGAAAATGCAGTTTTATTTTTCTGCATAAGTACATAACCAGCAACAGTTAAAAAGCCTTTGTTGTGCTTCATGCAAGAGGAAGTTCCAATCCATGCCCTTTAATTTCCCAGTAGTGTTTGTTCACTGTATTTTTAAGGAACACTCTGCAGTTAATGATCCCCTAAACAGTGTAAAATGGTACCCCTGCACATACCAGTAATATTTATACATAAATGCATTTCCCCAGCATTACCCAGTGTCTTCAAACCCTACACTTCTGTTGATCCATCCCCTGCACCCGCCATACTGCTGGGACTCCAAAGCATTGTTTACGTTCCTGTCCAAAATGAGGCCCGGCGGCAGCTTGAGAAACACCAGTTTTACTAGCTTTGGAATTCAACTGCGGGTCAGCACAATTATCTCCTCCCATCTGGAGAGTGAAAGGAGCAAATATATGCTTTACGTTTTCAGATAACCATCAGGGTAGAGCATTTGGAAACACACGTGCTGCGACTGTTTACCTGGCTCATCAAGTAAATACAACTTTAAATGCACCAAAGCCTATCATGAGGTCAGATTGGGTCATAAAAGCTTGGATTTTCAGTCTGTCTCCAAGAGCACTAATACGAACAGTATAGGCCATTTTACTTTTCAAGTTTCTGCCTAAGTGGAATTCTCCAAGACTCAGTAGAACTGAAACGCCTTCCTATCGTGGGAAATAATTCTTAAATTCATCGTGAGGTAACCTAGATTCCAACGGCTGGTTTATCAAAGCACTTGCTGGTTAATCTCATCATACCAGTCATGGGTGGAGGAGGTATAACAATGAAGGTTACAGGAACCAGTTTTGACTGGGAATTTCAACAGCACAAAAGGAGTAAATGGTATATGTGTGTGGTGTGTGTGATCTGTGAACGTGATTATGCCTTCTGTCCCCTCAGCTGGACCATTCTGCCGTGACTCTTGCAGTTTATGCTGCTGTCTTTAAACATCATTGCGCATTGCTTGAGTGTTTACATTCATAGGCACTGCACAAAGGGACATCGCTTTTTATGAACCAGTTCAATCACGATGGAAAAAAAAGAAGACAAACAACTGCCTGAATTACACCGAAGTCAACGTTTATTGGACTGTCAGGCCATATGATGAAATTGTGTTTTTGACAAGATATTACTTCACTGGAATTCTTTAAAACTGGTTTGATGTGCAAAAACAGACCTGATAAGGGGATCCTCCTGCAAAATTGACAATGAATTTTCCATCATTTATTGAAAAGCCATTGGTCTCATCCAGTAAACCTCTTACCATTGTGGTACAATGGCCTCGGCTGGCCTTTAGAATAGATTCAGTTAATGAGAACTATTGATAATGATCTTTATATTAAATCTGGGTCCGGCCTAACCTTAGAGCACAAATGAAAATGTCTTATCCTTTAGAGTTAGTGCTTTAATTTCATATGTTCTCATTATCATCCCCCACCACAAAATGGCTGGGGATATTGGAATCAGTGCTGTCCTCCCGTGTGTCTGTTCGTCTGTCCGTCCATTTGTTCATCAAGCTTCTTTTCTGGGCCAGAGCTCCTTCACCGTTTGATATTTCTCAACAAAATTTCAAATATGGACACATCTTTTTGTGTGGAAGCGGCTTTTCATACGTCTGTCTGTCCTCCCGTCCATCTTTCTGTCCATCTGTCCATCCCTCCACCACATTTCGTTTCCAGGCCAGATATCAGCCACCCCATTATTTTCCAGGCCAGAACTCCCAGACCTTTCAGTATTCTCAGCTGAATTTTATATGTGGATACATCATATTGTTAAGGTGTGCCATTTCATACTTTTATCTGTCCCTCTGTCTGTCTGTTCATCCATCCCCCGTATTATGTGTCCAGGCCAGATATCAACCATCACGTGGCGGAGATCCCAGTAATTCATGGCTGTTCATACTGGTCTAATTTCAGGAGACTGGGAATTTCCAATGTCCCACTTATTACTATTGCATAAACCTATTTGTTTCTCCCTCCTCTTGAGGGAAACACACATTTATAGCACATTACTCACTGCATACAAAAGGTATGATTCAGTACCTTGCTCATCGTTAATTATTGTCTCATGTGCTTTTTCACTGTCCAGTCCCCTCGCAGCAGGTCATTTTCACCCTCATTAACTCAACACAGCTTTTACGTCATCAGTTATGTAGCTGGAAAACGTCTTTATCACTGTCAACCCGACAGTAAATGTCTACATGCTATGACAGCCCGCAGGCTCGCTCAGGTCATTGTGAATTAATTTTCACAGGTGTGCTCTTACTATTGCCCTTAATGACAGCTTATGGAGTCCTTTCACAAAGTGGAAATTCCTCCATTCGTGGTATGTTAACACTCCCCTAAAATGTATTTCACATTTATGGTGCCGACACTGGCCTCTGATGTTGGAAGGTGTGCGAGTGTGTGTGTGAGTTTCTCAGACTTGCTACCAGCTCTTATCTTGCTGGCTGCAGGAGAACTATGCGGTGCCAGAAAGCCGCCGTGCAGTAATGGTGTTTCAGCAGCACAGCCCAGAGCAACACAAATCCATGAAACATACCAAAACTCAGCTTTGCGCAATGAGCCAAGTGAGACGCAATACCGCCGCTGTCGCTGTCTCTGGACTGGAGTTGTAGGTATAATACTTGGAATTTAGGGGGGAAAAAACCTGTAAATCCACGAGAGTTGTGCTTCATTCCCTTTTCTGTCACTGTGCTAATGATGGCTTACAGATCCTGCCATCTAAAGGAAAACTTGCCAGAATGTTCTACGTTATACATAAATTAATCATGTATGTCTGAGAATTGGATCATTTGCATTACAGATTTCTAGAGTATTGGAGAGGTCTGATCAAAGGATATTACACACTGCTGGGGGATTGTAACACACACACACACGCGCACACACACACACACACATACTCGCTGCTGCTGTCTCTCAGTATGAGATAATTACAGAGTAAGAGTGCTTACTTTACGCCTGACTCTTACTGGCCCACATGTACTGTAATAAAGACTCCTCATATTAAACCTGGCCAGCAGCACACTGCGCTTAGATCAAGTTACCAACACCCGAAATAAACGCCAGTGTTAGGATAGGGTTGTTACACTCTGTAATGGGATTTGAGGTTGCATACATAATCACGTAAACAGATAGGGGAATTATGCAGTGATGAAACAACCGTGCAGCATTTAGAAACCTTCCTGGCACGTTGGCTGGGGAGATGTTGGGAAGGGAGTTACTCACATCAATTTACAATGTTTTATTTCAGGCCCCTGGAGGAAATGGCTTTTAACTGCTCATTAGGAAAATAGCACCTATTGGATTCATTGTAAATGCAAAGTTTGTTTTGGCTTTCATAAATAACGACAAGTATTTATTCAAGTATTTTGCACATTTTCAAAGTGTAATCTGAGACCTGAAGATTTGTGGATTTTATGAACTCTTTGTAAACACATGGGCATCTGGCAACTTAAAGGAATAGGTGGCAACTTAAAGGATTAAAAAATGCGCCTAGCTGAAGCAGGCAATACCCCTCAGCCCCGAAGGTCAAAGGTCAAACTGGGACGTAACCTTGAAAAGGCACACCTACCCCCCATGGAGAGTCCACATATGCAATATGAACTTCCTAACCCAAGTGGTTACAAAATTGCAGCCTCCCGCCCGCCCGGACGCTCGCCCGCCGAAGGGACGACAATACCCCTCGTGCCCTTGTCGGGCTGAGGGGTAAAAACCCAAATCAATGCATGAGCGAATATAACAAGTAAACATAACAAAGATGCTGACATCTATCAGTCTGAGAGCCATTTCTTGGGTTTAGCGGAAGCACATTGAGAGCCATTATCTACCAGTGGAGAAAACTTGAAAAAGTGATGAACCTTTCCAGGATGTCAAAGAAACATCCAGATGACCAAAGACTTTTGGGAGACTATTCTGTGGACTGATGGGTCAAATGTGTAAGTTTTCTAACACATGGATCCTGTTACATCTGGTGTAAAGCTGACACAGCAGTCTATAAGAAGAACCTCGTATGAAAAGTCAAACAGGGTGATGGTAGTGTGATTGTCCAGAGTTGCTTTGCTGCTCCAGGGCCACCTGTCATAATTGATAGAATCATTAATACTGCTCTCCACCAGAAAATCCAGTTTGTGGCCCAAAGCTCAAGCCCAGTTGGGTTATGTAGCAGGACAATGATCCTCAGCACATGAGCAGGTCAACTTTTGAAAAGCTCCTAAGGAAAAAAAAAAAGGGTGTTTGAGTGGTCTACTCAAAGTCCTGACTTGAATCCAATTGAGGTGCAGTGGCATAACCTTAACCAAGCAGTTCATGTTCAAAAAATCTCTGCTCTGGCTGAACAAAGACAATTCTGCAAATATGAGTGGGCCAGAATTTCCGCCACACTGATATAAAAGATTCTCAAAAAATATTTGATTGCAGTTGTCATTGCCAAGCATGGCATAAGCACTTATTATAGGTTTAGGGGTAAATAATTTTTTCCCAGAGGGGATATAGGTTTTGAATGACTCTTTACTTTCAAAAAATGAAATGATCATTTAACAGCTGCATTTTGTCTTTATTCACGATGTAGCTGTCTTATATTTAAATTATTTAGATGATTTTACTATTAATTTGTGACCTGTCCTGTATATTTAACATACCGTACTAACTGTACTACCACAATGTGCTGACACTTAAAAAAAGTTTTATATTTTGGACACTCTGAGGTTGGTTTTTGAATGGAAATGGTTTATTGTAGGTCAGAGTGAAGGACAAATGTGAGATAATTCCAGCCAGAATGAACTGATTGCAGCAGAAAATATTTAAATCATCATTTGATTTTGCCCTGATTTAAAAGATACTCAAAAGCTTAATTCCTTAAGTCAAGTGTATATACATTTTATGTGTGCCACATAAACCTTAACATTTAACACTTTCTGCTAAAACATCTGGATATTCAATGGCAACATAGCTGAATTACATAGATCTTTCACAATTACACTTTTATGATGCAATGATTATGATGCAAATGCATCATACAGATTTTATGCAAAGGAATCCATTTGTACTTGAAGTAAATTTCATTCCAATACCTGCCTGCAACGCCCGTAAACACACATCAATGCAAACTCATTTTAGCACTCAAGTAGTTTCTGTTCAGAACAGGTTTCGAACAGTATCCCCATCCTCTGCAGAGAATGTTTCACAATTACAAGCTTGTAGGGCCAGCAGATGATAATAGGATATTGATTGGGAAGTTTTAAAGTTAATGTGCCCTTCAGTACTTTTTCTTTGGTGTTTAATTGGATACCCATTTCCCCGCAGAGTTTTCAATGGGTTGTTGAATTTGTGGAATTTTGGGATGAATGGGAGGGAAATGGAAATGGGGGGGTTGGTCACGGCTAGATGATTGCACAGTGCCTGGTCTCACTGTTTGTGTGTGGGAGGCATAGAAAGCCTTGCTAAAAATCCATCTCATACCTGCTGAGAGTCCCTCTCCCATCCGCATGCCTGCAAGGGAGCTGGAGACATTCCCAAGACCACCTGCTGGACCTCAGAAGATAGCAGACAAAAAATCCAGGGGGAGAATGGAGCCTTGCAATCAGCCTCTGATAACGATGAGTGCCTTAATCCAGACCAAACAATGGCTTCATTCACAGGCACTAAATTGTCCACTAGCGATTCGGTTACTCTGAATTCTGTCCAGTGGAAATGGGGCTCTTAAAGTCTCCAGTAAGGTGGGAATTTGATTGCAGGTTAGGTCAGTCACAGAAGTAGCTCCTTGGTTACTTGTCCCAGGTTTAATTCTAGAATGCAGGACTACAAAGAATGACACAATTTAAGGAATCAGCTTTTAAATGTTAATAGTTGCCTCCTTTCACAAATGGAGAAAGGTGGAACTACTCATAGCCTGCTTTTCAGAGCGGGCACATACTACTGACTGCATCTCACAGCAAGAAACCCATTACCAGCTTATTAAATTACTGCATTTTTTAAAAAAAGCAAACATCTCCCTTGTCTAATGATTGTGCTTTTAACCTTGGAAGAAAACTAAATGGGGATAGTATCATGTCTTTATGCTTTAGCCGCTTTTTTTTTTTTTTTTTTTAATTTGCCAAAGGCTTTACCTCTGCCAAAATGGATTTTGAGTGTTGGAATATGGCATTTTTTAAAACAAATTCAGTGCACTGAATGTCAACACAAGCTGTCATCTATCAAAAGGCCTTTGATGTACAGTAACTTCTAACTATTAAGATATAGCTTATTTAGGTATGTACACAGTAGAGTGGAAATGGTGCCATATACTTAATTTGCTGTCACACGTGGAATCTACACAAATGATGGCAAATGTTTCACTCAATCCTGGATCTGGTCAGTAAGATAACATTAATTCAGTGAAGATCAGACCTGGAAAAACAGAATCATCCACTTATGCGGATTGCCAGGATGTGAGTTCATATCTTATCTCTTGGATAAGATACAGGATATTCCCCTAGTATGTCACTATCTCCTGACATGCCCAATGGCTGAGAGGATTCTCCTCCCTTGAAAGGATATGTTGGGGACATTTGGATGGGACAAATTCCCACCTCTATCATAATAAGAAAAATTCTAGTCTAGATTATCATGCAGGTCCCGATACAAACCCTTTTCCAAAAAAGTTGGGATGGTGCGTAAAATGTAAATAAAAACAATGCAATGATTTGCAAATCTCGGTAACACTTTACTTGAATGGGTGTGCATAAGACTGACACGACACTGTCATAATCATGATGTGACACCTGACATGAACATGAATGAATGCTTATGACAGTTGTCATTAAGTGTCATTTGATAAATTATGTCACTTTAGAAGCAAAGCTGACATTATTTGAGAAGCCATATGTGAACACGATCCAGAAATCCTGCCGTCTTCTCTGGGCCAAAGCTCATTTAAAATGGACTGAAACAAAATAGAAAACTGTTCTGTGGTCAAGACGAATAAAAATGTGAAGTCCTTATTGGAAACCACAGATGCCGTGTCATGCGGACTAAATAGGGGAGGAACCATCCAGCTTGTTATCATTTCACAGTTCAAAAGTCTGCATCTCTAATGGTATGCGGTTGTATTAGTGCCTATGGTGTAGGCAGCTAACAGATCTGGAAAGGCTTAATCAATGCAGAAAAGTATATAGAGGTTTAACAGCAACATGTTGTCCTATCCAGACACTCTTCTTTTTCGAGGAAGGTCTTGCATATCTCAGCAAGACAATGCTAAACCATCCATCTGCATCCATCACAACTGTTGTTAAATGACGTGGGGATGCCACACAATGGTAAACACAGCCCTTTACCAGCTTTTTTGAGATGTGTTGCTGTCATCAAATTCAATATATATGTATTTGAATATACACTTGAGGAATTCACACCTTGAAAGCAGCGTTCAATATAATATACATAGCATGACCTCTGCGATGGAGGCAAGACAGAGACGGAGATGGCCAAGCTGGTGTTTATGTTACGTATAAACATGAAGTCACAGATTTCACTGCAGTTGATTCAGCTGGTTACTGCAACATGCTCTGCTGAAAACCATTTGCAGCAAACAACTTAGTCATCACACAGTAGAAATGAGTTTAAAAAGTAGAAATGGGTTTAAAACTTAAGAGAGAAATTTAATTAAAATGGTACAATATAACAAATAATATTTTCCTCGACAGTTTGTTTTTAGTTGGTATTTGTCTTGTCACAGCATGAGAAATTAGCATTAATGTCTCAGAATAAAAGTGTTGGGATAAATTTGCAGTCATGCTTTTGCTTTGGTTGTAGAGGGAAAAATTCTCAAATGATTTGTTTTTTTGCTCAATCAACATTCTTCACCATGCGCACACAAAGTCAATGTTGGACTGGATATCAGACAGGAGTCAATAGCTGTGGACCTCACTGTGTTACAGATTAGGCTCTCCTGCAGCATGGTCTTGGATGTTATGCCTTATAATGTTATATAAATGTTACACCATATTAAAAGCTTAACTTAATGCCTTACCCTTCCACAGCATATTAATGTATGAGGAATCTCAAAGTGAAAAAAAAACAGAACTTTGTACTATTTACAATTGATACATTTTAGGTTTAAATATAAAATTAATATGTTTAAAGAATTTTTGTAGTTTTGCTCAGTTGCGCTCAATATCATAAAATGTGTATAATTTCTCAGCAACAGTACGCTCATTCATGGACATATCTCTTTTCATGATATTTCAATTTAAATATATTCTGCTCCTATTATAAGCCAAACAAGGAATCAAATGCGGAGGCAGCGTAAAATCCAATAATATGGTTTATTTTATTTATTTATTTATTTTTTTTAATTTTTTTTTATTTCGGCATGATTGTATAGTTGTTTCATGACAATTTAAACACAACACAACATATATCATGTATCATGACCGAAAGGGTCGCGGGAGAAGCAAAATCGCTTGTCAAAGTCCCGCCCCCAACTTCCAGAAAAACAGTTTGTTTATGGTTAAGATATCATAGGGATTATAAATCACAGCAGAGCTAGTGTCCATGTACGCTATGATTTAAACGTCAGATAATAAGATTGTAAGATTTATGAATATCATGAGAGTTATAATTACAGAATATTCCAAAGTAATTTGATAATAATTAATTTGTAATTTAATTAATTAATTTGTAAGTAATTTGATAGTAATTTTATTGATAGTAAGATGGTAACAGTGGGACAGAGGCCAGGCGAAGGGGGCACAGTTTAATTCATGCATTGTGGGCAAAGCCATTCTCTGGCCAGTGGCTTTCGGAGATGACAGCCAGATAGAGTGCACACTTCGCCAGAGCTGAACTGGCTTCAGAGGAACATCTAATTCTGATGACGACAGAATGATTGGGAACTTTTTCCTAACAAACTGCGTAGAGAAACAGACTTGGACAGGGTTAACAAGAATGCATTTCAAATGATGGACCCTTAAATAGGCTTGGGAACTTTTTCCTATGAAACTCGATGAAGGAGCTAACTTGAACTGGGTTAACTTGAATGCAGGCCCAATCCTGGACCCTTAATAGGCTTTGGAGCTTGTTCGAATCAAATAGGTAAAGACGATGGCTTCCACAAGTTACTATCACTAAAAGCTACATTTACCTTCCTGAAGACAAAGAGTTTCTACTAGGAAATACTGACTGGATCTAAGCACGAATAGCTAATTATCATCCAGCATCAGCAGACAACTCAAAGCAGGGGGTTTAAATACAAGCCAGAGGCACATCAGGAAGTAACAGTGAAACGAGACATGGCCAGGAATAGGGGCACACAAGACGTAAACCAATCAAAGGAGACAGTACGTCTAATGGACAGGCATGTTGTTGAATGGGAGGAGAAACAGAGGGCATTCACATGAGGGTTGTGACAACTACGTCTTTAATAGGCTGTCAAATATGAACATTCAAACCCCGGGAAATAAATTAGTTCATATATGAACACGTCCATTGATATTTAGTAGTAGAATAAAGACTATTGGCCCCATTTTAACAATCTTAGCGCACTGTCTTTAGCCCGTGGCCCATATCATTTAGGCCACGCTCAAATTCATTTTCATTAGTTCTAAGACGGGTTATCTGGGTGAAAATCAAGGCGTATGGTTCAAATGGGTTGTACTTAATTTATGAACTAATCATCGTGTTTCGGGAGTAACATGAAATAAACCAATCAGAGTGTCATCTCTCATTCCCTTTAAAAGTCAGAGGCGCTTGCTCCTTGGCAAATAGCTTTAAGTGCAGAGTAGCAAAAAAAAAAAAAAAACTTCTTTGCTGAGAAATTGGGTCCACTCTTGCGCAAAGTGAATGGTGTGGAAACCATTGCTGAAAGTACTGAAACCTGATTACAGTGATCTCCAGAAATGTAATAAAAATGTTTTTAAAATATTGTTCAAAATAGTTTTAATCATATTCAGATGTTATTGTAGTGGGACGCACTTTGGGACGCACTTGAATCATCTTGCATTACATTGCATTGCAGTACAACTTGTGCATTAAACAAGCAAACAAACATTTTTTTTCAGGATTGCTGGTTAAAAAAAAAAAAAAGGTGTGTTCGTCCCCATCCCCATCGGCCGAGAGTCAAAATGACTGAGAAAAACAGCCAGCGAGGGAAAGCGAAATACAGTGTTATCTGATTATGCCTCTGTAACCACTTGAATAACACATGGCAGGAGTGAAGGGAACTTGCTTCCGCGTGGCCAGCAATCAAATTCAATGTATGGAAGAAATTCCAATTAATTATAGATGGTAGCAACAAAGTTATCCATTCCTTTGCTGTTACTTATGACTGCTGCTTTTTCACGTTGCGTTGTTTGTCAGCCAAACTGTAAATAATAACGAACACATTTCAAATTAAATTCAAAGTTTTGTTTTTGATAATAGAAGCGGGACCGCTGGGTTGCAGGTATGGTATTCATAGATAAGGTCGGATTGAAAATGGATTTTTCAGAAAAAAATCTGACTCAAACAGGATTCATCCAAACATTTCAGCACTTCAAACATTCATTCTACTCCAGTTTGTGTTTTTCATGATGGAACTAAAATTCATGCACTGTTATAAACACGATATGCCATGTATTTAATATACAAGCTAATCATTGTCCCCGAATAGCCTCCGCTCCTGGGGCAATCCTCAGGAAGCCTACAGAAATGGCAGTGCTCGCCAGTAGTCATGGCTTTGTTCAGAATATTTTGCAAAAACCAACGTGCATAACCCCACTGGTTGAATTGCATGGATAGAATTGGTTTCCTTACTATTCAAGTAGCCTACATTAGAGCATTCTGATGGACGTTGATCGTTCTGATCATTATGACATGTATTTTCTTTAATATCTTGACAACAATCTTTCTAATTGTATTGTTTTTTATATTTAATGGTTTGCATGTGTTGACACAGCTGCTTGAGTAGTTTGTAAATACCAGAGTGTATGTGCGTAATACACTTGCCTAAAAAGGCGATTAATATTATCTTATTATGCACCCTTATATAAGCAGTCAGGGACTAACAATTGACCCTAGATCAGGTAAATCATGGGGTCAATCACACCATTGCTTTCTGCAGTCCTAAAATAGCAACACACCAACAATGCGCCTGACCACACCTCATTTAAAGAACAACCAGCCCATGGGCACTCAGTTTGGCGCAAGTACATTTGCTATTAATGCAAACTGGGCACTGGATGGGATAGTGAGAGTCGCGCCGGTCATAAAGTAGCAAGGACACTTGCGTCACGCTTGGTGCTGCTCTGCACTGGCTGCAAGATAGAGCCCTGAGATTCATTTGATTTAAAAAAAAAAGAGAAAAGATGGTTATTGTTACCACGGCAAATACAACTTTACAGTTTAGAAATGAATTCAGAAGTGAGTTATAATTTATTATCAGGACCTATATGCTTATTACTTTCAGTATAATGAGTGTTGACTGTTCCATTCAAGTAATGCTTACTTACATGGTAAAAATGCTATTTTTAGCTCTGTAACTTATTTTCCACACCAGTTCTAATCCACAGGAATGCCAAGGCCTATCTTTAAATCAAAATGGGATGATAAAACATCAGGTTTCATTCACCAAAACATTTCATTTCTGCTTCTATGTGCCATTTAAGTAGTCATATAAACTGATTACCTTTTTTGAAACATCACTTTAGGCTTTTCATCATAGACAGTCAAATCAAGGCACTTGCCTTGCAATTTCCGTGATGCGTAGTTTTTCATTTTGGTACGGAGATCACATATTTTTACAGCACTTCAAAGGACTGAAAACTAATAAAACCTAAATTCCTGTCATCAAGCTCTATTTTTCTGCGGAAGTCACCAGTTAGAAAAAGTAATCAAATATTTCCACGTCTCTGAAGACAGAGAAAGTGTCAATTTTAATCATGAAACTGTGTTTTCAGTTATCAGCAACTGTGATTTCTCATCGCCTAATCTAAATGAAGTGGAAATGTAATTAAGGGGAAGAGGACCATGGTAGGTTGTCAATATTGGCACTTTCAGGTCCAGCTTCACATCCACAGACTGGTTCAATGCCTTGTAATCCATGAGGAAAGAAGAGCTCCACTTGCCCTGAGCCAGGGAGTGGCCAATCTCTCTCAGCAGCACAGAGTAAAAGGTCGAAGTTCAGTGACCCCTTCCTTTAAAACCATTTAACTGAATCTAGTGGCCCAGGAACCCTTAAAGAGGCCTTCAGCTGGGAAGCTGGTGACCCTTGAATGCGAAGTCCTCAGGAGAAATGTCAAGCACAGCAGGATTTTCATGGGAAGTAATCTGCTCTTGTTCTTTGGTCTTTAGTGGATGCGTGGGGTATGAGGAGAAACATTACCTCACCCTCATCCATATGCATTCCACCTATGAGTTTCCACTAGAGGAGAATACAGGGATAATACATTATAATACATCACAATCATGAGTAATACTGGGGTTATACATCATAAAGGGCGCGAGAGCTTAAGTGCGATTTCACAAATCATCAAGTCAGTTTGAAACCACCGGATCCAGATAACTTAGTATTGATCGATATGGATTGCTCTCTGTCCATGGCGGTGTGAAGCATTCCTAAATTATATCCAGCAGCAGCAAGCATATTTCTTTCAAACAGATTGCATTCGCAAGTAGGTTTGCGGTCTGAAGACGTCTTGAGTCTTAACATATTAAAACGCTTGTTTCATGAGGGCTGCAGTCAACTTTTCTGCAGTGCTCTAAAGTTCTCTGACTTTACAAGAGATGGAGTTAAGTGTTGCATCAGAATTTTCATAAACCATGTAAATGATAAATTATATTGGGAGTTAAACAAAAGAGTTTATAGCTTATTCGATTCCTTCATGTATTCTGCAGACTATCTCTTAATATATTAAGTGATAAATATATAAATGTATTGCATAAAATAAATTTTATATTTTAAGGCCCTTCTGCAATTGTTTCATTGGGGAGATGAAATAATGAATGACTGTAATGCATAGTTTTTTTTTTGGTTTTTTATTTTTGCATAAATCAAATTCTTGAACCAATGAAAATGGTCTTACAGTTTCAATGGGAGACAGAAATGAGGGAAAACCAATACTGAGTGAAGATGACATTGATTAATTCACGTGACCTATGCAGATAAAACTGTGCCACAGATTAAAATGAAACTGTAAAGTATCAGGAATAAGCTGACCCACCCGCAGCGCTAATTTTTATCAGTGGTTTTATTGAATCTGTTTTCTGACTTTCATCAATTAAAAGAGTCCAAAATTAAGTGGTGTACGACCAGATGGAGTTGGGGGGAAGCCCACTGAGTTTATAATTAGCAGAGTTAAACAGGACACCCAACAGCTGTTATGATTTTGAAGGTTGGTGTCATTTCCTCACTTGTGTAGGTTTTGTTTTTTCACTCCTGGGATTAACTGCTGAAGCTGACTTCATTGTTCTAATTCACTATTCACAACGGGCCAAATCCCTCAGGGCAAAGTAAGTGTGTGAAACTCTGACATTAATCAAGCATAAACTGGCAATGTACAGTACATCCAAAAAAATTCCACTGGATGTAGGCCATAACAAAAGCCTGTGGAACAGTAATAATTCCTCTGATGTTTATATGTTAAACGGTTGCCACTTCTCCCACGTTGATGGCTTGTCTTGTCCGTGTTTGTTCTGCAGCACCAGTGAAGTTACAGTATTCTTTAAATCTCACGGGCCCATATCCATAAAGAATTGAGAGCTGAAGCACTGGTTTTGGTTCACTTCTTCCCTTCAAATAAAAAAATAAACCAAATTAGGCAGTGAATCTGAGAAGACTGATCCCAGATCAGACCCTTTTTCAAAGGCTTTATGAATCGGCCCACAGTCTGTACAAATAGGGCAGTGCGACGCTACGGACATCTTATAGTTTTCCTGCCAAGCCTTGATTGCTGGCTGAAATGGTAAATTACAACCAACTGGGCAACAAGGAAATGAACAGACCTAATTTACTCAATAATTGCACTCAGAAAATATATGCGCTCTGCTTTTTGGGGTGAGATGAGGCAAAAAGACTTTGGGAAATTGACTATGCTTTCAAAATCTCAGAAATTACTGCACATAGCACTCTACAAAAAAGCAACACAGAAATCATTAAAAGAAAGAAAGGCGATATTTGTTATATTAAAAAATGATTTAAAAAAAACAATAGCCTACACATGGTCTGCTATACTTTCATCTATGAGTAAAAACCAACACAAACTTAGAAAAACTAATAATTCCAAGGCCATTGTAATGTTCCTGTCAACATCTACAACTTCACAAATACTTTTCTAATACTTAACTGTGTGAAAACAGACACACCAAAGAAGCACTGTTGAAGGAACTCTTCATGTTCCCCAGGTTTGTGGACCACAGCCTGAACGTCCTCCCTTTAGAATTACTCATAGGCTATAGCGGGATGCACAACAATGGGTTTTGATTGAGTTTGACTGGGCTAAATATGTGCTATCAGTGACATTTCTGGGTGGATATCCATTGGATGATCTGTTTATTTGGGTGAACATTTTTTTGGTACTTTATCCCTGCTAACAGTAAAACAATGTCTTACATGGCATCCCAGTGAACAGACTTTGCCATAAATGACACTTTTCTGTGTGAATGTATTGCCCCAGTTAGAAGGCAGGAGCAATGGGAGTTAAGAGCCCTGGCAGGCCCTGTAATGAGTGGAGCTCATTGAGGCAGAGCACTTCCAATGCCTGGAGCTCCTGTATTCATTGGATGAGGAGCACGTTCCCAGGGTAGGCGAGCAGGAAATGTCCCTCCCATCTCTGTGGGGGGGCAAAAGCGACTCTTAAAACAGAGACAGGCCCAAATGACAGGCAGCTGCTAGGATAACTTAAGCAGTCTGTGAGAGATAAGTCACCACCCCCCTTTGTTGTTGGAACGACACCTAGGGAAAGCCTCCAACAAACTGCTTCTGAGTCTCATGGCCACCAAACCCACACTGATCATCGGTGTTAAGAGCATAAGCTTTAAATAAAGAGACTCGGGGATAAAATTCCTTGCAGTGGAATGTTGCACCTTGTTTTGAGTCTTTTCAGAGAAGATGATTATGAAACATTTTAAAACTATGTATGGTAAAAATTGAGGGAAAATGACTCAATTTGATCTCTTTTTAATAACTTTTCTGCCTTGGTGGAGGAACGGGCTAAATTGGATATCAGTTTTGCTTGACTTGTTTTAATTTTACTGACTTTGCAGTCACATATTGCAATGGTTTAATTATTTGCAATTTTGTTGATTTACTAAAACAGTGAAATACTCGGTATTATCATATTTTTGAATAGAAAGGAGTAAAAAATCCTCCATCGAGATAACTAAATCATATTTCATCAGTGAAAAATAGACACCCATCGTCTGTGAATTATGCAAATGAGACATTTTGATACTTTATATCGTCATTAGATCCGTAACAAAATAGACATGAGTTGTTGAAGAGCTATAGCTACCACGCCAAAACCATCTATTTTCACTCAGCATTTGCATCTCTGAAAATTTATCCCCACTCACTCACCTGTTCTGATGAACATGTGTTTATGAATCATGTACAGGGCTGTCACAATCTGCCTTCACCGCAGTTATTCTCATGCCCATTCAAATTCAAATTCAGCTGATTATGTAAGCCTCATGATTCATGAGTATTAATTGGCACCTCTACATCTTAATGCTGCAAGTTTCCCATTTGATGACGGTTAGAACACAAAGATCAAAGACAATATGTGGGAAAGTGACTTGAAAACTAATCACAATCCACTTTATAAGATCATCCCTGTTCTGTAAAGGTCTTCTTTGTGCTTCTGTACCTCTTTCTGATTCCAAATCTGCAAGTTTTCAAAGTCGTGGCTTGTTGAATATTCTTGCAAGGAATTATAATTTACATGCAAATGCGGAAGTATAAACCAGGACTGAGGAAAATGCACATACATGAAGCACAGTGCCCTGGCTTGGAGGAGGCTGACGGCTGAGTGATTCCTCTCTTGTTTTTTATGATGAAAAGATACATTTCTCCTTCAATTTGTTCACCATCAGCTTCAAACTTCCTGAAAGTTCTTTCAACTTGCAGCCTGCTCTTCAAAATTCCAGCTTGCTTTTTCTGTCTAGTGATTGTCACAAGCAAGACTGAAAGTGAGATACAAAGCTACACGAGTGTCATTATTTTCAGCAGTGCTCTCAGGCCCCATACACCACATTTCTAGTTTTATTTCAGCATGTTACTCCGGGACCTATTCACAGCTAATTTTTATATGTGCCAGACAGCTCCACTATTGCAGTAACACCAGTTCTGCTCCATTTTTTTTTAAATTTGAGGTGCGAAAGGTAACACATTGGATTCAGTGATATTTAAAAAAAATTGGTTGCGAGAGTCCATTGCTCCAAGGTGCCGCAGTTGAATTCCATGCCGCTACAGGTTCACTCTTTGAGCGAAAAACCTGATCCTTATTTGGTGTTTTTCTGTGTATTTGCTGTAAAGATACCAATTACCACAATGCATTGCGCTTGTTCAGTGTTGCAGACACACCCTCTACCCTGTGTGGATCAGAAGCATAATGCTGTCACTGGTAGCATAGCATTGGACCATAATTATTCCACTGCGGTGGTAATTTTAGCAGCCATTTTAGATTTAGTCTCAGTCTTGGCCTGTATACAAAAATGCAAATTAGTTTTAGTTGCATTTTTGGCATTTCTTATCCTTAATAGTTTCAGTAAAAATTAAATTAATAGAAAATAAAAACTACTCATGGTTCAGGACCGTTTTAGTGGATGAAAAGTCATTACATTTTAGTCAAAATGTTACTCAGCTCTTAGCCACAGCTGACTGTCCATTGTACAGCCACAAAAATTATTTCATTAAGCTAACACTAAAAATAATTTTAGAACTAACCATGGGCTGTTGAACATTTGATTATGAATTTAAATTCAGATTTACAGCATTTTTGTACTTTGTAAGATAATTCTGTAACAAGGCTATGGGAACCATCTTCCTTCCACCACCAACAATGTTGATCTGCGCACATCTCTATCATAATTCAACCAATGACCAAGGATTATTTACAAGTTACCAGGGGTGTTGGCTAGGCTGCTAATCTTCAGGGGCTTAGCCCAGATTCTTCATCCTCAAAAACTGTCTAAGAGATACTTCTAAATAATCTGCTTCCATGCATTTAGAAGCATTGGTAATTGAATTATCAAGCAAAATTGGTTATTAGTGTATTGTGAAAGTTTGACATACGGCATGCATTTGAAGTCATTTGAAATGCATGCCATGAGTCAAACTTTAAAGGTCGTGAAAGCATTGATGAGGTTTTTTTTTTTTTTGCAGTCCATCTTCTGTAAAAGTTGTTGGAAGGCTACAATATGTATGATGGGCAATATCTAATAAATCAATAAAAAATTAAATCTAAACCTTATCTCAATACCATCTTCAGCAGCATAATCTGCATAAGATTCTACTTCAAGATGGAATTTCAAGAAATATTACTTAATCACCTGTCCAAGCAATCACATATTGTAGCCTTCCTCTTTGACACAAGGCTATGCGTCTTAAGCATTAATGACAACACAGCTTGTTAGTAGCCAATAAATTAATTCAATTACATGTCAGATTCTTGATTGGAAATAGGTTGAGAGTAAACCTGCATTATGGCAATGTCACTGGTTTTAGAGTTTTATTTTTACATAAGAATACTTAAAACGAGGATCTGAGGTGGCAAAACCACATTTAAAATGTTTTCTTAGGCTTATCACCCGATTGGACAAAAATGCTTATTTAAATATTATTTTGTGAGCTACAGGAATTCAGAAGCTTCTGTTTAGTTTTTTAGTCTGTTTGGTTTTAATTTTTTGGCTTTTTAAATTAATTTATTATCCTGTAAATGAATTAATGAATGAATTTAATAGGTCGCTATTCATTCCCTTTGGTGCTTCACCCTCTGCTTTGTGGAAGAAGATATGTCCTCCACTGGCATGCTTGTTTTTCACCTGAAGAAAATTCCATTTCCCTTTGGCATTGACAGACTGATTTTAAAAGGAATGACAGTGGCTGATCTGATTCGCTTCAATAAAACCAAACCCCCATCACACCTACATGAAATTAAATTGTCTTAGTCTAACTTTTTTGACAAAGCACCACAGTTGCATTATGCATTATGTCACAAAATTACTGGAATGGAGTTTGACACGTCCAGTTTTGATCCAGCATACCATTAGCACTTGTGTTTGCTAACTGCATTTAGGTTGCCAGAATAGGTCCGCTTATCCCAAATGTGGATAGATTGAGCTAAGTTGAAAATATGCAAATTACAGATTTTGATATAGTTGGATTATAGTATTACCATGCTGTATTTATCCCTAAAAATAGAATGAAAACGTTAGACTTCTGGTGAAAAAAAATGCCTTCATTTTAATTTTATCACATCTGCATAGCTACAGATCGTTCCGTTGGTATTTAAAAGACAAGCATGCTTTTAGTGTTTTCATGAGTGTACATTTTATTTCACTTCAATGTGACTTCAAAAATGGAAAATTTGATAATAAATTCCTCATAGACTAATCATGGTGGGATGAAATGATAATGATTAAATCCAACTAGTAGCCCTAGATGTGAATCATTCAAAACGCTAAAATAAAGATAACAAAAGAACAGCAGGAGACCATTATGAACAGTCTCCAGGCATCAGCTGAACGACTGTGCTTTATTTTGCGGTTGGATACAGCAAAGCATGGCAAAAACCAGCCGGCAGTTTTGTTGGTGTGAGCAATTTGGCACATCAGCATTACTGTTTTGTTTGAAATCAGTCTGAGAAATAAGTATAGCTGGTGTAGTGACGAACGACAACACACAGTGAGGATAGGATTGGAGATCTTATTGACCCTGGGCATCAGCACCTCAAATACTGATTGACGTTTGGAACAATAACTTCAAGGGGTGCCCAGTTAGCACAGCGGTGAAGTGCGCGTATCACTAAAAAAAGCTGCATCCTTCTCGCAGTGGCTTAGGGTTCAAATCCAACCCAAGCTGTTTGCTTCATACCTTCCCCATCTTTCCCATCTCTCTCTAATCTATTTAGGGAGAAAAGCTCCCTAAAAAAAATCTTTAAAAAAAAAAAAAAAGTTGCTGTTGATTTCAACAAAAAAAGAATAAAACAAAAAGCATTTTGTGGGGAAATGACATTATTTATTTATATATTATTGTCAGTAGGTTAATTCACAAGCTATAATGGAGTAGGCCTAATGCATAACAGCAATTGGCTTCCTGATCCTGCCTAGGGTCCACATATGGAAAGAAAATCTTAAGCTAGTGTAAAGTATTTACTGAGCACTGTTCTGAATATTAAGAAAGCTGGACAGCTTGCGCAGCATTCACTGTAATCACTCATTCATCTATTATCACAGCCATAGGTATACAGTACATTCATGTTAGTTTATGTACTGTCTAGGAACACAGACCTCAGTTCTGTATACGTACAATCAATGGAAGACCAGGGTGTTAAAAGTATGAAAGTCACATTTTTGGACTTGTAAACTATTTTAGCTTGTGAACTTGTTGTTTTTGCCTAGCCTTGGCCATCCTATTAATGTTGATAATAGAAAAGGTGCCCAAGTCTCTTTTCTCTAGTACGGAGACAACAGGTGATTGTGTTCTGGTGCTCAAGAAGAAATTAGTAAGACCAATAGCAAAATTAGAGACAAACTGGCTGACCCTTTTTTTTAGCATCTCACCAAGCTGTGAATGTCTGTCTGTGATAGTGGAATAGGGTTGTCGACTTTTACACTTTTGACATGAGTTCAGGCTTTGTCTCAAGCTATCACATGGAAACATCACCCAAGATGGCAGTGCATGTCAAACAAAAAAAACATTATTTATTACTTCTGTCAAGTCATCCTTGAAATTTGAAATTTGACAAGTGGGTTGACAGCCATCAATGACTTGATATCAGTCTGCATAAATTTATGAAAGCAAAAAAGCTACTGAAAGAAGATAAATAACGCCTGCCTATCTAACACTATTATTTACAAAATTTAAGAAAGCCCATCGCAAAAGATGTTTAAATAAATAGTTAACCAAGAGAAACGCATCAAGCAATCGTAGTGTGGTGCTGTTCCCTCCGCATTTGACCTTAAAGGATTCGTCAAGTAAAATGTACATTGTAAATTAATGCTCTTACTGAGCATCACATATATAATACTGATAACATAAGAACTAAGGTTGCTCTTTAAATCCACAAAAAAAAAAAAATTTATGGGCATTTAAAATTAGCCGGGCAAAATGCGAAGTGCCAGTTTCGAAAGTTAATGAACTATGTGATCATGTGACCATGTGGCATCATACCAGCGAAAACAAAGTGGGATATGAAACTGTTTCTACAAAATCAGCCATAATTTTGAGAGCTACTGTCTGTTGTCTTATGTTTATCACTGCACTATGGAAGAAGACTACCAATGAACACTCAGGGAACTTAAATCTATCATCATCAAAATGAAAAGAAAAAATGACAAATGATCACGATTGGACGTGCATACAGTGGCAGTGCCAGAACTGGAAACTGGGGGGCAACAGAACATCCCTTTATAACAACAATTAGTCTCATAATTAGCAATAGATTCACTCAGAGAGGACTGCACACTATCAGGTGCAGCTAATGCTCTGCCTTTAGATATGACATTGACGATCACTCATTTGGACGTGTGCATTTGGTGCATTTAAATCAGCGTATTCAAAATTGCATACCTATCAACTCTCAAGCATATGGCGTGAGTCTAATGCTTTTTAGTGGCAACTCAGGTTCTCATGCCGTAGTCAACTGTACAATCTTACACTAAATAACAAAAGTGAAGATTGAAAAATTTTTGTTTGGCAAACAATATTATATTTAATTGCCGAGTCCCCCTGTTTAATCATCCCATGTTGTACCGAGAGTCAAAGGCAATATTTCATTGGAACGCAGATCAGTCATTATTCAATCAGTGGGTTTGTTAGAAATTCTCCGTCGGAATTGAAGTTTTCTCTCGCTTTTCTTTTCTCAGCAGCTGGAAGCTAAGAAATTGCATAAAGATGTTTGAAGTGGTCTGTTATTTCATTTCAACAATCTAAATGATCATGAAGCGCAAGTTAAATCACCTCATGTGTGAAAAAGGTGGCAAAGAAGTTTCAGAGCACGTTGTCTTTTGTAAAGCATGGGCCAATTCGTAAGTAAATTATTTGTCTCTGTACTGAATTAAGTCCATTATTTCGTCACTGTTAGATTGTATGGGGAGATAAGCCATGTCTTCAATTCCCAATGGATCATTACTTAATTGGAAAACGCGTCAATAAGGGAAAATGATTTAAAAACTAGTCAGGACTAATTATTGTAAGAAAGGGATGTTCTGCAGCCCCCAGATTGCCAGTTCTGCCGTCACCACCACTCAGTAAACAGCTCTATTAACTACAGCCTGGCGTTCAAGTATCCCCAATATGTCTTTATTTTGGGATGAGAAGCATATTGTACAATGTATTTGGGAGAAATGGTGAGAGTAGAATCTGCTGTGAGCTGAAGGGGAGAAATGTTTCTGATGCGAAAAGTGAATCCAGTCATTTCTTCTCTCTTTTCCTGCTGGAAAGGCAATACAAGTTATTGATTATTCATCGGTGACAATAATGGCCTATACAAATTTCCCACTCAAAACACTGGGGATTTGCTTGTATAACATCACTGATGGCAAATGCCATCAAGTTCTGGGAAAATATGCATCTGGTTTGCAAAAATGCAGATTTTGATTAAATAAATCAGTATGTGGAGTCTTTAGTGTATTATTTTAAACAAAATCTAGCTTTCTGAACTCAAAAATCCCGTAAAATGTGTATATTTGTGGTTATTTGTTGAATCCTGTAAGTCGGTGTGTCCAGTCTCATCCACAATGAGTCAGTTGAGATATTTGTTTTCACTTGGGGTCACAGCACCTGATTCAACTATGAATTAATCTTGGTGTTCAATCATGACCCAGATAACTCTGTTTGACTCAAAGAATACTGTACGATTATTGCTGGTCCAACCCTTTCTTTCAGTCATCATGCTGGGACACGGGGTCAGACAAAAATATTTAATGAAATTTTAACAGCCTAATAAACAGAGTCTGAAGATACTGCTTTCCCTCCTCAACCCAGGCAGAACAGGATTTTCAATGTGGTGCAGTCAGAGGTATAAAAACCCTCCGGTAACCTCACCTCAAAATGCATGATTTCTGCAAACTGCAGTTCTATTTACTTTTTCTAATTTCCAACCAACATTGGAGAAAAGGAATGCACAGTAGTGTTAAACCCTAGTCACGCCAGAGGCGGAATGAGCCGGAATGCCGTCGGAATGAAAATTCTTTGTATATGTCTGGATATTGCGTTCTAAAAAATCTGACTGTATTCTGAGCACATTCCAAATATTCAGGCCCATTCTTGTGGCCTGCCCGAATGTTTTGCTCACGGTCAAAACTTTCCAGGTGCATTCGAAGTGGAGAAATATTGAACGGCATTCGAAGTGTATTCTAACTGCGCTCTGACTGCAGTATAAATATTCTTACGGCATTACAATAGCATTCGATATGTTCTAATTGTATTCGAGGGAGAATTGAAACAGCAAGTCACATCAAATTCTGCCAGAATGTCCAGAATGCGCTTCGAATGAGCCAGAATGCACTTTGAATGCATCTCGATTGCTGCAGGAATCTATTTCGATATTCAAATAATTCAGCTGAAATGCACTTTGAATGCCGCTGGAATCAGTGGCGGCTGGTGAACTGGCGATAGGGGAGGCTGAAACCCATCCCTTAAAAATAATGATTGGGATTTGGTCATGACCTGTTTTCAATCATTCATTTAAATTACCATTACAGAAACTCTGAAAACTGTCAACATTATCAGGTGTGGCCAGTTTTCATTAATAACGCATACCTGTTAACTCTCATGCATTCGGTGTCAGTTTTAGTGGCATATTTACGTTCCCCTGCTGTAGTCAGCAATTAATCAATGCGCATGGGACATTCATGTTACATTCTAAGTAAATTCTAAGTATTCAAGCTGCATTCTGTTTGAATTCTTGGACATTCCAACCATATTCGGCGGCCATTTCGGGACCGTTCTTACTGCGTTTGAGGTGAATTCCTACTGCACTCGAGGCACCTTCCAACCAGATTTCAGGTGGTGTTCAGGCAGCAATTGAACGGCACTTGTACGGCATTCAAAGTGTATTTTAAATATTCTGACTGCATTCTAAATATTCCTACAGTGTTCCAACTGCATTCGAGAGCTAATACACCCAGAATGAGCAAGAATCATTTGAGGCAGGTTTGAAGCTTATTCTAAGTATTCGAACAGCATTTTTTCAATGCTGTAGGAATTTTGGTCAATTTGAAATTCCCCCCCAAATGTAGCACAAATTCTTCATTCCGGCTGGTTCGGCTTGATTCTTGCTGATTTTCAATGAGTGTGACGGGGGCATTAGAGAGAGGCTGACCAAAGGATAAATACACATGTGAAGGGCATTTGAACACTCCCAACCACAAAGTGACGATAATTAATTCATAAGTCTTCTTCAGGGTATCGAAGGATTATAAGCATCCAGTTTTTTTTTTCTTTATGAGCTTGAAATGGGCTGCTAGCAACATTGGATACTTGCATTTGGTTGCTCCAAAATTTGTACATATCTTTCAGCAAATATAGTGCCCTCGCAAATGTGCAAGTCCCACATTCTTTGTGCACTGATATACCCATACCATGACAGATTCTGGAACATTTCGATCTGAAGTTGATGACGCTTGGGTTGTCCTCATCGTTTTTCTTATGGAGAACGCAGTTGTTTTTTTTTTCCCCCAAAACGATTTCATACAATGACGTAAAAAGTTGATCGCAAAACATGCTTTGACTTTGCTACAGTCCATATTGGATGACATTGAGCCCAGAGAGGATGGCAGGGCTTTTTGATGGTATTAATGTATGGCTTTGGCTTTGCTTAGTGAAGCTTTGGCTTGATTGTTGACTGACAAAAGTAAACCACTGTATATTTGAGCCCATGTTGTGACATCCATCAAAGTCATATGAAGGTTCATAAGACAGGATGTCTGAGAGATTGGTGATCAAACGCATTTAGAAGTGTTCATTGGTCTTGCCCTTTGTATGCCAAGATTCAACTTGATTCCCTCCATCTTTGATCATTTTACATAGTGAAAAGAGTGAAACATTGTTCTCAAATTGATAGATTATATGCTTAAAAATCTAGAGTAAAGTATACCAGCAGGGCGTATGCCTGAGAGTAAACTACCTCTCAAATATCTGCGAAACATCCGTAAGATGGGGATACGATTGCGTGAGATGTACAATTCTGATTAATTCGTAGATTTTAGTAACGAGTAGTCGTAGGCAGTCGTAAGGTATGTTACTATTTGCAAGATTTAGTAGCTTGTCATAAAATTTTTGAACATATTGAAAATTTTCAGCGGTTGTATATGTTCGTAACTTCGTCGTAACTCATTCGCGAACATCGTAAGTGATTTCATAGATTTCGTAACTCAGTCTTATCTTGATAAAATGCACGAAACTGCACGACAAATTGCAATTATTACGGCAATGTTAGAGCAAAGATACAAATAAGTTATGACAGTAATTCATAACTTATTCATGGGCAATTGTAACATTTGTATAAAATTGCTCACATTTGCACGCATTTGCGTGATTTTTACATTTGCACACTCTTAAGGATGTTTCACACATATATGAGAGTAGCTTAGGATTATTTCTGATTTAGACCCGAAAAGTCTGACCAACTTAAAAAGGTCATGACCAGTGTACCACTGAAGTCCTTAATGATCATACAGACACAGCCAGTAAAGGAGAAATAAGATTTGTGGAACCTCTTTATGCTGAATAAGCTAATAAAGACTAGAGTCTTCCATAATTGGACAAACCCACTTCTGGATATATTGAAATATTGAACTGATTGCAGGCCTGTACCGAATGCCTTTTTTTTTTTTTTTTTACATTTGATGCTTTGACAGAGATATTTGAACAAAGCTGCGAATCCACCACATCCCCCCAACACACAAATACGGACTCGAGATGCAACAAATGTACTTTAATACTTACTATAGGCACCATTATGCTATGACAGAAATCATAGCTAAGAAATAAAATATATAAGAATACTTCTGAATGGTTTTTAATTTAAATTGTGACGTATAAATTAGACGTGACAAACGTGCACTCGTTATGAAAGCGACGAGTTTACAAAACAAACTGCGGCCTGTGTAGAGAATGATTAAAATAAAACTTTACCTTTTTCAAGATGAGAAGAAAAATAACACATTTCCGTTGCATTTTTTTTTACATATTGGTATGTAACTAATTTAGAAGCCAACAATCATGATGGCTGTGTTTTCATGAACTTCAGCGACTCTAAAGCCCAGTTCAGACCAAAGATTCGCGACAAGACGGGTTGAAACTTGCAACTACCTGCGAAACGTCGGTCTGCGGCATTCTGAAACCTGCCAGTTCACAACGATGCGATGAGATTAGACGGGCCAGTTCACACTGCTGCCACTCCTCCCTGCGACGTTCTAAAACGGTCTCCTCGCGTCGCAAATCGTTAGTCTGAACCGGGCTTTAGACTCCGATATCTGGAAAGCATCAGCGAACTCTCCAAGTTGCTGTGCCATATTTGCTGCTTTGCGTCGTAGTCTTTTTAGCTGTAGCAAGCACATTCTTGATGTTCCCAGCCTTCTGTAATCAGATGGGCTAGTACAGTCATATAAACTTCCATTGGTTGGGATGTCCAAATGTCTACAGTAAAGACTATAGCAGAGTTTTTGATAATATCACAGAGAATTTCAATATTTTTTCCAGGATTTGGAATTGTGTACCTAACTCTAACATGTCCGTAAATTGTCAAGAACCTTCAGGAGATTTTTTACATCACCGCTCCAGGGTTCGTTGGCTTGTTGCTGCAGGTGCAGTCTGTTGCAAGCAACGCACCCATGTTTCTTAACACTTATAAAATCATTGATTTACATATATTATTGTCAACTTTATTTGGCTACTTCTATGCAGAGTTAGCCTATTTATTCATCACAGGCTTGCTATTTTGGACACTTACAATTTAATCATGAGCCTAATAAATGATATAATCTTGTTTACTGATTAAGCTAAGGGGAGCAAATTCAGAAAACTTACACTTCTCAAATGAGTGGCTGTGTCTGTTGTCGTTCTGCGAATTCCCTCAGGAGAGTCCCTGCGATCATCATATGAGTTGTTCCATCGGACTTAAAAAACTGAAATGAACTTGTTGAGTTTGACCCTCATTGGGCTACACATCGTTAATAGCGATGGTCACTCCAGAGGCGCATATCACCTGCAATTTGTAGACCAGAATCCATCATGCGCCATATTAAAATTAATTCTACCTCTGAAAAAATGAGATAGGAAGGTCAGCTAACGTTTTAGTTTGATCATTACCATTTCTTCAGTTTTGCATCTATTATATTAATGTTGGCAACAGGCAATCAAGTTGTCATTAACATTTCTTAATCATTATAGGCTTCATATTGGTCTTGATTATTCAGTAAATAGATAGATGGTTGTTAATCAAGTGTACAAAAATGGGGGTAATCAAGCATGCTACAAATCTCACACAGAATTTTCCTCATGAGAAATTGATGCAGCTAATTAGGCTCCCGGGTCCCAATGTATCATTTATCGGCAGATGATGCCTTCGCCTCATTGAAATGAGTCTGCAGATATTTCTAATGATGTTTAAACAGTTGCATAGCGCTAAGTTTACAACTGGTAGGCGATCCACGATAGTTTGGGCTGAAATTGTACAAAGGCCAGGTGGGGTCCCTTTCGAACCCCCGCCCACTTTCCCTCTGCTCTTCAAGTGGCCCCCGTGTGAAGTATACTATTATGTAATGCCAAGCACTGAGGATAATTGAATGAGGGCTTGCTGAAAATTTTTTTAAAGCGCAGCCTGTGTGACCAGGCACTAATGGCGAGTTAAATGGTTGGGAAGCCTAAATTCCTCCTGGGGGAAGGTGTTTATTAATAGATGCCCACCCTGAAGTATTGTCAACATTTAAATGTTTGATATGTTTCAAATGTCTTGTTCCTGTTCGGATCAGGTTTCATTGGGGACTTTGCCCTCGGGTTTATTCCATGCGATGGAATAAAAATCTTTGAAAAATCTTTGCTACTGAGGGACTTGTCGGCTCCTTTTATACTATAACGCAATTAGTGCATATGTTTTACGTCACCTGTTTCACATCACATCATTGTCACATCATTATCAGTCCTAACTGACTATGAACTGCTATTATCAAGCAGAGATATCACTGCATTTTGATTTGTTAGGCATTACAGTTTGCTAGGCATTACCCACACAAGCAGCCCATACCATGGCAGTTCCAAAAAAATATACCAAACTGAAATCATTGGCCAAAACTGAGAGTTCTTTAAAAATGTTTGTCCTCCCAAGCAAAATATGCTTTAGAAAAAGTTACTGTCCTCCAGTAACTGGTGATGGTCAAAATATACCTGCCAGATAATTTTACATATTTGAGCAGGTCCTAGTTAAATAATTGTATTCACATTATTTGTGTTAAAATTTTTGATATCTCATTTTTGATATTTCCTATAGTGAAAATATGTGATTTTACATCACTGAAAGCTATTTCAGACCAGTTTCCTTTTAAACGATGTTGCCACTGAGTGATCATCTCGAAGCGAGCAGGTGGGAGACTGCTCTCCTGTGGATGGCCCACTCCAGAGAATGACAGCGGTAATTCACATGGTAATTGCACAGCAAGGATTATAATTTCATTGTGTGACCGGAGATGGAGGAATGAGAATAGCAAAGACAGGAATCCAGCAGCTCTGACAACCCCCGGGATGCCAATCCCAGCCATTCAAATGGATCCACCACACAGATAATGCATTCTTCCCACTCTCCTTGTCACATTAATCAAATAAGCCTCATCTTGCATCTCTGTAATCGCTGTCTGTCTTATTTAGTGAGGGGACTGACAGAAAAAAATCTCTGTCCTTCACATCCAGGTTCTACTTTGCAGGGAGATCTTAGCAATATAAGAAAAAATAAACCAAACCAATTCTGGCAGGGACCTGTTCATATGCTTATGAAAGAAACATGACAGTTCCCTTAGTGGCACAGAATGGTGGATGGTGGAGGCATTCCAAGCTCTAATCTCTCTGGTTCAGCCTAGTCACAATGCCCCTGCATGACAAAGTATTCCAATTACATAGAAAATGACTGTGCCCTTCCGCAAAGTCACTGAGCCCATTCACTCGGGCCCAAAGTCCTGACACTAGCTGTGAGGAAAAGGTAGGGTAATTTAGTCAGGGACAACAAGATTTTTCCTGGCTATCTCATGAAAGCTATTGAAAAATGAAAACATTTAGAAAAAAAATTAAATGGATGGAAGAATGTTGGCAGTGTATTGGTACAGACTCATCTGTTGTATATGTCATGAGTAGTGCATGCATTAAATCATTGCATTCCGTCTGTCTGTAAAAAAGTATGCATGTTTGTCAGTGCCATGGAGAAGTATTTGCCCGTTAATGATGTCTTCTAGTTTTGCTAATTTATCCTATTTAAATGTTTCAGATCATCCATTTAATTTGTGTGTAAGATAAAGCCAATGTTAGTAAACACGAAATGCAACTTTTCAATGAGTACCGGGTATTTCATTTTCTGAAGGGAAAGAGTTATTCAAAACCTATAACACCCTTGTGAACAAATAATTACCCCCTGAACCTAATAAGTCCTTATGCTTTGCTCGGCAATGACAAATGCAAGCAAACTATTTGCTTATTTGCTATAACAGGCAGAGTCTTATACATTGCTACCAAGAAATTTTAGCCCACTCTTCTTTGCAGAATTGTTTTAATTCAGCCTCATTGGACGGTTTTCAAGCATGAACTGTTTGTTTAAGTTCATGCCACGGCATCTCAACTGGATTCAAGTAAGGACTTGACTGGGCCATTACAGAACCTTCATTTTGTTCCTTTTGCACCATTCACAGGTAGACCTGCTTATGTGTTTTGGATCATTGTTCTCCTGCATTATTATCCCAACTACCCTTGAGCTTCAGGTCACAAACTCCGTCAGGATTATCTGGTGGAGCGCAGAATTCACGGTTCTATACATTATGACAGCTCGTCCATGTCCTGAAGCAGTAAAGCAGTCCCCATCGTGCAATAACCACGGTGTTTGACTGTTGCTATGATGTTCATATTGTGGAATGCCCTTAGCTTTACGCCTGATGTCACGGAAACCATGTCTTCCGCAAAGCTCCACTTTTGACTAATCAGTCCACAAAATATTATCACAAATATTTTGGAGGGTCAAAATGTTTTTGGCAAATGTTAGATGAGCCTTTGTGTTCTTCTTGGTCAACGGAGGTTTTCTCTTTGCAGCAGTCCCATGGATACCTTATTTCCTAATATCCTTATTATTGTGGAATCGTGAATACTGACCTTTGCTGAGGCAAGATAGGCCTGCAGTTCTTTAAATGTTATTCTTGGTCCTTTTGTGACCTACTGGATGAATCATTGATGGATGTTTGGATAAATTTTAGTTGGTCAAACGGGGCTGTATAAATTAAATTTCAATAAATGAAATTATCATGTAAAATCATTGTCTGAAACATTTAACTGTGGCAAATATGCAATGATAAAAGACATTGGAACGGAGACAAATGATATTTCCACAGCACTGTAGTTGTTAATACAAACAGATTGGTTTTGTAGGCAGATATACTTGTATAGACTGAATATGAAGCCATCAAGGGCTTTACAGGCTTTCAGGGACAACATTCTGTTTTTAGTGAGAACTGGAAGCCTTAGTTACTCTCTATTTTCTCTTTTGATTCAGGGCTACACATTGATGTGAATATTTCCATGGTGTGAATCTCTAATATAATGTTATATAAATTCAATATCTGCCACAAGTTAACTGATAAGACTAAAAGTCATTATGATTGGACAGAGTGGGAAAGATTACGAAGGTAATCATTATAACAGCATAAGAGCAGCATTATGCATAATTTACATGACTACTGCAAACGTGCAGATTGATATTGATCAGCGCTGATTTTAATGAGTCTTAAACTTTCACTGCAACTGAGGCATAATGCAGTATCTGAATGTTAAATTGCGTGGCTGGTGCAGTCATCAAAGAATTGATTAATCCATGAAGTTTGAGCTGAACTGCTAAATTCATGTCAATTTTCTTTAGAACTAATTAATGCTTTGTTCCCCTGCCTGTGCAATGAATACTCTTCAGCATAATTTGGTATCTTTACTGGATTCTAACATGATCTGGACTAAAATAAGTTACTTTTTTGCCTTTATAAACAAGATTTTCCCCAATATGTCTGATTATATTCATATTTATGTATACAATACATTTTTAAGAGCCATTCTACGAGAGATTGACATTTGGTGCGCAGTTGACCGTCTGGAATTGAATGAAACTTGGCACATAGGTAGATATGGGTGTCTCACAGTAAAAGCCCATTTTTTTGGTCCGTATTTCACTTTGCCTGCCGATAGCACCACCTGGAAGCCACTTAAGAGGCTCAGTTTTGCTGTTGACTCCACATGTTACATCAACTATAATGACTTAAGGGTACACAGTACCAAATATGTTATACTTCTATCATGACCTGTGACACTTCAAGTCTGGTTAGATTTCAGCACTACATCAGCGCCAAGCTGGGTTACTATGTTATCAAGCCAGAATTGTATGAGAAATAAGAATAAAAATTGAAAATGGGAATAAAATAATGCCCCAGACACATACCAAACTAGAGTGCTTTATTATGTGTTTATACACAACAAGACTATCGTTTTCTGTGAATAGTACTTTGGTATCTTGCTGTGTTTGAGCAATGGATGGCCAGAAAGATGGTTGAAATCCATTTTTGGTGCATGTTTGTGGAATATTTTCTCTGTAACACAGATTTGTACTGTGAGGGTAAATGCTTTTTGTTGTGCTTTTGGAACTCTGTTTTCAGAAATGCCAAGCATTTATTTGGTAATATCCACGTTTTCAAGCTAGACGGAGCCAAAGTTGGAGGAAAACTCAAAATGGTAAATTTCATAGCAGATTGCGCCTATGTAT
Source organism: Gymnothorax reevesii (assembly GCA_029721435.1). Lineage (NCBI taxonomy): Eukaryota > Metazoa > Chordata > Actinopteri > Anguilliformes > Muraenidae > Gymnothorax > Gymnothorax reevesii. The sequence continues at coordinate 75,380,883 of CM056583.1, forward strand.
AGGTGGCATTATTTTGTTTACCCCGCAAGATCGAGACCTGAAATTCTCTGGATACGTAGTACCTTTGGGGTACATTACAGCATTAGTAAAATCTCAATGGTAGTATTTTCAGTGTAGATGATTTTAAACATCAAAAGTCTGAAAAATTCACCTCCAGGGGGCACTGTACGCTGGATACAAGAACTGGCCATCCCCAGCAAAGTACCAAGGAAATTGTTCTTGAACTGTGATGCACACAGCTAGTTTTCTCTGAATATGAAGACTTTAGCTTGGTACTATGTGGGTAAATAGCAATCTGACCAAAGTTGGTGCTCTAAGGAACTAATGCTCTTCCAACCTAACATTCCATATTCCCAGACATATACCAAAGTTCTGTCTTTTGACACATATAAAGTACATGCGCAGTTATACATACAATTTGAAATCTCTTTGGTACAAAGCTGGGTTGGTTGTAAATTGGACAAGAATGTTGGTGGTGATTGTAGCATAGGGTGAACATGCCAGACTTTTACCAGTTGTCGGTACAGTGCACAGTTTTGTAGTGTTGGTGAGTTTCAGAAAATAACAAATTCTCTGCATTTTTGCATTACTATTAGAATCGGAGAGCAGGCTTCAGTGTTTATTCTAGGATTTCCCTAGGTTATGGTGCTTGGGTATGAAAAAGGGTGCAGCAGTCATGTCTAGCAAGTGGTTGTCCTGAAACAGGGAACAGAGGTCCTAGCAAGCAAACAGCACCCTGCCAAGAAATGGGCAGTTCATTTGTAGTGGTAACTTGCATGCCTTCATTCCTAACACCTCCCCATGATGTCTAGCCTATGGGATGCCTGCTGGTTGGGAGGGCGGGGTTTCTTTTAAAGACTTCCCCTTTCTGTGCGTACCAAGCCATGAGTGTTGATGCAACTATTGCGCCATATCGGCTGCAGCCCGGTATTTAATTCAGAGACAGACAAGCTCACTATCATTGGCCTGTAAGCAGCCCTGTAGAGACCCAGGATGCAGTGTAGTAGGGCTTGCCTCGGGCTCCACTGGCTCTGTGGGTAACAACGACCCGGATCCAACGAAGAAGGCCATGGATGGCTGCTCAAGGCCAAGGCCAAGGAGCACCTCTGGTGCGCACCACCAGATGCTGCCAACAAACAATCGAATTCCAAAAACAGATTGACGGATAGAGCTAGTCATGTTGACATCATTTCGCTTTGGATTACATGAAAAGTATAACACAGTTTTAACTTTTATTCTATACATTCTGTCTTCATGTACACAGTTGTGTGATGAAGCTTATTTTTAGAGTTCAAATTATGGACTTTTATGTTAGTGTACGTATACTGTTGACGCATGTATGCGTATTTACGGTGGTACGCCTTTTACATTAGTTCTTTTTTTGGCATTTAAAAATTTGCTTTGTGTATTTCAAAAGACAGAACTTTGGTATATGCCTGGATATATGGAATGTTAGGTCAGTGGAACTTTAGCTCTTTAGAGTGGCACCTTTAGTCAGAAAGCTATCCACCCAGCATAGTACCAAACAAGCTCTTCACTTTCTAAGAAAATTAGCTATTTATATCACAATTAAAAATAAAAAAAAAATTCTTTGGTACATTGCAGGGGATGGCCAGTACTTGCATCCGTCCTACAGTGCCCCCTGGAGGCAAATTTTTCTAACGTTTGATCTTTAGAATGATCTTCACTGAAAATACCACCATTGAGATTTTACTAATTCTGTAAAGTACCCCCAGGGGACTATGTATCCAGAGAATTTCAAATCTCTATCTTGCTGGGTAAATAAAATAATGCCACCTAAGCATAGGCACATGAAATGGTCTATTTTGAGTTTTCCTCCAACTTCGGTTCCGTCTAGCTTGAAATTGTTGATATTACCAAAACCAGAGCTCCAAAAGCACAAGAAACAGCATTTATTACCATGGAACTTATCTGGGTTACTGAGGAATTATACCGTCAACATGCACCAAAATCAATTTTGACCATTTGCCATTTTGAGTTTTCCTCCAACTTTGGCTCTGTCTAGCTTGAAAACATGGATATTACCACATAAATGCTTGGCATTCCTGAAAACAGAGTTCCAAAAACACAACAAACAGCATTTACCCTCACAGTACAAGGCTGTGTTACAGAGAAAATATTCCACAAACATGCACCAAAAATGGATTTCAACCATCTTTCCGGCCATCCATTGCACTAACCCAGCGAGATACCAAGGAAATATTAACTGAAAATGATAGCTTTGTTGTGAGTAAACACATAATAAAGCATTCTTGATTGGTATATGTCTGGGATATTATTTTATTCCCATTCCCATTTTTACTTTTTGCCAGGATTTCACTAATAATTCTGGCTCAATAACATAGTTACCCAGCTTGGCACTGATGTGGTGCTAATGTCTATGCAGACTTGAAGTATCATGATAAAAGTACAACACACCTGGTACTGTGTACCCTTAAGTCATAATAATTGATGTAAAATATGGTGTAAAAAGCAAAACTGAGCCACTTTAGTGAATTCTAGGTGGCCCCACCAGCAGACTTCTAGAGATACGAACCTAAAAATTTGGCTTTTTCTGTGAGACTACCATATCTACCTATCTGCCAAATTTCATTCAATTCCAGGGGGGTCAACTCCTCAACCTCTTCAAAAAGTGCCATTTTCTCATGGAATGGCTCTCAAAGAATAAAAAACTAAAATGTAAATTGTGATTAAAAATTGGACTGTGTTATGAGAATGACTGGTGATCAATCTGTATCTGAGTAAAATTAAATTGCTTTTGTTAAATTCAAATGGCTAGGAATAAAAAAAAAGAAAAAAAATGCAGACAAAAATGCAGGTCATACACCTTCTCTACAAAACTGTGAGAATATCACTGGCATGAGAAAGGCTAACGCGGAGATGCAGACATGCCTGGTCAAGTGTGTTTCAGGTTTGTCTCTTGCAGTGCCATAAACTATAACCAGAATGACTGAGAAAAGGGCCATCGAAGCATGACCTATGAAATGCTAGTTTTAAGCACAGTGTGCTTTAAAAAAATGCAGGGTTCAAAAAATTGAGCAGACATTTTCTTGGTACCAAATTTTGACAAGGCCTCCACCATCATAGTAAGCTGAAAATAAACATATTCTGTCCAGAAAATATTGTGTTATGTACAGTTTTTTTGTTGTCAGTCAGGCTTCTGCATACATGTTTTTATCTTGCATACCGAATATGCGCTTGATGTCTGTAATGATTTGGTGGAGGGATAAAGGCTATTATTAATTACACTACACTACCGCTCAAAAGTTTGGGATCACTTGCAAATTTCTTTGTTTTCCAAAGAAAAATGCATTTCCATGCATTTCACAAACATTTTTATCCATTTCACATACATAGAGACCTATTTTCAGCAACTGTCAGTCCTCTGCATCCATCTCCTGGTATGGCTGCTAATCCAAGTTATGCAATTTATAAGGCTAATTGATTATTAGAAAACCCATCTGCAAATGTGTTGCACAGCTGAAAACCGTTGAAGTAATAAGGGCGCAAAAGGGAGCATGGCATTCTTGAGGTTGGTTTAGAACCTGAAGCATCAGCAGTTATTTGTTTGTTTACAGGCTCAAAATGGCCAGAAAGAAAGAACTTCCTTTAGAGACCCATCAGTCTATTGTTGTGCTTAGAAGATAAGACTATTCCATGCGAGAAATTGAAAACTAAAAATCTCTTACCATGCTGTCAACTACTCCTTTTAGAGACCAGCACAAACTGGCATTAACAAAACAAGTGGGAGGCCCCGATGCACAACTGTGCAAGAAGACAAATATCTGAGAGTGTGTAGTTTAAGACAAAGACACCTCACAGGCTGTCAACTAGCAGCTGCGCTAAATAGCTCCAGTTTCGGTATCAACAGTGAAGGTGTTCTTTTTTTGATGAAGGCAAAGTTTGAAGTACATATTCATCATTTTCCATTAAAACCATTATCTCTAACTATGTCAGCATGACATAGTTTTTCTAGACAATGTCAGCATGGTCTGTTCATTTGCTATATTTCCTATTCAGACTAATTTCATGTGTGTTCCCATGGAAAACAAGAAAATTTCCAAGTGATCCCAAACTTTTGAGCGTTAGTGTACATCATTTTGTTTGTCTTCATAATCTATTCCCGACTACATTTTAAAGGATATCCATGAGACTATTTGTCACTCGAGATAAAAACATGCATCAGCCTCACTAATAACAAAATCTGTACATAACACAATATTCTCCCAACAGAATATTTTAATTTTCAGCTTATGGTGATGGTGGAGGCCTTGTCAAAATTTGGTACCAAGGAAATGTCTGCTCAATTTTTTAAACCCTGCATGTTGTTAAAGCACACTGTGTAAGGTTAGCAGAAATCTGCATAGATTTAGGTCTAATACATTGAAGTCTATTTGCCCATCTTAACTGGATGTTTAATTCATAATCCCAGAAGCTTGGAATGTTATTGGACTGTAGAAGTGTATATTTAGCGAGTGCTTGGTAAATCAAATTTATTAAAACACTGTACTCTCTTTAAAAATTCAGCCTTGCAGTGGTAATGTTTGTGCTGCACTCATTATTATTCCTTTTACAGCAGTCATATTCAAGGGTGCTGCAGCACTCCAGCAATTCATTTATAATGGCTCAATTCAGGCACTGTTTGATTCATCTCAACAGCTACAACATTATGGCTGAAAGTGGGAAGCAGACAGTGGCAGAGAATGTGACTGACACAGAGTGAGTGGGAAAGTTTAGCAAACTCTTACGTGCAGGTTATCCTAATCGAGGGGGTTTGAGCATTTTAACTGTGCAGTGGGGGGTGTGTGTTCGTATGTGTATGCGTGTGTGTGCGTACGTACGTGTATGTGTGGGTTTGTACGCGCACGCATGTGTATGTGTGGGTGTGTTTGTGTGGGTGTGTGTAGAAAGCAGATTGAACGTATCTACAGGTAATTGATTGTCGCATGTCTATATATTTTATGCCCAAGGTTAAAAAAGTGATATTTTCATGGTGCTGTAGCTTTTTTTTTTAATTCTTTGCAGTTTTTTTACCCCCTCGGTGATTCTAGCTGATAGGAAACTGTTGTCCTGTCTGCCATCCGTCTGTCTGTGTGTGTGTGTGTGTGTGTATGTCTTTCTGTCTGTCTTTCGGACTGTCTGTCTTCCCATTGCTTGTTACCGCTCTAGCTGCTGAACTGTTGTAAGGACAGTCCTCAGATTTAAATTAGTTGTGCATATTGGATGTCTCCAGAGCCTATTTCATGCTAAGGGTACAGGTCCAATTTTTATCTAATTTCTTGGAGATTAAAGGTTGGCCACCCCCACCTGTAAGGCACACTGAAGTGGTGTGTAGCGCCAAGCACAATCTTTTTTACAGTGCTGTGAAATATTATTTGCTCCCTTCCTGCTTTCTTATTATTTTGCATATTTTTCACACTTAAATATTTCAGATCATCAAACAAATTTTAATATAATACAAAGATAACCCAAGTAAATAAAAAATGCAGTTTTGAAATGATAGTTTCATTTATTCAGGGAAAAAAGCTATACAAACCTCCCAGGACCTATGTAAAAAAGTAATTGCCCTCCTCGTTAAAAAATGAAATAACTGTGACTAACCACATTATTTCAGTAGGCACACCCAGGCCTGATTACTGCCAGACCTGTTGAATCAAGAAATCACTTAAATATAACCTGTCTGACAAAATTAAGTGGGCTAAAAGATCTTAGAAAGCAACACATCATGTCGTGATCTATGGAAATTCAAGAACAGATGAGAAACAAAATCATTGACATCTATCAATCTGGAAAGGGTTACCAAGCCATTTCTAAGGCTTTGAGACCCCAGTGAACCAAAATTTGAGCCATTATCCACAAATAGAGAAAACATGGAACAGTGATGATCCTTCCCAGGAGTGGCCAACCTACCAAGATTATACCAAGAGTGCATCGACAACTCATCCAGGAGGTCACAAAAGAACCCAGAACAACGTCTAAAGAACTGCAGGCCTCACTTTCCTCAGTTAAAGTCGGTATTCATGATCCAACAGTAAGAAAGAGACTGGGCAAAATTGGCATCCATGGGAGAGTGTCAAGACGAAAACCACCGCTGACCAAATTGATCACAAAGGCTCTCTCATATTTGCCAAAAAACATCTTGATGATCTCCAAGACTTTTGGAAAAATATTCTGTGGACTGACGAGACAAAAGTTTAACTTTTTGGAAGTTGTGCGTCTCGTTACATCTGGTGTAAAACTAACACAGTCTGTCTGATTTTAGTTTGTGACCTCAAGCTCATGCACACTCGGGTTATTCAGCAGGACAATGATTCAAAACACACCAGCAAGTCCACCTTTGAATGGCTTAAAAGAAACAAAATAAAGGTTTTGCAGCCTAGTCAAAATCCGGACATAAATCTGATTGAGATGCTGTGGCATGACCTTAAAAACGCCGTTCATGCTCAAAAGCCCTCCATTGTGTCTGAATTAAAACAATTCTGCAAAGAAAAGTGGGCCAAAAATCCTCCGCAGCAATGTGAAAGACTCTGTGGCAGTTGTTGTCTCCGAAGGTGGCACAACCACTTATTAAGTTTAGGGGGCAATTACTTTTTCAAATGGGGCCAAGTAGGTCTGGATAGCTTTTCACCCTCAATAAATGGAATGATCATTCAAAACTGTCTTCTGTATTTAATCGGGTTATATTTGTCTAATAATAAAATTTGTTTGTTGATCTGATACATTTAAGTGCAACAAATATGCAAAAGAATAAGAAATCAGGAAGGGAGCAAATACTTTTTCACAGCACTGTGTTTCTTTAAATTTCACTGATTACAGTCACAATATGGATGTCCTGGGTGTCCCTGCACTACTGTCTTTAACACAGAGACTTGCCTCTGAATATTTATGCATCTGCTTTGTTCTTCAGAAAAAAGTTTATGTTAAATTAAATGCATTCAATGTCACATGCCTGAAATATTTACCCTGTGTATTTCAGAACTTAATTTGCATGTCATCCATTTCACTGGTAAAATGGGAATCTGGACTAATGTGGTTTGTATCAGTTAGGACAAACACAAACTTACAACTGATCAAACCCAAACTTTCAACTGATCCACTTCTGTACCACTTTTACTTTTTGCTTTTTTGGAAACTGAACAGTTACTCCAGAAAAACAGTTAAAGAGTTTTGTATAGATTCATGGCTCGTGAAATTAGCCCATGTTTGAACGAAATTCTATCCACTATTAGTACTTGACTTAACTTGTTCAAGGGCACAAACCAGTGAGAGCCAGCTTCTTATGATAATAATGAAAGTATGGGCTTTCAGGTGAAAAGTATGGCAGCAGCCCACTTTCGCCCTTGTTATGACGAAGCAACGGACGCTTATGATGTTTCTTTTGCTGAGATTTGTGCTGGAAAGCACACAGAGAGAGGAAACAGTTTGAGAGCGCCTAGGGAGAATGTGAGTAATTAAATGCACAATTAGACTTTTTATTGTCCAGCACGATGACAGTATATTTTCTGTGTCATCCTTAAGAATCTAGCTGGCCAATATGTGGAAACCCTTTTCTCGAGGTGAGGCCATGCATTTTTATCCTCTAATCATGAGTGCCATAACTCAGTGGAATGTGAGACATTTTTATTTTAGCCTTGTGCGCTGAATAAATCACGATCTTAATCCAGCTCAACATGCATTTTACACATGAGAACTGAAGATGGCTGCAGTACAGACCAAACAGAGCATCACCAGGGGAGTACTATGCATCACAGACTTCAACAGTCTTGGCATGAAAAGTATTTGAGATCAAATGTTAAAAATGATTACTTTACTCTTCATTATGTTAAACTGTCCAATTTTTTTCTGGATTGAGGGGGGAGGGGTGAGGGAGGTGAATCTATGACTGTAAAAAATGGCGCTGTCATTTCTAAGCAGTTCATCTGATATAGATGAATACACCCTCAAATTAATGTTGACAGTCAGCACTTCAACCTCTTTGTCATTGTCTGCTTTCAACTCAACGCACTAGAGAACAGAATCAAAACAAAAAATGTGAGACTGTCCTTCGACTTATGTTGCTCATTGTACACAACTTGAGTAAAACAAATTGGTCAGCCTCTTTAGATTAAATACCTTTTTTGCCTACGGAAATTTATCTTTCCTTGTCTGCCTTTCATAAAAGTCTATTTACAGCAGAAAGGAAGGTTATCATCTCTTGCTGGTTTATCAGCCATTGTACCCTTCCTTCCTGAGATTAAGGCTTACCCCTCAGTTCTCTTTTGTCGTGTTTCTTTTAATCCTATTTGAGGAACTAAAACATTGCCTGAATCCATTAAAGCTAGATATTCCCATGCATGATGAATGGGCTCCCTCTGATGTTGCACATTCTTGTCATTCCATTCTACAGTCGCATTTTCGAAAAAAGTTGGGAGGGCATGGACACAAAATGCAAGTAGAAAAAGACAAGTGATTTCTGAATCATCATTGACAAGTAGTGGTTGAAAACAGCGCAAAGACAACAAAGACAAGATCTTTAACATATTTCCTTCTGTGTTTTTTATATATTTATATATTTATTTATTTTTTAACAAGTACACGCTTATTCCAAATTTTATGCAGGCAACACAGTCCTGTGTTGTGTTTACCACTGTTACTCGACGTCTCAACCGCTCTCCTGTGGAAGGTCAGATAGGAATCAATTGCAGAGTAACAGCCAGATGCGCAGGAGAGGGTGAAGTCAGGAATCCTTTATCAAGGGGTGAACAAATCAGAGGACAAAGGCAATCCTGGGTCATACATGAAATTAAATCTAACCAGGCAGAGGTGCTAGAACAATAGTCAGACGGCAGAATCGGTGGAACAGGCTAGCAGGGTCAAAACTCAAAGATCTGACCAATACGGTAAAGGCAGAAAATCCACTGGCCAGAGGCAGAGTATATAATCTGAAAACAAACACAGGAAATAAAACTGGCAAAGAGCACAGAAAAATGTTGGATGTGTATTTACTGAGCCGAGGAGATGATCTGGCGAGGAGAAGACTTATTCTGACCAGTTTTACCTGGAAATACGGAATGTAGAGTGGCTAAGCCGCAAGACTCAGGGTGATGGAGAAGAGCGGGGGCAGAGTTAAAAACTTCTCCTATGGAAAATGGCCTGACAAACCTAGGGCTGAGCATTCTGAACGGCAGCTGACGTGGAAATCAGACTTCCTAGTCCACATGATAGCTGGGAGCAGCTGATCGGTGGAGTCCACCCGGCTGCATTGCTGGGCTAAATCAAGGATGAGCTTGTGATGACCCCTCTTCCAGGTCTAATGACAGCAATGGATTAATGCCTCGGCAGAAGGGCACTGAGCTCCCCTTGAGAATGGGGGAGATTGGTACCCTAAGCAGCACTCAAAGAGAGCGATACCAGTAGATTTGGCAGCCAGAATGTTGTGAGTATATTCTGTCAATGAAAAAGGCTCCAAAAAAAAGGGGTTATCATGGACCATGCAGTGATGGGTTTGCTGACCATGCTGGTTAGCATATGGCTGGTCGGAGGATGAAGACATGGACTTTCCCAGGAGATTGCATAAGTTTCTCCAGGACCTTGATTAGAGACCATCCTAGACAGAGAAAAAAATGCTGAGACAGGACAGCATCATCTTCAACTCCCAATGCATCCACCGACATGATGCCCTGCAGCTGGTGGTCTGAAATGGTGAGAACTGATGTGGTGGTAATAGCCTTCTTGAAATTGCTAAAAGCTTGATCAGCTGTTGATGTTGTCTGGAACTGCTTCTCAGGTGAAATAAGTAGCCTGAGTGCTGTAATTCCACATAAACCTTATGTTGAAATTGGCAAACCCAAAAATCTTTGTTGTTATTCCTAGGGATGAGCATAAGCCACACAATTACAGCCTTGACCTTGGAAAAGTCCATCTCCATCCTCCCTGCACACAGGCAAAAGGAGAATGAGGGTTTGTGGAAGTCAGAATTCTCAGCATTGACAAAGGATTGGTCCTTAAACGGGTAGATCAGGATATTATGCAGATGTTGGATGTAATCCTACAATGATTGGGATAAAATCGGACATAGGCATAAGTATTGACTATGTCCCATAGAACATCATCAACCAGAGCTTAGTACACAATGGGGGCTTTACTGAGGCCAAAGGGCATCACCTAGTAGTGATAATATCTACTAGGTGTGCTAAATACTGTCTTCCACACATCATCCCCACGGATCTAGACCAGGTGGTAAGCATTGTCCAGATCTAGCTCGGTGAATATATTGACACCTCGCAGGTTTTCAATGGCAGAGGAAAGCAGAAGCATGGCTCTAAGGTTCTTACCTGTGATGTCATTCGCGGATTGATAATTGATTCAGGGGCCAAAAAAGCCAGACAGCCCCAGCTGCTGACAAGGAGGCTTGGATGATCCCAGTAGTGAGGGTCTCACTGATACACTTGCTCATGGCCTCCATCTCAGGGACAGACAAGGAGAGCAACTTTCTTGTGGGGGGACTGGAATAAGGTAGCAGTTCTAATATGCAATCCTATGATTACTGCAGAGTTAGGGGGTGGCTCAGGACTTGCTGAACATTTTAATATTGTATTAATTTTTTTTATATTATATGTAATATTTGTCTGAGATGGTTGGCAGGTCTGAAAACTCTTCACTGGTGATGAAATCTACGCCTCTTGGACCCTTAGCAGATGACAGACTGGATTAAGCACACAGGGCTCCAGCCCAAAATGGAGTAGGAAACCCAACAAAATGTTTCAGAAGCTAAAGATTACAGGTCCCTGAGGAGAGTTGATGAGATCAAAGGACATATGTTTCCAGTAGTTACAGGATACCAGGTGATGGAAGGTCTTAGTGATACAAGCAACTCTTGCCAGGGGTCTGCCTATCAGGGTGTTTCCACAGAGTGGATGACTGGACTCTAGGGTGATAATGCTCAGCTGCTGAACCAGGGAAGTGTCAATAAGAGTCTCATCAGCTCCAGAATCTGACTCAATTTGCTGTTCCCTCCACTGTAGCATGATGGCAAGAAGGGAATACTTGATAAGAGATTCAGAGAATGGAAGAACACATATCAGTAACCCCCAGCCTCCCTCTCTCTAAGTGCCATATCCAGAGTCGTAGGCGATCATGGCATGCCACAAATCTCTGTCTCTAGCCTTCTGAATGGACTCCACTTCTTGATGATTTATACCTCTCACTGTGTTCCGCGTATTAAGACTGGTCATCCAATTCATCCGTTTCCTTCCTCTACCCCTCTTTCCATCTATCTTTCCTGTCAATGCCAGGTTTTCCAGACCGTTTTTTCTAATTGCATGCCCTAAGAAACTCATTTGCTTGGTTCTTATCTTATAGATCAGCTTTCTCTCTACTCCAGCTCTTTTCAGAACCTCTTCCTTAGTCACTCTGTCCGTCAATGGAATGCTCATCATTCGTCTAAGGAACCGCATTTCACAGCTTTCTCATGTCTGATGCTATTGACCATGCTTCACTTCCATACATCTGCACAGGGTAGATGTAACAATTAAGTTCTCTCAACCGAGTCTCCATTCCCAGTGTCCTGTTTCTTAGGATTTTCTCCAGCTTTGAAAAGGTTGATTAGCTAGTGCAATCCTCCTTTTAATCTCACTTACACCCCCAGCCTACTGGTGATCAGTGGCCTTTCCCGGGAAATTGACAATATGATAACCAGCGATACCATGATACACTCAGGTTTTGGCATGTGCTCTTTGACGCAGCTTGGTAAGTGACAGCTTGGATTTTTATACCTGCATAGGTGCTGATGTCTGGGAAACTGGAGCACAAACACAAGGACAAGGATTCAGTATTTGGACTGGAAGACTAGAATAGTGTCAGTGATTGCTGAGGGCATTCCTCACACTGTCTTTGAGGCAGGTGAGAGTGTATCTTGATTACAAAATCAATCAAAGATTTCAGGGAGCCTGGCAGATCCTTGAAATCGAGCTAGTGATTGGGCCAGTCAGACAGCTTGTCTCAGGAAGGCACTAAACTGGGCCTCAGAGTTCTCAGCATAGGCAGCAGCCAAAGTGCAGAATTCAATTGCATTGTGAGCAATTGAGTGACTGCAGTCGTAGGTATGGGAACAGAATTTTAGCTGCCTCTCAAGCAGTGACTGACCAGACCAGACCCTCTTAAGACCTTCATAAATGCTTGATGGGAAGCTCAGGTGGGCAAATTAGCATCCTAAACATTTCACCTCCATTCTTGTGCTTGTCCAGTGAGGAGGGTGGTATCGTGGCTTTATCAATGGGAAATGTCGAGAGCTAGAGCATGAAAATGAGGGAGGAATGGGACAGAAAGGAGCAGAAAGTGCCAGGTTTGCCTTCTTGAGTGGCTTGGAAGTGGACACCTGGGCAGATGAGATAACACAAAGGTGCGGGAACACGAACTGTGGAGCTGGGCTGGGGTGCAGGGGAGTTAGACTGGGATGCTGACTGGAGCAGCTGAATCTGGTAATGATATTATGCACGTCAAAGGGTATTATTTTGCTATTTTTATGTTGTTAAATTGTTGGATTATTCAGTTACAGCTTTCACAAAGTGATGTGTCTCAATCACTCATGGCTTTTTAACATATGGGCTTTGTGTAAATATCCATTTTATCTCCAAGCATGATAGCATCCCCTGTGCAATATATTTTCACCTGTTTATTTAGCATTCAAATGCATACCGAGTCTTCTATTGCCCTGTCCCAGTTGTAATAAACCAATAGCAGGCATCAAATTCAGAAAAAAAACTATGAAGTTGAGATGAAATGATACATGTTTTTCTTTTAGTTTTTTTTTTTTGATTCAATGCAGGTCAAGAATGATTTACAAATCCCTGGCTTTTTGTCACATGGATTTTACATCGTGTCTCAACAATTTCGGAAAATGAGGTTGCACGGAAGCAAAGGAATGTGTGTTGCCATTTCAAGGGTGACCTAAAATTACTTTGATTCCTGTTGGACCTATTTGTTCATTCAATAATATCGATATCGGAAATACACTGATTCAGCCAACTCATTGGTAGAATCATTTATTTCTTGATGTAAATGATGCGGTGACAACCACATTAAACCAGAAACTCTCCCGTGAGTGTGAAAATCTTTACGAGGTGATTAAACACACATAATTTGTGTTATTCCTGGGCCAGTAGTCCCCACTAAACCCGCATTTACTTTCACAAGCACGGCAGGGTGATTTTACTGAGAGCCTTGGCTTGTTTGTTGCAGACATTTTAAAATGCCACAGTTTGATTGATTTGCCTATAATCCTGTGCCTGTCATTGAAATGGCTTTTTTGATATATTTCTTCAAATTTGATTCAGAGGTTTAAAACCTCAGTAGAGTGCAGAATGCAAAGGCGATTCATTTCAGCCCTAATATTTCATATTTCACCCCCATGCTTCACTTAAAAAAATAAAAAAATAAAATAAAATAAAAAAATCAAGAGAAATGAGATTTATGTCCTTGGCCATTTTTGAATGTCAGTCACCACTGGTCACAAATAAAATTTAAAAAAAATTACTGTAAGCAGCGATGATCGAGCCTTTGCTCTTTCATGCAAGTCAGAGTTGCTGGCAGGGAACAGGTTGACACAGCTGTGCTCTTTTGCCATTATCAGCATTGCTAGATACACTGCCCGGCCAAAAAAAAAGTCACCGTTTGGAAATTGATGAACTAATTCTATAATTGGATCATTATTGCTGTTATTAATATGTTTCAGCTGGCAATAATCATCTTTACCCTGACTGATGAAGCGCGTCGCTACTCATTTCTTAAAAAATCATGTCGGAAGACCCATTCCCTGATGGTGGAAAAATGTAACAGTATTTCAGAACGGGCAAGTTATTGGCCTGTATTTTGCCAAGAAAACCATGAATGACAAATAAAAGTATGAGGAATCATTAAACAAATGAGGAATCAAACAAATTAGCCACCACAAAGTCCTGAGCTTAAACACATTAAAAGTTATTGGGATGTGCTCATGAAAGACCACCAGTAGTTCAACCATCATGTCGAGAAGACAAGAGCTCGGCCAAAAATTATGCCATTTCTGATCGAAAATAAATGTTCTGGCATTGCATATAGTTGTCAAAACAGTGACAAGATGAATATGGACTGTTATCAGAGCTACAGGGGTTCCAACTAAATATTTGAGTGTGTGACTTTTTTTTTGGCCAGGCAGTGTAGTTTCTAGTGTGTTTCTTTGTAGTCGATACTGTGATCATTAATTAAATTTTGACCCTTACCTGAGACCAACAACCAAATCCTCACTCTCTATGACAGACACTTCAATTATTATGAAAGATCAAATATTGACAAATCAGGAAATGGGGCGGGTCTTCGGAATAGAACATGTCATCCTTTCCTGAGTCCTACAACCAAATTCCCAACTCTCCATGAGAAATGATTTGAAAGGTATGAAAGATCAAAGATTGTTCATTCAGGTAATATTTAGGATGGAGTGATGAAAAAATGAGAAGAATGCGCTCTGTAAGTATGATGCAGCGGGCTGGGAAATCTACATCATCCTGTGCGAAAGTGAAGTAAGTTTGAAGACTTGCAGGAAATTTGCCAGACCTACTAAATGAATAGACTTTCCTCAAGGATGGAGTGATGGAACAAGAAAAAAGAAAAGGGCAGGTTACCGGGCTACATCATCATTCATCCTTTGAGACAGCCTGAAGCAATATAGAGTTTGGAGGCTCTAGCCAAACCATAAAGCCCCCTCTTGAAATTTTTAGGGGTTGCTAAAACCAAAGCCTAAGACTCATATCAGACAACAAAATACTCCTCTTTTGACATGTGTACCAAGTTTTGTGAGTTATCAAATATCCCTACCACTACAGAAACAGCCTCCTGTTTGATGGCAAATGATGAGTTACCATGCAATAGTGTTTAATTAAAAGCTCGCAATCTTCATAGTAAAGCATCCTGACCATCATGGATCTGGTCCACCTGCCAGGGGCAGTACGTCTTTTCCTGTCGCCAGTCAGTGGCCGTAAAATTACAACTCAGTTATGGAAAGTCTTCTTATCAAACTCAAAGTTTGGGGCAGATTGGATAATGGGTGCTTGAGTTACAACAACTTTCTGTTTCACGGTAATACTGTAAGGGTTGTGCTTGATACACAGTTCAGGAACACGGAGGACAGAAAGTTGAGGACTGGACTTGGTAGTTTATTATGCTTACTGAACAATAGAAGGCACGTACAAAGCAATACAAATCAAAGAGGAATCCATCCATTTTCTATACCCGCTTATTCCTCACTAGGGTCACGGGGCGAGCTGGAGCCTATCCCAGCTGACTACGGGCAAAGGCAGGGACCCACCCTGAACAGCTTGCCAATCCATTGCAGGGCGCACACACCAGTCACTCTCACACTCATACCTATGGGCAATTTGGTGTCTCCAATTAGCTTGATATGCATGTCTTTGGACTGTGGGAGGAAACCGGAGTGCCCGGCGAAAACATGCAAACTCCACACAGAAAGGCCCCAGGCCGGATTCAAACCCACGACCTTCTCGCTGTGAGGCAGCAATGCTAACCACTGTGCCACCGTGCCGCCCCCAAAGAGGAATCGAGGTTCCTTAATTTAAACACTATTAGTAATACAAACACCTCGTATAGACAGCGGTAACAATGTATTACAAATAGAAAAAAAAACAGGAAGTGAGGTTCCTTAATATAAAATGCTGGTAAAAATGATAAACAACACTAAGTTAGAGTTACAGTATATATTCATGTGAAATGTGGATATTACATCTGTACTAGACTAGGAATGCAACACAGGGATGCAGTTATGAGACTTGAGTAAGTGTGAAGTTCGGCCTTAAATACCACACTGCTACCACTGCTGGAAATGAGAAACAGGTGCAGGTAATGATTGCATGAGATGAGGAATGCACTCCGGGTCTTAGCAGACCGGTGACCTGGACGACTGGAGGCGTGGTCTTTGATAGCTGCAAATTGGCCCCTTAAAATATCATATTTTTCACCAGTTCAGACGTATGCCAAGTTTTATGAGTTTTCCACCAACTTGATGATTTTTGAGAAGAATAATTCATGAGGGTCATCACAATTGTGCTCAGGCCCTAAAAAATAAATAGATAAGAATAAATATTGGTGGCAATGTGTCCAACACCTATCACCACACATAATGAATAAATGTTTTTTATTCTTTTGAGTACACTCCAGCCAATTAGTAGTTTTCTCAAGTGTTCTGAGCTTCCTGTAGAGCCCACCTCTGATCTCCTGCTGCAAAGGCCTCTTTTCCCCAGTGGATGTTTGACCTAACTGAAAAAACCTTTGCGCAAGAATGAGCTGTAAATTTAGGTGCTATTGGGGTAGTTTACAAGAAATGATTTTCTTTAACACTTTCTCAACCAGGGTATTTTTTAAGTTACCAACCACCGCCACCAGTATTTTTGATGTGTATTCACAGATCTCTCAACACCCCTAGAATATTCTCTTCTATGAATATACAAACACGGATCATATATACTAAAACAAAGAAAACAGCTTATTTCACAGCTTATTGTTTTATACTAAAAAAACAAAACAAAACTAACAAGTTACTCTCATACGATTCATTATTTTTTTACTTTCCTCTTGAACAATGGTTCTTCTCATCTGAGGGAAAACTGCATGTTTGTCAAAGCCACTTTTCAAGCAGAATATTGACTTCTAGCTTATATGTATGTTTTTTCTTCCATATGGTTATTACAATTGTTTAAAAAAAATAATGAAGTAAATAACTGTGACATGATAAATAAACTCCTTCATAGTGTATCTTGTGAATATTTTACTTTTTTTCTTGCATTTATATGTATATATTATTCCATGTTTTATTGTTAGTGCTCTCATTACCCTTATACTTTTTACATTCTTTTCATGTACTATAAGTCAGTACAATATACATAAATAAACAAATAATTTGGCACAACAGTCTGATTTTGAGTGGTATAATGTGTAACTTTCCTCAGAACGTCAGAGGCCAACCTTCACAAAAGCAAAAACCTCCCCACGCTGCCCAAATCGTCTGACAACCTTGGAGATTCTACAGGTAATTACTGTCTAAAGCTCATGTACCCAAAGATCCCCTAAAAGTACAGCTTTTCAACAATTTTGATCTCATGAGCACAAACAGTGATTCATTTGACTTATTTCCAGTAATTCTCCTTGATTTGGCATTTGGCTGATGCCATGTGATGACATTTGAAGGTTTTCACAAATGTTTGACTCATTTCCTCAAAGCACAAAGCATGTTCTTAGTTATTCTATGTTTTCTCTGCCCATAATATTCATTAAACAGGAGCTTATGTAAACTCAGAATGCACCTGTCATCAGGCACATTATCGGTAAAAAACAATCAGGTGACTATGGTATCTTTAGAAGGGTAAGGCTGTACAAAGTGATAACCTTTGAGAGGTATGTAATATGGATAGGAGGATAGGTGGCAAGTAATTGTAAATAATAATACTGATTGGGGGATTACTCTTGGTAAACATCACATAACTCAAAAATGCAAAGGTGCGTTGTCTACCATATGTGGTGGTGTAACCTTAATTTCGAAAGAATTTATGACAGACTATAACTAGTTGCACAAATAAATTTATGATTGTAAGGAGGTATAACTCTTGGTAAAAGCAGTGCAGAACTATGAAAAAGGACATACACAAATTTACACACAGGAAGTACTGTAACCTTAATTTGGAAGAATCCACAAAGAAGTCTAAGGTCTTGTTCAGACTACCAGCCCAAATCCGATTTTTTGCATATCCAGATTGTATCTTGCTCCAATTTTGGATGGTCTGAACAGCAGAAAAACACTTGAAATGCGATTTTCCCAAATCTGGTTCAACCCACATACGGAGGTGGTTTCAATTACGATTCTTATCGGATTTGTCTCGATCTGAACAGTCTGCAATGTTGGCCCTTGAAGGTATCACTCTAGGTACTTTCCAGAAACAGTGAGATGCTCCTCCTGATCTTTATAGGCTATTTTACTTTACACTTCCCCTCTTATATGTCGTGCAGCTTACGAGTCAAAAGTGTTGTACTGTTACAACACAGCAATTTTGGTTTGGCCTCAGAACATGGACCGCAGTCATCCATTCTTAGAAAGAGTGTTCATTGTCTGTTTTTGGTTTTATTGACTGAAGACTTCTATCGACCGAACAATCTGTAGAGATGCACACTTTCTACAATAAACTTGCCCAAAAGACGTGTAACCAAGTTGCTCTCGATCCTTTTGAAATTGAATGAATTTTCATCTAACAAATGCATTTACACATTTTGGTATATTCAGTTTTAATGCATTAGAACCATTAAAAATCTGAAATGAGAATTAATGAAAAAATGTATGGTTGATGTTTTTTTCTATATTATATAATTAAAGATGCTAAGTTGTTTTACAATATGATATCTTAGGATAAAATATTAAGCATGTTTTGAAGGTTTTATACTTGAAATACATCATAAAGAATTATTCATTTGTTTAGCCATAGAAAAAAGTAGAAATTTAGAGACCATCTTCAATAAGTACAGCACTAATTGCTTCCTTCGTCAATATAACCAGATGGAAAAAGAGGGCGGGTTCGCAAAGGTGGTTGGAGACCATTTGCCTTAACGACACTTCCTGAACTGAAGCCTGTGACGCACTATACACCTGACGAAGACCATTCTGGTCCAAACGCTGTGGAATAAATCACTGCGGGAGCAACAGCTACAGTGTGCGGGTATCTTCTTTCTCTCTTCTCTTAAGATTCAGGGTACAACCCACAGTGGAGAATTTATTGATAGGAATGTAGTGATAGTAGTTGGATGTAATAATAGTTGGATGGGCCGAAGCCCTGAAATGAGGAAAGAGCAGTCAAGCTAAATTGGAAATGACTGAAGAGCGTTGGGGCGTGTTCTTGCCCAGGCCAGTGGCTGTCCCGGGGCAGTGTCCAGGTAGTGAATCCCCCTTTCAGAAGCAGGACTGCTTGACTGTTGGACTGGAGCGTGCAGCAGGAACAGAGTCCTATCCTGGAGACCTGTGAAGGCTTAAGAAGTATTCCTAATTAACTGACTCAGCGGAACGTACTGGTACAGAGGGTTAACAAGAACGCTGTCACAATTCTAGAGGCCGTCATGAAGGCTTGGGAGCTTGTTCCTACCAATAAGACTCGAAGAAGAGTAATTGCGTTCTTCACTGTACCAAGTATCAATTACCAAAAAATAAATGGAAGAAGAGCTTAGCTCAAAACTGGAAGATACAAACTGACCTGTGGGCATGGTAGAACAAATGTCACAACCCGGCAGCCATATTGGACACAGAGAAAGCTTAAATAGACCAGAACATCACACAAAAGGAGCAGGGCATGCATATGATCTCACCTGGGGTTGAGGGGGTTAACGAGACAATAAACCAATTACAAAAACTAAACTAGGCAACACATGCAGGCTGTGGGAAAGGGGGAAGAACCAATCAAAGAAACACAAGGGTTGCGTCACTATGTTCAATGCCTAAACAAGAGTAATGCGGTATATGTCATTTTCCACATTTGCCAGTGCTTGAATTTCATTGTTTTATGGTTTACCTGTTGAATGTTGCAAAAGGGTGGTTTTCTGAAGATTGCAGAACCTTTCTTGTCTTTCCATACCCCTGTCCCAATTGCAGTGGAATGTGCTGCGGGCATCGAAGTTGGAATTTGTGAATATTAACAAAAGTCAGTACAGTTGAAAAGGTGAAATCGTCAAAATTTTTCATAGTGTTGTTTTCAGCTAATTGTGGGTAATTGAGAATTTACAAATCATCAAATGTTGTTTTTATTTGCATTTTACTTGCCACTCTAATTCCCATAAAATTGAGGCTGTATTTAGGGAGCAGATTCATATAGTTTTGCACAACACATGTTCAAGGATGTTTAGACTGATAGAAGCTCAATGAGCAGTTTTAGTGAAATACGCCCTGATAATTGCAACTCATGGCTGTAATTTATTTGATGCATCAGGAGATGAATTGCCTCCGTTATCCTCAAACCTTTGAGCATTTCTTTGCTGCCACTAAGCAGATGTTCTATTTGAGAATGATTGAAGTAAAATTCAATGTTCATCATTTCTCACATATCCTTCATTCCTCAATTGAAAGAGCAAAGTGTTAGGCAAACACATGAACATGTATTGATATTGACGGAATTACAAGAGTGATTTTCACTTTTTATCCATTTGGAAGACAGTTCGCTTTGAAAACTAACCTGAAATGTATGAGCAAAGAATGCAATTGAAAGAAAGACATTTAGTTTTCACATTCATACTCTGGCTGAGGATATAACACATCACTTTGAAATGTGGTAGTTTCAAAAGTTAACTTCAGTTCTTGTTTTGCAGGTTTCACTAACATTCTCTTTCATTGTACCTGTCACTGCCAGTGCTAATGTTTCTGATCCACATTGATTTATGATGAGAAGAAACCCATCATTAGAGAGATACTTCTAGTTTTATATAGTTTCTATTGCAACTTCCACACTATTTCTTAAATTAATACATTATGACCTGAGTAGCAAGAAAAAAACTTTTGCACAGCGGTAAGCAGTCAGGTGTGTAGGAGAAAGGCCAACTGTGGAGCAAAGTAAAGAAAAACTCCCGCACACTTCTCACTTGCGAGTAATTTATTAGTCGACATATCGGTCAACCGACCTTCCTCAAGACATCTTGTGGAAGGTCAGTTGAATGAAACGTGGACTAATTGCAAGTGAGAAGACCATGTGCGGGAGTTTTTTCTTTTCTTTAAATTAATACATTAAAATTCTAACCTCTAAAAATGTCTAATACTTCAAGTCTTATTTCCTGCTTATTAAACAAAAGTACTACTTCTACTTTGACAATCAATCTTTAGAACTTAAAATACATTTTCAATTTTCTGATGGCTTTTTCAAAAGTGTTGATTTTTTCAGAGTGCTCTCGTCAGGTCTGCACTCAGTTGAAGGTTAATGAATTACTGCGCATATGCTTATCCATGTCGCATCTGAACAAATATAAGGAACTACAGCAGTCAATCATTATATATAGAAACATCTGAAATTCTGAACATGAAAAATCCTCCAAATGTTTTATATGAAGTATTTATGGGCAACTAGATATTTATTTTCTGTGCCAGATTTAAAACACAAGTCGATGCTCTTTGCACTTTTGTTTTTCTTTGTTTCATGACAGAGTGAAATAAAATAAATTAAAGTGCATATGCTGCAAACATTATACACCCCCCATCCTGGTCTGGAATGACCTTCCTCTTCCTCGCCCCTAACGTCCTACCTTGGCAATCTCTGTCCATAGAATCTTTATACTAGTGTGCCAGCTGTTCATGGGATATCACAAAATCAGTTACCACTGAGAAAGTGTTAACTTTGCCAGAGCATTAAATTGGTCCAACGTGATTGATTAATGATGCAAATCTGCAAATTCGATCTCTAAGGTTTCAGGGGAATTACAGCCTGAGTTTCGGAGAGCGAATATCACCTCTCGGTTGGACTCTGTTTGCGTGAGGTCAGCGGAAGTCCACAGCTAAGGGAAACGTCACTTCCTCATTAAGAGTAATGTACCTCTGGGGATTCTGCCGTACTGATCCAGCTCTGACTTGCTTCTGCTGAGAGCAGATGCTGAGGAGAATCTGACGCTTCACAAATAAAGGAGGCTCGTTGCTCCACCACAAGCGTGTCTTCCTCCTCCCTCTCTCCAGGTCATGAACTCTTTTGCAGGGGCTGCCCTCCATTCCTCATCATAATTACTGTCGTATGTTTGGGAAATGCCTTAGGGTATGGGCTTAAACCACGTGTTGAAATAACCCTCTCTGAGCGCACAAGTCCGTCGTTTCTGGAATGCAACCTTTTCATAATCCACAGAGAGCAAATAAATAAGGCTTATATTAGGCTGCTGATATTCCCTGCAAACTGAAAAAAGTTGTTTTTTGCCTTTTAATGTGATTGCCTAATGAAGAAGTTTGACTTGTAAAATGGCTTAAGAACACCGCAGTCATTGGACAGAAGGACAGTTTGTTCATGATAATGCTTTCTCCTTTGTTACCTGAATACCACCCGAAACAAAGGAATGTTTCAAAATCATGGCAGTTGCGGATATTGTTTGCCTGTATTTTGACCTCAGTGAATACTTCTGTGGTTCTCTAGATTTAAATTTATATCAGGTGTTTTTTTTCACCCACAAGAACAAACTTATGTGGAGTTTCTGGGATCGTGAAGGTTTGCAGCAGATAAAATTTTTCTGCTCACTACTCTAATATGATATACCAAGAATAATTGTTTTTCAGCTAGAAAAGAAGTTATCCCTGAGTTTTTTTTTGTTTTTTTTTTTTTCTGTTGTGAGAAGGTAAACATTCTTTCACCTAGTGTGCTCAGTGGTTCATCTCAGTGACTTTGCAAAGGCCAGTTTCTGAATGGATTCTCATCAAGGATAGGATTTGAATGGTTCAATGACAGGGAATGTAAGCAGAGGCGGTACTCTGAATCAGGCCTAATCAGACACAGTATTTGCACATTGGCAATGACAGGGATTGCTTACAGTGCTTAATTATACCTGAGGCCCGGCTTTGTGAGTTTTTATGGTAATTAAGATGAGAGTAATTGTCTTCCATAAAAAGGTATCCCAAACCCACATCAGAGAACTGCCATTCTTTACAAGGCTTTAAGATTTTAATTGGATTCTTTCATGCATGCACACATGAACACACACGCACACGCACACACACGTACACGCACACACTCGCATGCACACACACACACACACACACACGCACACACGCACACACACACATGCACACACACACACACACACGCACACACAAACACACACGCACACACAGACACACACACACAGGTTTGATGATTGCATTAGCGAGCAAGCCTGCAGCCACTGAGAACATAAAAACCATTTCTTTGTTTTGTTGTTTCCCTGTGATGAAAGAAGAAAGGTCATGTTGTAGCATATAAATAACTTTAATGCTGTTGTTCACACTTATGGAGACAATTTCATGGAAGTTATGCCTCTGCTTTAGAAAAGGATGCCAAAAATTTGACATTTAATTGAACTCAAAGGATTGAAAATAGAAGTGCAAAGGAACCGTAGGAAAGAATCTTTGTGCAGAAAAATGTGACCCAGATTAATGTAAACCAGCATTTTTATTTGACAAATATTCACCAGAAAAAAAAACAAAATCTGCTTGTAGGTTGCCATGCTTGCAAGTCCGTCTGAATAATGAATTCTGGACATTTATCGTTTTCGATTTAAGGCAAATAATAATGCATTGAGATTGAGACCATTGTTCAAGATACATCAGGGAAAAGCAACATTACAATTTTTATCAATAATTTTTATTTCATCTGACGTTGAAAAGGGATGATAAAAAGCAACCTCTGGAGAAAAAAGTGAGGATGGCTGTCCATAATCTCTATCCATAATCTCTCCCATGTCTTTTAGGTATGAATAGTATGATATTTTTCAATCATCAGGAGTTGGACTTTTATTTTGGACCAATTTTCCACAGAAACAAAATGGGTCTTGAATTGCTTCACTGAGACAAATAAAAGCGAGTTGATGCATGCCCCTGGAGAGAAATCACAATGACTAGAGTCATATTTCTTTTTTCTTTTTTTTGTAGGAAAACCACCCTGCGCAGTGAGCAGGATCTGAACAGCGATGCAGTTTGAACAAGAGGGTCTTTGGGATCCTATCAGATTCACATAATAGGCTTGGGCGATTAACACCTCGCATCTATTCTCATTGTATCCTAATTCTGTGGGAGCAATGGGGTCTGACATCCACCTCGGCATCATGGTGAGCCTCTTGGAGCGCAGCCCGGTGATAGAAATCATCATTTCCTTGTTAACCTCCCACTGCCTAGCCATGTCCTTTCATTTGTGATAGCTTGAATTCCGTTGCTTTGATTACAGCATTTAATCTTTCAGGCATAGTTTTTGCAAAAGAACAATAATATATTTCATCACTCGCTAAGCCATTCCTCATGGTTTGAAGTACATTCCAAAGAGATTCTAGATGAGCTCAGTCAGATTAAGGTCTGGATTTTGAGCAGGCGAAGTCATAACTTTAATGTCACCATATGTTTCTTTCCGCATTCTTGCGTCGAAACAGACTTCCTTTGTTTAGGGTCATTATCTTGTTGAAATTAAAATCCCCCACCAGTAAGCCTCTTTCCAGATGGCAATGGGTGCCTCACAAGGATGCTGTGATACTTCTTTTGATCCATGATTTTGTCCATTTTTATGAGATTACCAGCTCCTTTCGAGCTGACTGAACCCCAAATCATAGTATTACCACCTCCATGTTTTACTGAAGGGGTTAACCATTCATTTTTGAAACGTTCTCCAACTCTATGGCCCACATAAGTTCTGCGCTTGGGTGAGAAAATGTTGGATTTTGATTCATTGGTCCAAAAGACTTGTTCCCTGTCCACTGATGTTCAATCCTTGAATTCCTCGGAAAACTCAGATTTTTTTTTTGATGTTGCCAGCTCTTGGCAACAACATGACCCATCTGACCATTTTCACACAGGCGTCTGGAAATAGTAGATTTTGATGCTCTCATCACTTCTCGTGCTATTAATATCATCACAGAGTTGTCATGCTGTTAACCACCAATTTTTGTTTACTTGTCATATGCAGATAACAAACATCTGATGCACTCAACTTCTGTTTAGCACCTCTATTGCCACTAGCTTTCAGGGAACCAGTCTCTTTGAAATACTTGATGGTGTTTCTTTCAGTGCCATGGCAGCATTTAATGTCTTTAGCATTATGTCAGGCCGCAAAGAGGCGACGAACAATCTCAGAGAGCTCCTTCCATTGTGCCATCGTGTTTAACACTGTGACGTAGCTGAAAGTTCATGTCACCTGATATCCTGGAACAATTGACTGTCAGGGTTTATTTTGCAGAATAATGTTGCCTCAAACCAGTTCAGGAGAAATTTTTACAATCAATAATCACATAATGAGCCTTCACACAAGCAATCAGGCTATGCAAGAGTCAAAAAAAAATTGTGACACCTCTCACTGGTTATATAAAAAATAATGTTTTCCGTGTTTTTTGTTTATTACCCGTATATTTTCCTCAATATACAACATACTTGTGGAAATGATTTTTCTTTGTTCATAGCCTACAACAATACATTTTCACCAAAAAATAGTATAGAAGTAATATATTAGAACCCTTGTAGACAAAAGTGGTGGAGTATAATCATCACTGCACACTACTGAAGCTATATGTAGAGAAGAGAGACGCCAAACAAAGGGACTTCCAAGCACTGTAATAAGGAGGCGGTGCATTCTTCAAAACAATAGGGAAAATGACAAAGGCCCTAGTGACAGGCCACGTCCATCATTAGGACCTTGAAACAGCTGGAGATGGTTGTTGTTCGGTGTAAGGTAGGTGGTTGAGTTGGGCGGTAGGCGGGGAATTAGAGTAAGCTTGGCAATGGAAGCCATTGTGTCTGCTGTGGGAGTTTATTATTCATTAGGTTTGCTTTTTGCTTTCTCCATGCTAACAAACTGAACATTGGCCTTTTTGTAAGTAATAACATAAAGATAGATAAAACAAAGTTCTGCTTGTGCGAGCAGTATCTGTGTTATTCTCTCCTGAGCTCAGCTGGGTGCTCGCCTTCCGCATTAAACTGCAAATGTATAAAATTGAAAGATAATTGTGGTTCTTAAATTCAGGTGCAGAACTGAATTTACACTTTATTTGCACAATTAGTCGAGGGTATCGGGTCAGTGCTGTAATGCTGCAGCTATTCTCTGACTCAATTACCATAAATATGCATGAAAAAGTGAAGATTGTTACATTAATATTTGATTGCTTCTGTGGCAGTGACTTATTGATAAATAACTCTGACACCTCTACCTTCCAAGGCCATTTATGAGATTAATGGTCCAGGAAGTCTGACAGATCACCATAGGCGCCACTTTATGTCAAATGTTGGCAATTACAGGCAACGTGTTCCATAGTAATTTTTCACAAGTTATTTTTCAGTAACTTAGAGTCTCACTTGACACTAGAAAACACTTGGCATTATATATTTGTCTTTTCACAATACTGGGTAACAAAAGTGTGACACAAACATGAACATTTCAAAATCATTAAAGGAACAGAAAACCAAATTAATTTGATTCCTCACTGGTATAAGACTGGCATATAACAGCAAAAAGAAAAGAAAATTGCATCAGAATACAGCATACAGAATACATACAGAATGCAAGACCCTGTGGAAGTATTCCAAAGGAAAATGCGTTGATATTTAGAAAATACGCCAGAAACATTAAAAAGCCCAAAGTCAACTTTTCATACTGTTGTTTTATAGGTTTTATAGGCTACATTACAGTCATATAACCGTTTTATACAAGGCCGCCGAAGGGGGGGGGGACTACTATCCCCGGGCATCAGACTAAGGGGGGACATGAAACTGACACCCTGATTTTAAAATAACCAGCTGGAAAATTCATCATAATAAATATCTATGAAGATTTAACATAGTATTTCTCAGTTACACAAAAGCTTTATTTTTTCTATTTTGCTAATTTTCCTTGACAAATGACATAGTGGAAAAAATAGATTCTCCCCAACCCCCACCCAATGCAAGTGGTTTGGTCCGTCTTTAGCGCCACAACACAAGACTGATGACGTGAGCTGCCACACGCGCTCGCTCACCTGAGATCCATTGTTGCGTATCTTTCTGACTTTGCCAGTAATGATGGTTGGAGGCGAACGCACGTTCAGTAAACTTAATTTAAAAAATCCACGTAACAGTGGGTTTTTCAAGAAAAGAAAACGCATCATACCATTATAGACATGTTTTAAAGAAGTGTAGTTTGTTTACTGAACGATTTATTGGACTCTGACCGGTCACTGTCATAAGCATTCCACTTTATTTTTGGAGGATATTATACAAACCCACACGTAGTCATAATATACTTTCAAATTGTAATAAAGCAACAATCAAAACTGATTAAAACTGCTTTACGAGGAGCTGCTATTTGCAGTTCAAAAATTAAATAGATTGCAGAGGTTCTGCGCTTCGCATGCACAATTCCCAACAGTCCAATACATGTGATAGTCATGAGGACAGTTTAACAAAATAATATACTGAAGCATAATGTTCATCAAGGTGCAGTAGAAATGGGTATGAATCAGAGACGCAAGGTCAGGAGAGGCAGTGACTTCACCTTTTCATCGCTAAAATTTTCAACCTGTTTCCATATACAATGCCTGACAGTCATCAATCAATTTGAACTTTTTTGCCAAACAATTATGACCTAGGCTATATGTAGCCCGTGATGATTAAGAGGTGATAGTGACAAAAGAAAATCATTAACGCTTTGATTCAAGACTTCACGGATGGAAATCTTAATAATTGGTAAAAATTCAACTCTCTCAGTAATTCCATGTAGGCCTACCATTTTTACCTTTTGTTTATCAGATTATGAAATAAGACTGAAAATAAACTACATTTTTTTTGGAATGTCATTATAAAGTACGTATTTAAGGGAGAAAACATTATTGTAAACATGTTGACCACACATTGAACATGGCATAAGAAAGGTTTTAATATTTCTGAAAGGACACTTAGAGAATCAAAGAGAATATTTATTGAAAGCATACAAGCATATATTGAGTTTGGCGGCATGGTGTGGAACCGAAGGCAGGGAGCTGCATTTGACCCCCCCCCCTCCATAAAACAGAGCCTATAGCAAGAATGACCTCAAAAAGCAGAAATATTGTTATTGAACTACAGCTTAGTCAAAAGAGAAAAGGATTACAGAATGCTAAAAATGGACGGGAGGAGGGCTGTTAAGCGTACATGCTGTGGAGCCGCTTCTCAGAATGTGAGCTTAAGTAAACTAGCATATTATCAATCAAGCAATCATGTGACAGCAAATCAGATGACATTCATGAGCACTCAGGTGATTCTCCAGCACGAGAAGCGGCTCCAATAAGTTAGCAAGCTTGACTCCGTGCCTATCAGAATTTACGTCAAGCTTCATTTCTGATAGGACACTTTGTCAAAGAGAATATTTATTGAAAATATACAAGCATACATTGAGTTTGGCGGCATGGCTCTGTTCGAGAGATACCTGCCCATCCAGTGTGGAACCAAAGGCAGGGAGCTGTAATTAACCAATTAACCCAAAACAGAACCATGCTGACGTACGTCAACAGATGAAATATGGAGCTTCCATAGTTTTGAAGGCAGCCCGGCACAATTTCTCTTAAGGCCAAATACGAGAGAAATACTCCATGTGAAGTTTACTGTGTGTAGTGACAGCTCAGCGGCTGGCACGATTTCTCTTGAAGCCGAATACAAGAGAAATATTCAATGTGATGCGTACCACATGTCAGCCCAGTGGCTGACACAATTTCTTTTGAAGCCAAACACAAGAAAAATATTTATGTGGAGTGTACTATGTGTCATGACAGCCTGGTGGCTGGCACAATTTCTCTTGAGTCAAATACAAAAGAAATATTCTATATGAAGTTTACTATGTGTAGTGACAGCCCAGCAGCTGGCACAATTTCTCTTGAAGCCAAACACAAGAGAAATATTCTGTGTGAGTGTACTATGTCTCGTGACAGCCCGGCAGCAGGCTAAATTTCTCTTGAAGCCAAACACAAGATAAATATTCTATGTGAGTGTACTATGTGTCATGACAGCCTGGTGGCTGGCACAATTTCTCTTGAAGCCAAACGCAAGAGAAATATTCTATGAGAGAGTACTAGTGTAGTGACAACCTGGTGGCTGGCACAATTTCTCTTGCAGCCAAATGCAAGGGAATCATCCTATGTGAGATTGTTCTGTGACGGCCTAGCAGCTGGCACAATTCTCTTGAAACCGTATTCAATGAAATAATCTATGTGAAGTGTAGTATGTGTAGTGACAGCCCAGTGGCTGGCACAATTTCTCTTGAAGCACAAGAAATATTCTAAATGTACTGATGGTTCTCTCAAAACAGTATTCTGAGAATTATGCTATATGAGATGAAGAGTATAATATGAAGGCTGATGCCTTTAATGATTGAAGTGTATGTTGTGGTGAATGACATGGCATGGGTGCTGAGCAGTGATGCTTTGAGCCCTGTCTATGTGTATAGACGTATTCTGAACGATGCATGAAACAGATACGAGTACAAGAGGATTTTGTTTAAAATACAAACATGGTAACAATTTACATTATCTTACTCATTCGTTTTGAGCTTTCACGATGTCCTTAATTCCTGGGTGAAGGTAAAGTTCGTGGCTGAAGATGTCCAATCTCCTGTGGCTTTTAATATCGTCATTAGGCCACGAAGCTGGAGTGTTGCTGCTTGAATATGGAGTGTGAGAGGAGTGTAGAGCTGACGGAGAGGCCATAAATACTGACAAATGAGGCAGAGCTGAGCAGCAAACAGGAATAGGTTTCCGAGCCTCTGTGACGAACAAGGCAACTCAATTGGTCACAATGCTCTTCATAGTAAACACTGGTCTGAACCCATTCAAAAGGAAGTAACCTTGGGATGGTTACCTTGGGAGGAACCAGGCTTAAGAGGGGAGGTCCATCCTCCTCTGACCATCCCAGGGTATGAGTTCATGGTTTCCGTAATGCGAGGGGGATTGCTGAAAAGCAGCCGAGGATTTGAAGTTTGTTGAATAGATGCCATGACCCAGACCATCTCGATGGTGGAGCAGCACTTGAGCAGAGGCCAGGTGGTGTTGATAGTGAAGACCAGCAGCATGCATACTCAGGGCAGGGCCCACCGTGGACAAGGAGAGAAGAAAACCAGGCAATTAGAGGAGAACACAAAGGGAAAGCAGTGCTAGGAATGTACCAGGAAAAAATACTGCCTACCCCATAAAGTTGATATAAAAGAAAAAATATAATATACATACATATATACACGCATACAGACATGTCATGAATGAAAACTGTAAAGAGCCTTTTTGAATCTGAAAGCTGATAGAATCTCCCCAAAACCAATGGTGTTGCAAACCCCAACACTAGAGGCTAATGACAGTGAGCCTTGGACCCATGCCCTTGGGGTCAACCCAGCAACTGACACAATTAGAGGCCATAGGACATATTGAGCAGGCAGAGGCAAAGCAATTTGGATGAAATAAGTAGCAGACCACAAGCACAAGCTAGTTGCTGACATGGAGTAAAATATTAGCGAAGCGTTCACAACGTGCCGCATCATGGCATTGCTGTGCGTGCTCAAAATAAGCCACAGCTTGATTATGTGATCTTGAGGTTGGCATGTACTCCAAGGTCTTCTTGCAAAGCGAAACATAGCAATTGAAATTTTAACCAAACTTAGGAGCTAGTGGATGATTATACAAGAACACAAGAGGCACACCAAGAGTGCAAGCCTTCACCAAACCAGCACAGTCCAAATCTTGCTGGGTGGGAGCAAAGTTCAGTTATCAAGTGCCTTAAGATTTCAAGGTGGCTTCCATGGTTGCCATATTGTGTTGCTGATCATCGTCAAAATCAGGTTGTGATCCACCCACATAATTTCAAAAATATCTGTTCATTACATTTTGAGTTAAGATGTTCATAAGCAAAACAGACAAAAAATGGCACAGATCACATAACCTCCAGCCAACTTCATTTGGTGGCAGTAGATACCACCAATGATACAGCGGAAACGGCTAATTTGGAAAAGAAACGAGAATACAATATAAGTCAAATACTGACTAGGTGGAGCAATACCAGATTGATTTCAGAAACTTTAATGCCCACTGGAATGGCTGCTCCAACTCTGATTCTGCAACATTTAGAAGACTTTTATTTAATAATTTATTTTTAAGATTCACTGAGGGAAGTAGGTGCAGCATGACTATTGGATCCAAGCGGCATATCGGCAATACATGCTAACATGAATGTGGATTATGATTTGGTCCAGTCATTTGAACAGCATTAGAGCAAACATCATCTGAATAATACTTCATTCGATTTGAAGCATTTATGAAGAGCCAATTGCTTTAAATGAACATGATTCAGATAATGCATTGAAGTTTTTTTTTTTTTTTAATGATAAATATAAAGAGTCTAACACAAATCTGAACCATAGGACATTTCTCGATAGACACTTGACTAATATGGCCATCATGAGCACTGAGACAATGGGAATAATTGGCAAATTGTAGTATTTCTGTCCGATTACCAAGCCTGAGACAAGGCAAAAGAAGGTTAGTCGCAATCCACAAGACCTCAGAACCAGTTCGAATGAAACTGGGATTACACATGCAGTCAATCCATGTAATGTCATATCTGAGAACCCAGGTGAAAGTAGAGCTAACAAATTGGACCAAACCTTGAAGTTTAAGACTTAAATCACTGGGCCAAGTAGCATCTGACCCGGAGGTTGCCACAAAAAAGGAATTTGTCGCCTCAAATTACTTGATTATAGCTAAGTGAATTGGGTACAGCTAGAAAGCCAAAGTTATTGTTCACAGAATTCGTAAGACATAAAACGTGAACGCGATTCAAAAAGCCGTGAGCTCGCTCATTGCTACGGTGAGAGAACATTCAACATGCGCTTACAAAGGCTTCCCAATCATATCCCTACCGTACAAAGGAACATGCGAGCGTCCGGTATATAAAGGAAAACTAGCAGTTCGGGTAACTTCACAAAATGAGACATGACATAGCATCTTTCTGCGCTGCCAGAACACTGCCAAGACTCCAGCATTCCATCACGCTTGTCTGACAGACATTCAGGTCTCAGCACCACGCTCCCGAGAAAGACAAGACTGCAGTGCTTTACTGCACTTACATTAAAGCATCCAAATGCTTTTTTGACACCCGGAAAAGACCAGCTACTGACAAAGAGTACTGCCTCGCTGAGTGAAAACTGGAATAGCGCGTTCGTGGCTGCATCCAGATTAAGCTGCTTTAAAGTTACGGTTGAACAATGACTCGCCAATAACGAAAGGTTCCTTTAGCAAAGACAAAGGCAGTGTTTTCGAAACAAGCCACATTTGTAAGACAAGTTAGTTTTTTGTGCTGGTTCCAGCAAGCCATATTAAATCCACTGAAGTACAGTAACCAAAATGAACATGTTATGGAAGTAGCAGCAATAACGAAACCACAAATCTTGTTTCCGGTGGCTCTGTTTCCTGTGCCAGCGTATGTTTAGCGTATGTGCTGTGGAGCCGCTTTTCAGAATGTGAGCTTAAGTGAACTAGCATATTATTAATCAAGCAATCATGTGACAGCAAATCAGATGACATTCATGAGCACTCAGGTGATTATCCAGCACGAGAAGCGGCTCCTATAAGTTAGCAAGCTTGACTACGTGCCTATCAGAATTTATGTCAAGCTTCTTTTGTTGGTGGCATTGCGTTAGCTTCCTGTTAGCAACTATGGCCCAATTTGCTATCTCGTCAGCATTTTGAGTTCCATGCACTGAGCAAAAATGTCGTGGATGAAATTGGAACGCCATTCTGCAGTTTAGTCTAAGTAAATTAGTAAATCAATGCTCTGTTTGCTAA
This sequence comes from Gymnothorax reevesii, assembly GCA_029721435.1. Taxonomy (NCBI): domain Eukaryota; kingdom Metazoa; phylum Chordata; class Actinopteri; order Anguilliformes; family Muraenidae; genus Gymnothorax; species Gymnothorax reevesii. Next base: position 75,413,421 of record CM056583.1, read on the forward strand.
TCAAGCATAATTATAGGGAGTCATCGTTTGTTTAACAGTGAGGATTCTGCCTCCCCTACTTGAACTTCGACAGTACATTACTGGCACGAATGAACCCCTTGCATAATATGATATTGCATTATAATCCTAAAAAAACGAAATCAATTACAAAAATTATTCTGAAAAATGACAAAAATAGCAGTCAGAAATGGATGGCGATGGATGGATGGCCAGTTGCTGAAAGATGGTCAAGAATAAGAATGGATTCAGATGATTCTTTATCATAGTTCCTTTTTCAGTAACGGTCGTGATAGCATACAAAATTGTGGACATAATACTTATAGCAGCAGAAATAGCCGACTCGCAGCAATGCACGGGGAAACTTTCGTTGCCAATTAAATACATTTACGGAGTCATTCTAGGAAATGTGAAAAATCAATAAATTGAAGAGTATAATCATAGAATGCTCAACAAAAAATGTCTTCAGTAACAGTCATGATTTAGTGGACACCAATGATTTTTTCGTGTTTGAGTTAATTAGTCCCAAAACTGATGGGAATTGGCTGGGGGGAAGTTGGTTCGTTGGTGTAAGGAAAGTCAGTTTTTTTTGCGGAGTACATTTGAGTAGCGCCACTCACAGAAGACCTGCCAGCTGTGGTAACGGTCGTGAGTACAGCAGACACTTCGGGCAATGACCGTTACCCGATAATTTCAGTCTGAAATCGTCTTGTATTCTGACTAGAAAAGTTTAGTAAGGAAGTGGAATTTATTCACTGGACTGTGAGTGAATAAGATATGGGCAGATCTTCATGATACAGTGTAATTTTAATTTCCCACATCCATTCAGTTAAAAACTGATTTCATATGTCACATTTTGGTGTCCTCTTTTAGCCAAAAAAATGTTTTGAGTGAGTTCAAATGGTAGTTTTATACTCACTATATCTCTAACATGTGCTTAACAAAATAATCATTAATTAAATGCATCAATCATTACCTGCTGGTAATAACGCAATGAACAATAACTGTCCTTCAAATCTCTCCAGTATTGTGAAAATGCATATATATATATATATATATATATATATATATATATGCAATGAACTATTTAAAGGGATATTGCAACATTTTGGCAAATTTGGCCTATCGCTATAATCCCTATAGTTGTATGAGTATGTACATTACCTTTAGTTATCCATGGCTGTTGTTTTGAGATTCTGGGGGGAAAGACGTGAGCTGCTCAGCGAACATAATGAAAGTGAAGGGTACAGGTCCCTCCCTCCTTCAAAACTCATCAAATACACAATCCAGCAGCTCCAAAATGCTCTACTTAAACTGACCAGTCATTCTGCCGAATAGTCTTAGTAAACTAGTTAATCATCTGATTGATAATCAAGCAAAGGGGAGGTTTCTGCCTCACCAAACTAACCTACGACCGCACGTCACCGATCCATCAATAGCATTCCACAAAAAGTACTTTGGCAGCTTTTCAGATTCTGCTCTCAACATTGCTTATACAGTTACCAGCATAAAAAAAAATTCTTCAGGGCCCATTCAACATTTACAATCCTCACAACTTCAAGTTGGAAACATCTGACTGCATTGAAAGGTTGCTCTTGGATTGAATGGCAGGATCTATATTCTTGCCTCCCTGTGTTAAAATACTGCCAGTTTTACACCCCTCTTTGAGGCTGCCAGCTTTAGTCAGCAAATCAAAAATCATGAATTTGTTTTGGAATGTATGATCAATAACTGGACCAAGACATTAGGAATGTTTAAGATGAAAGTGGCATCTGTCATTCAATGAATAGATCCTCTTGTGGTTATGAAAGATAAAATCTACAAAAGTACTAAGAGGCATAAAAATGCAACAAGCAGCAATGTACAAAATTTTGCGCAAATAAGGTAGTGAGGAAAGAACAAATTCAAGGATATTTAAAGTAGAGCATTAACTCACAAATGGTGAATTCTAATAAATGGGTGAGTTGACAGACCACATGCTGACAACAATAGTCTGATACATGAGCCACTCCCAAAACCATCCACAAAAAAGAGTGAGCAAAGAAATTTTGCATGAAGTGCTCAACATTAGACCTGGATATAAAAATCCTGGCTTAAAAACTGTATGTTTGTGAATTGACATGATGCCATGATCGACACAATAAAACAGGGATCCGGCAATTGGCATGCTGATGGCTGAAATGTGTGCAGCAAGAGTTGCAGAGCACTTTAGGTTGCATGGTGCTACTGTTTTATGTCTGCAAATACTATATGGGCAGACAGGATGCACCCGAGATCAACCGCGGTCTGGACAGCCGCGCGTGACCGTGCATGAGCAGGACCATAGTATTCGTGCGATGCATCTCAGAGAGCGCTTTCGTCCAGTAAGAACGGCTCTAAGATTAAGGTATCTTTTCATTTAGAGCACGTGTTGGGATGGTCCTGATGGACAGCTAATTTCCAGAAAAATCAGACAAGACTTTTAAAGTATGTTGCTGATTTTCTGTTTGATATTAGCAGGCTAATGAAGTACCCGCGATAACAAGCTTTCATGTTTTGTGCTTCTAGCACTCAGCACTGTCAACACAGTATGTGGTCTCCATGTATTGATGACTACGATATGGAAATGAATACATGCATTTTTATGCTGCTTAAATGTATGCTTTTTGGCCAGGATATTTTTTAGGGGTGGGCCCAGATGGCCCAAAGGATCCTGGGAACACTGGACGTGAAAGCAATGTAGACGGCTGGGGTACTGGGGCTAGAGTCTTAGGGGTCAGTAGAGGCTCTAGGCAAAAGGTTGCAAGTGCCCAAAGGCCGCTTTGTTCTGGTTACTTTTATTGATTAAAAAGTCCAGAACAAAGCACAAAAGGAAGCCTTAGTGGAGTAATGCAGAATTTTTCACTTGGTCTGGGCCTTCAATTTCTAAAGGCAGTGCAGATAGAATGGCTGTAAATGTGGATGGTAATCAGGGTGGGATAGAGAGCATTCATAATCAGTGGAGCACTAATGCTGGTGAGATACACAAATGCACACTCTCACTGGTGCTACTCTCAGAGTCCGTGCCTGTCATGCACATTCATGCTGTCTTTAACCAGTGACTGCTGACGGGGGCTGCTCAGCGGCACTGCATATTCAGTTACAGACTCATTGAATGCCTTTCGTTCCAAAAACGTTTGGCCTGACAGTTTAATATCCTTCTGCTTTTCAGTTACTTGCATTTTCATGACTGTTCAACTCTCAAGTCTTCAAAGAACTTGTTCTCCAACTCTTAGCCGCTAGAGTGAAATTTCACATTTGAATTGAAATTTCTCATCGATTGTGCCGTGAGATTACAGCTCTGACACTGCTCTTTAAAATGCTTTTTATTAAGACCCTGGGAAGGCAATTTGCAATGTAGAAAAATTTTCGCTTTTAAGCACACTGCAGTTTATTTTGCGCCATTTACATTAACTTGTTCACTAGAGTATCTTAATTGTTTTCCCGCAAATAAATTCCTGTGGTATAATAGAGGATTTATCTTTGGTACAGGTGCCTTTAAAGGTTAGACGGTGAATAAAATGTGCCATCACCTAAAGCCCTGCTATATCAGGACATCTCTGCCTCAGACTGCCTCCTGACCATCAGATCAACATTTATTAGCATTCTATTCAGCCATACAGTATAAAGACACAAATATAGTATTTCCATTAGCCCTCTAGTATTGAAGCCCTAACATTCGTTCTGTTGTAAACTAACTGCAAGCATTTATGGCTTGGATTACTCTCATTATCTAATTTTACACGGCCATATTTTTGAAGAATTATGATGATGTTACAATCCAATAAAAATGTAAGGGCAAACAGGCATTAAGTGATTGAGCAAGGCAAAGCTAGTCTTGTAATATAAGCACGGTAGTTTCACTCAAAGTCGCAATCCCAATTAAAGGCTTTCTTTATGTCAGGTCCAAGTACTGCTGTAAATGCAGCCGCCGGAGAACAAAGATGGGACCCGGGGGTAAATTAGTGTCAGTGAAGCAGTTGGATTATACTTTGTACAGGAGCAGGATAGCAGCCATATTCTTCCTTACACTTCTTTACGGTGTTATTTTTCTTCTGCTGCCAAGACCTCGGTAGCCTTGTTATCATGGCTTTGTTTGTCGCTTTATACCTTTTTCCTTGTACAAAATGAAAGCCCTAAATCCGAAAATCCATTGGCCAGTGTACAGGTACCTCATATCCTTTTGTTTTTTGCTGGGCAGCAGTTTTTTTTTTTTTTTGCATTCTTCACTATCCATTGTATCTTTATACCATAGTACCTCATAAAATTGAAACTTATTGCAAGTGGCTTAATTATCGGCCTAATTTTGCCTTTACCTTATTGAAAATCTGGCACTTCATCTCGCAAAATTATTCAATTTTTATATTTCATTTGTTTTTTGATGCCTACTTCTCAAGTTAACTGCCCTGGTGTGCGTTTCCCAAAATCACAGATGCTAACTTTCACAATTGAAACCATTGACTGCGAATAGACGAACTATGTTAGTTGCTAATTTAGTTAGCCACTATGCTTTTGGGAAACGCACCCCAGGATGTGTTTCTCCCTCTTGTGCACTGTACCCTGACAGAGGCCTGTCCCTCCCTCCCCCAGAAATCCCCACCTTCCCCTGCAGCGCAGACCAGGAATAAGCTCTTAGATAACGGATGGATGGAACCTCTCAAAATCCATTTGCAGTCATGAAAAAGGAGTGCTTGTTTGATTTGTAAAATGCAAATTTGGAGAAAGATGGAATAAAATCCAATAAAAAATTGGACATGCAGTGATATGAGATGGAGTTGGAACAGGTTGAAATGGAATTGCATGGAAATTGCATCTCCAACACAATAGTCATACATTGTGAGATATAATCGCGCCACAGCAGGCTTTTTGCAGTCCATCAACCTTTGTTTTTATTTACCCTCAGTGTGGCACATTACAATTTCAGCTTTCATATGGGAAAAGGCTTGTCCAAGAAAGGCTTTATAAAATGATGGTACACTTCGCAAAATATGTTTTATATCTGAAAGGGAGAACAGTAATTACAGGAATATTTAATTTTGCTAATAAATGAGCCGTGATTATGCCGTAGCTGCTAATGGCAATTCAATGAAATACATACAATACCAGTTTCAGGAAATTCTGCATGCATTCGTTGTTAATTGCTATAATTCTGAGGTTATTTAGTTATAAAACATTTACATATTTCCATGCCTATCTGAACAACAATGAAAAAAAAAATTTCTCAACAAAGGATCTAAAAAAAAAAAGCATTTCATATATTGCATATATGTTGTATATAACGGTCGACTGTGTATTTGCAAGTAATGCCTCATGATTTCTAGTAGCTTGGTCTTAGGAAAAAAAATTAAAAATGATGACTTGATTAAATTAAATATGAGTGCAGTTTTTCAAATATAAAATGTGAGCATATTTTAATGTCTTCTAATAAGAGGGTACCGCATAGTATAAAACCTTTAATTAGAGAAATAAATCCAAACCTTTGCATTGCGTTGTAAGAAGCACTTTGTCCTGTTTTCCTCGAGAGCCGTGGCAGAATTTCTGAAGAAATACAGGTTGCTGGTTAATTAATTCTCACATGCTCCTCGCCTCTCTCCGTCATCGCACCCACAGATGGTTAAACTCCGTCCGTTACATTGGGACAATTTATGTAGGATCAATCCTGCCATAATGGGAAATCCTTGCAAACGGGCCCATTGTGCTTGTTCAAACAACGTTTTTCTCTTTAAATTCATCGGGTAGAAAGCAATTCCACACCACCAAACTACTTGTTATCAAGCGATGATAGCCTCCTTTCCAATTACTCTGTGGGGTTACAATTCAGAATTTACAGTACACTCCTGAGAGTCCAGAGGGCTGCACATCTTGTTTACCTACATAAAATGCACCTAATCCTGCCCCTAGACAGATTTTATTAGCTCGATTTGCTGCAGCAATATCAAACTGTCATACTGACATCACTGAGGGATAAACCAGTATTCCTGGGATAAAATCTTTGATTTAAGAGGGTGAAAATAATATTATGATAATGTAACTCCTGAAACATCGGTACGATGAAGAAAATAACACAACATAGATGAAAACTTCCATTCTATGGAACCTCGGGGGCATTAAAGCTGTCTCAATACATCCAAAGGGAAGGAAAGTGAAATAAAAGTGCCAATGTTAACTAAACACTATTAGTCCCGTGAATAGCCACTATGATAGCCACACTGGTATAAGTGGTACTGGATGATAAAATATTACATTTATTCCTGATAATTTATTATTCTCCACAAGGCAATAAAATGATGTATTTACAATGCTTCAGTTATAAAGGTCAACTAATTCATGTACATCTATAAATGTGGACAAAATTAAATTATATATTACAGGTAATATAATTTTACGTCTTTCCATTTTCTCTTGATACCCTTGCCGCATATCTTCATGGTCAGCAGTTCAGGAAGCTGACCTCTTGGGCTTATGCTGGGCTATAGAAAAGGCAATTAAATAGATTTAAGAAACTGGATTTATGGGCTCCATAAAGTACTGCTAAGCATTCTGCAGTGAAATATAGTGAGAAAAAATATTCTGCATTGCGTTCCATTTTCTTCCCTCAAAAAGTGCATTCTCCTGGTCTTAAGTGGGTGATAAAGAAGAAGAATGACTGCAAGAGACAATGCAAAATATCTAATCATCTATAACAGACTGTGACTATCATACAGTTCTTTTACTTCCTTGTCGTGCAGCACACAGAGATCAAATGTGACCAAAATGTTATTTGGTCCACGATGCAGCAAAGTACTGTTTGCACCCAACATCATTTGTTGGACTTCACTCCAAATACAAGATAACCTATTCATTTATTAGCATTCTTCACCTTCTTCATAGTGGTTGGCATGCCAGCAGCCATACCACTGTCCAGCCTGCTCCTCCACATGGCTGAAGCTAAGCAGGTGTGGGCTTAGTTAGTACTTGGATGGGAGACCCCCTGGGGAAAACCAACTTGCTGATGAAACACGTGTTGGTCAGCCAGTCTTCCCTCTGGTGGAATAATCCCCAATGTAGTGATGGGGACACTGTACTGAAGGAGATGCTGCCTTTTGGATAAGATGTTAAACTGAGGTCCTGACTCTCTGTGGTCATTGGCTAAATTACCAACCTGGCTCTTTCAACCTGCCACAACCTCAACGGGGCTTCCCTGGTAAAATAAATAAAAAAAGAGGTGGAATTTTCTTTTCATTCAGTCGTGTTCTGACCTACCCCAGGGTCTATTATGTCTTGATTTACGGTTAGGCTCTCACCGTGAGTTCACGCTGTATGAAGCAAGTAACCACACTGAGAACCATTATTTGCATCACCATGCTGTGATCACAGTTAAGAAACAGCATGATTTAATTTACCTCCATTTAAAAGGTTACTTAAAAACAGACATCATAGCTAGCTGGATTGAAAAAACTGCACATAATGCTATCAAAGCATCCGTGCACTTTTATAATTTTTGCAACATAGCTTTTCTTGAGTGCAGTCTTTATTCCTTTGTATAGTATTCTTAAAGGAGCAATATGTAAGTTTGTGGCCAAAACTGGTAGTGCAATCACATTCAAAATAGTGCAGAGCGCAGTATCCCCTCCTCCTCTCCCCCAGACGAGAGGTTGCCAGCTAGGTTGCCAGATCCAGCAAGAATTTCCAATACACGGAGCTACTATGGCTACATTTTAATATCATCAATGATTTGCTCTCACAGGGTTGTGTTCAGTTCAGTTCAGAAAAGATCGAGACTAATGACTAAATAACTTTAGCAATGGTCATATTGGTCAACTTGCTCGTCACTCTTCTGTGTGGATAGCCCACTAAAGTCCATACTGTAATATGCGTAAAGAATGAATGAGAACTCCTTTGACCGATGTACTGTTTCAATTACATTTCATATTGCCATAATGGCTGTGTTAATGTTGGAATGGTTTCCACAGCGTCTCAGCATAACGGCAGAGAAACGGACTAATAATGCATTGCTAATGTTAGCAATGAAGAGCCACGGTTTTTATTTCTCAATTTGTTACCTAGTCAATTCGATGACCCACCTGCATACGCACTAACAAACATACATGAACGAACATACATAACGGTATTCGATTGGAGAGAATATTTGAAATGTCCGTGCCTACATTAAATAGAATTAAGTTAGCCAAACTTATCTTACCTGCCCAGGCAAAAATTAGCAACTTCCTCTCCGCTTTCAGCCGTCTTCGTCTGTCAAAGGCATGCCCTATACAGATCCTTGTTTTGTTTCTGACTTTGTCACAAAGTATTTCGGAATCATAATGAGGCCTTTTAGGTTTAGTAACATTTGTGCTTCGAAACTCCAGTAGCTACAGCCCAGTGGTAACTGGCAACCTTGATGCCGAAATGCTACTGGCTTTGTGATTGGGAAATAGGTGGAGGGCAGCGAAACAGGCCAAAACACAAAATGAAAACGTCAACATTAGTTGTGGGCTGCAACTTCGCTTTTGAAATGAGAATATTCTGGCTGGACTACTGTTGACAGTGATTCAAGTATTTGAAATTAACATCATTCCTTAATGTCTGGAGATATATCAGTGCCATTTCATGATCAACCAACATACATTTCTTACATATTGCTCCTTTAAAGTAATTCTCCCCATGTGCTGCAGAGTTCTTCCGCTGTGACAACTTCTGCGCTGTGATCCTATTACTACCCAAGTGTCTTGTTAATTGTCTCCACCTCCCCTCCAGCAACTTGTACATCTTTTAGAAGTATTGTCTCCCTAATTGGTTTGGCTTCTTTTGTGCCTCACCTTATCCAGGTGAAATCCATTTGTGTGCCCACTCCCTTGTGTTCCTGTGGTGTATATAACCTTACTTTGTGTCAAGCTGAGTTTCTGGATTCTTGTGCTTTTTTCCCACAAGCGACGAGTCAGTTAAAGGCTTCTAGTTTAGCATTGTATTATCATCTTTGGAAAATATTGTAACCATTATGATATGGAAAAATGTAATTATAAGTTTGAACGTTATTAATAGGAACACGCCCTCAAGCCTTGTCATTGGTCTCAATGATTGGGACCATATTCCAGTTTGTTTCTTTGCGCATTTTAATTGGAACAACCCCCAAACCTTCATTGGTCTCCAGGATTAGGATTGCGTTCCTGCTAAACCCTTTAGTCCTGCTCCAGCAAGGGTGAACACCACCTGGCATCTGCCCTGGGATGCCACTGGCCAGGCGCAGACACACCCCTTATCCTCACCTCTCTATACAGTCTGAACTGGACTGTGCTAATTCTGTTCTTGGCTTTGGTCCTTCTGATGCCATTACTTATTATTATCAATAAATGCCTTCATTGGATTGTGTCTAGATCTGCATTTGGTTCATTGTTGGATCATAACACGATGCCATCTGTTACTCTTATTTATCTACGTTCGTTCTAAATGAATGAAGGTGCGCAATACTTCCGCTCTCTTATTATTCAATTTATAATTTGAGCTATTTTCTTCCTTTTCATGAATTTTCCATTTGAAATTAAATTGTTTTTTTTCCAATTATTCCACACTGACCGCCTTGTGATAATTTTCTTGTGCCGATATTCTCTGTTGTACGCATGAACTTTCAAATTAAATTAGTTTTAAATTAATGAGCAAACAGAGGGCTGCAGAGAAAGGTGCTGTTGATTGGATTTAGTCTGAAGCATTGGGATTATTTAATATCTACATTCAGGACTTGCTCGTCTGAGCCATATCTTGAAGTCTCTTAAGCTTGTGGTATCAAATGTTTGCAGGGTCAATCCGACTCAGGCTCTTATACACCATATGATCCAATCCGGTGTGGGTTTCTGAAGGAATAATGTTTTGTTATGACAGGAAAGAAATTGCCTTCTGCGGTTTATCAAAAAAGCATTTAGCCACCAATGTGAGACAAAATCTATCGCCACTGAGAGATAGGGGGAAAACTGGAATGCATAACATAGATTAAGCTGTAAAAGCAAAATTGCAAAATATGACAGCACGCCTAGAAGAAGTCATAAACATGTGATATGGTTTTATAGATTCTGTAACAGGCACAATCATATCTATCGCTCTGCTCTTGGACTAAATTTTTCGAGACCTTAAAATCTACACCATCATTATTGAGGCCCACTTCACAGTGTTGCTATGATGTCATGATTTGTGGCAAATATCAGACTGAGCACACAATATAGCGTGTGTAGTTTGCTCAAGCCAGACCTGATGATGAATAGCTGTAGGTGTGTAAACTTTCAGCAACACAATTTCATAATTTGTTTATTTCATAATTTATAATTTCATCATAATGCTGGTGGAGGAGAAATTGTTTTTTTTCTCTCTCTGTGGGAAATAGATTAAGACGTTTAGCCCGCGGATATTTTTCTCATGGCTCCTCTTCTTGTAATTGTTTTCTTGTGCTCCCTGTAACCCTCAAGCAAACCAACTGTAATAAGACACAGTATTCTGTGACAGAGGCAAGAAATTGCCAAAAGAGCAAAACCTAATAAAATATAAATACATGAACATGCTAATGTGATCTCTTCTGTGCAGCAACGTGCATAGCAATGTGCACTGAAACCATCAAAGCTTGTGATAAAATGTGCAATGCCTGTTATTAAATGAGGAATGACAATCCACAGATTGATGAAACCACAGTACTAAGAGAATATGTATTCCATTGTGGAGATGTCTTGCTGTATGTAAGAACATAAGAGCTAATGTGACAACGAGAGTATGGAGGGAAAATACATCTGACTTTCAATGCCCGTATTGCAGTCAATATACAATATACATAAATCATAACTTTCCCACTGGACTGGCTTGGATATGGCAGTAATTATCAAGTAGATTTGCAGTATGGAAAGAGAAGCTAGGGTCTACTGAGCACCTTTGTGGGAATGGTTGTCACATGCAGTACCCTAAGCAGCCTATTAATCTATGTGTTTATTAATAAAATTACATGGCGTTGTTATGGTCATAACTGCTTCCTCATTGGCACTAAATTTGCTGAAATGTATCTGCAACCCACCTCATGCTCCCTTGCTTCAGACGCCTTTAATTTACAATGCCATTAGGTTTCAAAACAGCATGAAGACTTTCACAGTTACAGCGGAGATGCTATAATGCTTTAGTCTTGCATCATTGTTCTGACCAACACTCAACGGCCAATTAAACATATCCTGCATTCTTACGGGACTTGAGATTATAGATTTTAAAAAAGAGCACACTTCATCACTGTGATTCCATGGGAAATTGAGATAAATTTCTGCACAGTGAGACATTTTCCATCTTAATAGAAATGAGACTTGCTGTCATATGGTCGCATGGGCACCTCAATCCCTGCTGAGAATCTCTGCTGCTGTTTCAGCAGGTTTGCAGTATCCTTATACATCTCATCTTCGCCACTGGGAATGAAACACCTGAAAGGACAGTAGCCTATATTGTGGTTGTTGATATAAAACAATATAAATAACATTAACAGATTTTATATTTGTGGTAAATTTAGTAGAGCCCACAAACTCAGAGTATCACAATTAGTACGCAGTATGTATTATTCATACAACATATGGCGGAATAACTCGTCTGTGTACGAGTTTGAAAACAAATTGCATTACACAATATATCTAAATTCAGACTAAAATAATGTTCAGCAAAATGATTCCAACTCAGGCAAACTGAAACTGTTTATTTACCCCACAAGCTGCGCGGAGAATGCGACTGTTTGGAATTTTCAAAAAATATAGGAGCCTTCTAAAGATCTAAGAAATCCAAATGCAGACCTTCAGCACATGAAGCTACATATTTCAGCCATTTGTCTTTAGCCAAATAATTGGAGTAAATAGTGTCACTGTGGAAAAAATACATTTAAAGAAAATCTGTCACAGTATCCTTGTGGAGCGCAAGCCAGCAGTAAATGTTAATGAGAGTATTAGACAGGCTTGGCTGGCTGTTGGCAAAGCTGATGCTATTAGCTTCTGTTTGTTACACAGTTCTCTGTCCCGCTGTCAATAAATGCACAGCAGTCTGGAAATACTATCTTGCTTTATTTAATCTTCGGAAAAAAACTAATACTCTCTTTGTAATAAACCTCTGATTGCTTAGATTTTTTTTTTTAGCACATCAATATTGGAAAATTATGAAGCAGAATGCATTTTTATGTGGGGTAATTTGTCTTAGAAGTTGTCCACCGTTTAAACTGAATCTAATAATTTGTGATTCACTTCAGGGCAAAATCAATAGAATTATGTTGCATAAAGTAAAATACATGGCTCATCTTACCTCATTTTTGGGCACCTATTTTTGTATAGCTATTGATCTGAACTAGTGTCAGGTAATTGTTTACTCTTACCAGGCAATCTACAGCATAGATTGAAAAAAATTATATTTTGAAGTGATATGTTGGGAGGGTGACTTTTCCGTGTCCAGCCTATTTTTTGTTCTGTTCAGTTCATTGTTGTACAAACCAACCGTGATGTATGAGCTGTGTTGTCTTTTCACTTCGGTATCCACTGTTAAAGTTTGAGATGATGGTTGACCGGGACACTTCATGGACAACTTATACGGATGGAGGAAACCCAACTGACCGGAGAGGATCTCTATTGTCCATGAAGGCATCCTCACAGGGCAACTCCATATCAAGGCATAATTCAGGCTGTGGGGCTACATGCCCAAACCAACTCTGTTACTGAACAACATTAGTACCTGGTAGGCCTTACTGCAGTGATAATATCTATTCACTCACAACTGCAGTACCTTGGTAGAATGAGTCTTCCACCAGTCATAATGAACATACTGATTGTTACTGCCTTGGACTGGCATATCATTTTGTGCAATCAATCTAGAAAACAGTTGTTTTTACATCATTGGGTATTATATCAAGAAAAGATGCATACTTTTCCAAGCAGCCACAATTATTTTCCCAGTTTCATCTTGTGTGCATTATATGCATTTTCATGGATTGATTTTTGCAGGCAATCAATTAAGAGCATGGCTTAATTTAAAATGTTCAGATTCTGTAAATCCTAAAACAATCTCTATGTCTGGTACAATGACCTCATTTGGCAGAAGCTGGAGAGCAGATTATACAGTACTTGATAACAAAAATGTCAATTCCTCCCGGCTGCTATTTTTCCCAGTTCGGAAAAATGTTGCATATCTTTATACCTGAAGCAAAATTCAGCTAGGGAATCGAGCCACAGCCATTATAATTATGGTCTTGTTCATGTCTGGCTTTTGTCAAGAATTGTACATCATTCAAAAAGATTATCTCTTATGTCATCTGGACATTATGGAGCTTGGAAACAATCATAACAGATTTCAAAACCACCCAACACATGACAAGTTTGGATTCAGTTTGACTCCTTAAATAAACATTTGAATAGGAATTTACAAGAACTTAGAACTTAGATTTTTTTTAAAAAGTGATGTCCATAGACATACAAATACAAATTGAATAGCAACAACTGAACACTCGATTACATTTGATATATTGTATGCACATGCAGTTTAGCCTGCATGTAAAAAAGCCAATGATACAGATCTCAGATAAAATTCGGCACTGGTAAAGTTCACCTCATGGGCATTAAAAATGCTGCTATAAAACACTGAAATTATATTTTGAAACACTGTCAGCATTAACTGGCAATAGTGCAAGTTTTGGTCAAGTTATGCGAGAAATAGCTTAAATTTTGTTATACAGCATATTATTAATATATTGTGACTAATTATTGTGCCGCAATGTATTTAACCCTTTGTTGCATGTTATCCAATAATTTGGACATAAGTGGGGTTTACTTTCTCTAGGCTCATATATACCCTGAAAACACAAAATGTACATTTTACTGGACATTTCCAGAGAATAATTTCCTCAATAGGTGCCGCTCTGATTAGTCACATGATTTACCACAAACAATCACAATGGCTGCATCCACAAGTAAAAGTTAAGTTGACAAAAGCCAGAAATAGTCTTATATTGTCCAAGTTTTGATCAGACTTCTTGCTGTTGGGGGATGGAAATACATTATATAGCACAAATTTAAAACACATAACCTATGTAATGCATGTCTAGTTGTTGGAATACATCTGAGTCTATGCTCTATCAAAATATTGAACATTATGCATGCCGAGTTAATAGCTCAAATAAGCCATGTCCAGAATACAGATAGATCAGCATGCATATCAATGACCAGGTTTCTTCAACTTCACATTATTTCTGTCAGTCCACATTTATAATGTCTAAAATACTGGATGGCAGTGTGCATCCCACAAGCATAATGTCCAAAATAATGGACAGTTAGACCCACCCACTTGCACCCCCCTATGCATCAAAGGGTTAAACAGAATTAGGCAACTTTATTTAATAAAAAAAATAGACATATGCTTTGTGCTAATACTATTTATCAGGAAGTTTGTATTATTAGTTTCTCTTTCCTCAAAATCTTGTAGTCTTTATGTAACGTAAGACACATGGATCGGCACTCATAATGCCTCTGAAAAGCTGGTAACTGATTTCAGACCAGTTTCATCAGCCAACCTCCTCTCCTCATCCCAAATGAGCAGTAAAAAAAAACCTGATTCAGTATCAGTGCTCTGAAGTTTTATGTATCATGGCTACGGTGATTTTAAATTGTTTATGTGCCCTTAATCCAGACATGGCTGTGCCCTGTTTCTTATTATTTTCAGTAATAAAGTTGTGGTTACCACTAAAGCTGTTGTTAAAACTCGTCATTACCCTGTAGTTTGAATGAGTCATTAGTGTTCATATGCAAGTTGATGTATGAGACAGGAACGACTGAACAACTGGTTCCATCACAGTCAAACTTTAAAGCCTTTGCATCAACGTGTTTCACATGAGGCTTGTAAAATTTAGGATTTAAAGTTTAATATCAGACTGTCAAATACTTTCCTTTGATAATAAATTCGAGCTGAGCAAAATGTCAGTGAATTGTGTTTAAAGAGTTTAGAAGAAAAATAACTTCACAGCTTTAGCTACCTGACATTTGTCTTTTGAAAATAGGTGAAATGTTACTGATTCTGTTGATTCATGTCGTTGAGGCTGCGGATGGAATCGAGGCACACTTTAAAAACAACGTGAACTTTACAGAAGAAGCAAAGCGCTTTATCTGACCAGAAATATTGTGTCTTTGGAAGTTGCAGTGTTTTGAGTTCAGTGGAAATAACTTTGTAATGAGAGGCCTTGTTAACTATATGCCTAATCACCTAACATTTTTCATGCCTATTCTCTGTCCCTCTCTTGCTCTTCTTCAAGGCTAGCTGGCATTCCAACTGAGCACAAAAGATAGTGTTATAGGCTCCCTGGATTAGAAGTCACACGCTTTATAGCAAAGCCACCCAGCTCAGTGATGCTCCACTGGGATAGTATTACAACCTTCCCTTCTGCTGCAAGGTTTATGAGGCCTCTGCATTGCCACACTCTCTGAAGGCAAATAAAAGCAGACATAGTGGATGAATCAGGTTCTCATTACGCAGACTGTGGAAGCGTGCTACGTCTGTGCATACCATTAGGTTTTATTTCAGGTCAGCTGCTTTAATTACAACAGTTACCAAGTACCAAAAACTTTTTCTCTCAAAGTTTGCTTCCCCAAACACCTTACCCAATTCTCAATACTTAAAATGTGGAATTTAGCGGCCGGATAGCTCACTCGGTTAAAGCACTGCATTGCGGAGCAGAAATGACTATCACGGCGCGGGTTCAAGCCCCGGTCTTACCAACCCGCAGTGGTCGGCAGCTTTTTCAGAAGTAGCTCACAATTGGCCTACAGGGATGCAAATTGGGAAGGGACTGTCGGGAAGGGAAATATAAAATGGTTGCTTTGTTCGTTGCTCAAGCACCGCATGATGGCCAGCTGGGCGCTGTCAGGAAGATTCTAAGCTTGTTCACGTTCGGGTATCCTCCGCCCTTGTTCTAAACTTGCAAGGATTCAACCAATGACTGTAAAGAAGCAGTTGTTGATGGGCACGTGCTTCGGAGGAGAGCCGTGAGCTGTCCCTCTCACCTGAATTGGCAACGAGGGGTCGCATACGAGCAAGCCTTGTACATAGTTCCTCAATTGGGCATTCCAGATTCGGGTGGGATTGGAGATGCCAAATTTATTAATTTTTTTTTTTAAATGTGGAATTTAATGCTTGCAAGAAAATTTCCAGCAAGAAACCTCATGAGATTTTCAAATCGCAAGTTCAGTGAAAATAACTTAAGAGATAGTATTGAATTAATTTTCATTCTCAAAACATATGAGAGATTGTTGGAACAGATTTCCATTTTTGATGCATTGTTGCAAAAGGGCCACTGTTTCTATGCAGGTCAATCTCTTGCAGTAGTACATTCACAGATGGAGAAAGCTCATTGTTTAAAATTGTAAAATGCTCAGAGGTGCGTGGGTGGTGATGATTAAGGTGATCTTGACCCTCATACGATTATTCTCACGATTTCCCTCATGCACTCATGACTCAAGTCTCCATTTTTTCATGAAGGCTAAGAGGGTATTTACAGTGGGCGGGATGAACTATGTTATGTAGAATCGATTTAAATGTTTTCAACAGAAAAAAAGCCTAAGTTTTCTGTCTGCACATAAAATAAAGACACACTCACAGCTTTGTAATTGTATAAAATATACTGAAACATGAAAAGAGACCGAGGGAAAGAGAGAGAGTGAGAGAGAGAGAGAGAGAGAGGGAGAGAAGAGACAGAATGAGAGAGAGACAGAGGAGACAGAAAGAGAAAGGGGGGTAGAGACAGAGAGAGAGAGAGAGAAAGAGAGAGAAGTAATTACTTATAGCAGTGATGTTTACAATAAATCAGCCACAGGAAAAAAAGAAATCATAGCATAAAAATGATACAATATGGGTGAACTTGCAGTGTCTGGACATTGAGGGCATTGGTACAATATAGTACACGGTAGTTCATTGATTAAGGAGAACTATTTTTGTTAAAGAATAAGAAAACCAAGTATACTAGCATTGTAAAATAAAATGCGCAATTTCTGCAGTCCAAAGAGAAAACCCATTATATCTAAAAATTTTACACCATCTTATCTGTGTTCAAACATTGCATAATCTGCAGAAACTTCAGAATCTGCTAGTGCCGCCATAGAAAATAACCAATCAAACAATAGGAAATATTCTGCCCAGATTTATGCGTGACATAAGGGCTAGATGTGTCTTTTGAGTTTGATTTACAGACAGGTTGCTCGGTGCAATTTTTTTTTTTTGGAAAAATAATGGCTCATCATTTTGGATAGAAGAGATTATGTACTTTATTTGGCAATGTAACCTTACTATAGTTTTTTTTATTATCCTTTAAATTTATTATGTGTATTGTAATGTATTATTGTCAAGGGAAATTTCATACTCAATACAAAACATTATAAACAAAAATCCAGTCCTGCAAGTTTATGCAGCTGGAGGCAGACAGTATGGGAGTTCTGAAGCAGCATGCTTAAGTGAACAGCTCAATTTCATTTCCAAAGTCCTTGCTACACATATTGTGGCACATAGTTGCCCAAATTGACAACAGTGAAAACACCCTCATGGCATCACGGGTTTCATGCTTGCATGAACCAGTGTAAATCAGGATTGCGCATACAGTAACTGACATTGAAAAGGCACAGGTTTCTCTAGCCTGCAGGGAATTTTATATTTTCATCATTTATCACACGTAGAAAGGGAACAGGCATGAATCACATCTACATTATACATCTATTCATTCCTGAATGAATAGCGTTGGGATAACCTCCAGTGTATGAGGTCAGACGTTTGTTCAGATGATGTGTTCTGCTGGAACCTGCTCTGACAATAGTCTGAATTCCTACAGACCAAGCCTATGTGACCACATCTGTTCTAAAGCTGCAGCGGGCATGCAATGATAAATCTGGGTGAGATCATTTGGTAGTTTTTCTTAGATATTGATCTCAGAGCGCCTGATTGGAGAAATACAATACTCTACCGGTATGCCTTCATTGCTAAATCGGTGTGAATGTTCTTCTTGTTAAATATTTTTTGTTGAAATTACATACAAGTGCATCTGAAGATGTCTATCAGTTTATCATTACCGGGCCTTAAAATGAATTTAAACATTTGCAATGATTTCTGAAAAGTCTCTCGCTTAAGGACCAGCCATCACTGTTTTCATAGGATTAAGCTGTCTGACCTTCCCTTCAGCAAACCCAGAATGCAATTTGACTAAATCCCATGGAGGAGACTGACTAACCAAGCCAGATTAAGTACAATAATGATCTTAAACCTGAGAAATTAGGTAATTCAATGACATATGACTGTAACAAATGTTCAAAGAGATTTCTTTTTTAACGTGATAGATCTATTGTAAGAGCAGTCTTACAATCTTTCGTGCACTGTTTGAACAGGTCAAGCGCAGGCAAAATTTGAATACTACGCTCTCTTTTGTTTTCTCATTAAAGCATTGAAATCTTAAAAGTAAAAAAAAAAAGATTTATCTTTGTATGTGGCATGTCTTTAATGTTTTATTCTGCTTTTACTTGCCTGGTCACTTGTAAGACTTTTGAGGATGACTGACTGAAAGACACCATACTGACCATTTGCAAAGCATCTGTCAAAGCTTCTATTTTCCTTCTAGTGTATATGTGCAACTCTGAATAGACAGAAGACGATTTCAGCATTCATTGCTAAATTGGTTGATTCGGTGCTTAGATGCTAAATGTTCCACAACATACTCGCATGTCCCAGCTACTGTAGCAAGCAAAATTAAGGTAAGAAGCAAATTTGTATTTATTATGAAAGCTACATATGTGTATCATTAATATGAAGCCATTTTCCCTAATGTATCAACCTGATAAGTGGAGAAAATATTTTAAAAAATGTTTTATTGCTACAGTGTGTCAGAAGTGCTGAAATTATGTAATTGAAATCGGAAAGCTACATAATAGTAATAATGGTAATGTACCTAAACAAGACATCCATATATGAGGTGAATGCTATATATTTAGCAGTCCTGATTGCTTGCTAGGTCAAAACAGAATCTTTGGTCAGTCATTTCCAAGTCAGTTCAATGTTCATAATGGATCATTTTGCTACCTGTGTCTGGGGCATATTTTGACGTAATACTCTTAAAATTCAATTAACCGAGCAGCCCTCTGCTATATAAACCTGTAAACTACTGAATGGGGAAAAATTAGACCCTGTAACATTGATATATTTGACAAAAGCTTGCTAGTAACCTTGGTTTTAGGATGTGCACTGCCATATGGAGTGCAGTAAGCAAACATGACTTAAATTAAGAACAGTACATATAAATATAAACTAGCTTGCTTGTTAGCTTCACAACCTTCAGCGACGTTGTCTTTCTTTAAAAAAAAAAAAAAAACATTGAACATGTTCACATTGACAGAATATGACATGAACTTGCTCCTGAAAAGGTTCCATTTCAATCATGTTATCGTGTTTTGTTGAGTTCATGTAACCCACTGAATTAATGAAAATAATGGACAAGGTTTTAACTCTCATATTAGTTTTTCAATGTGGCTTGTTTATTGAGGAACTGTACAAGCCAACTGTACTCAATCTTCCACTCAACTGCAGCTCCGTCTATATGTTGTCTGGTGGGATGTACTAAAAGTGGGGTGGAGTGTGGATTTTGAGTTATTTTGTAGAGTGGATAAAGGCACATAACATGACTAAACATATTTCAGATTGATTTGAAATTTCATTTTTAGTTAGAGGCCAAGGCATAGCGAGTGCCATACTTTATAATACCAAAACAAACGCCTTCGCTGGAAAGGCCAAAGCCAGCTATGTTGGTAAATTCTTGAAAAGTAAGAATGAACTGGCGAGCTCAGGAATGCCAAAAGGCCCAGAAGACTGCAGATAACTACTATGAGAGATGAAAGAAAAGCAATTTCCCTGAAGAAGAAAAACACCTTTACAACAGCATCAAAAAAAAAAAAGAACTTTCATCAGGAGGTACCGACATAACCATGTCAACGCCAGCAATCAAGAGAAGACTTCACAAAACAAAATATAGAAGGTTTACCACAATATCTTAACCATTGTAAAGTCTCAACAGTTGGAAATTTGCCAGAGTAGTTCTGGAGCATCATTGTCTTGAGGAAGGTCAGTTGACTGAAACGTTGACTAATAAATTAATTGGAAGTGAGTTTTTTCTTGACTTTAGTCCAGAGTTGGCCTTTCTCCTACACACCTGTCTGCTTACTGGTGTGCAGAAGCTTTTTTCTTGCTATCTTCAATAAATGAAATGACCATGTAAAAATCTAATTTTGTTGCCTTGGACTATATTTCTCAAATATCAAAATTTGTTTGATCGTGTGAAAGCATTTAAGTATGAGAAATACTGTATATAAAACTAGAAGAAATTGGGAATGGGGCGGATACCGTTTCACAACACTGTGAAATGATGAACAAGATCAAGATATTTTAAATTTTATAAAATGCCGTGGCCATAACATCCTGGGTTTGAGCATGTCACTCAGTATAAGTGCAATGTTGTTCCAATAGAGGGCTGTAATCAGCGGATAGTGAATATATAACATTGTCCCACAATATGGAGAAGAATGGTTTCCTAACTTTCGAATTCACGCGAAACTCAAAGGGTTTAAGCTGATACAATCCACTGGATTGCTGGCGCATCTGAAAAATAAAATAAAATAAATGCACATAGAACATGAGCATATTTCAAGAACCAAGAGGATTTAACCAAGAGGGTTTCGCCTGTCTAATGAAACTTTATGTATGCATTTTGGCAATTCAGTTTGTCTGGTATCAAAGGTTCATTTGGGAACATCAAAAGAACAAAATTGTTAAAAGAGGAATTTAAAGGTCTGAGATGTACTCAGTCAAACATCTTTAGTCAAATAAAGGCTAAATGAAACACTTTTGGATGAACTGAGTGTTTGAATTCAGTACAGCCATAAGTTAAACTTCAAGCTTATCTTGAGTTGATTCATTTTTAGTCTACTGAGGAGGTGTACGGACCCTAAATGACAAACGGTCTCCGTCCAATTACTTATGGACCCGACTTTATATTTATCTGAAGGTTGGGACAAATAAGAGGCAAAAAAGCACTGATGCTAATTAATCCATTTTGTGAGCTGAGATTTATCAGGGATTTTGGCCTGTGGCTTGAAGAAGCTAATCTGCTTTCGAGTCGTAAACTCAATCTTTAGAGGCATGTTCACCCCTTCCAGGTCAAAATGGTACAAATGGGTTTTGCAGAGCTGTAGAATCCAACTGTGGAAACCTTTCTCAGCTTGAGTGTAAGAAAAGTATATTCTTTTTAAATCTACAGACCTCTGAAATTGCCACTTGTGAATTGCAATGGCTACATAAATCATTTGTACACAAGTATAATGAACAAACTGGCAGAAAAACCTATTTAATGTCAAGGACATTTGTGAATTGCACATGGGCAGCTGGGATAATATGTATGTGCTGGGGGAGAGCATGATTTATGTCTCCAATATAGTGTTCTCTGCTGCAATATAATGCATTGGATTCTTATCACTGTCTTTATAGAAGCCCTCCTTATAACGCACAAGGCTATGCCCCATAAAATGACACTGTGTTAGCAGATCCATAAGTCTGCTGCTTGGCAGACCGGTTTCATCTCTTCCCACCAACTGTGTTGAATGGGGAGGGAATGCGGCACATAATTATGTTTTGTTGGTAAAAGAAAGTTAGATGAAGTAATGATGAAAGAAAGATAAAACCGTAGTGTGCTCCAATTGAGATTGGAACATGAAAAAAACGCTCTGTGGAAGGTCAGCCTTTTCAGTCTTAAATGCCTTTAGAACTTTATTGGCTTTTGATGAGTGGCGTTCGTGGTTAACAGCATTGCTACTCATGTTGTAAATAAAATTGAGTCTTGAGCGAGCACGGAGAGATGTAATGAAAATTACAAGACTAAAATAAATCCTCAGTCTAACATTCTGTTGAATATCCTGTGTGTCCAGCATATTTGGTTATAATGCATTTTAATGAAACAAGTTAAACCCAATTATTCAGATGGTTGGACATTTGTGTTTCAGTGTTTTACTTGTGTATAATCAGGCGTCATATTGTCCCATCTGTTTGCTGCAGATATTTGAATAACAGCTTTGAAGTGAAGTGCCTGCCATGCTATGGTCTAGCTGGTCAGGCAGAAATAGGGTCACCAAATATCAACAAATCAAATGTGGGACAAACAGTATATTTGTGTGGGACAAGGGGGGACACTAATGCAGAGAGGCAGCCTAAAAATTCTGATGTAAAGTCTCTATGCTTTGTCCTCTCTGGCTGATTCAGTATCATGCAATAGATTCTGTAGGCATTAGGACGAAATATGTATAATTGAACGCATTTTGCTGCGCAGATTGGCAATTTTGCTCAGAAACAACTGAAAAAAAAACAGAACAGCAATAACTGAACATAAATGAAATTGCCATATCTATTAGTCCTGTAATACTGTTCATAATTAAAGCAGCATCATTTGGTTTTGCTTTTCATCCTACTGACTAGCAAACTATGGCCTTTTTAATTAAAAGATTAATGAAAAGTATGCAATAAAAACAAGTATTCACAACAATAAAAACAAAAGAGCTTTAATATTTTCCTATCACCATTCAAAAAGGGAGTAACTGGACCTGCAAAGAAAACCATCCTTTTCTGAAGCTGAAGTTATTCTGAGTTAAGGATGATTTGAGAGAGAAGTGATAAGAATGGGCTCAAGAGCTTAACTGAGTCGGCCATATCAAAGCAGTGAGAGTCTGTTACGCTAGTAACATAAGTGAAATGTTCGGCCATATCGTGTTTTAAATTTTAAGGTGCGTTGAATAATTCACAATGTCAATGTCCAACTACAACAAAGGCGCACATCCCATCTTAAAAGCGCAATGTAGCCATTATGTGGCAGTATTTTATAGCTGCTATCAATCTATCATTTCCATTAACAGATAATAACATTTTTTTCAGAATTTCATTTTATTTATTGCTTTTCAGTTTTTTTTCCCCCACTTTCAAGCAGCAATGAGCTATCATGTTTCAGTCTTGTCTGTAATGTACAAGCTCCAATTGAAAATGTAATTTAAGCATATTTTCACCGCATAACACCTCAGCTCTAGACCGGCATTAAAACAAACAGCACTACACTGCTGGATAAGTGCCTGATTTTGGAGCCGCGTATAGAAGCAATAAAAATGCGGACAGCGTTTAAACATGTGGCGTGGAGGATAAGAGAAAATGCTGTGCTGTACGACACAAAGGGGGACACCTGGTCACCCTAGGCAGAGAGAGGCTGCACGGTGATAAGACTATACCGCCGAAGTCATTTTGTTGTATGGAGTCAGGGGAAACGTATCAAATGCATGCTGTTCAACATGCAACACACTGCGTTCTTGTGCATTCTGTCTCACACTGTGAAGGCCAAAGCAATATTTCAGATCCTCGACAGTTCCTCGGAGGTTCAGTCTTATGCCGGGGCACTTTATGAAGCAATCTTAGAAGAAATAAAATTTGTTTGGTCGGATGCATCAAATTTTCATCACAATGGAGAAGAAGTGTTTATTTTCTTCATTCTCTTGGTGCTCATTGCAAGCGTGCCATTTTCCTGTCAACCAAATATTGAAATGGGTTGGAATGTTTTCTGCTTAGAATGTGTCTCTGAGCAGCCTGTGACATTAGCAACAGAAACGTCTGCTTGTCGGTGAGTCATTACCTTGGGGTGTTCTTTCTCCCGGCCATCGCTGCCTGCAGCAAGCTAGTTTGATTGAGGCTCTTCCTGACCTGGTCATGTCATATGCAATTGGCAGACCTGCATCGTGGAGGCAACTGTCATAGTGTTCTCCAGATTGTTATTCTTTTATGTCATAAAAATAAGCAGGACTGGTTCAGATGCGCTCTGTGCTTGCGGAAGGCGAATGGAAAATTACTGAAAGTCATTTCAGATGTATTTCTCTCTTGTGTTCTCAGTTTTTGGGTAGCACAAGTACACATAATTACACTTACTGCGCTAGAGCAACAATATATTTCTTTTCAGCAGCCATTGCTGTTTTTTTTATGGGATGCGTACTGCGTGTTGTTTATTTTCCACTTTCATCCTTGTTTGCGGTTCTGAATATTAAACTTCAATAATTTATGGCATTCAATCGGACTAGGTTTCGCAGGGCCATCAGAACGAACCCCAAGCCTGGCAGACCGGAAACATGTCAAGAGGGTGCATAAATCATTGAAGATGTTGGCCAAGAACTTCATAGAGCAGCATGTAGCTTTAGAAATCTCCTAGAGGGAAGGGGGGCTGTTCATTTGCACCAAGTGATATTATTACATCCTTATGGTGACATGAAAGTAAATCCTCTTTTATTAATATAACCTTGAGAGGGGTACAGGCGTAATGAGTGATGTGCAGAAGATATAAAAAAGGACACTAGCACCATATTGGTACTGATAAAATATACATAAAGGAGTCCCACAGGATGTGTAACTCAGTCTGCTCCTCTAATTTCGGCAGCCTTGACATCTGCTGCACTGCTTAGCATGACCTTGCCTGCTCACTGTTCTGCTCCCCATTCACCATGAGCTAGACACCTTAAGCCACAGCCCATAATCGACCTCCATAGCAACCTGTGAGACAATAGGAGTGTAAGAACTTGAAGTGTCTGAAGTGGACATAACATATTGTCTGAGAGACATGTCAATGCTTGAGCAAAAAAAAAAAAGAAAATAGAGACCTGAGTTTTGTATACAAACCTCGTATCAGTGCTTTCTGTTTCATATTCTGTCGTACACAATCCAAAAGGTCCCCTTTCAGTATAAATTGTTCCTTACGTGGGAAGAAATGGCTTGATTGAATTCACACAGTACTTTTCTCCACACATCCTTTATTTCAGCTCTAAAAGCACTTCAGGACATGACTGGAAGGGATTAAGCTGTCACTGGGGCTGTATGTAATTGTACTACAAGTGGAGGAAGTCTAAGAGTATCGCAGTGCAAACTGACTGATTTGATCCTGCATTTCAGTCTGAAACAGAAACAATCAGTTTAATGCTTGCAAAGGGTCAAATGCTCCATATCTAATTGTAGTTGAGGGGAAAGCCTTGCGATTACCAATGTACAATACGACGCACAAACTCACACTTCATTCAGCAAACACTGCTTGTGGAGTCTTTATATCAACATACCACACATACTGTAAATCCATTATTTGACAGCCTCATTGCTGGAAATGGTGTTATTGTTGTGATTCTGATCCGTCTGCCATTCTGTCTTGTTTGGATTTTGACCTTTGCCTTGCCTGACCATGTCTTGAATTATTCCGGTCCATGTTTTTGTTTTTGCCATGCACTGCACTTTGTCTCCCCCTGCCTGTTCTTCAGTCATGTGTTTGCTCACAGCCCCAGTACTGCGTGCCACACTTTCAGGTGATTTAATGGTTTCTGGATTTCAACCATTCCTTCCCATCTCGTTTCCTTCCTTCGCCTTGCTTTTCTATTTTACTAACCCATATTAACAGTTTGTTGTTTTTGATAAAGTTACTAACCTTAACTAACATTGTATATAATACTAACTTACTAACGAGCTCTAGGGATTGTATGGCAGCACTTTACTAATTGATTAACAAGCTCTCAGCCCTCACCCTGTTCTAGTCTCCGCCTCTTGTCTTTACCTAATCTTCTCTGCTGCGTTTCGGTGGATCCTCCACACCTGCTCACGCTGTCCTTTCTCTTATTAGCTATGCATGTTAGAACTCCTTAACCGGAGCCGTATCTCTGTCTATAGGCTGTCTCGTGATCCCTGTCCACGTTTTGGCTTTTGCCCATTTCATGTGATTCGGTTCTCCCTCATGTTTGCTCCTTTGTAATTAGTCTGACTTCCTGCACCTGTGTTCTGTTAAGAATGTGGCTTCCCATATGTGTATATTAGGAGTCCTCTCACAGCATTTCCTTGCCAGAACATTTCTCTCTGCTTGTGCCACGCTTGTCTTCGCCTTGTACTCTCAGTGATTCTATTCTGACCGGACCATCCCTGATTACGATTTTTGGCTCTGTTTTGGATTCTTGTTGCATGTGTGTTTTTGACCCGTTTTCTGTCTGACCACGAGTACTGTGATTGCTGCCCCGGTTTTTTTCCACTCGGATTTTGCCCAACTGGATTGTAATTTTTGGATTGTAGACTTTGTACCTTTGCCTTCTGCCCTGCGGGGGTTTCCCCCCTCGCTTAATAAATTCTCATCTACTGCACTGCTTGGTTCTCGCATCTGGTTCCTGAGCGTATCATCACAGTTATATTCTTTTTTTCTGGATGTGGCATAGTATGAGAGGGAATTGGGGTACCCTCCCGAATATTAAAAGCTAATGAGTAATAGCACAGTCTGCACCCTTGACTTAAAATGTAATAAAAAATACTATTAAAATGTATAATAGCCGTAGCACCGGGAGACACTCAAAATACCAATATGCCAGATGGTGTACTTTATAAAATTTTCAGGAGACCAATCACAAATGTACACCTGGGACATAGTTAAGCAGCACCCAAATCTTAATTAATTATTAAAATTAATAACAACACTCAAGCATACCTTTCCTAGCATACAAAATCAGTTTGAAAAGACTTGATCTTCACTTCTTTATTAGCTTAGAATGGGTACACTTATGCCCAAAATTATTAATACCTCTATCAAATTTTGGGTTTTTTGAGGATATATTTTGGCAAATCAAATTTAGTCCTGCACAAATGAAACAAGGAGTTGATATAAGGCTGTATGAAGTACAGTAACATGATTTTTCAAGAAATAAAATACTTTTTGGTATTTTATTTGTCAGATTTACAAAGAATGCCATGTCCAGAATTATTCATACCCTTTTCTCAGTAATAGATGGCAAAAGCCTTTATTCATGATTACAGCCTCCAAACGTTTCCTTTTGTTGATCACAAGGTTTCTACACGTTTCCACAGGGATTTTGGCCCACTCCACTTTGGCCACTTTGGCAAACTTCTCCAGATCTTAAGGTTTGAGGGTTTCCTTGCCATGACCTTGGTCTTCAGTTCCCTGCACAGATTCTCCATAGGATTGAGGTCGGTGCTCTGGCTTGACCACTCCAAAACGTTCACTTTGTTCTCCACTCACCATTTCTTCATGGAATAGCCGTTTATTTTTGGATCATTATCCTGTTGGAAGATCCATTCCTGCCCAAGATCAAGTGTTTTTTTCGGCAGATTACTCAATTTTTTCCATGAGGATCTGGATATACTGGTCCTGTTTCATAATGCCATTAACTTTAACTCGGTTTCTGGGCCCATTCGCTGAAAAGCAACCACAGAGCATGATACTCTCGCCACCCCATTTGACCATTGGGACCGCGTTTTTTGGGTTGGATGCTTCACCTTTCTTATGGCACTAACACATCTCCAACCCAGACACACAAGATCTCGTCTAGCCACTGCAAAAGCCTGCCTCACCTGCCTCTGGCTATCAATGTTATGGATGGATGAAACAAAGATGTAGCTGTTTGGGCTTTTGTTTGGCATGAGAAAGGTTTTTCCCCCATTCTTCCCTGATATCCATCTTCAGCAGTTCAGACATCTGGGGACTATGTTGTTGTATTTTGCGCTTTAATCTCATTTTTTAAGAGAAACAGGTCTGGACTGCAGACTGGCCAGTCTTGCTGCCTAGGATGCCTCACTGTTGAAACAAATACAGAGTATGGCTTGCCGTCGTCTTGTTGGTATATGTGTCGCTGAAAAGTTGTCTCCTAGAAGGAAGTGTACATTGTTCCGAAAAGCATTGATGTTCTTTAGCATCAATAGTTCTGACAGATGTTCAATGTACCTGTGCCAGGTGGACTTACGCACCTTTGTACCATAACAGATGTTGGTTTTAAACCTTATCTATGTATTAACCCTGAGGGTCACTTTTTTCTTTTTTTTTTTGGCCAAGTAAACACAACATTCAATATTACAACAACAGATGTGTATCATTGACAGGCCCGACAACTGCACCACTGTTTCCTGTATGCACCAGTCCCTTTCAGATGAGTTGAAGCACTGTAAAGATTGCGGAAATTGTAGACATTTTTGACATGGTTTCCATGGTGTTTACAGTCTTGCATTTGTGGATGAAATGATGAGTGATGTTTACTAACAAAGGTTTTCTACATTAGTCCCACCCCAAGAGACTATATCCTTCATAATAGTTTTCAATGCAGTGTCATCTAAGGGTTTGTAGATCAGGAGCCCTCAGTGTTGATTTTCAATCTCCTCCTCTATGTAGAGATTTCTCCTGACTCCCTGTATATTTGAAACTAGGCTTATGCCATCGGAGGCGACGGCTGGGGGTATATCCCCGAACGCCCCCTCTCCTCCAATCCCCCAATCCTTGAATAGACCTTGAATAGACTTGCATTTGAACTTAATTTCAGGTCAATTAGACAAATGGTTCTGAAGATATGGCCAAAGTGGTAATTTCCCATCAAAAAGTGCCACCTGGTGGCAAACATTGAACCATACAGGTATGATGTCATCATGTGACACGTTGTGAGGTCATGACCTTGCAGTAGCACATAGTTTCACGTCAATTGGAGAAATAGTTCAAAAGATATAGCAAAAATGATGAATTTCATGTGACAAAGCTCCACCTTGTGTCAAAATTTTGAACCAAACAGGTAAAATGAGACACATCCTCAGGTCATGACCTTTCATTTGCACTTGATTTGAGTTCAATTGGACAAATATTTCCAGAGATATGATAAAAACAGTGATTTTTTCAGTTTTTGGCCCCTGGTGGCCAATCTAGAAATTGTCCAAAATTGAATGAATTCTTCCTCTTTATGATACTTACTTATATGCCAAACTTGGAATTTCTAATTGAAATCTTACTGCAGTTATCGCGTTAACATGTAAATCAGTTTTTGGCCCCTGGTGGCCAATCTAGAGATCGTAAATTGTCTAAAATCAAATCAGTTCTTCCTCTTTATGATACTTACTTATGTGCAAAACTTGAAATTTGTAATTGAAATATTACAGAAGTTATCGCGGAACAGGGATTTTTTCAGTGTTTGGCCCCTGGTGGCCAATCTAGAAATTGTAAATTGTCCAAAATTAAATGAATTCTTCCTCTTTAGGATACTTACTTATATGCAAAACTTGGAATTTCTAATTGAAATATTACTGCAGTTATCCCGTTAACACCTAAATTAGTTTTTGGCCCCTGGTGGCCAATCTAGACATTGTAAATTCTCCAAAATCGAATCAGTTCTTCCTCTTTATGATATTTACTTTTGTGCAAAATTTGAAATTTGTAATTGAAATATTACTGAATTTATCGCGTTAACATGTAGTGCGGCGGCGGCGGTCGGACCCAAAACATAATATCCCCGGAAAGCCATTCGGCGTTCGGGGATATGATTATGCATGTCGAAGATGTTAGGTTGTTTTTTTTTTTTTTTTAAGTTGTGTGATAATTTAATTGCACAGTTTTTAGTAAAGGGGTGAGCTGACCTCTCGTTGCTTTTAAACAAATGGGTCTTTTCTGGAAGCTCATTCTATGCCCAGAGCATGATGGCAGGAAGTTCAGCACCAGTATGCCATGTTTTTTTGTTTGTTTTTTTAGTATTCCTACACCCACTGCATCTTATATTCCCCCTGTTGCAGGAATGAAATTAAGAATGAGCATTTATTATTTATTTCCAAAAAATACATTTAAAAAATAAGGGAAATAGTTAGTTTTCATCTTTAATCAGTTTATTGCAGGTCAAAGATATAAAATATTTTTGTGGTAAAATACAAGCAAATTTCATCTGTGAGACCGTACATGCCAGAATAATGCATTGACACTAATATTTCAATGAATATTTGCAAGAAAATGTAATCACAATATGAGCCACAGTATGTGAAATATAATTTGGTAATTTCAGTGGCTTAATCCCTGCCTTGAGATCACACTGTAGAAATCCTTTTCATGGCATCCACAAAATCTGGTGCTATTTTGCCGCAGAAGCAACTTGAGGTTACATTGAAGTGGCAGTGTGGATATTGTAATAAAATCCAGCAATGAAAACAGTGTGTGAGTCATGGCAACGAGCTCAGCCACGCTCTGCATTAGCATTTTTAAACAAAGCTACAATATTAGGATAATCCCAGAACATCAGGACTGTTGAAAGTTTGCCAAAGTCATTGACTTTAGCAACTCTGAATGTGAGCTTGCATAAATCATGAACTGTTCCACTGCATGGCTCATTTCAGAGGTTTTTTCCACCGGCAAGATATAGCCCTGAAGTCAAAATACTCCCAGATGCATTGTTTTTCTTCACCTGCACATAAAAACAGTCATACACGAATGGAAAGGGCAAGAAAAATGGAAGTCTCCTGATGCAAACACTCACTGTTACAGTTTCGTAAAAAGATAAGCATATATATTTGGCTGCTAACATTACTACTCTGTTTGTTTAGCCGGGATCTTCCTTTTGCACATTTCCACATCTGTCAGTAATTCGGAAAAACAGGGACCATGGGCTGGAATGAGTGGGACAGGAAGAGGCCTGATGATTGCACGGAAGCCTGGCGACCTGTGGTCAGCACTCGTCCCTCTGTCTACCCTACGAGTGGTGAGACGCGACATGCCGCGATCTGTTTTTGCCATTGAGGATTGACACCAATGCCGTTACTGAATTTGGCATTATTGTTTTTCACAGGCTTGGCTTAAACCATAAACCAGAGCTAATAGTGTCTTTGGTGGGGGGGAAAAAAAAAAAACTATTTTAAGGAAGCACTTGTGAAGTTAAAATATCAGTGGTAGCTCGGTAAAAAGTCAACAGACTAAAGATGGGGAAAGGCTCTGATTTAATTCATTCGTTCATGTGCTAGCACAAAAAATGTTTTGGATAGTACGGAAAAAAGGACATTATTGTATCCATTTTTTTTTTCGAGAATAGAAGAATTTATGGCTCACTTAAAATTTTTTCTAATATGCAGTTTCAATGTGATTGTCACAGAGCTGAAGATTTACAATTTTACTGCAAGCAAATATTACTACAGTCTGACACTACTCCACCCCCCATCCCCAAACAACTCCAGCCAGTGTAATGTTTTATCATTAGGATAATGTACTGCTTCTAATCTGAGTGTTGTTGACATTCATTTGGCTTCTGTTCAAGAACATGTCTATGCCCATTATAGCACTATCAAACCATTAATCTCCCTCAGACACTTCATTCAGTTAATCTAATAATAGAACTGCTGTGTGGTATAGTTTTATTTCTTCTCTTTTATAAAGTTATGACTCTTTCTTTTAATACTATTCTTCCTAATTAAACATTTTCAAACAATAGAAACTATAATCTTCATTTAATACTTTTGTCTCATTATAATATCTCATTTTATCTGTTTGCGTCTTTCTCTTCATGTAGTTGATCTTGAGTCTCGATCCACCCATGGCAGAACACAGGGAAAGTAACTGTGAAAAGGTGACAGAGGTGAAGGCATTGAGGAAACATGCATTATGTAACTTAATTATTCTTTTTCAGTCAAGTGCCATTTTGGAGCCTCGTCATTTGCAGCCCAGGCTGATAGGAAGATATGGAACAACATGTCCGACATAAGTCACTTGCTCTGAAATATTTCCACAATGGATGCAATAATGTTTCCTATCTTCATCATTTTTTGGAAGCCTCCTAGCTTTGTAGTCCTAATGCCTTCGGGGAGACTGTCCTGGATTTGAATGTCGTTTAAGATGGTGAACCTTGATCGATTGTTGAGGTTCGGTAAGGATTGGTGTCGGGTGACAGAAGGAATTGGAATGAGTCCAGTTTCCTGTACTGCATTCTAGTGGGGGTTCTAGAACCGGGAATTGGGGGGCGCAAACACATCCCTTTATGACATTTAGTCTTGGCTAGTTCTGAATCATTTTCCTTTACTGAGGCGTTTTCCAATTATCGTAATAGGCAACTGAAGACACAGTTCCTCTCCATATGCAATTGAACAGCGCTGAAATCATGGGCTAAATTCAGTACAGTGGCAGAACCAGAACTGAGAAATGTGACAAAACATCCATTTAAAACAGATATTAATCCTGACCTGTTCTCAGTCATTTTCATGATTAATAAAAGGTTCACTCAGAGTGCACTTCACACTTGACAGGTGCTGCTTGTTCTCCCCGATTACGTAAGAAGACAATCATTCATCTGGACACGTATTTGCTGTATTTAAATCAACGTTATTCAAATTTGCATACCTGTCGGGTCTCACGCAAATAGCTTGAGCAGCACGCTGCCTATTTAACTGCGAGTGCCACTTTTTTTTTCTTCTTAATCAACCTATGTAATACCGAGAGTGAAAGGTGATATTTCATTGCAACGCTAACCTGATCAATCAATGCGAAGCACTGGCCTGTTAATAAGTCAATTATTTTTCTGTACTGAATTTTGCCCATGATTTCATTACTGTTTCATCGCATATGGAGAGAAACCGTGTCTTCAGTCACCAATCACGATAACTGGAAAACGCGTCAGTAAAGAAAACTGATTGAGAACTAGCCAGGACTAATTGTCATAAAGAGATGTGTCTGCGCCCCCCCAATTCCTGGTTTTAGAACCGCCACTGCTGCATTCTACCTTAGGTTCAGTCAAATGGCTCTTTTTATCAGTAACTGCAGGACTACCAACACTCAAGGCTTACAATAATGGTATCTACAGCATTCCCATTTTCTACAGAACGTTCTATACATATAGTCTGCGCACATTTATCAGTTTAGCCTTCTTGCCGCAATAGCCATCCAGACTAGCTCTGAAGATTATGATGTATGTGATGACACTTCAGATGATATCCCTGCCTGTGCGGGCCTGCGAGCGTTTAACCCAGCAAGCCTTCACACAGGGAATGGAAGAGGAATATAAATCTGGGTAACGATCCAATCTTTCTTGGCTCCACTTTTTCGTGGATCATCTCCGCAGCATCTGTCTGCTGTTCCCTGGTGTACGGCCCGCCATCCATCATTTCCTGCAGGGCTCCCTTCATCCCACGGGTGGAGGAAGGAACTCTTGTTAATAATGCTTTGCCTTCCAAGGCAACTCAGGCTAAGGCACAGCGCTCCCCTCCATGTCTATGTAATAGCAAAAAAAAAATAATTTTGACATTAATTCCTCCACCAAGACAGAGCAGTCCTAGTTTAAAGGGTGAACTGCATGGCACTGTTCATGCCATCTTCCTGAACGAATAACTGACAGGTTGACATCAATGTTATTGCTTTGTGGCCATTTCCCTCTCTATATCTCATCCACCTTTACATCAAGGTCTTTCTCTGTCTGCCTCTGAACTCTCTCTGCATCTCTTTACAACTCCCATTAATGAAATGTAATGAAATTACCTCTGTTAATGAATATTCCATCTTTCCATGGTGATGACAGATGGACTAAAATCAAGCAGCTAATGGAATCTGACTCTGGACTTCAGCCCAACGCCCTAACAGCTGAGTTGGGTATAAACAAGTCTGAAGTGGAAAAGGGAATTCTGAACATCCTATTGCTGGCATTTGTCTAAACCTGCAAAATGTAACAAGCCAGCTTCAAATGAAGCAGCTAGTCACATCAGCTGCCTGCCACACCACAGTCTGTGTTAACACTTATCTCTTTGAAATTGGTACATTAAGTGCCTTAACATTTCTGCTGAATTTTTAATTGTAAAAATGCATAAAACCATTTTCCCTGCATTTGAATAGGATGAGGATTTTGTTGGAATTATGGAGTTTGGGGAAAGAATTTCTGACTGTGCCTCCAGTTTTAAAATCCTCACTCAAACTACAAGGTGTCCTACTTTGTTTAGGCTGTTTTCTTACTGTTTTTGCTTAAAATAACAATGGAAAAAAAAAATTGATGTTGAAGGTTTCAATGCATCCATGCACATGAAATCAGATCTACAAAAGTGTACTGATGACCTACAACAGATGAGACTTATCAGATGCAACCTCATCATTAACCTACCCAATAAAAAGGCTCATTAAGAAATAAAATAAAATTGAAGAAGCTCATTAACAGTGGTGTGCACCCTGGACCATCACACTATTATTTCTCAGAACTTAGCTTTACTAGGAATAGACAATAAAACGCTTCACCTAAAATGCATGTTCATAACTTTTTACCATTCAAGGTGATTCCTTAGATGTTGACACCATTTAATCTGTGCACATACACCTGTTCTGCCTCCTGTCAGTTCCTTATCTACAAAAAGTATTTGAGAAACAGGCTTTCATTTCCATTGAGCCAAGCACAACTATTATAAGTCATGGTTAAGAAAGCTTTTCAGTTTTGAAAAAGAACTAATCTATTTCTCACAATCGAACCAGTCAATCACCCAAATTAGCTCCCAATAAGTGGACCTACTCCAGTCATTATGCAAAAGCAAAAACCAAATTGTTCTAGCGTTTTTATTATTATTATTATTTTTAAATAACAATGATTTATTTATGAAAATTCAAATGACAAATGGAATCTTATTCAATTTAGTTAAAGAAAATGTGTCTCATCTGGTCATTTTTTTGCAAATAATCAGAATTTTTTGTGTTGAGTTCCCCATTGCCTATCTATCTGAAAGGGGACACTCTTTATAAACACACTTTCAAAACGGTATCTTGACAACTGCGGTTCCATAGTATTACAGGAGCAGCTAATGGGACACTTAATACGGCCCTTTCCCTTTCAATTGTCTCAATGGACAAACTGCGGACAAAGGTACGGTGGTATAAACATTTCTCTGAGATATAAACACCCTGCATTCTCAAGGGTACGGTTAAAGAGGCTGTGGTGCTGACATATTGCTTACAATGTGTCCTTATTATACGAACAAATGTGTTAGCTGATATCTATTTAATTTACTGTGATCTGGCTTGGTATTGGTAATTTACGGCAAGTCCCAGAGTTAAAGGGATCCTAATTCAGATTTGACAGTACAATGTATGAATGCGGCACAGCAATCACTGACTCAGCTGTTTGGATTTATTTCAATCACATGAACACGGATTTCTCTCTCTCTCTCTCTCTCTCTTTCTCTCCATCATGAGGACAGTACAACGAGTGGGCTGTTGTGTAATATGAAGGGGTTTAATTGCGTAATTACGGCTTCGTCCCCTGAAGGAAGCTGAATAAACAGTGAGCTTCTGCACCTGTGAAAAGAATACTGTGAACACATAACCACCACCACCACCACCGGCACTGACACCTTGCAGATGGTTTATCTGCATTAATGAAACAGGGCTTTTTCAAACACTTCCTGAGGAAAGCTGAGCCTCTGGACAACTGTAAGCATTATGTTTTACTCAGAGTACTGAGGTTCAAGATGACATGAGTAGAATTGGCTTGGTTGTGCAAGAGCACAATGCTGGAAAAATGCTGGAAAAGCCCAAGTCTTTCATCACAAAAGGATGGATGAAACCAAATTTGATTTGATTTCCTCAGCCAGTCAGACTAAACCTTTAAAACAAGACAAAAATCAGAGGAAAGAAAAACTTCAAAAACTTTTTAAAAGCTAATTTCTGTCACAACCATCAAGTGATTTCTTTGTGTGTCTCTTTGCAATTCAGCAAATTGCATGTCTCAAAGGTGTATGTGTCTCGTGATATGTTTATGTCTTGTGGGTCTTCCCCGCCTGGCTGAATCTGGTTGCATGATTGTTTCCAACAGACCGTGTGATGGGTACTTAAGCCCTGTGCTATATGTGTAAGTTGCTGGATTGTAATGTCACATTTATGCAAAGATTACAGTCAATATTTGTATTAGTAAAAGTTCAAAGTGTGTAACTTCAAGAGTCAATAACAAACCATTAGCAATGCGCCTAAAGCCCTCTGCAAAACACTTCACCATAAACAAGCAGGAACAGAAGCTTCTAATGACTACTAGGTGGCTAGTGGCTTGACTAACATTTTAGTTTTGGCCCCTTCGCGCTTGCTAAAATCTAGCTTGGGAAAATAACAGAATACCACTGAGGAGGGACTGGTTTTAGTATTTTTTGTTAGCCTAATAATTTGGACCAACGCCTTGTTAATCACCATAGGGTTTTCTCTTACAAACATTTTTACCCCGTGGGTTGTATCCTTGTGACATCAATGAAACTTATGAGCAATGTGGAAAAAATGTTGGTTGTGGAAATGTGCTGCAGCAGGAGGGATTTAGGGCCTTGTTTTAACTATCTAAGTGCACAGTCTGAGGTAAATGGTGTAAGTGCATTTAGGGTGTGTCCAATCCATTTTCACACTTTGAAGGGCGGGGTATTTGGGCACAAAGTAAGGTGCATGGTTCAAAGAGGTTATATTATATCTTTTAACTAACTATTGTCGTGTGTTGGGCACAACACGAAATAAACCAATCAGAGTGTCATCTTCCACTCCCTTTAAAAGCCAGATGCCCTTCCTCGTTGGCATATTGCTATTATGATGATGGATTTGCAAAATAGTAGGAAAAAACACTTCTCTGCTGAGGAAAAGGGTCTGCTTGTGCGCAAAGTCAAAGTGCGAGAGCAAACCACTGCTAAAAGTATGAAAACATGATCACTGTAAGCTCCGAAAATAGTTTTAAAAATAAATAATGTTGAAATTTGTTTTAATTATATTCTGGTAAAAAAGTCATCACACTCTGTGAATACCAAGGTTGCACTTGAATGTAAGCAGAAAACAAGTAAACAAAAAAAAAAAAAAATCAATTCTGGGTCAGGGGTCATACATAATTATATGAAGGAATACCATGATAATGAGCAAGAAAACAAACATCGGGGGAGAAAGAAAAATTTAAAAATTTCTGCCTCCTAAGGCTGCTTTGTCTCTCAGGCAAACGACAAATTATAATCAGCACATTTCAGCTGAACTGTGGAGTTGTGTATTTGATGACAAAAGAGGGTTGCAGGTATTGTATTCATTGATCAGGTCCAATTGAAAATTGATTTTGAGGTAATTGTGGGTGACAGGTTGACCCGTGCCAGACAGACCAGACTTATCCAAGCATCTGAAGCACTCCAAGCATTTTTTCTATACTGAGCGACAAAAGAAACTCAAGATTGACCAGAAACTAAGAATGTGTGTATTATTTTGAAAATTTTATGTAAATTAGCACACATACATTTCCACTCATTTCTTCAAAAATTTCTGTTTGGCAGTCCCCATGACGGGGTGAGCATATGAGTACATTAAACAACTTGCTAACTTGCTTTTCCTTTGTTTCTCAGTTCATTACAGTATGTACAGTATTTTCGATTGAAGTTAGCCAGTAAAAAGGAGTCATGGCTTTATCCTGAATTTTTTTGCAAATACCAACATGTGTAATGTTGCGTATTGAATTGCAAATGACCTAGATCTTGATGGGCTAAGTTCCCTCAAGATTTAAAAACATCAGAGCATTCAATGAAGGGGCCCTCAGTCGCACGGGTGTGTAATCAATCAAACTCACTGTTATAACGTTGATAGTTTTAAAATATCTTGATTGATAGAGTAATAGACATTGCAGTTTTTTTATTTTTAATCATTTGCATGTCATTTGCTGTTCCCTATGTGCAACAAGCAGAGTGTACAAGTGTTGTGCACTCACCTAAAAAAGGCGCATGATGTGATCTAAAAAAAGTGCCCTTAAAATAACAGTTAAACGCTGACGATTGACCTCAGACCAGGTATTTGTCCATTGTGCAATTAATTTCTGCTGCCTCGAGACAGCAACATGCTAACAATGCAATTGGACACACCTCATTTTAAGATCAATATGCCGATGGGCGCTCATTTTGGTGCAAACACACTCGCTAAGTATGCAACCTGATCAGTGGACAGGGAAACAAGCGCATTGGTCATAAACTAGCTAAGACACTTGCGTCATGCTTGGTGCTGCTAGGCGCCAGGTGTAAGTTATCCCAATGTCCCTGAAGTTGAGTCACTCTTTTCTATGTCTGCCTGTTCACTAACAGATGTAGTCTATTTTAGTACAAAACATTAGAAACTTATATTGATAGTTTGCAATGAGAACATCGATCTATTACCAATAACAAACAGCATAACCTACTCTTTTCTGTCGGGAGTTAGGAAATTAGTCATAGAAGGTGAAAGGAAAGGAAGGAAGAAACCGAGTGAGTTGGGAATAGCACTATGAAAGAACTAGCAAGCTAGCCATCTATTGGTTACATATAGTGGGACCAATTTTTTTGCGTACAGTAAACTAGCCAATATTCAGTATTGCATAATGCACTTTCTCTGCAGAGGGTTGGGATCCAGGTTTCTGAGAAAGATGAAGCAGGAAACCATGTGAGTTAGTAGTTATTGAGCTGGGTAGCTAACTTGCCATCAATTTGTTGCTTATTGTGGGACCTACTTTTTTGTTGAAAAATCAAAGTAACCTAGTCTGCATTTGAAACGGTGCTCTTTCCCTGTCGGGAATCTGGATCCTGGTTTCAGGGAGAGATGAGACAAGCAACTGTGTGAGCTGGTGGCTAGCTGGCTAGCTGGCTATCTGTGGCATATCGTGAAATCAGTTCTTTGTGTGGTGTCGTAACAAATTTGAAACTGCATGATGTTAAGCATCAAAGCATTTTTTCTGGTGCTGAAAGCCAAGAAACCAACGGACAGGAGCGAAGACCAGGTTGTGTACTGAGTTCTATAAGTTTTGTCTGCTCCCGTGGTTACTGTATTGGTTTGTGGCAATGGTATGTCATGCCAGGGCGGCACTGAAACATCACTTCTGTTTTGTGTGGGCTGTATGAAATGTAATTCCATTGTACCTACAGTGTTTTTGTTAATCTGTATATTTAGTTGACCACAGTTTTTTTTGGGCCCTTTTTCTTTGTTGACTTGGGTTTTTGTGCTGCTGAGCTGGTTTTATAACCTTTCTTTTCATGTCTTTAGCAGGGCTCGAATTTCACAATGGCATACCTGTTTGCCGTGCGGCCTACCTATTAAAGCCCCAGTTCCCCGCAGTAGAATACCGTGCCCTTTCCCCGTATTGCCGTAAGTGCCCCTCGGCCAAAACACCTACTGAAAATAAATAAATGACATCGCATTTGACATTTTTACCAGTGGCGGTTCGTCGGCCGGAACAGAGGGAAGCTAAAACCTCGCCCTTCAAAGCTTAATGACTTAAACCAGTTTACTTTTCTTGATCAGCTGTTGCTCATACGAATTGGTAGAAGGACAGTCAAATTTATCGATAGCAAATGACAACGCAAACCATCAATACGTCTTTATAAATTAGTTTGCGAGGCTTCTTTCGCAAGAAGCCACGAGAATCCGTTTTCTACAATCTTAATATAGGAGTAAAGAATGCGATGTTGTGCAGCTTATTCTTTTAATAAAATAAAATTTAATAATCCTCACTAATCAATTTGCGTATCTATGCCGTTTCATGAGCTACTTGAGCGCAGAATTTAGAAAGATGTAGGCCTACGGTAATTTACATCGTAATGTATATGTGAAAAAAAAACCCTCAATTTCTTGGAGCAATGTATAACGATGGTATGGAAAATAAATTTGACTGTCCTTCTACCAATTCGTATGAGCAACTGCTGATCAAGAAAAGTAAACTGCAAAAGGTTTAAGTCATTAAGCTTTGAAGGGCGAGGATTTGGCTTCCCTTTGTTATGGCCGACGAATTGCCACTGGTTTATACAACTGTCTTTTTCGCCCTTTTCTTGCGATCGTGGGCGCAGGATTATTCTTGAATAATGTGTGTATCTCCTCTAATTTTAACTCCAATCTCGATGCCGACAGGTGAAAGGAACAAAAAAAAAAAAAAAAAAAAGCCGAATTACAGTCGGCAGCCGCAAAGTGTGGCAAATTGACGAAGTTCTGGAAGTACTGAAATTCTGTTATAGGTTGCGTGTTGTGTGTTGATAAAGCTTGGGAAGTGGTCTTTTTAGCCAGCGTTTAGCGCTGCCGTCAGTGTGAGGGTTGGAATGACAGGAGAAATTACAAATTTCGCGAGTGGCAGAAGATGGACAAAATGGCTAAATAGGATTATTTTTTCAATGACCCGGCGTTTGATTTGCATGTCCTTTGCTTGTACTTGCATTATAGCAATGCCCAAACGATGTCTCAGTGCAATACTGAGCCAATTTCCAAGACAGCAAGCAGGGAAAAATACAGGAAATGTTTTCTTTCAAGAATGGTTTTGATTTGCATAGTGCATGCTGATTGATCATTTTATGTGAGGAACATCTGAGACCTTTACTCTTTATTAGCTGAAGTGATGACTTAAAGCTCCATGGTGGATTTGCTGCTGTGCCCCCAAGGTAGCGGCAGACTTTGCTGTGGTGCCTCTTATATGGAGGCACATTTGCCATAGTGCCCTTATATTTTCAGCATGGACCACGGAAACTTTTGCCGTGTCCCTTATCAAATGGAAGTTCGAGGCCTGCTTTAGGAAAGAAAACCCTGAAGTGAGTTCGCACCACCTGTAGCACCATGTGTTCTTGGCTTGGTTTTTCACAGCAGGGTACTGGCAAACCATATGGGACAAGTCTCCTGGTTACACAAAATTAATTGGTCCTATTCCTTCTCAGCTATCGAATAAAACACTCGTTACATACCATTTCTATCAGTTGTGTAGTCCCTGTTGCATCAGTGTAAAAAAAAAAAAAAAAACTTACCTCATCTTTATTCAGGAGCCAGGTTATGAGTGAATTAGTTTCAGGCCCATATTTTAATGCGGAGTTCTGATATTAAATTTGGCTGAGCCATTTAGGCAGACTCTGTTCCCAGGATGACTCAGGAAAAGGGACTTAAGTGTAAGCAATTTTCTTTAAAGCCTAGGGAGTGCTGGTAGGAGATGGCCTGACCTTCAAAACGAAGCATAAAAAATATGTCCAGTCAGTCAGCCTACCCTCCCTGAAGACAAAGCTGCAGACTGGACGCTGGCGGCAGTGTTCTCTTTCCGGTACACTCTGTGCTTTTTCTGGTGTAAGGCTGCTACTCTGAAGAGGTATTTTTTCCTTTCCCACACACTGCTTGAGCAGGAGCTGTTAATATAAGGCTCAGGAGATTATACAGATTGGATACTTTTTGACAGGGACACAGATTTATTACGCAAACTCATAAAGATGCTGCCCTTTTTTTTTTTTTTTTGCACTGACATGGTAACATGTAATGATTTGCACCGGAAACAATACGTTTGAAACACTTGTTATGATAGATTGTCTTAATTGTGCTAATGTAAATGTTCAATCCCTTAGAGGTGTGGCCATGTTTTCTCATATTACGTAACATTTATCTTAAAATGTGTACTTTTGTGTCACTTAATTCCAGAGATTGTCCCATTTCAAGCTCAGAAAAGGATTTAAATGGGTAAAAAAAGAAACAAGGAAGTGAAAAAGGGAATGTTCTAATTTTTAAAAAAATGCGCTTTGAAGTTTGATAATGTTGTGAATGAACTGTGCCATGCTTAAGGTTAGGTGCAACCCTAAATGGAAATTTCCTTAATATTGAATAAAGATTGGATTTAAGGTTTCACTATTGATGGCTATGATTAAATGAACCATTTTTTATAGAATTTACGTAATTATGCTTATTAGGTCACATGATCCAAGATGGCCGACACCCGATATGTAGAAATACATAATTCCATTTTTCTCGAAAACCATTCCATGTATTGATTTGCACACACTTTAAGGACATCATATTGAAGGTTTTGAGCCAAAAATTTGGGAGATTTGACTACTAATAAAAATTTTAGGGGGTCTAGAATGGGACCTCAGCATAGGCCCTTAGGCATGACCGCATTTTGAGGTGTCAAAGACTACCCAACATGGATATTACTGTTTTCTTTGGCTTATATTGTAGATTAGAGTGAGATCTGCACACTCACAAAATTTCAGATTTCATGCAGATATCTTCACTTGTTCCAGAGATAACTGGATTTATGTGGCCTAAATTCCCTTACAAAGAAAATTTGTCTCAAAGTTAGATGAATGTTTTTTTTTTTTTGACAAAGTATCATCAATGCACCCGCCAAATATTGTCAATGTTCAGTTATTATGCCTTCAAAAGCCAAAGGAATGTACTCTGAGAGGTGATATTGAGAAAAAAATGAAAAATTATATATTTTTTCAAATTTTGGTGAATTTTAGGGTTACACCTAACCTTAAAAAAGAGATTATTATTATTATTACTAGTTATAGTTATAGAAGTGGACAGTCGTCAGTTTCCCCTGAAGCTATGATGAGTGCAGAATTGTCTCCATAAATAAATTTCATATGAAAAATTAATGAAATGCATCGTACAATATGTCCTGTGATGTCTGACCTCACAGAGCCAGCAGCCAGCAGGGTTGATGTCAGATGACAAGCACGTCAATTGGGTTATAAAGGTCATGTGGGCTCAATGCAACTGAATCTGTCTCTCACCCACACTTACCTTGGGCAATGTGATTCCCTTCCCTGTGCAGGGTCAAACCAACCCGAACTTCTGCCAAGGCATCATCACGTGGCTTCTCATTACTGCTACATTGCCTAGTTCCAAACCCAGCATCCATAAACACCATGAACTTATGTTTACAAAATGCTAATGCTAACCTGGCCCTAAGGCTCTGTGGCTACACTGTGTTTGAAGACAGTGACTTCTCTGTATTAGGATTTAAAAGGCAGTGCATGTGCTAGCAAGCATCTGACTTTCCCCCAGGACGTGGTATGGTAAATACTGCTGTATGCACTGTCTGCTGTGGCGCCAGTGCCCGCTGTTTTGTGGTAAACTATTTAACATTTAAAAGTGCCTCAGCCTTGTTCCATGGAAATATACAGATTCCTTTGTTCATGACGTAAATGTTAACTCAAAACAAGAAGCCTCATTTACATTCAAAGGACACCTTTGAAAAGCGTAGCCTTCCTCTCCATTTAATAGTGAGGAACAAGAATAATATAAAGCTCGGCAAAGTTTTCATTTTTCCCCCTGAAAACAAATGGAAAGGACATATAACTGCGTTGTGCGTAATACAACTGGAGTCTTTCAAATAATAGATTAAGCTCTGATTTTTCCAAGGCCAGTCCAAGTTAAGGAAAGAAATGGTTTATTAT
Source organism: Gymnothorax reevesii (assembly GCA_029721435.1). Lineage (NCBI taxonomy): Eukaryota > Metazoa > Chordata > Actinopteri > Anguilliformes > Muraenidae > Gymnothorax > Gymnothorax reevesii. The sequence continues at coordinate 75,456,426 of CM056583.1, forward strand.
GATTCATTTTATCTGGCCCCATTATGTCAGCTTTTTTTCAGCTGCCTCAACCTCACACTCAAAATAAAACAAAAATAACTTTAAAATGTCATGACATTTAACGACTGTGTTGCAATCGTACACTCACAAAAATGCAATGGCTCAATGCATAAGATGTGATCATACAAAATAGATTTTTAGGGAAATCATGATTACAGTTAATGAATGATTTGACATGAATTTAAGGTGAATAGTTGTTCAAGAACTAGTTTGCGAAATAAGATCAGGAATGTTTACTGTGGTTCAAGACGAATGTTTCCAACTTAGCCTTTTTTTTGTTTGTTTGTTTTTAATTATCTGCCCAGTTTGAGAGGCCTAGGCATTTTTACATGCTTCCTATGGTTGAACTACTGGCCATCTGCCAGTTAAAGAAATGTACTGAGCACCATATGCATCTTCAGAAGCTTAGGCAACAAACACATCCATACCTGCTGCAAAATTCCCAGTCAAAATCCTATGGCTTTCTATCCATATCAGCACAAACCACAATTTTTTTTTTTTTAGTCAGAGGGACAGCCTGGGGAAGTTTGATAAATTGCATTCAAAAGTGAAAGTTTATTTCACCTCCTGTTAGGTTGCTGTCATTTGTTGAACAATATTGCCTTGTGGTGCATTTCAAACTAAGGTGTGGGAAAAATGCTTTTGTTGTTTTTGAATAACGTTTTTTCTTATAAAAGCTTAAAATTGAACAGAGTAACTAAATCTAGGGGAAATGATTAATCGCTTACATTCTTAATGAGTAGTGACGGTTGGTAGAGTAGTAAGGCCTGAAAATTCTGCTGAATTAGCAAAAAATGCTGAAAATATATAAGCAAAATATAGCACTTACCTGTTTTTTTAATCATATCCTAAAAAATTAATAAATGGTTTTAAAAAAACTGTATTGAGGCGGCTAACATTTTAATGGTATTGATAACTTAAACGATTTAGAATCTGTAAGAGGGCAAAATTTATGTGGAAAAAGCTGGTGAATTAACTTACAAAGTTTCCAAGAGTAAATTATGTGCTGCTTTGTTTAAGCTGAAACAAGCATGCAATACACCATACAAAAAATAAAAATGAAGAGTGGATGCATTTTAATCAGGTCAACAAATCCATTGTCATACTGTTTCCTTTCAAAGCAACCAATACTATCGTCGAATTATGGGATCATTTTGTTTTTTCTGTTTGAGACCAACTTAACTAATGTTATGACAGCTGCCAATAGCTGTATGCCTATTGTTGTCACATTTCTGCATTTTTAATGCGCATAACATTGCGCATTAAAATGATGCTGGGTGGTACTGGTTATGATACGTATGCTATTTCGGAAGACAGATTAAGAGCTAGTGTATAATAGTGTCCAAAAATGTTGTAAATAAATAAAGAAATAAATATGCACTTGATAAAATATCAGAAGTTGAATCATCTTTCATTTTTCTTCACTTCTCAACTCAATTTTTTCTACTATGTGTTTTCCTGCAGTGTGGATACGGCCGCAGCTCTCAAGTCTGTGTTCAATGAACATTTCTGTTGATGTGCTTAGTGGATGTGATTTCAACAAAACAGTCACTTGTTGCCTGTACAAAACCTTTAATCAGAAAGAGTCCAGACCTAAGAACTGGCTGTATACACAGAAGAGAATGCAGGCACTGTAGAATGTGTCCAGCGAGCACAGGCCTCAAAAATTTGTTTTAAATTTGTGTTTTGGGCCATGTATGGAAATAGGATGAAGTTACCTTTTTCTTTATCGCCTTTATCGCCAAGGGGTTTTATTTACATTTCTGATTCACAGGTGCATGACATACTGTGAATTTTGCAATGACAGAGATGAATAGGAGTACTGTCAGTTAAGGGGAGACAATCCCTAAACAAAAACACTGACCTACACAATAGGTCCAGCAGAAATGCATGCAAATTATTGAGTGCAAATGTAAATCCCAAAATGGATGGGTTGCCTCCTGCAGTTGAGCTGAATAAGAGTGGGATTTACAAGGGTTATGGAGTCTTAAACTGTTGAACAGTTTCTGTTTGAGTGAGCAGTTTCATTGTTGAGCAATTTGATTGTGAGACGGTGGCAGTGCTTCTCACATTGTGTTTTCACTCCACAATTCTGCTGCTCAGTGGACTTTGGGGAGCTGTGCAACTTTGACCGACGGCTGCAGGATTGATTCATGGCCAGCATAGACTGAAACGGCCGAACAGCGAGGCTGACAGCTCACCAAGGTGAGTGATTACATCAAATACCATGTCCCAGAAGTGTTTTGTATTTTCAGTGAAAATTGTCACCATTGTAAAGTCATTCTTGGGCATCGTTAAGTACTGAAGGAATGAGAGAATGTCTTGCAATACAAGGAGAACCTATATGCGGTTAGTTCATGAAGGGGACATATTTATATAGGCAGTATTTTAGCGAATGTCAATGACTAAAAAAGGAACTATTTTTCATTGGAAAAGGAAGTAAATTTCCATAGAGGCAAAAGTATGCTTTAAAGGAAGTTGGCAAGATTTTACATACCAGCTTAATGTGCGGTGACTCGTGAGTTGAGGAGGATGGGCAAGAATTACCAAAAAAAAAAACGGCTTTGTGGCAACACAAAGTGGCTTTGTGTTGTTTGCCTCCAACACAAAGCCACTTCATCACAATCCTGTTAATCTTCTTTGCTGAAGTCCTCATATTCATGAGTAGTAGATCTTTAATGTAGACCTGAGGTAGCATTGTATTCCAAATATACTATATAAATATATAAATATATATATACTTTAGCAGCAATCATTCTTTTTTCTCCCTTTAAGTTGAAGTTCTTTTACCTATTCAGTCCATAAATTTGTCAACATTAGTAAAGCAAATGGAATTAAAGTTAACAGAGTCAGATTAAAAGTAAGCGTTAGAAACTGAATGACAATTTCGATTTTATCAGAAATGTACTGTTGAAACTCAAAATTAAAATGGAATCAAAACTGGCATTCAAAGCTGATCGTTTAAATGCACTTGAAAATTGAAAGCACACCTAAGATCTTTTTATTGTCTGTTGTTTGTGTCGTTTGATATCCTTTTTGCAACATTGCGTGAGTATGAAACACTAACACGTTTACTGCAGCGCTGCTGGTTGGCAGGTGGCTTAACTCAAGTCACTATTTTTCACTGGAAGTGCCTGTGAAACTCACTTCCTCTCCAATTAGAGGGAAGGAATCAAAGACGCTGGGCCACCCACCCACCAGGAAGAGCTGGATAACCATCACTCAGCCTCTCTGGGCACTGGCTGGGCCCCGGAGACCAGGCCTGTCTGAGGTCACGAGCATAATCTTCCACACATACAATCACATATGGAACACAGCTGCCCCATCACATGCACAGAAGAATGCAAACTTACACATACACTGACACCCACATGAGAACGAACACATATGCACACATGCACAAGTAGCCACATACACAGTCTGCATACTTGCATCAACCCCACTCCGACACTTACACATAAAACATGTGCGCATACAAACATGCTGTATCTTCAGACATGCTCTAGGAAGAATTCATAGATGTATGCATACTAATGGGCATATCGGCTTATAGTGAATAATTATTATAATCACATTATAGTGAATAATCACTCATTAGAATGAATGGTGAAGAATCAAAGTTACGGTATACATATTCTTGCACAAATTGGGTGACATTCATTTACAAAATAGGTATTTTGACTTTGTTAGAATCCTGTCATATACTGTACATTGAAATATACAGTCTACACACATGCTGAAAGACAAAATGTTTGAAACTCATTCATGCACCAGACAAACAGTTTTGCGGTTGTACATGCTCCATCACATAGACCCTCGAGATAAATAACGACCAGGAAGCGTTGCAGATAAGATGGACAGAGATGGCAGACATGGGGCTCTCTGGTCTGAAAATTAATAGTGTGATTTCTGGCCGTTCACTCAGAGCAAGGAGCTGCTCTACTGTTCTTTGTGGGAGTATGAAATAAAGTATTCAGAAAAGTGTACAGCTTTGTTCATAAATGTGTGAAAGTGATCAATTTACATGTTTGTGGATCAGGAACAGATGGATAGATTAGTCATGTGTGGCACTTATTACCTATCTGCGGAAAACTTGTATAATGTCTATGATAAAAGCACACTGATGTCATTGTCCCTTTCTCTCTTTCTTTCTGTGTGCAGCTGCGATGTTTCTTTTAGATAGGGATGATGTCCTAACCATATCATTTTTAAATGCATTAAAAAGCAATGGCCGTCAAACAACAATGGCCATCAAGTTCAAAGCTCAGGACATTCCTTGCCTTTAAAAAAGTTTCTGACATACTCATGCAAGGATCTAGGAGGACCAGAAGGGAGGGTGTCACGCCAGTGTAAAATAGGCATACTTTAGCCACAGATGGGATGCTGTAATGCTTTTTTGCAGGTTAGACCTTGTCGTGGTGTTTTTCCCTTCAGACTTGCCCTCTTTCCTAAATAGCACACACATGCCTGAAATTACTGACTTGGCAGGTAATGTGCAACACCTGCTGTGGCTAAATCGGCCTTTACTTGCACGATATAAATCCATAATAGAACTACAACGTTGTAAATTAAAGCTGGTTAGGGCTGAAACTGCATTGTTCATGGAGTATTAAAGTAAGCTTGGGAAAACCGGGGATTCTTTTCCCAGAGAGAAAGACCTTCCAGACTTGTTGAGAATAGTTTTCCCATCTAAATAGCAAAAGCATCCCACAGCTAACAAGCAAACTTTCAGGCAACCCTAGCAGTGCATATGGCTTTGGAATGTTAAAGTAGATATAGATAAATGGTTTTGTTTCGCAAGGAAACATAAAAGCTTTGTCGTTCACAGTGGAATTCAGACAAGTTCGACTGCCCCTTGGGAGTGCCCTTGGAGAGAGGACCACGGAATGCACTGCGATACCGCCTTCCCATCCTGTTTTCATTTGCGTTCTACTTATGTCAGTGTCAACACCAAGATAACTGCCAGCTTGATAGAGACAGTGTCAGGGGTATGAAATCATTGAGATGAATACACAAGGCAGTTAGCATCATGTCTAACCAAGATATGCTGCTGTATGCAAAGATGTTCTTTCCGTGGATGCACACTGGGGAACAGACGTTACCAATGTGCATTTCATGGGGTTAAAAAAAAAAAGATATATATACATATACACACATACTTGTACAAATCCTCTTATTTTCTACTGTGTGATACTCCAATGTACCCACATTCATGCCTAATTTTTCCCTGTTTTGTAAACAAAGGCATTCAAGCAAATAAGCAATAAAATATGTATTGGAGTAAGTTTCCTTTGCTGTTCACCAGGGGCCTAAAGTGTACTGTAGCTATAGACATGGAAATCAAATATAAGGAAGTACGTCTTTATTTTTGTGCTTATTTGTGCTTAGTTACTAGTTGAGATTGAAATAATTTTGTAGATATCTTTGTTTATTTTATACTCTGAGAGTAATTTACGAGGAGGAAGATGTTCATTTGTCTCACTTTTGTTAAATTCAATACAAGCGATCTTTATAGTAATACCTGCTATAATCAATCCACTACATCTGCGCAGTAACATAAGATATGTTGGGCTCATTAAATATTTAACACTTAAGATGATATAAGGTTTTATACTCTGGTCTTGAAAAAATGTCACGGTGCCTCACCAGTACTACAGTGCTACGTAATTTGCGGGTCAGCCATTGAGCCTGTTGGGCTACTGAGCTGAAGGTCTTCACAGTTAACTCATTCAGAAACCAGAGGGTCACACAGGGGTCCTCTGTTGATGGCGAGGCCAGCTGCCTGTTTGCTCTGGCACAGATAAGCACGTCTTTGATAAGCAAGTTTCAAATGGACCTCCCTCCCCCTTGCTATCCCACGAAGAGAAATGGCCAATTCAGGGACAAAACATGGGCTTTCTGTTCAAGGACTAGGAGTAAAACTGAGGAATTACGCACACCACATTTCACGCAGTTCGCCATCACCAAAAAATGTGTGCAATAGGAATCGATTACAAATAGTCATGTCTGTAAGTGTTTGGGCAGTGCCACAATCACTATGTGAAGGAAGTTGAGACTTCCAGCTTTACTTAAGGTTTTTATCAAAAATATTGCATTAATTGCATCAGAATTCCAACAAGTCTTTTAGATTACACCTCCAGTTTTAGGAGCTCACGTAATTTGATGAAGCGACACGTTCAGGAATAGTTTTTTAGTGCTTGGTTGCAAATACTTGAAGTCTTGAACCCGTAGGCATCACCAGACGCTAGAATTCTCCCTTGGTGATGCTCAACCAGACCTTCCCTGCAGCTGTCTTCAGTTTCTGCTTTTTCTGGGGGTGTTTTGTCTTCATTAAGTGAAATGAATGAAAGCTCAATTGGATTCTGGTCAGGTGATCGACTTGGTCACTGTAGAACATTCTTCTTCCTTGCCTAAAAGTCTTGCGTTACTTTTGCAGTATAAAGGTTGTTGGTCATCGGAATTTTTAGGCCTCATTCAGTGAGTTTTAAGGCGTGTTTTGCAGAATTTGAGCAGATAATACAGCCTTAATAATGAATGATTATACTGTTTCTTTTTTTAAGATCAAAACTGTGATTGATTTTCAGTATGCAAAACATGATACAAACATTTACCAAGAAATATTAAGATGATTTAAGCAAATAATGGGTTTCAAATATTTCATGGGCTGCATCACAACAGGTAAGCCTAGTTTTCCTCAAACCACAAGAAGGAAAACAGTAAAGTGCATTTGAGTGTGATTTATGACTTTCCAATATACAGCAGGGCCCCAGCACTACCCATCAGAGAGGGCCATGTGAGGGATTAATATTACTTTGGACAAATTTATACCGAGGATGTTGGTATATCTGTATTGTTCAGGTGACTTGCGCCTTCCAAAGTTTCAATGCACCCCAGCGCACAAGATAAACAGTTCACAAGAATGATTCAAGCAGCTGCATGCAATCAAACAATAAAAATACTAATTTAAAAATTGGAACATTAGGTATGAACATAAAGGAACCTTTGTAATTTTATCACATAGCAGCATTCTGCAGATTTAATAAATATCACATCTGCCAAGTGAATACATTATCAAGATTTGCCTTATAAAAAGCAATTGCCAGGATTAAGGGCACTCAAGGGACAAAAATAACAATCCACAAATAAAAGGATGAATCATTAGCAGCTGCATGGAAAAGAAGTTATGTAGTCTGCCTGCAGTAACAACGATAACGTTGCTCTCCAAGGCCCCCAAAATCATTGTTACGGGTAAACTTCACCCTTGTTGTTGAGACAGACATACACCCACCTGAGTACAAGAAATAAAAATAAAACTATCAGTTTTGAAAACTGCTTTCTGCTCTCTCTATGTCCTTTACTGCTTTTGCGATTTATGCTACCTCCATCAACTCATTAGCTATCTCACCACAAAGACAGCATTTCGTGTTCCTGCTCTGGTGCGCATAATGAGCTGTCTCATCAGACTAGATTCAATCAATATTAGTCCGTAATGTCGGCTCACATAAAGGGTTTATTTTCTTCACAAACAGAACAGAACAGAAGGTCATTTTGAATGTATAAATCAGTATTTTTGGCATATCAAGGTAGAGAAATTTATTGCCTGAGTTTCTGGTTTCATCATACACACAAGCCATGAAAAATTTCAAATGCCTGATTCAAGGTTTTTATGAAAAAGCAACTTCAAAGGCCAAAAATAATGAGTCACTGGTTAGACAATTGCTACAATTTGTATCAGTGGTTCGATATGAAGATGGATAACAACTAAGATATTCATTGCTCCAGCAGAAGGATTTGAGTGAGAGTTAACAGGTGGGTATGTGTGCACCTGATGTCCTTACCTGCTCTTCCTTACGCCTGAAGGTATTTCTGCTTGTCTTGGCAAGTGGGCAAATACATTGGCATGGACAACAGATAGCACAAATATAGGAATGAAATGCTTGTGATGCACAGTGCAAAGATATGTGGTCATAAAGTATTTACCATTTTTGCTCCTGTCATGGCGGGGCATCGATCCAAAACAAACTGATCCTTTCTGCTCAAAGACTTCTTTTGCTTATGTCAAGTTTTGGCATATCTTTTGGGTAAACTGCATTACTAAGAGTGATTGAAACAGAACTCAAAATAAAAATGGAAGTGATTGGATCTTTCATTTCTTTTTTTTTTAATGGAACCCCTTTATGCAACCCTATTTCCAATAAAGTTGAGACACTATGTTACACGTATGTAAAACCTGAATGCAACGAATTGTAAAACATTAAAAGTCTATATTTAGTTGAAAATAGTATTAAAAAGCATAGAATATGCTGAAACATTTATTGAAAAAGTCTATGCTCATTTTCATTTTAATGCCAGCAACACATTTCCAAAAAGTTGGCACAGGGGCATGTTTCCCACTGAGTTCCATCACCTCTCCTTTTAACAACTCTCAGTAAGCATTTGAGAACATAGAAGCCCGAGTATTGCAGTTTATTGTGTCATTTTTCGTTTCATAATGCGCCTAGTATTTTCAGTGAGTGACAGGTCTGGACTGCAGGCAGCCAATTACGCACCCAGACACTTTTACTATGTGGCCATGCTGGTGTGTGAAATGCAGAATATGGTTTTTGGCATTGCCTTCCCTGATAAAGATATTTGGATGGCCATAGACTTTGCTCCTAAACACACACACACACACACACACATATATATATATATATATATATATATATATATATATATAAAATCATTCAGAAGGGTGTCACAGATGTCCAAGTTGCCCACGCCAATTAGCACTAATGCACCCCCATCATGGATGCTGGTTTGTGAAATGTGTGCTCATAACAAGCTGGATGGTCACTCTCCTCTTCTGCCCACAGGACGTGATGTCCATTTTTTTCCAAAGAGAATTTCACATTTTTTATTAGTCAGACCACAGGACAGTTTTCTTCTTTGCCTTAGTCAACATTAAATGAGCTCAGGCAAAGAGAAGGTGGCAGCGTGTCTGGGTTTTGTTTATATTTGGTTTTATCTCCACCAAGCAGAATTTGAACTTGCATTTGTGGATGTAGTGACAGACTGAGTTTACTGATCATGGTTTTCAGAGGTGTTCCTGAGTCCATACACTATTATAACTACAGAACCCTGTCTATTTTTAGTGCAAAGCTGCCTGACGGCCTGAAGATCATGGCCGTCCAATATAGGTATTTGGCCATGTCCCTTGTGTGCAGAGATTTCTCTGTATCTTTTAATGACAGCGTGTACCGTAAAGGACAAACTTCTAAATTCTTCCCAATTTTATGTTGAGAAACCTTATTCGTAAATTGTTGAACTATTGCATACAGACTTTCTAAGAGAGATTATGCCCTTACCATCTTTACTTATGAGACTTTTATGCCCTGATCCCACTTAATAGCTACCCGCAAAGTCATACTGACAGAATCACAAGCTAATCACAGAGAAGAAAATACATTGCGTGTAAGTGGAATGCTCTGGGCCTGATATTCTTTGAAGCAGTGCCCCAGAAAAAAACATGCATAGTGACTTTGGATGTAACGCAGACACATTGGGCTGACAATAGTCAGCGCAGATTTATCCTCTGACACAGGCTTTTACAATAAAATATCAAAGGTAACAAAAAATATTTGCTCATCACTGTGGAATGTAAATTGTGTGCATGCTCTTCTTTGAGTGTGGTGTCGGTTTAAAATTACATGGCTTATATCGTTCGGATTCTGTGGACTTTTCTCTTTCATTCAATGTATCATTTGCATACATAGCTCAAATTCAGTAGAAGTGCTAGCGATTGAGCACTGATATTATTTTATCCTATGCTTTACGAATACTTATTTACTTGCTTGGTGGTTGAATTGTGTTCGGTTGAGGTAAAAATGGTCATCATGAGCTTTTCGCAGAGTTTCTTCCCTTTAAGTGAAATATGCCGCATGACGATGTTGCTATCAGGAAACATGCTGTATTTATGATGTTTATTGATTGCCACTGGTACCAGGGTTGTTCAGGTCTAAGAGCTTTTAAACCCAGTCATGCTACTGACCTGTTCCCAATGAACCAAATTAGCTCTGAGATGTTCCACCAGGAGTGTTTTTAGCATCATACAACATTTCCAGCCTTTTGTTGCCCCTGTCCTAACTTTTTTGAAATGTGTTGTGGGCATCAAACTCAAAATGAGCAGGTATTTTTTGAACAACAGCACAATTTCTCAGTTTTCACATTTGATGTGTTGTCTTTTTTAAATTTTCTATTCAAGGTTCGAAGAACTAAATCATATACAGCAAATTAATATGCATCACACATTTGTAAATGCTTTCTATAACTTTCTATCATTATTTGAAAACTAAAATTTGGCTGGTTTGTATGGTCCTAAGCCTTACCCCTCAAAAAAGTTGTTGCACACGGACATTGTAGTCATATGACCTGTGACGTGTGAAAAGTAAGTTGCAAATGTTCCCGGCTGATAGACCAGTGGTTTGTTCTATATTGATGATTGATTTCGCCTTGATCAATCCTTGATTTCGTTGATTTTGAGATAACATTCATCAAAATGCCAAATAGGTGCATAGTGGTAGACTGTGAAAGACCCATTCACCTTCCTGTGCCGTAGTTCACAATTTTCCAATCAGCACACACTGGAGAAATTCACTCGGGGAATTGAAGTCGTTGTGTAATCAGTTTCACGAGCATTACGATGGATTTCCCCACTAGTGTCACGGAAATCGATTATGACTCGGGAATTTTCAGGCTTGTCTTTACTGAGAGATTGAAAGCAATGGAATGGCATAAAGATGTTTCAGATGGTCTTGTTTCATTAAAACTATCTAAACGATCATGAAACACAAGCATTGTTTCCAATCCCTGAGTAAAGAGAAGCATGAGAAGTCCGGAGTCATAATCACTTTCCATGTTACTTGTGGTGAGGTCCACCTGTATGAAAATGAAATTGAAACTTCAATGCACAAGGATTTTAATTCCGCGTGAGAATCTCATTAATAAGCTTTCATTGAATAATTGTGGACTACGGTGAATAAGCCTAAAAAATGCATAGGACCTACGTCGAATGCGTGAGACTTGGCATCTCTGAGATCCATTTTAGTGCTTACTCCCCACTTGCTCAGCTGCTACCCCGCCGGGCCCGGCGTGGGTAGCCCACGGCCCAGCCCGGCTGTACGGTCTCGGTGTTAATGTCTATGTCAGAGTGCTGTGAAGATGAGCTGACAAGTGAGCTTGTGTTTATGTTGCTTTGTTAGTAACTTAGTATCGTTGATCATTGCTGTTGTTGATGATGACATTCACATTTTGCATTTGTGTTTGTTTCTGAAACACTGGCCATATCGTGATCCTAGTCACTGGGGACTACTAGGACTTCGGTACAGTACTTATCCGAAAGCGAAACATAAACACAAGCGACCAGTCCATGCGAGTATAAAAGTCGCTTACTATGTTCGAAGTCCAAAATTAGCACTCATTTTGTGTAATATACAACGCAAGAATTCGTAAAACGACTGTACACGCATTTACAACCAACTTTTCATTTTGCAATTCCAGATGAGATCAGAGCTTTATTCGCGGAAAAGTTAAAAACCCACAAAATCTGGACAGTTCGCGTCAAATCATTCCATAGGGTATGTGGATAGATAAATGTATCGATAAGAATATTCATCCTAATAAGATGACTATATCTTGTCTTTCTTTCACAAATTGGCTGTTGAAATAAGGAGTGAAGCAAGTCACTTTTTTGCGCTAGCTCCGGTGCAACTTACTTCTCATACGTGGCAGCCAATCGCTCGTGAGTTTTAAGGAGAGGTCTCAAAGTGTCTAGTTTCTTAATTTTTTGCCGATTATGAAATTACAATTACGAAAGTTAAATACTGGATTTGTGAATTACATTTTTTTTTCTAACTTAGTAGACCATTAAATGTAGGGTTTAGGTGATTTGAAGATTACTACATTCTCTTATTATTAACATTTTACAGTGCCTCAACTTTTTAGGAAATATTGCTGTACAAATAGATTTTCATATTTGTCTGGAAGCACATCTCTGCATATTTCAAGACAAAGCTCATACCAGAAATAGAATTTTTAATTGTTTAACATTTTCCATTTATATGCACTGAGCATTTTAGACTGAAATATCTGTTCCATTTGCAGAGTGGAATGGCTAAAGCAGAGAGGCTGTCCAATCCATCATATCATTAGTGCACAGAAATTAAACTGCATTACTACATCATTACGGAAGCTTGTTTTTCACATAACTCTGCCAGCAATCTTAAAAGCATCCATAATGACAATTATGTGCAAGACATTTGTTGAGGTTAACAATTTAAGGTTAACTAAGGCAATATTCAAAGCCCATTTAAGAAAATTTTCGATTTGGGCGTACACTGCTGGCAACCAAAACTGGTTTGACAAACTTGTCCATTGAAATTCCCACACCAACCTATAGATTTACAATGAGCCGACTGACATCAGCCTATATGTGATTCAGAGTCAATAACAATGCAACGACATACTTGCTCATTTCAATGTCAATAAGCCAGTCTCTGGGAATATGGAAGACTTGAATGCACTGCTGGAAAATTTCAGGAGGGCAGCTCTTTCTGGAACCAGAACGTCTGCCACCAACAATCATGTCATGATGAAAAGTTGCTTAAATTATGCCTCTAATCCATTGATCAGTGAAACAAAAATTTTCGCTACCTCACCATGTGTGCATTCCATAAGAACTTTGGTTCAAAACCTTTGTTTGAGCATCACAAGTAGCTGTTTAGAGGAGTAGCCTTTTTGTGTTATGCGCAGTTGTATCTAAAATAAGTGGCGAATGAGCGTATCTATCTCTCAACGACACAGAGATGCATACGTAATTCACACGTAATGATTGAAAATTATGACACAGTCTAAGACAAAACACCAATTGGCACTGTTGTATAAAATACATGAACATATTAAAAATATGGGGCATTGGTTAAATTGTAATAGTATATATATGTTAAGCCCTTGGATGTAGCTAACACATCACATACTGGCCATCAATGATACGCCCACTGTTAAGGTAAATGATCTGATATTTTTCTTTATAATTTGCAAGCAGCTCATTTTGGTATGAGGAAAAAAGATGCGAAGAGGGAAATATGAAATTCAGGATTGCTCATGTTACTTTGAAATGGTGCAATCGCTTCATGTGTTTCTTCAAATGCCATGTTGGGTTTTAGGACATGTCTCTTAGTTAGAGGATTGAACACACATTAGCAGCTTGTGATGGGAAAATGAGTGACTGAAAATGTCACATCACTACCAAGAAGTGCATTTATGAGTCTATTGTGTTGCTGAAACACCTGGTTAAGAGGAGGAAAATGAGTGAAAAAACAACTAACACCTGTCATTGCTGCATTTCATCATGCCAGTGATTTTAATAGGCTGTATCGGCTGTGATTTATGTTTTATGTAAATTGACTTTGAACCAGTGCTGGACTGTTATGCATATTGATGCTGAATTAAAGTCCTATTCTGATGTAAAAGCATTTTCTGCTATTCCCCTTTACTGTCTGAGGTGGGCTATAGTTTTTTGAGTTCTGAATGTCTAGTGCACTAAATGCCCTGCAGAGCCTCTAGCTATCTTGCCTTGTGCCACAAACTTTCTTCAGTCTGGCAAAAAAAAATAATAATAATAGTATAGATATGAAGAGTTAATTTGCAAAAACAGATGAAGGCTATTCTTAAAATGAATAAATAAACCACAGTTTGATGAATATTTCTTTGACTGCACAATCAAAAAACATAATTTAGGAAAAGTAAAAGATTTTAGATATCTCACTGACATAACACAACACGAATTTGATTGATATTCCCTGGAGTTCACGATTAAAAAACAAGATTTAGAGAAATTAATCAAAATGCACTTAACTGCAAATGAAATGCTCTGTAATTTGTTTTGATTTTTTTTTGTCCTTTTTTATTTTCTATTTCTATTTTTTGTGTAGTTGTTTATCTGTTTGTTTGATTACGGTAAGAGGGATAGATGTGTGTTATTTGACATCTTTACTGAATTGTAACAAGATTATGTCGGACTACGGGAAGGCGGGTGGCACTAGTGGTTGAAAAAGGAAAAGGCCTTTATTTTCCATTGCATGTACTGTTGCCTGTGAAATGAATAAACAAACATCAAAAAAATGCACATAACTGTTTTTGCAAATGAACCCTTCATACATATATAGTGTAGATACATACTTTTCTTGATTCTATAAGCATAGACGTACTGTAAATGTGAAATAATTCATGTAGTGTGCATTCACCAGCTAGCATGTGATTGCATTTCTGTGACCTTTGGCTGAATTCCTGCTGCTGCAAAAAGTACTTTTTTTTTCCTCCTCTCCAGTCAGTGCAAATGTAACAAAGAGGCAAGCAAAGAAGAAAAGTAAACACAACCACACACAATGTATAAACACCAGTGAGCAGCAAAACCTTGGATTCTCCCTTTTGGATGAAGACAAGGAAAAAAATTTCAATCCACCGGACATCCTTGATGAGATAACACAGCAAGTAACCGTCTTAGTTAAAGTAAACATGATGATTTGAATTTATGGACAGCTAGAGTCCAAGTATAATAGTTCCTATTCAAATCTTCATTATATGATAAACTTCTGGTACGGTTGTGAGGAGACATACCACACATTAAGGGGGGGGGTGGGGTTGGGGGGGGCAGTGATTTAGGAAGTAGTCCATGTCTATGGATCAGCAACAGAACACTGTGCATGAAATCCAGCTTTCTTAGTTGTACAATGAATAATTGCATGTATATATACTGTATCAGTGTCATATTCAACCTCTGAAAAGTTTCTAAACATAAGATACAGATGGCGTAATCCAAGAACGTGATTTTTTTTAATGTGATTTCCTCTCTGAACAGCTCCTCCTGAGATCTTTCCGAGATGCCGTCGAATTAGTACAGACCTAGCCAGAGCCAATCACGGCACTGGACCTGCTCACACTGGAAACCATTCTAGCAGGCACTAACAACAGCAGATCATACTATGCCTTAGTAACGTCTACACTTTTGGAAATACAAAAGATGAACCGCAGATCATTTGAGGTGCAGTGTTGTCAGTATTTCTCCCAAAGCTGCTTGTCTGTTTACTTTTGGACGCAAAGAAAAACACCTATTTCTCTTCCAAAAGGGGATGCCACCAGAAATCAGTGGGTAACTTTTTTGTTTGCTGGCAGCAAACAGCCACAGCCAAAGGGAATGCTAGCCATTTGTGCTCAGCATTTCACCAAAGACAGTTTTATCAATAAGGGATAATTCGACACAGGATAAGCGTTTCAGCTGCTTCTCAAACCTGAAGCAGTTTAATCAATCAAGGGCTCGGAGCCACAAGCTGTAAGTAACGATATAACAGGAAATAATGTAAGTGAAGCTAACGTGGCTAGCCGGACCGCTAGCTATAGTTAGCACTAACAACTGGCCTCAAACGCAGGCCTTGTAAAATATCTGAAGATAAAGCCTGTATTGGTCGCGACTGTCCGTGACTCACAGACAGGAAGCACTAAGTTGCTTCAACTGCATAAGCTAACCTGGCGTGATAGCCAGTTAATTGTGGCTGTAGCACAGTGGCTAACGTAGCCAAGTTACTATTGCTAATGTTTGTGTCCTAAATATGCAAGTGGGGGCCATAGCAGAAGAGCCAACACAATGAGACGTTTCAGCTAGAGACAACAATGGACTGCAAATGGGGTTTTTTGAGGATGGCAGTATGGGCTAAACAAGGACCCTGTTTAGGACTTTGGACGATCAGAATTACTCTAGGGGAGTCCAAGATCAAAATATGACCTTGTAAATATAGCAAAATAGGTCCCCTTTAAATACCCTGCCAGCAGCCGCCAAATCTGTCTGCTGCTGGAGTCCAGAGTGGAGATGTCTCTTAAGAGGATTGGAGTGTGATTCGGGGGACAGACACAGTAACTGAAGCAGAAAAGTGGGGGGGAGGGTGGGTTGCCTTGCAGCAGACAGGTCAAACAAGATGGAAAACAAGATGGTGGAGTAGGGAAACTGAGCTCAGTTCTCCTCCCCCTTAATTGTTTGTGCAAGCTTTTGAATTCTTATGACAGATTTGACCGATAGGAGGCTCAGTTGGGATCAATGCAAGCGACCCTGACAAAACACGCTGAGGAAATGAAATCCCAGCATGACAGGACGACTAAGATACAGGAGCATCTAAAGAAAGTTGAAGACATAGCTGGCCAGAACTGTGAATCAAGAAACCACCTTGAAGCCAAGATCGCTGATATAGAAGACAGAGACAGGAGGAGCAATCTGCAGGTAATTCACCTGAAAGATGTTGAAGAAAAGGACAGTGGTCTAGCTTACCTGTCTGCTTGCCTCCCAAAGTGGTTTCCAGTCCTCGCAAGTAATCCTTAGTGATGTTACCGCTGATGCCGATGCTCTGAAGTGCGCTAAAAACTCGACAGGGCATTTTTCTGAAGCATTGTGCCGAAGCTTGCTTCATATCGAGAAAAGCCATGTGACTGATGACGTTCAAACCACTTTACTGCTTCATTCAGACTGAATCAGCTGACCAGTTTGGTTAGGTAGGCAGAGCTTTGAAACTGATACAACAGAAATTTATAAAATAATTACAAATTTGAAGAGCACTTGCACAACTGGAGTTAATGGAATTTGCAGTAAAATTTTGATAGCTTTTACAAATACAATTATAAAACCATTAGAACATTGCATCAACCTATCATTACTTCATTACTTGGTGTTGTACCAAAAATGGCCAAAATTGCCAGAGTTATACCAATATTTAAATCTGGTGATTCATTTTTTTTTCGTAATTATCGTCCTATATCCGTTGTACCTACTCTCTCAAAGGTATTTGAGAGAGTAGTGTACAACAGATTGAGTGACTATCTCCACAAGCTAAATATTCTCACTGTTTACCAGTATGTTTTCAAGAAATAGAGTCCAACATGCATGGGAATATTGAATCTTCTAGAAAAAAATTATTCCATTGACCAAGGAAAATGTGGAATTGGCATTTTTCTGGACCTTTCAAAGGCTTTTGACACAATAGACTTTGAAATATTACTTGAAATGTTGCATGATTATGGCATCAGGGGATCTGTACTCAATTGGTTTAGGAGTTATCTATTCGGAAGGCAACAATATGTTCTTATCAATGATTATAAATCTTCATGTATGGACATCAAATATGGGGTCCCCCAGGGTTCAATTTTGGGGCCATTGATTTTTATCCTGTACATAAATGACTTTGTAAATTAATCTAAAATCCTACCTAAGGATACCTAATCCTACCTAATATTTGCTAATGCTACTAATCTGTTTTTGTCACACAAGAACTCAATTGTATTGCAAGATCAACTAAATACAGAATAACAGAAAGTTGATACCTGGTTCAAATGTAAGAAATTATCTCACAACATCAGTAAGACAAACTTTATTGCGTTTCGAGCAAATATTAATATAATGCATACAAATAATATGTCTCAAAATAAATTACAAGGAGTTAGAAAGGGTAAGTTCCTCAAATTTCCTGAGGGTCTTCATAGATGAGTCACAAAATTTCAGATGTCACATAGCATACTTGATATGCACATTAACCAAATATGTTGGATTATTCTTCAAAATAAGATACTTCCTCCCGCTACCTGCTCTCCAAACCCTTTACAAAACCCTGTTTGAGCCGCATATCAATTACTGTAATATCATATGGTGCAACACCTTCCACTTTTCATCAAATAAAACTTGAAAGTTTACAAAAGAGGATGATACGAGCTATGTCATGGGCCAGGTACAATGCACCCTCATGCCCTCTGTTCCTTCGCCATGGTCTCCTTAGGCTTGCAGAGTTAAATGTGCATCAAAATGCTTGTATGATGTACCTAGTAGTAAATAATATGAACAGCAGATTATCTGAGCTTGTTCCAGTCTAAAGTCCTTTGCACGCTCATGATACCAGAAAGAAACATCTTATCATTGGCAAAAAAAGAAAAAAAAATGTACCACAGTATTGTAGGGGGCCACAGATTTGGAACAAACTGGATGAGAACATGAAAGTGTTGAAGCCCATCTCCACCTTTAAGATGACACTACAGGACAAATTGCTAAGATATCTAACTGTCATATGGTACCTATTATTTGTCTGCTCTGGGAAAGACGTGTTGTAAAGTGCTATATGTTGTGTACGTGTCTGTATTTGTCCTGTTATTATTATTACTATTATTATTATTATTATTATTAATGTTTATACTTCTTCTCAGGCTCCCTCCTAAAAGCTTTTGATTGGTTCTTTGGGAGGCCTGATTCACACATGATCCCATAACTTCAGTTTATCACTACAAATAATGTGTATGCCTGTGTGTTAAATAAATAAATAAAATTGAAATGGAAAAAATTGGAATCTCATTCATAGCAGGGCTGTACTAAGATTACAGGCTGTTGCTAACGTTATTGCTGTGAACGGAAAATTCTACCTTTTTGATGAAGGACACAAACGCGAGTTGGTGAAAATTCTAGAAGGCCAGGAAGTTAACATCAGCTTGCGCGTGTACTTTACCCCGCTTTCAGACTACCGGTCCTTATAAAATTGGGACCTCAATGCAGAATGCAGAGTGAACGTTACGACCACACATCGGACAGAAATTACGTTAGCAGCCAAATGCATAAATAGGGCACAGGATATTTCAAAACAGTATCTAGCATGGTAAAAAAAAGAATGGGGCACATATTCCTGGCCAGACCTTCAGTAGTAGATGTACTGTTCTTTTCACAGTGGCCCTGTTGCTAATGTTACGGGACTGGACAGAACATGTGTAACATTCACAACTGGATAAATGCATTGGATTCATTGACTGGGATAATTTGCCGTCCTGATATTGCCCAATTACAGAGTGAAGTCGTCTTTTTAGGCTAAAGTAACAAAATAACAACAATAGCTATGCTTTTACAGGAATAATATTTATTCTTTATTCTGTTGACATATTTTATTGAAAATACAGAGAGATGGAACATTTTATATTGGTTCAAAAATAAAAGTTGTCAATTGGTCACACTTTCTGTGGAATCTGCCAAATTGGAACAGCAAAGAGGGAAAGCAAGAAAAGGCATTGCTAATGCCAGATCCAGCTAGCCAACTCCGTTTGCCATAACAAGTGCGAGAGAAGCCCCGGGTGTAAGCTCGTCCACGATCACTTTCCTGCAGCTGAATCTTTAAATCGTGTCGGTCCGGGCCAAGCTCCTTTACTTTCCTTTGTTCCTCCAGTGAACGCCTTGAGAAAGGCTGTTTTTGTAAGGAAAGAACCAAATTGTGTTCAGTTTCTGCGCTTCCACTTGAACATGCCATCTCGCTCAGCTACAGGGTTGAAAAGGCGAGACGAAGCGTCGCGGTGGGTGTGAACATTATTGAAAGCCACGAGAATTGTCCAATCACATTAGATCAAAAAACATTAAAATAATACCAACTAGAAATGGTTTTTACACGTAAAAACAGATGTCCCCCCCTTCCCCCATTTCACATTTTAGAGTTATGGTCCGGAAACGAGTCCCACCCTTCAATATCCCTAAGTCCAAATTGTTGCCATGGAAACAGAAAAAATAAAATTCAAAAGCAGCTCAAACCCTCAAAAAAAAAATCTACATGTTATGGAGGGACACTATATCAAATTTGGTGAGAATCGGTGGAACACTTTTAGAGTTATGCTCCGGAAACAAATGGGAACGCCGACGCTGACGCCAACGGGAATTCAGGCAAAAACAATATGTCTCCCACCCCAGGAAGGGGGAGACATAATTCACTGTCAAAAAAGTGGGAGTGTGCCCCGTAAGGAAATCTGAAGAAACCAATGAAACAGCAGCCTCGGGTCACGTGCTCACCAAAACTTTGAGAGCTTACATAAGGTACCGTTTGGCCGGTGTCCCTCACCCAGGAAGTATATGCATACAGAGAAATCAACCAAATACCATCTGGAACCGTTATTTATGGGCTGTTGACAGGTGACTATAAAACATGTTTTTTTTCATAATTATTTGCATTATACAACTAAATAATATTTAACATGTTTAAGTAAATTTTCATCTCTTGATATTTGAAGGGGGGACGGCGCCCCAGCGCCTTCTACTGGCTGGCCGCCTCTGATATATATGAAGAGTTAATTTGCAAAAACTGATGAAGGCCATTCTTGAAATGAATAAACAAACAGCTGTTTGATAAATATTCCTTTGACTGCACAATCAAAAAACATAATTCAGGGAAAGTAAAAAAATTTGACATATCTCACTGATATAACTCAACACTAATTTGATTGATATTCCCTGGAGTGCACAATTACAAAACATGGTTTGGGAAAATAAAATAAAATTCATATAAATAAGTGTAACGAGTTCAGACAGGAAACTGGACTTTAGAGCTACATCAGCTGACAGCAGTCTGGTAAGCTACCAGCCACGTCAGCAGCATACAACAATCGGGGGATACACATCACATGAGGTAATACAGCGGTTTATTCAAAAGACGCAAGTTTACTCACTTCTGCTGCTGTTTGCTATGACTTTCTATGCTATGCAACACACTTTTTGGTCTTTGCTTGCCTCCTGCACCCCATCCTCCACCTGTTTGGTTCTGCTCAAATCGGGGGGATTTTGATTCCTGTTCATGACCAACTATTTACTGGATGCCCGTGATCTTCGGGCCCTCAGACGCCACTGCATCACTCACTGGCATGATTCTGTCATTGATATTACTAAATGGGCCCAGGAATACTTCAAGAAACCACTGTCTGTAAACACAGTTCGCCGTGCCATCCTTAGATGCCACCAAAAACTCTATCGTGCAAAAAGGAAGCCACTGTTGAGCATGATCCAGAAGCGCTGCCGTGTGCTGTGGGCCAAAGCTCATTGAAAATGGACTGTAGCAAAGTGGCAAAGTGTCCTGCGGTCACACGAGTCATGGGCATTGTGTTCTCCGGGTTAAAAAGGAGAAAGACCACCCCTCCTGTTATCAGCATTCAATTTAAAAGCCAGCATCTCAGATGGTATGGGGATGCATTAGTGCATATGGTGTGGGACACTTGTATGTTTTAAAAAGCACCATGAATGCTGAAAGCCAAATAAAGGTTGAAGAGCAACATATGCTCCCCTCCAGATGACATCTATTCCAGGGAAGGCCTTGTGTATTTCAGCAGGACAATGCAAAACCACATACTGCAGCTATTACAACAGCATGGCTTGGTAGTAGCAGGACCTTCAGCATGTACTGGGGCGGTTTGCAGCCGAGTGTGAAGCGGCTGGGATGAGAATGAGCACCTCCAAGTCCGAGGCCATGGTTCTCGACCGGAAAAAGGTGGCTAGCCCCCCCAGGTTGGAGGAGAGCTCTTGCCTCAAGTGGAGGAGTGAAAGTATCTTGGGGTCTTGTTCACGTGAGGGAAGGATGGAGCGTGAGATTGACAGATGGATCGGTGCAGCGGCAGCAGAAATGCGATCATTGTACTAATCTGTTGTGGTGAAGACCACATTTACCAGTCAATCTACGTTCCTACCCTCACATATGGTAAAAACTTTGGGTCATGACCGCAAGAACGAGATCTTGGATAATAGCGGCTGAAATGGGTTTCCTCCGCAGGGTGGCGGGCCGCTCCCTTAGAGATAGGGTGAGAAGCTCTGTCACCCGGGAGGAGCTCAGAGTAGAGCCGCTGCTCCTCCACGTTGAGAGGAGCCAGCTGGGTTGGCTTGGGCATCTATATCGGATGCCCCCTGGAAACCTTGCTGGGAAGGTGTTCCTGGCATGCCCCACCGGGAGGAGGCCCCCGGGGACCTGGTGTTTTGTGACCTAAGTAATGGCAAAAGGCCAGATCAGGCAAGAAAAACTGTAATACCAAATATTTAAAAAAAAAAAAAAAAACTTTTAATTTACGTGAAAATAGCCTATTGATTTGTAAAACTGTTTTTTTAAAAAGGCTTTTGTACAACATTAGCTGTTAGTTAAAATAAATCCAATGACAACCTGTGGAAAATGGTTTAACAATTGCAGCAACTCATTCCCCATTAGTCATATTTCACCGCTATTTGTATTGAATAATCTTTTTTTAAATTGATTTTTAAAAAACATTTTTAAATGCTTCAGTATTTGGTTACCTACAATGAATGATACAAATGTAATGAAGTTGACAGAGCTAAATTTGGATTTTCCCACGGACTGCGATGATTTACTGCGATGCTTGTATTCGTTCACAGAATGCGCCTGAAGGCACTGTAGGTACAGTAGAATCCTCTATTGTTCCACTAATGTTCCTCGGGCTATTTCAGTGGGAGAAAGGCTTAGTCATTAGCATGCTATTATCATGACTTTCAAAGAACATAATGCTATAGATATAATTATAAATGCTGGTATGAATAACTTTGAACTATTTCTACTTGTGATCACAGAAACTCATAATGCCTGGGCCTGTGAATAGGCAAATTCTATCGATGCCAAAAACAGTTTGCGGCAGAGAATAGCAACATTCCTTCATTCCTTGAGTAACCTGCAGGATCATCTGTGTACACAGGTCATGAAGAACTTACAATGGAAACAGTGCTTAACAGCAACCAAATGTTTTCTGTCCCGGACAGGTTCCCAACTTCTCCTCTCAGCTTGATATATTGTAAGCAACAGCTTACAATAAAGTAATGTATATTGTTTTTGCTATAATAATATTGTGGGTAGATCAAAAATGTAAAAAAGAAAAAGTAAAATAATATATATAAGCAGCATTAATTGTCGAGAGAGATTCTCACATTTGTTGGTCCTCAGCCAAGAAATGATAGCACTGTTATCCCACTGAGGTGGGTGCTCACTAGTATAGTCTTTGAAGCCTTTTCTGTGGAATGGATGGAAATGTACTTCCATCATACCTGCAAATGGCACAGAATAGATGACTCCAATGATAGTACAAAACCAAAAAAAAAAAATGAGCTAGTATACATAGGGCTGTGATTACAAAATGACCTAATCTACCGATAGGAAGAGGGCATATTACCCAAAAGCTAAATGGTCATTGACTTGAGCTCGTTATAACTTATGGTCCGTACAGTTGAACTTTGGGAAAAAAAGTTACCTGTGAAAACTCAGTTTGCCAGCATTTGAAGTAATGCATTAGTGTTATGTATAGGAATTCTGGTCCTGTGCACACAAGAATCAGTGATCATCAACAAACAAACAAACTGGAGTGCTGGTTTAAAACTGTATTAACCAAAAAAATCTGCAATTCACTGTTGCTTCTTCGCTGCATTAAAAGGAAGATTACAAACAAATGAATAATATTGAAGTAAAAGGTAAATAGTCACCCAGTTGCGCGTTACGATGTCTATGGTAATCCTAATAAACGTTCCAATACGTTGATGGAATGGTCCCAAAAGCGATATTTCCAAGAAAATCCATGACTTTCCAAGAAGTCCAAGAATTCCTGGGTCCCTTGATGTAGTTTTGAAGGAAAACTGTACAGCTGACAATGTAAAATGGGAAACAGGCTTGACTGAATCCAAGATCAGCTGAATAAATGTTGTAATGTGTCAAAGAAATGGTAGATTTAAGATTAACTGCCTCACACAACCACAAGTACTTTTGTATTTACACACCTAAAAGAATTTTCACTCACGGAATTCAAGTCATAGTGAATCGAGTTTATCAGTTTCACAGTGCACAGGGACTTTAATTCCGCATGAGAATCTCATTAAGCATTCAATGAATAATTATGGACTACGGTGAATAAGCCTAAAAAATGCGTAAGACCTACGCCGAATGCGTGAGACTTGGCATCTCTGAGTAAGCCTCACTAACAAGTGACTTTCTTGTGGCCACACTGCTGTTCAGTCCCAATCCTCCAAGTACTTGTTGCATCGTGTGTGTGGAAATGCTCTTGCCTTCATAAATAACACGGCCATGAGTTCAACTGTTGATTTTTTAAAGATAAGCCTTCACTGACTTGACTATTTCAGTGATCTCCTGACAGGATCAATCATCATTTTTCTCCAATCCATTTCTTTGGTAAAGTTGACAGTTCACCACTATCCTCCCATGTCTCAATAAATTGTTGGACAGTTCTTGACTCAATAGCAGTGACTTCTTTCTTTTTTTTTTTTTAATCAAATTTTTTTTTTTATTTTAACAACAACGATTGACATCCCACCCCGCCCTCACCCTGCGCCCTCAGATAGGGAAGACTTTGCACAGTTATTCCACAGCAATTACAGCATATCTCAATACAGTCATGATAATATCACTTATATCAGCTTATGATGTATACAGGTTCTTAATGAGATCTAGCTCTTAAAGCTATGGATTCATGAGACGAGAAATTTCCACTGCTGCATCTGCCCAAACCTGAAGTATGGCTATTTTGGCTTTATGAATTCTAGCAGTAGACAATTTCAACATTACTATGTCATGGAAGACCATTTTTTGAACACAAAGGGTATGCGGGGGGAGCCAACGTTGGGCTATAATTTCCTTTGCAGCAGTAGTACCAGCCAGATTTGCTTTTGTTTCTCTGAGAGATTAAATTCATAATCATCATTGATTAAGAGCACTATTGGATTAAGAGAAATCTTATGCCCTGTAATATGTGACAGGATTTTGGCTATCTTGCCCCAGAACTTCTGTACTTTTTCAAATTCCCAAATCATATGTTGAAAAGTCCCAGTTTGCTGATAGGGAAGTAGCAGTAATTTCTGACATCTCCTCAGCTTGTTTTTTTTTTTTTTGTTGTTTGTTTGCGTGATGCGGGCCAATAAGATGCCCCTCTTGAAATACAATAACATTTTTTCAGCAAAGGTTGTGATACCTCTCCCGACAAGGTTTTTTAAGAAATGAGAGGTTATGCACTGAATCAGTCAGGATTAAAATAATTATTGCCAGCTGTAGCATATAATATTTAATGAATTCTGGACCACTCCCAAAGTAGAGGAGAGTATTGGGTGGGATTGCGGATAGGAGATCGGGGCTGATGTGGTGTTGGACTTGGTCTGTGATTGTGCGGACGTTGGCGAGACTCAGGGTGGGGCTCGCATCTCTTGTCGGAGATCGTATGGCTCCCAAGTCCCCCAGGGTCCCAGGTGGTGGCTGTTTCTTGCCTCCTTCTTGTAGATGGGAAGGGGGGGAGGGACGTAGAAACGAGACGAGCGGGAATTGTGGGAATGTAGGAGGTATATATAGACGTGAGGATGAATAGGAAGGTGCATTGGGAGTGGCCCAGTTCATTAACCTACCTTATCAGGAACTCCCCTTATCAAGGAAATAAAGATTCAATCACAGGTTCTTTTTGGATGGGCAGTGTACGTATATAAACAGCAGTTTGCCTGTCTATTAGTTGAATTTTTGTGCTGTCTTGCCCCCGATTGAACAAAAAAAATGGAATGCTGACGTAGGGCTGAAATGGGCGGTTTTGCATGTAAATGATAATATAATCCTTCTGCATTTATTTTTGGCCACCAAACTTGAACTAGAAATTTTTATTTTAAGTATTCAGTGGTTCATGCGCAACCATGATGAAACGGTCAGGCAATGTGATTATATGACATCATATAAAATGCCAATTCTATGGAAAAGTTTTATTTAAGCTTTAATCACACTCAACAGGACTTAACAGGCTGGACAATGAAAGAGACATTGCAGTTCTTTTGGTTCGTACAGTATTGGCATGTCTGTTCTTTTATTAATGCATTGCATTTCAGCTAGGAAAGTAAAATCTCATCTTACTAAAACCAATTTATTAATCTGCTCTGAATGATGAAGGTTCATGAACGATAATGTTATACTTCCATTTTTGTGCATGTCTATCAAAATAGGCATATGTCTTTATCATACACATGGTGAAAAGCACCATTAAGCGTGCCGCAAGTGTTTCTGCAAGTTTTAAGACCGATGCCATAGTCATGATTAAGAGACTAAGCGCAACTCCTTTGAACCATGCACCTTACTTTATGCTCAGATTATCCTCCATTAACCTAGAAAAGTTCATTTGGACATGCACTTGCATCATACGCTTCACACACTGCTAAAACAGAGCCCACAGTTTTTATGCCCCCGCCCTCCAAAGAGGAAAAGGGGCATTATGTCGACACCATGTCTGTCCGTCGTCCGTCCGTCGTCCGTTAACTTTTCGCTTCCGTGGGATAACTATAGAATCCCTCGTCGGATTGATGTCATTTCTTAATGGCGCTTTGGGAGTGGCTAGAGGAGGGTTCCTTTCGAAAACCAGCGTCGTACGATATGTAATACGGCCGCCACAGCAGCCATCTCAATATGCCCTTGATCAACATACAGGCGGGGGCATATGCTCTTGTTTCTTATGGTGTTCAGTACATTTTTTTCACAATGGCTGCATGTATAGGACTAACTATTCAGCATGTGGTTGTTATACACAGTTTTCAAACGCAAATTTGCTTAATAAAACATGAGGAAGTGTGATACAAGAACAAGATGATGCATATCTTTGTCAAGATGCCAAAAATGATGATAATTAAATACGAGGTGGTGGTCCAGAAGAGACACTTGGAAAGAATCCCATTCCTTATGTCTTATAAAGTTATAAAAAATTTCCATTAAGCTGCAGCAAAATC
Source organism: Gymnothorax reevesii (assembly GCA_029721435.1). Taxonomy (NCBI): domain Eukaryota; kingdom Metazoa; phylum Chordata; class Actinopteri; order Anguilliformes; family Muraenidae; genus Gymnothorax; species Gymnothorax reevesii. The sequence continues at coordinate 75,483,067 of CM056583.1, forward strand.
AGAGGGAAATTCCCCATTTATAGTCCCCTGTAGTTTTGAAACTGTAAGAAGCAAACAGATTACTATAATTACCATCAAGGACAATGCTCTATTAAAAACTTATTACGAGCACAACTTGGAAGCTCCCGCCGAAATGTGCACATAAAAACCAGACAGCTGTGGTAATGCTAACGTCTTGGGATGTAATTTTATCCTCTTAGTAATTATACATACACATCAACATGGAGTTCTTCTATCTTTCTCTTAAACACTCTTACAGCTATTAATGTTTTATGAAATGCAAATGACTCCAGAATTACCAGTAGTTTTGTTTTCTATCCCACATAGGGTATTGTTCCAGAACAGAGTGAGAGCATGGGCTGCTTTCCATAAAGTGCTATAATTAAAATGTACCCCCCCAAACATACAAAAACACACACGCACACACGCGCACACACATACGCACGCGCGCGCACACACACACACTCACACACAATAATGTAAGTAAGTAGATAAATAAAAAAACCCTACCACTCCCCTCCCACCCATTTCTGAAGTCCTGCTTTTTATGCATGTCTTTTGATTAGATACTTAATCTTTCTGAATCCCTTTTTTTTTTAAATTTAATAAATCCCATGTCTTATCACTACCTTTCAAAAGCCTCAATCCATTACGGTGCTGAAGAATGAGGAATACCTGCAGTAACCACTAATTTTAATAATCCATTTTTCAAACAGACTATCTCAGACTACCATATATATGCCCCACGTCCCAATCCACTGAATGATTATTGATCTGTTTTATGAAGGGAAATTTTATGATTCCAAATGAAACTATGGCATAAAAGCTCTCAGAATGCAAGGGCTAGTAAAATCTAAGACAAACATAAATGACTGGTGCAGTATATTTCTGCTTCATATTGACCTTTCTTACCCCCAGTACTACACGAACTGGAGCTGGAGATACTGCAATGAGGCTTGTCAGTCTGCCTGGATAAGTGGGGACAAGTTTCCTCAGAAACTGCTTGACCTAGAAGAATGAGATTTTGTGAGTTTTTGCCACTGGTCATAACCTTGATTGAGTTCAAAAACAGGACTCCATGATGGCGGGGGATATTGATAACAATATCATCTTGTTTTTTTTTTTTTTTTTTTCTTACACGGGCCAAGCTGCCTCACTAAGCACTGTGACTGATGTGTTCATATATCATATCTCTCCACCAGCAGAAAGTTAATTTGTGTAAATCACAAAGAGATACTGCAGTTTTGACTCCAGGGTCAGCCATATTAAAAGATATCTTTCATCTGGAAGAAGGGTTGAAAGATACAAGCAAATGCTTTCAATGGAAAAGTAACAGTAAAGCATTAATGCAGTTATTTATTTATTTATTTATTTACATTTATGGAAAGATTTTAATATTCTATTGCTTTATTCATTAGTGCATGAAAAAAAAAAAATATATATATAGGGTGTATCAGAAAAAATTATACTCTCGGAAAAATCATCATAAATTAACATAGATAATAGTTCTGTAAATATGGGTGTAAACCTTGGTAGAGGAGGTCATTCTGCTTCGAATGATACCAGTATCTTGGTTTACACTTCATGCTCCAGTGAGCACGGATGCTTTGGATTTAGCAAAATTCAAGACTTTTGCACACGGGAATGCGAGGGTTTAAAATTGGATTTGTCACATTAAATCAAATGTTTAGACAGGGTTTAACCAGTTTGCCAAGGTGTTTTTTGAATAATTAACCCTTTCACCCCCTAACCTCAGCACAAAATGATCTCTTTTATGAGTGGATCGTAGATAGAGCCTGATGGTTGTTTTGGAGACTTTGTGACCCCAAGATGCTACCATTTGTTGCAATTCTTTAACAGTGAGCTTTGGAGAACTTTTTATCTCTTTCCATCCTCCTCACTGTGCCTGGTGGCAAAATAACCTTGCGTCCTCGTCCAGGCTTGTTTGCCACTGTTCCAGTTGATTTAAACTTCTTAATGATTCCTCTGACAGTAGATATGGGCAGGTGCAGGCGAGTGGCTATTTTCTTGTAGCCATTGCCCGACATGTGAAGGTCGACACACATCTGCCTTACTTTAATGGTGTGTTCCTTTGTCTTTCCCATGTTGAAGAGTGGATAAGAGAAATAGCCTCTGTGTCACGTCATATTTATATGCCAGGGAAACAGGAAGTGATGAATTACTGATTAAATGTTCCAAGATACTCTGATCAACTTTGTAATCTACAGTAGAAATGACAGAAATGCTTCAATTACATTTATTTCCTAGGAATTGTTAGGGGTGCCAATAATTGTGGAACAGGTGATTTTATGAAAAATAATTATTTCTTAGTCAGAGATTTTTTTTCCCCTTAAAATTCATTTGAGTTGAAGGTTACATTTTTCTACAATTTTCAGTGTGAGAGTATGCTTCTGCAATAAAAACTGAATTTATTTTCAGGTGTTTAACACATCTTAAACCGGGGGGGGGGGGGGCAATAATTATGGAGGGCGCTGTATATATATATATCTCAGTGGTTGTTCATGAACTGGCAACAGGGGAGGCTTAAACAATCCCTTAAAATTAATTATTGGTCACAACTTGTTTTCAATAATTAATTTAAATTACCATTACAGAAACTGTGAAAACTCTCAACATTATCAGGTGTGCCCAGCTTTCATTTATAACACATACCGATTATGACTCCGGACTTCTCACACTTTTCTTTACACGGGGAAGCAATGCACGTGTTTCATGATCATTTAAATAAAATAAAATCACTTGAAACGTCTTAATGCGATTCCATGGCTTCCAACCCTTCCAGTGCACAAGGACTTCAACTTCGCGCAAGAATCTGATACAGATGTGTTGATTGAATAATTGCTGACTACAGCAGAGGAACGTAAATATGCCAGTTAAACTCACACTGAATGCGTGAGACTTGACAGGTTTGCATTATAAATGAAAACTGGCCACACCTGATAATGTTGAGGGTTTTTGGAGTTTCTGTAATGGTAATTTAAATTTATGATTGAAAACAGGTCCTGACCAGTCATTAATTTTAAGGGATTGTTGAAGCCTCCCCTGTCACCAGTTCACGAACTGCTACCGATATATATATATATATATATACACACACACATATATATATATATATATATATATATATATATATATATATATATATATATATATATATTGTCATTCTGTATCTATGTGAGCCAAAACAAATTGTAGTTAATATATAAACATAAAACATAACTTTTTTCAAATAAATACTTTTTCATTCATGAAATATTTTTTTGTGATGGGTTCATTTTGAAGATTCACACATACTCTCCATTATAATCTTACCATGACAATGTCTGTTAGACAATATACTGAAATACTGAATTTTAATTAGATTTATCCCATCTGATTTTCAGATTTATGGTCTTGAAGTGCAATACTCTCCCAAGTTATCATAGTTTCAATCAAGCGTTTTTAATTATTTATTTTTTAATTTCTATGTGGACTATTTGAATCGTTATGTTATTGAAAATGCGATACAAAAGTGATCAACTGTCTATTTGTATGTAAATTAGCACAGTACAATGAATCTCATTAACTCTTTCATTTAAAAATGCATAATGAACTAAACAGTGGACAGCAATGAAACCAATTCTCAAATATTTACAGGACCACCAATCTTCAGAGTGCTTTCAAAATCAAGGCGTTATGAATTCAAACTGCAATAAAGAATTATGAATCACTGGTGTGTGCTCATTTTAAATGTAGGTATTTCTAATGACATTTCTGTTTTGTAGTGAAATCCATCTTATCCATTGATAGTCCGCTGAATACAGATAGTGTATTATTTGTATTTCTAGTGACAGAATCTCATGGGGGATGAGGGCCCATCCATATGAGACTGATTTTTGTTAAAACACATAAATAATTTATCATTTCGGCCTTGCGTCCACACGGAGACAGCGAAAATGCAGCCCAAAGAATCGTATTTTTTGAAAACGGGTTCTAGAGTGAGAAAATCTGATAATGCCACCCCAGCGGTTTTGTGTGGACAACCAAAACCGTTTTTTTTTTCAAACGATGACATGATGCCCCCCACCCCCTCTAGTCTGTACACAGAGCCCAAGCTTTATATATGTGCTCACCGCCGCCTTTTCCATTTTTGGTCTATTTCCTTAGAACCGATACACACAGTCCTGGAATATTTACTAGAGTGTTTTGGGTCGTTTTAGGCGTCTCCGTGTGGACACAGATATTTTTAGAAACAATGCCATGTGGACGGGAGATTTTTTAGAAACGACCAAAAAAAATAAAAAAAGACCGTTTTCGAAAATCTCCGTCTCCGTGCGGATGAGGCCTGAGTTGTGATATGGCCTCTTTTAGTGTCCATGCTGGGGTAATTTCTCACCGTGACACATTTTGCTCCCTGTCCATTGGGAGTGATGGCAGGATCACCCAGGATGGATGAGATCAGCACGACAGCCATCTCCTTCCCAGATGCTCTGCATATAAAAGAACGTTTTTGATCACTGCTCCAAGGACCTGGCACACGATTTTCCCTCACTCAGTCAGTGCCTCTCTGCTTCGTTAAACTGGTCCCTTCCATCCGTTCATCTGCCTAAATCACTTTGCCTGAGGGGGGGGGGGACGTGCAGTGCTAAAGCACCTTCCGCGTCTTTTCACCCATACTGTGATATGCTTACACCAGATTCAGAGAAATGATACCTGGAAAATGAAAAGGCACCTGTGCTGTATTTCCAGTGCATTTGTTCAAAACCCTGTGGTTGCTCATCATTGAATTCTCTCCCTGGGAACATTTTTGAACTCAGTGTCTCAGCCTATGATGTTCAAATTCTTTGCAGTTTTTATGGCCATGCATTTCATTTTTAAACACCATGGAGCTGAAGCAAAATTCTTCTTCTGGGCCAGCCCCCAAGTGAGAGTGAACATCATTTATTTCAAATCACAAATATTGATCAGATATTGCAAGCTCTTTTTTTTTCATTACAATTTGGATTGATATTTAAATTAATTATTTTATAGCATTAATAGTAATGGAGCATGTTGTTGCCAGAAGGTTAGCTCACCACCTGGCTGATGCCTCAGCTCTCCGCAATTTCACGCATCAAATATTTCCACTGGAATTTTTTTTCTAAAAAGAATACAGTTCTGACCTTCCAACAGAGGTGGAAATACCGGGGGCGACAGGGGACAGTTGCACACCGGCCTGCGGGTGTGAGGGTCTGTTGTCACAGCGGCCAAACTGTAACTGTCATAGTTCAAAATGACCACAGTTTTCATATTAGAAATATCCATGCCATTCTAAGAAAATGACCAAGGGGTTTCAACGTGAAATATGTCTCTTTTTATAAACAGCTCCAAACCCAAAAAAATCTCAGAGAAACATCTGTATGTTTTCTTTTTTTTTTTAATGAGTTAATGTTTAATATGCATTTGTAAATATGCAGGGGCCTCTATTACTCCGCATCATTTTTGTTAATACTGTGGAAAATATCTGTTTCTACATGGCTTCCTGTTATATAGATTCATGATGACCAACCAAATGTCCAGGTAGGCTAGTTTGTTTAGGAAGCCTTTCTATGTGACTTCATTGAAAATGCAGGCATCAAATAATGCAAGAATGAGAGCAAAGAAATAAGGAAGAGAGGAAGTGACAAAACTGCCTCCATTAGATTTCTCTTTTTGTCTAGTGTGATATAGAGCATAGACCAGCTGAAGAACAACAGGCAGCAACCCCCTGTTAGAAAGCTGACATTTACTAGCTAACCATTACCATTGCTTGCCACTCAGCTGTCTAACTAACTAGTTTACTGGCTGACAAGACTGTCTCCTTCCCCGCTCTCAGCCCTGCCACGGACCTCAAATTTTCACACGCCACTGCTTTATTTTTCCCCAGCACAGTCATTTAGCCTCCACAGAACAGTGGGCAACTGTATGTAAGTAATGTTAGCCACCTCACTCTTTGGCGTTTTTTTGGTACAAAGTTCAAGCAGGCACTGAATTGGACATGTTGAATTTGCAAAAAAAGTGTTACATTATGATAAATATCTTTTAACTCATTAAATCGGGATAGGTCTGAAAAGGCTAAATCTGGGTTCTTTTTTGTAAAATCTTAAATGTCAAAAATTTGTCTCTCTGGGAATTGCGTGGGATGTTAGGCTCCACAGAAATGGAAACTAGCCGGCTACATGGCAAAATAAATTATGACATTAATGTCAGCGCATAATAAAACATACTATTGTGTAATTGAGTGATGCATTATGAAATTTTTTATCAGTCGTTTGATTTTTTTAAGGGTCATAATGTTAGCAACACTTGTTCACTTGCACTCATTTTTATTAGTTGGCTGGCCTGCTGATCTGCAGTATAAGATTTAGAGAAACCATTTTACATTGGGCTCTTTATTTTACTCAAGACAGAGACATAACATCAAATACTGAAAGCACATTTTGCCCTTCCTAATTCACAAACTGATGTCATGCCTTTATAGTCTGTCAGTGTTTTGCTGTTAGTGGGTGCATATGTATTCGCAAACTAAAAGGATTCGTTGAGGAGCGTATTTTCTGAATGATTGGGCCCGGGGGCCAGGAAATAATTCTTGCACTTAGGCCCATCACCACAAGCTCCCGCCACCGCATTAGATTGATTAGTTTTTAGTATTGTATGAGATCAAACGCAGATTCCCCTTATCCATGTTTCATGACCAAAAAGATAATGAAACAAAAGTTCAACCCAATGTAGACCGAAGAGGATTTTTGAAGCAAACTACAGTGCCTCAGTTTCTGCTCCCTTCTTTTAGTGCGTCTTTTAATTTAATCAATATCATATTTCTAAAAAGTGTCATAACAAAGAGGCCGTTTCCTGAGGGAAAAAGTTTGCGTTACTCTTCATGAGCATGTCAACAAGTACCAGTATTAAACCCCACTGCGCCAGCAATAAGAAAACATTCCCTTATAACTGTGCTTTTCCAAAATGGCTGTTTAACACAAAACGGCTCGTAAAGTGAATTTAGACAAAATGTCGAAATGACAGTGTGACATTTTAACTACAGCTATCAATAAAAAAAGCAAATAACCACCAAGCGTTGAAATATGTCAATGGACAGAAACTGTTAGTAATATTATGAGCAGCAGTATTTTGATTATCTTGCTCTGCATGAAACAGAGAAAAAAAAAACTTCTGTAATCCACTTTTTAAAAAATAATTTTAGCAATGTCAGAAAGTAGTGTTCTATGACTAATGCCAGTTGACTGGTTCAATGTTCTAGTGGATTTTCGCAGTTGTCCCTTTTACATGACATTCCAAGCTGAATTAGAAAGCCATTTTCACAGCATTGCATTGCTAGCTGACATTTTTGCAAGTAGGGAATGATCGAGAGAAATAGTCCTAAAGCACCTGGAGCAGTTTTGGGTTAAGGGTCCTGCTCAGCAGCCAACTGGCCGATATCTTGGCAATTTTATTTCTCCTGCAGCAAGTCAGAGTAACAAACCCTACCAGGGCCTTTAATCAGGAACTCAACAGTTGCCAGTCAAGTTACCCAGCACTAAGCTACCCTGATGCCTAGCTTTGCTGTTTTGCCACGGGCAATTAGCTCTGAGATGCTGGGTGCTCTGGAAATTCAAAGCATCAAAGAACTAGAGAGGAGGACTAATGAATTCATAGCCTCTCAGCAGGGTTAAAATGCACGAAATTTACTGTCAACTATCATATTTCAAGGAAAAGAAAATGGAATATATCCGTTTGTTTTCATGCCAACATTAGGCCATAAAAATGAGCATAGAGACGGAAATTGCGGGGCAGGTAATGACCTTATTTAAGCTGAGAGTAGCTGTGTGTGAATTGAATGGTCGCTATCCTCTGGATAAATATCACTGAATTCAACTAAAGCGACACCATAACAGATAAGCAAAGCATATGCTTTTGACTATAACTGGTAAAATATGAACTGTACATTGGAGGAGCTCACCAAAAAAGTTTAGGCTTAAAAAAGAAAACTCTAAATTCCATTTCAACACAAAGACTAGGCTTTCTTGAATTATTTATTTTTTTCTTTTCTGAATGTATTGGAAAAGGCAGACCATGGTCTTACTTGCTAATTTTTTGCACCCAATACATTGGGGGGTTGCTCAGAGGGTAAGATCTGGAGACCAAACTCTAGTTTTACAATGACTACAGACCAATTGAAAAATAAATTTAGGTTCATTTTACAGACTGGCCTTTTTTGTTGCTTCATGATACATTAGATGAGCAGTAATTCGTTTTGAGATTGATCAGTTTTCCACTGAAATATAGAAATTGCTGCATTCTCATTCAGTATTATTCCCAAAAGTGCCAGAAGGCAAACAGGATGCATAAACAGCTGGCTGGCCAGCGTAGGAGAACTCATAGCTTAACAATGAATAGCACAGCATGCGCCCACAAACACTTTCAATTCTCACACAAAAAATAAAAATATCTTTCAAGACTCAGCCGAGGTTGTCAAGGCCGCATGCATTCTTAGCAGTGCGTTCCCGCCGAGATTAGAGAGAGGATCACCTACGTGTGAACGTTGTCACTACTGCGAGAAATTCTTACGTCTCACAGGGTTTTCTCCCTCTCGCTTAACTCATGTTAAGTGAGGAAGTATGAGAGTCTGATTTCCAAGTGGCAATGAAACGTTTCTTAAACACTCGTAAAACACGACGGAAGACCTTTATCCTAAAGATTATAAACAAATTATGTTTAGAAGTCTCAGTACATCGGTAACTGATAAAATTATTTACAGCAGAAACTAAGTGGGGATGCGGGAGAATGGTTCTGCTCTCCTTCACGTACAGCATTCATCATGGCAGAGGTCACTGAAGGAGGATTTTATACCTTATAACACGTCCCTTCAAATTTTCCCCACAACACTTGTCTGAAATCTTAGCTGGGAAAAGCAGTGAGCTTGTATGTGAAGGCTAGACAGTTTCCTCTCTGGCCGACATAAATCTGAACTCTGAGAGTGACATCATTCTCATTTGCATGGAGTTCATTCCTGTCACAGGTGCCCAGCACGCCTTTGAGCTGAGAAGGTACCAGATGCCACCTCATTTAAATGCAATTTGTTTATAAACCAAACCCCCGCTATTGACGAATGGTAATTTATAATCCCATTAAGAATCTCATTTCACAATCCTGGGTGCTGCGGTTGTAAATTTCTCTGGAGGAGGGAACCGTATAATATAAATAACATGACCTGTTTAAAATTTTATCACAAAATTACCCATCACCTCATTAAGAATTTAGCGCTGTGCATGCTTCTCAGACGCGATAAAAAATAAATAAATAAATAAAAATCTCATCAACATGATTTTACGAGATACTCACCGCACCAAAAATAATAATAATAATAATAAATGAGCAGGGATAGACTACTGCTCTGCGTCCACCACATCCTACTCATACCATGAAGCTCACTAGATAATTAAGTATTGATTTTACCTCGCTCCGGTAGATAGGATGTTTCTCCACCCCATGAGTCACTACCTCTACCAGAATTACACAATGGTTGTGGCAAACTGCAAGTATACAGCGCACCCCCTTGCTTTTCCTCAAGGCCTCAACAGCATCAGATTTAATCACAGGACACAATGACTCTGTGTCAATGACTCTGAGTAAATTTCACCTTCAAATGTCTTTTCTACTCCTCATTCAGCAGCATATTTAAGTGCTATAGAGTCATTTAAAACAGTTGATAGTATAGACTGGTGTTAAATCTCTAATTCCATTTAAAATTTGAGAGCAATAAAAGTAGCGGCTATGGGAATGAGACAGATTTAAAAATGTTTTGTACAAAGATTTATTTTTATTTATTTTCCATTAAACTATTTTAGCATTGAAATGTTTCTGGCTCATCCCCTCCCCCTACACCCCAAGAGACTAGTCCAGTTAAAGGATAATAAATTAGAATTTTAATCAATTAACTGCTTTTTGAAACCTGTAATTTTTGATTGGCCGTTTCAAAACAGCCTATGTTTTGCACTCCAAAGTCGCTGTTGCTCTGGTTTTCAGAGTCTAGTGTTATGCTTAACAGAAATAAACTGTGCCGTTACGGCTGCAAATGTGATGTTATTCATTTATTCTGTTCATTTACACTGTTTACTTTCAATTCTCTCCATTCTCTGGGACAGCTGAGTTTGGAGCAGTATCCATTATGGTGCCCATGGCTCTTCCAGTATGCGATACTCACCAAATAGCCGTATAATTTAGCTTCATCCCTCTTTCCACTGCACTGTCCAATCTCTCAGGTGCTAGCAATTAGCCAAGCTGTCAGTGCTTATTTGTAACCATTTTCCATGCGGATTTTTTAAAATCCCTTAAACATTCTGGTTTTCATCTGGACAGTATTCATAACACATTACACTTCTGCAGCTATTTTATGCAGGAGCCTCTCTTTTGTTTGGACAAGCGTTATACATCCTCGTGATGGTTTCCGGTTCATGTGTCTATGGCGCTGATAGTTTACAAACTGGCTTTTCGAATGTATACACAGACATGCACGCTATGTCCCGTCAGTGCTTTAAAGAACTGGAGTCACTGAAATGGCTATTTACTTGCTGTCATAAATTAGACTCCTGCGCTTTCTTGAAATCCAAAGTTTAATGGAGCTGTCCCACACATTTAATATATTCTCGGTTTTGTGGCTTAGCCCTTCTCCTCTTCTCAGAAAGAAGAATGGGGAGCAGTACTGCACTGGCCTAAAGAACTAGTCTATTTATCTTTTTAAATGGTTCCTTTGTTAAGTCGGAATACAATGCCTCGTGTCACGATCTGAAAGCTTTGCAAGAATAACTTGACTAAAAACATGTCCTGTGCCTTTCCTGGGCACTTTGTTTCTGCTTACACCGAATGTTTTCGTAATATTGCTTGAGTATTTCAACATTGTTATAGTACCTCCACCACATTGCAGCAACATTGTGAGATTGTTTGGGTTACACCAGACGAGGAAATTATTGGATCTCCTGATTAAGCTCGCTTAGACTTCAAAATGTGTGCTTCCGTGCTATTTGGACTGAGGGCTTGGGTGTTGTACAGTATGTTCAGTTTTGGGGCCTCAAGTCCGTGAGACTACACAGCCATATTCAAAAACAGTGCGCAGCCCTCATGCACGAATTCACTTGAACACAAAATTAGGGGTGTACGCTCACATTCTGCAAGGACTCACTTGAACAACTGCAAATTATGTTCTTTACGAAACAGTATTTTTTAGATTTCATAAAATTAATCAAGACTTTTAGGCCTAATACAGTTTATTTTCTTTTTTAAATTTTTTACTTTGTCGTTCTCACTTCTGGACTGAATTTCCAAGTTAACATGCCCTCTCTGGACCTAAAGGCCGTTCCACGTCTTCCATTCAGCCCACTCGATTACTCATCTCTAGCACCTGTACCCAAGAGGACTGCTCTATTTAAGCTACTACTCACCCCTCAGTCTTAGTCCAGCTTTTATCTCTGCCTTTAGCGGACCTTTTGTTACCGTGTGGCCCTACTTCCCAATTCTGTTTTATGCTTATTCCTAGAGGTGTCAGCTCCAAAATGTCAAAAGTAGTGTGACAGGGTCTGGGGTCTGAAGGCCCCGGCGGGGGGTGCAGGGGGGGCGAAGTCCCTCAGTCGAAAACTGATTTTGGGCTTTTTGAGCGGCTCTTAAACAACCTCTGGTGATGAGTTTTACAGATTTAACCTAAAAAAAGCAACCATAAAAATGGGAAACAGCTTTAATTATAAGATCAAAATGTCAAAATCATTGAACACCAACAATACCTTTAACAATGATCGTGATTAATGATGATCAGAATTAATGATAATAATTTCTTGATAAGTATATCCAATGAAACGATAAAAAAAGCACTAAAAAAGCAGCACTTTTAGGACCAAAATGATATGAAAACAATCATTCTTGATAAGCATATCTAATGAACCACCACCATGACAAAGACTGTAACTGGCTAATCTAAAAGCAGTAATATTCAATATGTCATACAATTCATGCAAAGCTTCTGAAAATACAATATAATGACATGCATTAAAATGTAACAGAATAAGGATGGATTTTTGTACATAGTCAAACTGGATATATATTTAATTACGACTTTTAGTAAATCAAAACAATGTCATTGTATTTAATATTTGACCTCATAGATTGAAATATCATGTTTGTAATGACCCTATCGTTTTTCGTAACGTTCAATCAATGGTGACGTATCTTATTAATTCTAGCACTTTGAGTCATAAATACTGCGAGCAAGGAAGCTAAAGATGACTTGATTTTTTCCAAATCTTTGGGCGATTTCCACTCCATGCGTAGTTCACTGTCTCGAAACCCCTGATGTTTGCAGCTTATACTTTGATTGCATCGGAAATGACAGCTGCTCGCAAAATCAGCTGAATCAATCCATTTCAATTTGAACTTGGTGTCATACTTACTTGCACCTTAGTACATAATATATTTCCTTTTTTTTCCAAAAGTCTTTCCTCCGATTCAGACTCAATGTCACTCATCTTTCTGTTCATGTTTGCCTCTCTCAGCAGACTACGAGGTTTAAACAAAAGGTCGTGGGAGAAGTTAAAACTGTTGTGACTTTGTTGTGCTGAAGCCTACTACAGTCCAGCCATGAACGCCATGATAAAAAAAAATTGTGCCTGTGTTTTAGTTAAAATCACAGACAAGTAGTTGAAAAGTAAGTTATTAACAAATTTTATCTCAAAAATTTGTGGCTAGTTTCTTTCAGTTAAAAGCGAATTTCCCTTGATAGTTACTTCCTGCCTGGCACGATCTGATGTGTGGTTCCCATTCGCACAGATACTAACGTAGTTGGAGCCAATGACTATATATGGTCGAACTATGGGAAACGTATCCCTGCTATATTCAGATCAGCGCGACTGCGGCCTGCCACCGCCAGAAATAGACTCGACGCATATTCTCGGTAGAGCAGCGTGGAGAGCTGCTTCTAGCATGCTGTCGAGATGTGCTGTGGCGCAGCTGGTGGAATCACAACCATTGTCTATGGTGGTCACGATCAGCTCTGGCAACCATGTCGCAGCAGTAACGCGGCCAAGACTCTACCAGTTGAATCTAGGGGTTATACTAATCTGTTTCTTGCATCTCATCCCACTTAGACACTCCGTGAATGGAGCCGTTGATGTTTAAGGATATCCTGTGCAATCTAGTCTTGGTCATTGTTTCCCATTTTGTATTGTTAAATTACCACTTGTGTTTTCCTCTCTCAGTTAATGTTTAGATTATTCCTCACACCTGTTGCCCCGCCTAGCTCGTTACCTCCCTTGTATATACATAGTCCCTCACTTTCACTTAGCTCTTGTCAGACTGTTGATCAACTTTTCTCTGTGTTTAGCTCCTTGCACACGAGTGATTTGTTCGTGATTCTACGACGCCCTTCTGTCCGATATCGAATTCTGTCTTTGCCTGCCTGGTTTTGTTTGCTCCTGTTTATGATCCATTCTCTGCCCGACTACGATTTTTGAACTTTTGAACAACTGGTTCAACTACTGTAATGTCTGGTTCATTTTGCCGAACATTACAGTTGGAGACAATTTTCTTAGCGTGTAAGAACATTTTTTTTTTCTTTTGAAAAAATCTTTTTTAATGATGTGAGAAAAAGGCACTGAGGTCATGGGGATGTGATTTTAAGGAAAAAGTAGTGCGTTTCACAGCGAAACGTCAGGGTTGACATATGCATATTTGTCCCTAGTTTAGAAACCTTTGTTCTCCGGCCTCTGTTCCCAGCCTCTATCCTCTGTGGTCTGCTTACATCTATCTTTGGCTTTCTTTCTTGTTTAATTCTGCATTAAACTCTTGTTCAAATCAGTTCCTGAACCCACAATTAATTGCATTTTATGCCCACACGTGCAATTCTGATTTGTAATGAAAAAGTAGCTCTATACCACAGAAATGCATTCATTGCAAGCAGACACATTTGTTTCCTCCCTTTGATTCCAATAAATGCATTGTTAAATTGGCGATTTTTACTGTCAACTTAGCAATACTTTGCAATCTAGCTAGCATACATTCACTCCTGTAATATAAAACATGAGATAGTTCAGCCAAGATCTGATAAGGAAGCCAAATATTGCAAGAGATCCAGTGACGGCGTAAGTAAACCGGTTTTGTCTTCAGTTGTGCTGTAGTTAATATTAACATCGCTAAATCAATAAGGACCGATAAAGATGTGTTCACCTCAACAGTTCACTTTCATTTCAGAGATCATGTGGAGGCAGGATCGTTGTACATTCTCTCAGGAAGGGATGCCGGCTTTGCACGTTTACTTTTTGCAGCGCGCGATGATAGTGGCTAGCATGAAATTTGTAAATGAACTGATCCCTTGTAGAACCCAGTTTAAATGGCCAAAAAACGTGCTTCTTCTATGCTGTAAATGGTGGCTTCATTTGAGACCACAGACCGTCAGCGCAGCTGGAGCCTTTGGTTCTCTGATTGGAAGATAAGTGTATTTCATTTCGTTTTGTCAAAAATGTCTGGCAATCGCACAGATTTTCTGCTTGAATTTTTATTTACATATTAGTTAACAGAACTGATTAGTAGGCCAGTCTGAATTGATTTACAGGCCAGAGTAGGCCCATGGGCCGCCTATTGAATAGCCTGGTTTTATAGGATAGTTTGGCAGCTAAGTCGCTTCCGGTCTTGCGCAGCCGTGGGGGAAAAGTTGCGATAGCTCGCATGGCTATGGAAACCTGGCCGCACAATACCGATCATAGAAGCCCTACTAATTCTTCAAGCATCCAGTACTTTTTTTTTTGGCATGATTTCTAAATGCTTTCTCTGGCGGTTCTCTGGGATCCTGGCTGAATTCCCAATCTGGCTCATTTAACCTGCCACCTAAGCATCCCTTGATTTTATATGGTTATGCAAAATGGTCATCTCCATCTTAGCTGATGTATTGTGAGCATTTTGGTGCAAAATGGCTGCCATGCATTACCCAGTTGCGTGGTACACATCAGTGGTGGTAAGATAAATTCCCCCGCATAGCGAAAGCAATTTGAGTACCTATACGAAAGCACTACATAAATGCTATGTTCATTCATTCATTGTCATTATATTACTAGCTATCCATCATTTTTGCCATGCACTCAGTCATTGAGATTTATGACCTGCAAGTATATACAACCCTGACAGAATGGTAACATGCAGCATACAATCAGCTCTTAAAACTGACCTGAATGCAAAACAATCGTTTTACCCACACAAGCCTTATAAGAACAAGGTCATCTTTCCTCAATCACCCACGAGGTGAACATGCAGTAATCAGGCGACTCAGTGAAGGAGAGAGATGTCTGACCCAAAAAAGCCTTTGTTTTATGATAGTCTTTTTCAAACATGGACGTGGTTTGTGGCTGCAAGTTATAGCTATAGTTATAGCTTGTGGGATGGGCAGTTTCAAGATGTTTTCCTACAGGCAAACTGTTTTGGATCTGACTGCACACCTTAGAATATTGTTTTGAAGATACACACAGCCACTGAGCTCATTCCATGGGAGTCTAATTACTGAGACATTTCCTTGGTGATCACCCCTGGAGCCAATGCAACATATGCAATTACAAAACTGTGGCTTAATTTTTTTTGGAGAAAGTATATTGATTTTTGCTTTTACAGTAGCTGCAAACCAAAAATGAATGGTGTGAATGTGTGAACTGCAGTGGCCTGTTACATGCAGTGCAACTCAAATAGCCACCCAAAGCAGTGGGAAGATAAAGTCAAAAATACCAAAATAGCAAGAGGTTTGTATACTGAATTTTGAAGTTGTGACTTAACCTTGAGCAGTGGTGAGCATGACGATCCTTGACAACAGTGTCTTCTGACACAGGTGGATTTCTTTACACTTGCAATCAAGCGCAATGCCGTTTGTCTTAATTATTGGCATCTAGAAACATTTATGCAATAGCATTCAGATATTCCAGGACTGAAAGTGATTAGAGTCTCTTTGTGAGATACGAGAAATGAGAATTGCAGTGCTCCAGCCGGTTAAATGGGTCAGAAAAACCAACACTTGTTATTCAAGCTGCCTGCCTGACTTCAACACTGAATTTACTTTACATTACAGGTCCTCTATCGTGTAAAACATGGTTTTCCTTGCCCATACATATTTGAAACGGTCATCTTCCAGGCTTACACACTATGAGAATGTAAAAAGTAAAAGCAAGTTTTTGTTTCCATAGTCCTTCTACTTGGTAGTTGTTTGCCTCTTCATTATGGGGTGCCGTTTGTAAAATAGGGTGAATTGTTTTATACCGAACAGTTTTTGCACATTTAGTGTCAAAAACCGGGGAAAAAAGATTGTTGCAATTTTAAACCGTCTCTTTTCTACACATTTACACATAAATATGTGTAAATTGGTGTAGAAAAGGTGATGTGTATTTTTGTAGTATAACTTCTTGTAGAAGGAAAAAGAGGACATTAAATATTAAATGTAAACGTTTAATATAAATCACATTGCTATATAATTAAATATATAATTATACATATAATTTAGGATTTAAGGTTTAGATTTAATCTGTTCGCCAATAGATGGCACTGTAAACAGAGCATTGCTGTTCTCTGGGTCGTACATTACAGCTCCAGCGAGTACTCAACACCGCGCTAGTGAGAAATGGCGACGGGTATAAGCCAAGATTTCCCAGATGGCAAGCACCTCCGCTCCGGATCTGCCCCAGCTCTGTGCCGACTCCAGCTGATCCGGCTCAGAGCCGGGGCAGATCCGGAGCAGAGTAGCTTGCTATCTGGGTTGGCAACAGCCATACAGATGGTTGTTTCTTTAGGTGTACGGGCAGCGATATAATTTTTCCGTATCATTAATGCGTCGCTACTCTGGAATTCTGGTCCCCCCGCTGCACTTTCTTCCCATAATTGCGTCAATTTGCATGTTGATCACACCGACAAAATAAGGCTACAGTTTGCATACTGTCTTACTCGTTTGCGAGCTGGTTGGCTATCTAGCTAGCAAACTAAAGCGATATCGAACCATATAATGTTATAGCTACCACGCCAATGTATTTGGCTACATAGCCAACTGCTTAGCGAGCTACCATTGCCATTTGATTCAATTTGTAGCTCCTAGAGCAACTGCGAGACTCGGGACAAGGAAGGGAGGGTGATCCACAGTATCCCCCCATACTTTCATATATGGTGGATACAATTAAGAGGCATTGGAGCACACGTGTAATGTTAGATCGAGCTGGACTTGCTGAACTTGTATTGAAAAGACAACGGGCTCTAATTTCTTGGCGCAGCGCAGGTGGCGTAGCGTGGTGCAGTCCACACAGTGGTAATTTTGTGCGGTGCAACACCATGCACAGCCACTTTGGCAATTTGGTAGACAGATGTTCGCCGAGATGGGTGTGGTGGCGTAGTAGGGGGAGGTGTCACATATCAATCAAGACGAAGTGACAATTTTGTGGAAAAAGTCTCCGCTGGAGTTGTGCAGAAATTTCGCCAGCTCCAACCTGGTTTAATGTCTGTGCAGTGGTAATTTGGCTGACCGGTGCACAGTGCGCACACGTCACAGAAATCTCACAGGCAGGTTTCCAGAATGTCAGGAACATTTCAATGCAATAAATAATTAGCAATAAATAATTAAGTAATTAAGTTAAGTGGCATCAAATGTGGAGCATGGTTGGTTATAAAAGATGCCATAGAGAGGCTGCGTCTCTAAGAAGTAAAGATGGCCAAAGGCTTTCCAACCTGTGAAGGTTTGCGTAAAAAAATTGTGGAATGCTTTAAAAACAATGTTCCTGAATGTCAACTTGCAAAGGCTTTGAATGTCACATCATCGACAGTGTATAACATCAAAAGATTCCGAGAAACTGGAAAAATATCTGTGCGTAAGGGACAAGGCCGCAGACCTTTACTGGATGCCCATGATCTTCAGGCCCTCACACGCAACTGCATCACTCACCGGCATGATTCTGTCATTGGCATTACTAAATGGGCCCAGGAATACTTCAAGAAACCACTGTCTGATACAGTCCGCCATGCCATCCACTGATGCCACCTAAAACGCTATCATGCAAAAAGGAAGCCATTGCTGAGCATGATCCAGAAGTGCCGCCGTGTTCTGTGGGTCAAGGCTCATTTGAAATGGACTGTAGAAAAGTGTCCTGTGGTCAGCCGAGTCCAAATTTTTTTTCATTCTTGTTGGAAATCATGAGCGTCATGTCCTCCGGGCTAAAGAGGAGAAAGACCACCCCTCCTGTTATCAGTGTTCAGTTCAAAAGCCAGCATCTCTGATGGTATGGGGATGTCTTAGTGCATATAGTGTGGGACACTTGCATGTTTTAAAAAGCACCATGAATGCTGAAAGGTAAAGTTTTTAGAGCAACATATGCTCCACTCCAGACGACATCTATTCCAGGAAAGGCCTTGTATATTTCAGCAGGACAATGTTAAACCACATCCTGCAGCTACTACAACAGCATTGCTTTGTAGTAGAAGAGTCCATGTGCTGAACTGGCATGGCTGCAGTCCTGATCTTTCACCAAATGAGAATATTTGGCGCATAGTTAAACCAAATGTCCGTCAAAGGAGACAAAACTCTCCAGCAGCAGCAAGCCTGTATGAAACAAAAGTGGGATCAAATTCCAATAGCTAATAATAAACTAGTAATAATAGTCAGAAATTGATATTTATTACAGCAAGCGTTACACACAACTGACTCACTTACTTGTCCTGCTTCGTTGAAAACTCCCTAAAGAAACTTCCTGTCGGTAATCGGGTTCGTCCGGAATTGTAGTCCCAGAGTCACTTCCATTGTGGCTTTTGCATTCGCGTTGTGGGTTTTGCCTTTGTGTTGTGGGTTTTATGTTCGTGTTGTGGGTTTTGCATTCGTGTTGTGGCTTTTGCAGTTGCGTTGCAACATTTGTAATTGCAGCAGTGTTGTTAGTTTTATATTTGTTGTAGCCTTTCTGGGCCTCCATATTCATAAGCCTTGGTTCCTTTGATACATTTTCAGATGTACGTAGTTTTGGGCAATAATTGATGGCTTAAGTTACCTCAGCTAGCAAGGTTAACAGCTCCAACGTAACACGCAACTGGGAACAATTTTATAGCTTTCAATGTGCACTGTTTGCATTTCTCTGGTGTGACAACTTCCTCTTTGATTGGAGTTCAATATAAATATTCTTCCTATTTGATAGAAATGTCTTTTTACCATAATTGTTGCAATATTACACATGCCCACTGGTACGTCTGTAAATATGATCCTCAATCCCATCTCTGTGAGGTACAGTTCAGGAGCCACTCGCGAGAGACAGGAATCCAAAAAACGTATGCCTTTAATGGGGTCCGAGTCAAAGCCAGAAAACACAGGAATTGCCAAGCCACAATACGAAATCCAAAAACGGTATCGACCAGACAGGCCGGGGTCAGAACCAGTAAGACAGATGGGCAGAGGTACAATAACGATAGGCAAAAAGTCTTAGTCGATGGGCAAAGCCAATGGTCATACAAAGGGCATCCAAACAAAACTCGTGGTCATACAAAAATAGGTCGAAATCCAGAAAGACAAAAACAGTACAAAAAGGGCAATGACAAGAATCAAGGTCAGACTATCCAGTAGAAGTGAAACAATAATGAATGGCATACGAGGCGCTCTGCACAAAGATGTATTGATCAACATTCTGACAAGAGCTGTGAGTGAAAAGACTCCTAATATACACACAGGAAGGGTCACATGCTATACAGGGATCAGCTGTGGGGAATGAGGCTAATTACATCGGGAGAATCACATGAGGGAAACCCTAACCACGAAAATTGGCGAGAGACAAAATACGAACGGGAATCACACAAACAGCCTATGACATTTAAACAGCTCCGGTCCAGGAGTTCTAAATGCACAGATATCAAGAGCAGGAGAGTAATTAAGCACGTGCGAGAGATTCTCGCTGAAGCTCAGGGAGAGGAAAGCAATGGACAAGGGGCGGAGAATAGAACAGGGCAATTGCGAAGAGGTAATTAGTCTATTAGTTGTGGTGCAGCTTTACAACTTAAACTGGAGTGCTCGTTAGTAATTTAGTAATCGAATATATGTACATAGTTAGTTGTGTCAGTAGACTATAATACAAAATACAAATGTTAGTCTTGTTAGTAATCAGAACAGAAGGGTGAAAGAAGAAAACGAGATACGAAGGAATGTTTTAAACACCGAACTTCATTTAAATCACCCGAAGTCAGTGAGCAGGCAGACAGGGAAGACGGACTGAACCAACTAGATCACAAGACAGGGGAGACAAGTGCAATAGAACTGAGACATGGCATGAACCAAAAACCTGAAAGTTACAATAATCAAAAAGAATAAATAAAAGACAATAATCATGAACACAAAAACAGAACATAAAACGTGACCAAAAACCAGAACCATGACAATCTTGCTCCCAAGAAATGATTTTGGGAGCGGGGGTGAACGTTGTCTTCGCCATGATTGGGTCAGTCAGCACCAAATGATCCTCAGTATAACTTATAGGAAAGTGGTGACCCCTCAGAAATTGAAGGGGCTATATTTAGTGAAAGATACTGGTTTAATGATTACCAGCTTGTTTTGCTCATATGATGATATCGAAGTCAGTGAGAGAAATAGTCTGTTATTATGTC
This sequence comes from Gymnothorax reevesii, assembly GCA_029721435.1. Classification (NCBI taxonomy): domain Eukaryota; kingdom Metazoa; phylum Chordata; class Actinopteri; order Anguilliformes; family Muraenidae; genus Gymnothorax; species Gymnothorax reevesii. The sequence goes on from CM056583.1 coordinate 75,503,710, forward strand.
AGGTTGACTCCGTATCCAAATGTTCAGTTCTTTTATTCTCATTTAATGCTACAAAACATGTGGAACTCACCACGCCAGCCGAAATGTTGTGAAAGGAATAAAGCTACCTGGGAACAACTTAAACAGTGTGTGGACTGTGATATCTAATTTTGGATGTGCGTGCATTTATTCCATTTATGCTACAAAACATCGACATAATTTTCTTGCAATTATAATGCTCAGTGACAAACCCTCAAACTTCCTAACTCACCATTTTGTGTGGCACTAGCCAAAGTATTGGGGGAAACAAATAAAAGGACCACTCCATCAATTCAAGCCTTTCAAGTGAAATTGATTCAAAGATTCCACGTTCCTTTGCTGATATTTTTTTTTCAGAAATCAGCAACATCACACACAACCCTGAACCATACAACACTGTATAATTCTCAATGCAAAAATAAAATTAAACACGCCAAATCTTATTTGGTCTTCTTGTATTTGACCTAGAGCACAAAGTATATAGTAACATAGGGGCATTAGATATTTTTGCAGGGATGATTCTCAGAGATGCTAAGGCTTACATCTTAGGCGAGAGTTTCTCCTCTTAGTGGCATTCATGTTTCTGTGCCATAGTCAGCAATTATTCAATAAAAGCGCACTGAAGAAATTCACTCGCGGAATTTAAGTCATTGTGCATCAAGTTAATCAGTTTCACGTGCATTATGGTGGATTTCCCCACTAATGACTCAAAAATCGATTATGACTCGGGAATTATCAGGCTTGTCTTTTCTGAGGGATTAAAAGCAATGGAATTGCATAAAAACATTTCAAATGATCTTATTTAAATAAAACAATTGAAACGATCATGAAACACCTGCACTGTTTAAAATCCCTGAGTAAAGAGAAGCACGGGAAGTCTGGAGTCATAATCACTTACCAGCTTACTTGTGATGAGGTGCATTAAGCATTCAATGAATAATTATGGACTACGGTGAATAAGCCTAAAAAATGCGTAAGACCTACGCCGAATGCGTGAGACTTGGCATCTCAGAATTCTAATTAAATTCTAAATTAAATTTCAGAAGTGGGGAGGCCATTGGCCCCTTGGACGCAGTGCTTCAGGCACCACTGTATCTTCTCAAAGTGTAACAACATTCATCTCTGCAATGCAGCATATCGGCTTTTCTTTGTTCAACTACAGCTTATGCAACGGCAAAAATGCAAACTTCAGAAGCCATTTGAAATTTCCCCCGTTAAAAAGAAAATATTCTTACTCGTAGGAGTAGATATTACAGCCAATCAAGAGCAAAGTCGTACATCTTCCATGGGATGTGATTTTGTCAATAGCATGGAAGCTGCAAGGCCTCAGTTGTTATTACACTCAGAAAGCATCATTTGATAACCGTCAATATGGTTTATCGCCCAGCCCCATAAAAAAGGGCTGAGCCAGGGGTAATCTTAGGTTTCAACAGTTTCTGATTCTGAGCAGTAATTGCAAAGACGTTGCAGACGGTGCTCCAGGCAGCACAGATGGCATGATCTCAGTGCACATCAGTCTGGGTGGCGGTGATCGTGAGCATGTGCTTGCCACTTGATCCCGTCGGTACTGTCTGGAACTCTGCTCCGAGCCTCAGTCAATGAATTCTTATTTCTCCCAGTCTCTTCACCTCTGATATTCAAATAAAGTGTACATTTATTTGAATTTTTCACAAACAATTTTTCCAGCTGGTTTTGCTGAAAATCCCAGCCGTTACTCCTTCAAGCAAGCCTTGGGCAGCAACTTTATGACAACTGATGTCGAAGGAAGCAAATTCAAGAGGGAAAAACATCCTTTTCTTGTTGGCTTGGGGCTCAGGTTTTATCCAACAGTCAATTAGTTTACGTTCATGTTAATTAATCTATGTTATTCATGATGGATGATGGGATTGCTGAGCTTTAAACCCTGTATTCATAAAGCAAATTACCCCAGTCAATTAGAAAATATGGTGGTTCCTATTTTTATTGGACCACAAAAAGAATGGGTGTGCAACGATGAACACTGAAAGTGTTACCTTGATTGATATTGTTTTAATTTTCACATCAGTGATGGATTATATTCTGAAAACAAACCATTCATTTTTTTCTTGTAGTTAATCATTATTAAAGTCCGTCATTATGGCTTGCCAATATACCGCAATGATTTACACTTCCTTATGCATGACACATTACTGGTGAGGCTGCTAGCTGTATTTGCATAATGGAGTAGTTAATAAGAAATATGGTGGAGTTTTTCAGCTGCTTGTTTACTGAGGTTCATAAGCCTCTGTATATACTGTTGAAGAGCAGATGCTGTCATTGTTTCAAACTGGAAAAAGGCATGAAAAAAGGCAACAGATCATGGCAGTCATTGGTATCAACGCTGACTTGTAGTAATGAAATTATGGGTTCATTGGACTCTGGCCAGAACATTTAAATGTCTTGCAGTATATTTTTGGAGTTAACTTAAGTCTTGAGAGCTTAGGTGTTTCTAAGGTCTTAATTTGTTTTCATCTCTGTGTGAATGAGCAAGTCCTGCTTTTTAAGTTGAGGGAAAGAGCTGGTTGATGCTTATGCAAACAACTGCACTGCTTTAAAAAACCGCATGCAGTCATGTTACTGCCCTATAATCAGATACAAAAAGGTGACGTCAATGTTTTGTTCAAGTGCAAACTCAATGACTGCACACCATTTTAAAAAACTGAATCATAAAGTACATTGGAAAATATTAGACAAAAAAATAAATAAATAAATAAATAAAAATCTCAAAGACCGAAGAAAGAAAAACTCAAGATGCTATTACATTTTCTGCTATTCAACATTTTAAGTCAATCAAATCAGGGATCTGCTAGGAGCTATATTTGTGCATCCAGCCAGTAATGCACTAATCAAATTAGCATGCAGTGCATGACCAAGTTGAGAAGTGCTTTTGTGGTTTTAATTGTTTCGTAATTTAATTAAGCAATTTAATTTGTCCTGTGTCAATTAGTGAGTTGCATCATTTCAATTATCCATGACTGAGTGACCTTTTTCAATTGATGGTGCTATAATTAGGTGGTCTGAGCATTATTACTCCACACACAGTAGCACACAGGGTATGTTTTTGTTAGCCAGCTCTCTCAAATAAGGCAATGATTTTTGAATCTCTTTTTTCTTCACAATCTCATTTGGATGATAGACTGATACAGTCACCACTAGCTTTTCAAATACTGATTTTGGCATAGCTAGGGAACACCAGTATCATTTTATGGATGCTATTAAGAAATAGTATGAAAAAAAAATTACTTTTGAGAGAAAATATTCCAATTTTAATGAACAAGCTCTCGATCCAAGCCAATCATTTTGAGACATGCTCTTTCCACTTTCTTGGCAGTGCACTTCATTAAATTTGAATGCTGTCTTGATATTTGAAAATTGGACAATACTTTTCCCACACACGTACCATGGCAAGGGACAAAGTTAGCATAAATCAAGCCAGCCTGTCTAACTTTGAATCAATCAATATTATAAAGTTGCCAGTGTGAGAATTGTCTTGTTTCTCTTTTACTTCTGTGTTTTTACATTTTAAATTTTATTATTGTCGTCCTACTATACTATTGTGTTGTTTACTTTTTTTTTTTTTGGTAAACAGTTTTGTTAAAAGATGCTACAGAAATGAAGTTTTATTGAGTAAGATGTTGTTACGTGCAGAGCCTCAGGTCGCAGTAGATTGTCTGTCACACACCCACTCCTGTTTAGGATCCAGTAATTAGGCTTGAGACTTGCTTTGGGATCTGCAGGCAGGATTAACCCTACCATGTCTGTAGTCTTCATGGGAAACTGGGCTACTTTGAAATCTGGTCGCAGTTTTAAAGAAAAAAAAGATCACTGCCTTGGTCTTATAAGAAGAATTTCTTTAAATCAGAATGATCAGGGCATCATGGATAAATGAAAAAAAGAAAAAAAGAATAAGTGTTGGTTTCAGCCAGAGTGAAAATACTTTGTGATTCTCCAGTACTCCAGTTTGTGGGAAATCAAGGAGAGTAGGCCTATGGCATTTCTGTAATTCCAAATGTAGTAAGGTACATGTAGTAAGTACATCCCCTGTATATGCATGAAACAAATAAGTGTTTGGTCCAACCTGATGCAATGGCATTATAACAGAGGGTGTTCATGAAATTGTTCTACAAACTACCTCAAGGACCCCCCTTTTTTCCCCTCGAAGGCCCTTTTCCGAGCACATTGCCATAACCTGTGAGTCTGACCCATAAATCAGACGCAAGCTGTGACTTATGGTTTATGAAAATGCCTTACCTCATTGGTAATGTATTTGCGTAATTCATTATGAAGACAAATCCCTTCTCTTTAACATTTACAGTGTATGATTAAGTAGGCTCTAGTCCGTGAGTGGCCCTGTATTTTTTCTCATATGTTGATATAATGCACATTTATTCCTTCTGCCTTTGAATTTTTAGCTCTAGATTTCCCTGAATATTGGCATCTTTTTTTTTTTTTTTACATTTCTTGTTTTTAATGCCTGTATTGAACAGTGCTGAGTAATATCTCCCATTACTCACTGACATTTCCATTCTCTGTACCGAACAATACTCAGACGATGTTTCACCCTCTTTCTCGCTCACTCACTCTCATTCTCGATCTCGATATTTTTTCACAAACTTGCAAATATTCAAGCTCTGAGGGCTATCACTTGATTACAGCTTTGGATTAATTGTATTGTAATACAGAATGTCGACTGAAAAGAATTTCCAAAGAAATACTTACTGCCAAGCCATGCAGTATATTTGTCAATTGCAACTCAAATAAATGAAGAAATGAATATGTAACAGTATCCTCCAGACAGTAGACTGTTGATTAGACTTCACTTACTGAATGATCTATTGTCATCATTTCACATTTTGTGAAAATCAGATGACCTCACACTGGCTGGGGATTTGCATGCAAGCCAGACACCAATTGTTGGTTCTCACAGAGGCCGATAGACATTCATTTGTACCTTTGTCCATATAAACAGGTTATTAATATTTTTTGCCAATTTGTTTTTCCTGTAATTTTTGAGTAATGGTGGTTTGAATATCTAATAACTTTATTTACCGGTGGGCACATACCTTGCAAGCACTTCTTCACAGAAATGAATTCTGTTTTTTTTTTTTTTGAAGAGACTGAAAAATGAGCACTTTTTTCTGAATTGAACATATTGAACATTTCCATTAATATACATATGGGTGACCAATAAATTGAAAAATCAACACAACAGTAAAGCGTTCGGCATCCACAAATGGCCAGATCAGTTTTAATGCCTCTTGAAATAGAAACCAGAGAAGTAAAACCTTTTTTTGCAATGAAATACCGTTCTCCAAGAGATATTCCTTCATTCTGTGTTTTGATAATGGTGATGGGCAGCGCCGTCCAACACTTACCAGAATCCTCCCTATGAGTTCAGTTGGTTTGAGATCTGGTGACTGAAGGCAGTTGCGTATTCTTAAGTTCATTTTCATTCTCAAAACCATCAAGTGACCCCCTTGTGCCCTGTGTACCTTGGGCCATTATCACCCTGGAGGAAATGACTCCTATCATGGTGAGAATGCTGTATTGTAAAATATTAAGGTGATATCCCAGAATAACCCTTCCACATTTAGGGGAGGGAGAGAATCCAAACCATGTCAGGAAAAAGAATGGAAGCATCTGCATTGGTTATGTTTGTCCACACATTTATTTTTATTTCCTTCTATGATTTGTCACCTGCCTGTATTCAATCAATGAAAACTCTGTGGCATATAGATTTGACATTTTAATGGTGGCGTCCTGCAGAGATTTAGGGTAAAATAAAAACAGTCTCAGCAGAGCATGATAATTTAAATTTACAATGGGGAATGTGGTGTTAGGTTGGGGGGGGGATGAGTCTACCTCCAAAATTATTATTCGGCTCTGAAATTCTTCCCTTTTTATTCCTTTGGTGTAAAAGTGCTGTTTTTTGGTTGGTTGACTACTTTCATCGTTGATTGCAGCTGTTCTTTGAAGAGAGCCATTTTTTAGTAGTCATTTTGGAGAGAGTCTGCTCCAGTATCTGGCTATTAAGCACATCCTACATCAGTATCTGCCTCTCGAACCACAGGTAATGGCACCTCAATGGCAGCGGTGGAGGCTTGTCCCATGAGATAGCCACCTTGATGACAGATTTTTGAAATCACCTGTAGACACAATGTCAGATGCATCTCTGTCAGTCAGTGTCCAATGTATTTGTCCCAGGTTTGGGCACAGTTTTGACAATGGGACAGTATCTTGGACATCATTCTAAAAAAGGTGACCGTAACATCTGCCATAGTGTACTTGAAGGTACATCATAGAATAAGTTGGATGTTTATTTATTTATCTATTTTATTATTCAATGAATGTTTTGCCAACAAAAATATAAATTATGCTGATTCATTGGCTACATACAGTATGATTAGTATTTTAGATGATCACAACTATGACCTTGACAATGCACTTACCAGACATTTCTCCACAGGCTACTTTATTTGCTAGCATATCTTACAAAATATATATTTAAAAAAAAAAGAAGTATTTAAAGCTGTTCTGAAAGTTTATAACAGTCATGCTCGCTGATTTTAAAGTTTCAAAACTGATCCCAAAAGAAAATACTTAGAGGAATAAAAGAGATGGGGAGGCATTGGCAGCTTTAGTTGCCAGTGGGCATAAATCTTCTTTCAACAGCTCAAAAAGATAAGAGATGCCATTCCTATCCTGTCAGGCACACACACACACACACACACACACACACAAAGAGACTGGGAGACTGGAAACTATCAAGTGTTAATTGGCTATGACTGTCAGGAAAAGGTCTAACATGTTCCAGACTTGAAACAATAAACAACTTATAGGAGAGCATTCAAGATGTGGACTCAGTTCACTGAGAAGACCCATGACTTTGAAATATTTCCAGGAAGCCAGTGGGGTCTATTTAAGCAGGACAGTTTCCTCATTCAGGTGGGTGGCTCCTTAGATGCGTTCACCATGTATCGGACTGGTTAATCATGCTACATAGATGCTACTTATTGTGTCAGAAAGTAGAATCATAGGTATCTGTATGATCATCAATCCTCAAATCCGTCTCTGTTTTTTTCCTTTCCAGTATGACATGCAACAAATAGCACGGCCCATTGGCCAGTCTTTCATAACACATGACTCCAAGATAAAGTTTGAATGGGAAACCAGCAGTTCTCAGACCTCAAACGAAGTGATTTGAGGAACAGGGTGTTTGATCACACTGTTCCCGCACTTGTGTAGTTGAGGTGTTAGGCATGAGTAAACCCAACATCCCATTAACAAATACAATACAAAAACAAAATCCTACCAAGTAATTTCAGCTTGTATTTAGGCTTCGGTGTTTTTTTTTTTTTTCCTGAATGCACATTTTCCTGTTGCGTCCTTCTAAGGCGTAAGTCAGTACACTGAATAAATAACTAAATAACTGCATTTTCAAGGGGTATTTTCCGGAGCACTTTTTCCTCAAGCATTTTTGAAGATATTGAGTTGGTTGTCATGAATAGCACAAGTGACTAGCTTTGTTGATGCTCATGTTATTTCATGTTATTCAGGTAATAAAGATTCAAATTTCAACTGCCATGTGCATATTTTTTGTTTAGATACGCACTTTTGTTGCCTATACATCCTGCATTGTTCTACTGCATTTTAACTGGTTCAGAAACACATTTTATTCTGTTCAGTCAATTCCATTTATGCCCACATTTGAATCAAATTGGAAAAACAGGCTGAATCCAGTAGCGTTCATTGGGTGTGTTCCAGATCAAAGGCTGCAACCTTCTAATAACACAGCATGTCTAAAGCTGGATATCTGATTGACTGCCAACATGGACAGGCTTACTACAAGGCTATTTTCAGCACAGGTTTTGCGCAGATCAGGTATGCAGCCTTAAAATGAAGTCAAAAGTCCGCCGCCCTTCAAACTGGGACTGAAACATTGTTTTATATTCCTGCATTCTGAGTGACGTCACCTTCACATTACTGGTAGCCTTTACTAAGATGAGTCTTGAGACCTGGGCAATGTAAAAAATGGCTGCTAACACACTGAATAAAAATAAACACAATAAGCCTTTGTAATTTGAACAGGGGAGGTGCGGTATGGGGTGGGAAAAAAGTTCAACATGATGTGGAGGGGCACTGGTTCAAGTGGTTGAGCCACTGTCAGAGAGTGATGACTTGGGCCATTTGTAAAGAAAGAGGTAATAATTTTATTATTTTAGCATTAGGAACAATGGAACTTTATCTCAAAGTGTGAACAATTCATTTTCATCTATGTCAAACTGAGCTGAATGATCTATGTACTTGAGAGCAAGAATTGGGTCACTGGATCTAGGAGCAGTCTCTGTAGTATTGTAATTTTGCATTACCCTATGCCTGACACTCGTCCTACTCTGTCAATGTGCACATGGCCCACAATCCATCATGGCCACAGAGGTCAGCAAGGCCAGTGACTTGCTTCAAGTTCCTTAAATCGCTGGGTGTCTGTATCCAATGAGAATTGACTTATAATGAATGTGCTTTCAATGAATGAGAGAATACTGTCAAATATATTCACCTTACTTTGGCCTGCGGCGCTACAAAGGAGTGACTTTGGTAGGTTGTCCCAAATATTGTAAAATCAAAACTGGGCTTGAGAATACAGCACTTGGTGCACCACTTTAGATTCCTAAAAAAATGGCTTGGGAGAAAGGGAAATCTCCTATATCACGGTAGGTTGGTGAGATGTTTTTAGGAAACCTACAGCCTGTGTTAATTCATTTTTGAGCACCTCTAATAAGAATTAAAATGTTCTATAAATATAATTGGGAGTTTTCACAGCTCTGCCATTTTAACTTGAAGAATCTTCTGTTTAAGCCTGGATTACACATTATACCAAACGATGAGCCAAACCATTATGACCAAAGTGTGAATAAATTTGATCATATTGCAGCAGTGTTTCATGTCATGGTCATAACAGACCTTAGATGGTAAGCAGCCTGTTCTTGTAGTTGACCTGTAAGATGCAGGAGAGATGGGACTTAAGTCGCATACAGGAGACTTTGACAAGTGTCTCATAGTCCTGGCTGGAGGAATCAGTTGCAGCATTTATGAAGAAGGAAGGCTTATGGCAGGGATGTCCGATCTTATCCGTAAAGGGCCGGTGTGGGTGCAGGTATTTGTTTTTGCCCAGTGCCACAACTCCTGATTCCTCTTATTAACTGAACTGGGGGTTCAATCAAGACCTTGATGAGTAGAATCATGTGTTTGAGTTGGGCTGTAACAAAAACCAGCACCCACACCAGCCCATTGTGGATTAGGTTGGACACCCATGGCCTATGGGATGGTCCCAGTCAGCAGAGGTGAGTGGTGACCAAGAATGGTCAGAGGAGGGGCGTACCATGAACCAGCATCAAGGTGTTCGGTACCTCACTGACACACGAGGGTAACATAGTGCTAGGCCACCTGAAGTGCATTTCCCAAAAGCTTAGTTGCTAACTAAATTAGCAACTTACGTAATTTGTCAATTCACAGTCAATGGGTCTAACTATGTAATTTAGCATCTGTGATTTTGGTCAATACCAAGAAAAAGGGCTCCTGTGGCACATGTTGCTGAGAGTTTCACTGATGGTTCGGAGAGGCGCGTATTACACAACACAGTGTATGGCGCACTGCTGTGTGTCTGCAGTAAACAGGAGCACTGGAGCTGCACCCTGGAGCAGTGGAATATGGTAGCCTGGCCCAAATAGTCCTATTTTCTTTTCAATCATGTGGACCACCGGCTCAGTGTATGCAGTGGTATTCCCCAATGGCATTGGCTTCTTTCAGCTCTGTGACACTGCATGCATTGTTTGGGAATGGTTTGCGAAGGCCTCAGAAAGAGTTCAAGGCGTTGCCCTGGCCTCGAAATTCCCCAGATCTCGGTCCGATTGAACATCTGTGGGATGGTTAGGCTTATTTGTGTTTTGGCTTGTGTGTTAGTGTTCGTGTGTGTGTGTGTGTGTGTGTGTGTGTGCGTGTGTTTGCTTGTGTAAATATCATTTTTAGTTTTTTAAATTTTGCCAGAATTGCCGTTTTTTTCTGATGTTCAAAACCGAGTAACAAGACTGGAAAACAATTTGTTACGGAGCATGCTGCAGAAGGTGAATAGGTGCATAGCTGAGGCATAGCAGCCTAACCACAAGCAAAGTGAAACCCGCACAAGTCAATACGTTAGAAAGAGCCTCTTCGGCAGATCTGGCACTTTGCCATTGTGCTTTCGGCGCCTTTGTTCAAATGACAGTTTTAAGCTGATGCTTGCCAGCAGGTCACATTTTCTCTCAATTATTTATTTCAGTATCGCTTGTCTTCTTTAAAGTGCCGGCACCAATTAGAAACATCGTCCACAGAATTTCAACGACCCTCTTCCAATATTCATTTTACTTTCAGCAGCACTGACCCTCTGCAGTAGTGAACTGGTGCTTTTTCAGTGAAGCCTTGCGCAGTGCTGCCTTATACTCTGCTGTTTAATTATGAGAGAAATCAGGAAAACCTATGCGCTGTGTTTATTATTATTGTTGTTGATATTGCTTAGGTATCTATTTAATTATTACAATATTAAACTTTTTATTTTATGATATTTTATTTTATATATACTGTACATGTAATTATTTTTTTTTTGAGTAGTAATATGTTGTAATAGTAGTAGTGTCAGTAGCACAATTTATTATGCCAGTCATTATTATGCCTGATTTTCTACCCTGATGAAGCACTGCAAGCTGATATTATTAATTTCACAATATTATTTCTAGGATCCATTTCCTATGAGTTGTATTTCTCCAGAGATACCAATGCCATGTCAATTCAAAAATAGCTTATAAGAGACCATCCCACCTACTATTTATTTATTTATTCATTTATTTATTTCATAGTATTCACGAGTTGTCTTGAAGGTAAACAACTAACTGGCGCGCGTGTGGGAAAGCTGTGATTGTGCTGCAGTATGCTATACTCTGTCATGCAGTCTCACAGCTCGGGCAGGAGGTTAGGCAAGCTGCAACATGAAAATGAGTTACACTTGGGCTTGGATTGAGCAATAAACGTGCAGGGCTTGAGAATGGTCCAACAGCAATGCTGTCGAATAATTGGGATACTATTAATGATTAGAGAATTGTATTAACTGAATATCATTATGTTTAGACAGCATTTTGTTTGCTCAGTTTTCCATTTAATTTCCAGTTTTGTGATTCATTTTGCAGCATCCATGTTCTGCTTGCTTTTACTCATTTTTGCAACGAATCTTGCAATGGCAGTTTTTTTTTCAGACTTTTTAACAGTGGCAAGATCACGCTTTTTTTTAAAAAACATTTTTTTAAACCAGCTTATAACATACTAGAAAAGCAATCGGAGAGCGCAGACCTCCGCCAAGCACAACATATCCCTCCATATTGCGACTTCCACCATAGTTATTAGTCTTACATTTATTTTATCTTCATTTTTAGATTCCTTGACCATGAAAACATGGCAATTTGATTCATAATGCTATATCAATATTAGTTCCACAGCGTCTTGGCTGTTTAAAGATGTCTGTTGCATGTTTCTAGCTTCATTTGTTTTGTTTTTTTTTTCTTATGATGAAACATTTCCCCTCATGTTGTGATTCACACATAAATATTAGTCCTACATTTATTTCATCTAGTATTTCAGATTCCCTGACCAAGAAAACATACCATTAGTAACTGAATTCATAATGATATCAATATTAGTTCAGTAGTTATTCACGAAAATCAAATTTTCCGTAATGGTGGTTTCCCTGGCTAGTTCCCTGGCTTTTGAAGATACAGTAAATCCGGTGACACCTTCCTAATTCTGCGATATCTTGGCTATATAATGCTTTTTGTCGCATGTTTGTAGCTTCATTTGTTCTCTTCCTATAATGAAAGTTCCGAATGTCCCCTACTTTCGTATTCTGGATCATGGTATCATAGTACCGGTAATTATTCCATTTTCAGGATCAGTCTTTGATATATTGTAGAACATGTTTGAAACTTGTCCTGTATTTTTTTCCAAGTGCCCTGTCCATTTTTGGTGGAGTTATATGCAGAAATGTCGAAAATGGCCCCATCTCCCAATGTTAAAGAATCCTTTAAAAAATTCCTGGATCCAGATGGAGATCCGGATCACTTCCAAAATCTAATCATTTCTTCCTTATACCAATCTGTACAATCCCTGAAAATTTCATCAAAATCTGTCCATAACTTTTTGAGTTATTTTGGAAACCAACAGACAAACAAACAAACAAACAAACAAACCCAGGCAAAAACATAACCTCCTTGGCGGAGGTAAATATATTCAGCAACAAAAGTTTCTGTGACACCATTTATGTGTATGTTATAAATGACACGCAAAGATCTCAATGCAATCAATATGTTTATTTAACAGGAGAAACACTGACTTTTCAGTGCCAACGTCACTCAAAACGAAAAATGTCATTTTCATGCGTCATGAAGCACTTGTCTGACGTCTAACCAATTGTGACCTTCACACTTCAATACCGGGTGTGACTTCCTCGTGCCATGATGCAAGCAACGCATCTCCGGCGCATGGACCGAATCAGATGTGCCAGAAATTGCTGTGGGATGTCATTCCAAATCTGACGTAGACGTTGTCGCAATTCCTGGAGTGTAGCTGGCGGGTTATCCAACCGCCGCAAACGTCGATCCATCTCGTCCCAAAGATGCTCGATTGGGGACATGTCTGGGGATCTGGCTGGCCATGGCAGGACATTGACATGTTGTTGCATCAGATACTGCTGTACAATCCTTGCAACGTGTGGTCTGGCGTTATCATGTTGCAGCGTTATTCCGGGACCATGTTGCATCAAAAACGGTACCACCAATGGCCGTAGCACTTCATCGCGATATCTTTGACCTGTCAGATTTCCATCAATAACAAGCAAATCTGTTCTGTTTCTAGCCGTGATCCCTCCCCAAATCATGACACTACCACCTCCAAAACGATCAAATTCCTGAACACAGTTGTTGGCATAACGTTCTCCACGTCGACGGTATACACGTAAACGACCATCACATCGGTTAAGCATGAATCTTGATTCATCAGTGAAGAGTACAAGATCCCACTGACGTTGGATCCACCGTCGATGTTGTTGTGCCCACTGTAGACGCAGTCGTCGGTGTTGTACTGTGAGTATTGGACGTCTTGCTGGCCGACGTGGGACAATGCCAAAATGACGGAGACGGCGACGGATTGTCTGTGCAGACAGTCGCCTCAAACCAGATATCGTTCTTGCAGTTATGGTTGCAGGTTGGAATCGATTTCGGAGATGGGTTGTTCGAATCCAGTTGTCCTGTCTGGGAGTGGTTACTCGTGGACGGCCGCTGCGAGGACGGTCTCTGACATGTCTTGTCTGCTGATGACGCTGCCATAAGTTCCAAATGGTGTTTCGGTGGACATTCAGGCGATGAGCAACTTCCCTCTGCGAGGTTCCGGATTCAATCATCCCAATGGCCCTCCACCGATCATTTTCAGACAGTCTTGGCATTTAGAGGGTAGAGTTCCTGATCCGAAATGGCTGTGTTTTCGATAAGTGATGCTTCCGTCGTTCATCAGGCACAATGTGAACATTCCAAAAATTCTCCTCTTTTATTGCCATCCACAAGCATGATTTACGCACATTTTCACGTGCAAAGTCATTTTCTCGCATTTTCATGATTTCCATTTCAATGTTGTGTTTACGTGTACTGTTTCAGTCTGATATCACCATGTATGACAATTTCATAATTGCGTTATGAAAAATAATTAACAATATTGGTGTCACAGAAACTTTTGTTGCTGAGTATATATATTGAGTTGACATTTAAACTTATTGACAAAAATGTTTTTAAATCCTGTCTCACAACTATGGGTCAGAATTAGTTGGCTCAAATGTTTGTTGTGATGCTGCATTTCCACTAAAATATTTGAGTTTTTGCGCCTCCACAGCTGGGTAGATGTGGTCATGTGTGAGCATGTATGGCCGCCAGTGAGATTAGTTCCCTTGTATTTCTCGATGGTGTGACTGCTGGTGAATTGAGCAGCAGGATGAATTGAGTGGGTGAAAACCAGAGGCTAGTAGCCCACAAATTGAAAGTGCTGAGGAAATATGTTTAAAGTTTTCATTCTCTGTAAATTCAGATGTTTGCCACATTGTTGTTATTTCTAGTTAAAAGAACAGATGGGGCTACAAGCTCTTAGCGTATTTTTCACCGAATACTATATAGTAGCTCTGGTTCTCATCCGCTCAATTATATTGGGATATACTGTATTATATGCTCATATTCAGCTAAATTCTGTCATGTTGTACGTGTTGTTTGGACTTTTCTTTGCGGCTCTCGTCCCGGGACGATATCGAATTCCAGGGATATCGAATTCTTTACCCAGCTGGTTGATTGAGCTGGGGCGGCGCTTTCCCAGAATCTATATAAGCAGGATGTCCGGCACGCCTCCTTTGCTAGAGTGTCTGTGTTTAGCTTCACACTATAGCCAAAGATATTTGTAGTTAGGTTTTGTATGACTTTCTATCTTCTAATTATTGGAGTTTCTTCCACCTTTTTCTATCTCGCTTTGCTTCCCTTATTTGGACTATTATACATCCTTTGGAAGCGTGAATACTTGCGTTTGGTCTATAATATTCTCTGTGTTTGTACTGTGTCCGTGCTACTCTCTTTCTCTCTGTCGTTGCGCTTGGCCTCTATATACTACCGACCATTACAATTTTTTTTTTTAATTACCAGACGACGCTTCACAGTGCAGATGTACAATGATAATGATGCAATTTTTGACTGCAGAATGGATTCTGTATGAAGCTACATTGCCCACCCAAAAAAAAAAAGTCGCACACTCAAATATTTAATTTTTCATATTTGACAGTGATTAATAACATGTTTTTCTGTGGTATCATAAACTCATAAAAAATATTTAGTTTTCCTTTTCAGGAACTTTAACTTCATGGTGCAGATGGATACTGGACCAAGGCATTCTGCGTTACCAAAGGCAAAGACATGGAATTTTCAATAATGGCTGAGACAGTGCCGAGCTGATTGCATTTGAGCATGCATTTCACTAGCTGAAGGCAAAATTGTGCACCAAGAAAAAAGCTGAGCATCACCAAGGAAGATACCCAGCCTCTGATTCTGTTTAAGAGTTCTACACCTCAGGCAGTTATTGAGTATAAAGGATTTACAACCTAGTGGGAAAGTAACCAAGCTTTAACCAAGCCGGCTATGTTTTTGCATGAATACACTTGTTTGTCATGGTTTATACAATGTTTAGATTAAACCCTTAAAGCTGAAAGCCTGCACTGTTGTTGATGCACTTGATTACTTAATTTGAAAATCCATTGAGGTGACAAACATAGCCGAAATGATAAATTATCACCCTCAAAACACATATGGACCTGAGTGTACCTGACAGACAACTTGCATCACATCACTGCATAATTTTCTTTCAAACCCCTCTAGACTGACAGCTGAGACTGCCACATTACAACTCAAGTGCTAAAAGAACAGGGTAATAGCAGCAAAATGAAATCCCGCTCTTACCTTCAACAGTTTTATTAACATTTACATTTTAGCATTTTAACAAGTTTGAAAACATTGCGCTCTACATTTGGTGCTTCAGTGCTGAGCTTGCTGAAACATTTGGTTTTATTAGCAATGTGTTACATAAGCTAGTATTATGTAGATGGCAATGCAGTCTACCATTAAATCAATGACATACCATATCCTATATTATCCCATGTTAATATTGGATATAATAATGTTTCTAAAGTTGATTGCTAATTTAGTCCCATGTAGGCTTCTCATAAGGACACTCTAGCTGGCTGTATTGCAACACTAGCAAACCAACTGAGCATGAAAGTAATTTGGAAATATTATCAAATAAATGGCAACTTCCAGAGGTGTAAAATCCAGGGGTCAGAAAGCAAAAGTCTTGCCAAGTTTATCTCCCTCCCACAGAATGAACTGATCACTCATATTGGCTCCATCTCCTGTCCAAAGTAAATCCAGGTGGTTGGAATGAAGTTCTGGGGAGGATTTTTACTTTGTGAACCTGGACTTTACACCTCTGGCTACCTCTCCCTCACTCGTGACTGGCAGTGTTAATTAGTTCCTTTAAATTAAACACTTTGTCAAGGGACAAATAGTGAATGCTAAGTAGTTCAAATGTGAATAAACTGGTTAAATGAATGAGCAACACAGTATCTTACCTGAAATAGATTTTTTTTTTTTAGGATATGCTGTTATTGTGACCTGCAGTCTTGGCGAGGCGGTTGCCTGGCTACACTCTGCATGTCGCTGCCAACAAATTGCAACACTAAACAAGGTTTGCAAAAATAATGTAAACATTCAGGTATGTCACCTTTATTTCTGTGAATTTAGAAATATTTCACCAATGAGTATATAACTAGCCCACTTTACATCATTCCTTTGATATTTGATACGTTGAATTCAAACAGTATTGTCCACTGGAATTCTGGATGTGCAGATTATTGGCTTTAATTTGACGGTTTCATTCATATCTGATGAACCATTCATTAATAACAGCGCATAGTCCAAAATATGCTCCAACGCTGCTTGTTAAGCTTGTTCACTGCCTAAAAACTGAAAGGCAACCCGTTGGTTATTTAACTAGTGTAACTAATAATAGCTAGCTCAAAGTGATATTGAAAATTCCGTAATATCCCAATGGCACGAGTTAACAAATGAGATTCACTGATTTGTTGAAACTGGATTCTAAACAGATTTGAATGTATCACGGAAATCAATTATATTTTCCCGGATTGGTTATTCAACATTTAAACTGCACTAATATGTTGAGAGAAGCTGGGACCTTCTCCAGTCAGCACCTTTGTTACTTTAGACTAGCTATGATAGTGAAGGTAATGATGACATTTGAAACCTTTTTCTAGCAGTAAGCATGGGGTTGATGTACTGCAATGAAGGCAATTTAACCCCTTTCGGCAGATGTAGACGCTTGCGTCTATGGAACTGCAAATTTAAGCACGTAGTTACTGTGCTCGACCACTAAATAGCACCTCCAGATTAGTTATTGAATATTCACAAGCAAGCAGAGTTTGAATGCGGTTTTGAATATGGGGAAGTTCACTCCACTCCCTGTTTTTCAAGAGTTGCATGAATTAAACTCCTCAGCTAAGCCTGATGCGCAAACTGGTCATTATCCTTGCCCATAGTATCGATCCAGCAGTTTAAAAAAAAAAGTTCTATTGCGACAGAAAAAAATTGTCGTCCTGTGTTGCAACCACTTTAGCTACAGTGAGCCAACGGTATTCCAATTAGCGGTTCAGAAAAATCAGTTTTCTGAAGCAAAAAATTCTATATGGTATTGATTCTCTCACATTCCACTGTCAAATGCAGTCGTCTCTTTCAAAAAATACGTAGCTCCCTTCCGTGAATTTATGAGTAGATTCCTTCATCGACAAATTCAGCGCTTCCTTATATCCACCCGAGTACTGGTGTTCATAGCCAATCACTCAATTATACACTCAGGCACTTCTGCGTAACTGCACAATTACACTTCACGCCCTCGTGAAACTTCCCCAGTAACAATGTATTGATTGACTCATTTCTTATCCAATTTCCGAGTATTTAAACATTCTACAGTAAGCAAAACACATTGATTAGACAAAGACACAGCATACAAGCCTATACGTATCAGTAGGCTATCCTGTGTACATTGCGCACATTACCTTTATAGTAAAAAGGCTCGCAAAACTGGCCTTGAAGTGTACAGTAATATTTACAGGATTTAAATTAGATAGGGATATGGTCAATGGGAATTATTTCGAATGAAACAGGACCGGAGGGTTCCTGCAACTGAAAACATTGGTCTCTGGAGGAGGGATTCATGAAAAAGGTAAGGCTGCTGTTTTTGCTTTTTGTTTTGGAATGAATACCGTATTCTGCAAAGTCGAATGCGGAGGTTTGTTTCCTGTTTAAAACGTGAACTGCCCATGCATTTGGGTGGACCCCCTGGTACGTTCATTGCACGGTTCTGTTGAATCCAGGGAGGAAATATATAGTTTGATCTTCCCTGAAAGTGGAATGTCTATTCTGTTAAAATAAGGTATATTTCAGTTTTCAAATATTACTGAGTTAGTGAGTTGAACTTGTTCCTTATAAGTGTTGAAATGAGTTTGTGAGCTTGGAAGTCGGAACTGCTGGTTTCACAGCAGAGTGACTGCCCTGACCATTTAATCAGCAGTTTATTTAATGACTGTGTGTGCTGGCGGGACTTAGAAGAAAAAATGGACAAAACTCTAAATTTCATTATGGAGAAAAGGCATTTTTGTGTTTGGAGAGGTTACTGGTGACCACTGATGTTCAGCTGCACTTATATTGATAAATTCATGCTAAACTCAACCAGAAAATCATTCATTCGTATTAAATTTCATTCCTCAAACCTTTATTTGTGTTAAATACATGATTATTTGATAATTTGACAGTGCTACATCTCAGACTTTGGGGAGCCACTTGGATAGCTGTGTAATTTGGCTAATAGCATGTAGGTAATCTAGAATGTTGATGATGAATTCTACTTGTAGTCAAGGAGTTTATGATCTGAGAAATACTTTGCATATAGATTAAAGCCCCAGCAGTTTTTCAATTCTCAGTATTATTTTTTTTTTGGTTGTTATTTTAATGGTGAATTCTGATGAAGATTTTTTTTTATGTTTGCAGTCCATTTTCTCTACCAAAATCATGAAAATAAACTGAAATACAATGTAATTCTAAATGCTGTAAGTGTCTTTTCTGAGTAAAGCCACACTTTTCCTCTTTATGAAGCTTAATTTTGCTTCTGCGCAAAGGGGTTAAAAATGCGTCGCACTGGATCATTGCCAAATTAAAATGTATAAATCTAGAAGTACTGGAAGTAGCCATTAGAAAACCTGACAGTGGCCATAGAGGGCAGCATATGGTCACTGAAAACATTGCAATAGTCTGTTGCAGTCAAATGATGATTGATTGGTATTATTGGAACTAAGAGTGCGGGGGAAATATCCCCACTGCATTAAAACAGCCTGAACGGTTGGCACAAGACAGTCTGGATTTGTGGATTCATGAGCTTGATCCCAGTATCCATGATTTGCAGCAGAAATCAAAATTCATCAGACCAGACTGTATTTTTCCATCCCTCGGCTGTCCAGTTTTGGTGAGCCTGTGCCCACTGCTGCCATATATTTCTGTTCTGGGCTGACAGGAGTGCCACTTGATGTGGTCTTTTGCTGTTGCATCCCTTCGGCCTCAAGGTTTGATGAGTAGTACATTCTGAGAAGAGTTACTACAGTCATTCTGTCAGCTTGAAATGACCTCTCTCATAGACAAAGTGTTTTCATCTGCAGAGCTTCAGCTCACTGGGTGTGTTTTGCACCACTCTGTGTGACTCTGGAGACTGTTGAGAATGAAGATTTCAGGAGATTTGCAGTTTCAGAAATGTTCAAACCAGCCCCCTTTTGGCTTCAACAACAAATGTCATGGTCACCAGGATTACATTTTTTGATCATTCTGATGTGTAATGTAAAAATTA
The DNA here is from genome assembly GCA_029721435.1 of Gymnothorax reevesii. NCBI lineage: Eukaryota > Metazoa > Chordata > Actinopteri > Anguilliformes > Muraenidae > Gymnothorax > Gymnothorax reevesii. Next base: position 75,523,309 of record CM056583.1, read on the forward strand.
ACTGAAAATCCTGACCTATATACGTATGATTGTATGCAGTGTACTGTGGGTACCACGATTAGCTGATTTGATGATTGCTTGCGTCAGCAGATGTTTAGGTGTTCCTATTAAATAGTTTAGTGAGAACAAGTCTGTTTATGCTGTGTATGATCAGTGTCGACACAAGCGTGCAAAGCAATGAAGGGAACATTCAACATAATTTGGTTACTACGGCACAGTTACGGTTGTAATGTAGTGGAAAAATAGTGCACAACATGAGCTCTGTGCAAATTGTCCATGTACTGTACCTTAGTCTAGTTTTCTGCTGCACTTTTTATAATCCATGGAATTAAGACAAATGGATGTATTATCTTTTGTATATCTTTGCAAGTATAGACCAGGGAAATAAAGGATTATTTGCTATACCATACATCTTGTAAATACTGTAAATATTTGGTTGAATTAAGCCAAAAATGCATAAAATGCAATGCACAATACTTCCTTGTTTTAATCTGTACTTTGAAAAAAGAAGGTCAATGGCTGGTCTACTTATGTTTCGGCATAACATAAGATCCGATTTATTACACTATTACAATATTAAAGGTCAGCTTATAAATGAACTTTGCATGCATTTTTTTTCATGAGTAAATGTGCTTTATTCAGCATCTTTGAAGTAACCAGCGAAAAGTTGTTTCACAGTTTTCTATAATGTCCAAAGAAATGTTTTCTGTCTCACATCCCAGCATTTGTGTAGAGCTCACAGGACCATTGAGCTCCCTTATCCTGCCATCCTCTCAACACTCTTTAAAATGAACTCCATTGCTCACATGGTGATTAAGCAGCATATCTGGGTGATGTTTCAATAAAAAAGCCCAGATATTGTATTAAAATCAACTTAAACAAGATTATTTGAGCTCAAAGTTTCTGTGCTCTTTTTTTTCCACAAGATAGAATTAAGTTTTCAGTCGTAAGTGCAGTTTCTAAATTAAAGCCATAAATCTATCCTCTGTCAAGGAAACTTCAAAGGGTCTGCTTGTTTCTGCTTGATTTACTGTAATAGCCACAATTACTCCAATGGTGGACCAAATCTTAGTCAAGAGAGCCCTTTGTTACTTGCATGTCCTTGCACTAAAAACGCCCACCATTAAGTTCAGGACTTATTTATCGAGAGATCTGCATATTAGCCTAGAGGGCACCCACTCAATGTATTGGCTTGGTCCCCAGAATCAGCCCAGCCTGAAGGCATCACCCTGAGGTGGTGTGGTTTGTAGAATGGAGGTTTTGCAGGCCTATGTTAGATACAGACTTTGGGAACAGTGGAAAATTATGCTGCCCTCCGATATGACTGCATATTTTCAGTAAGATGTGCTTTGTGACTGCCAGAGGCCTTTTCACATCTATGACGAAACCTCAGCGTGAAACTGTTATCATATTAAAGTCAGTTGTTTTCATCTGCAATGCGCAGCCAAGAGCTGTTTGTTTGTTTTTCTCCATCATTTCCTGTTACAAATTGTAAAGGCCATACTTGTGGTTCCCAAACTTGGTCCTGGCGCCCCCCCTCTGTATACTAGTTTTTGTTCCTGCCACAATTGTAATCGTTGGATTTTGACATTGTTGTTTATCCTCATAAGCCACATTTCAACAAATATTCGTACATGCCAGGAAGAAGGTGAAAAGTATATCTGCATTGTGACATATTGGAAGGAACGGTATAAAAACATCAAAAACTTGATCCAATCAAAGTATATACAATCAGGGCCCGGTCTCATCACGACTCGTCATATAGTGACGGTATCTGCGCAGGCATCGACATACGACAACAAAGATGGCTTTTCTTGTCCTTATTTCTAACCACTTTGAAACGAACCCTCTGACTCATAACCCTTAACCCAAATCCTAACCCTTACAGTCAAAAAAAGGAGGCCAAACCCTCCTTTTTCATCGTATACATCAGTGGTTCTCAAACTTGTTCTTGGCGCCCCACTGTTTATGCTGGTCTTTGTCCCAAACACAATTGCAATCTTAGGATTTTGACAAGGTGTGTCTTTGTTTTAATTAGCTGCATTCCATGTTTAGAGCTGTTATTTACCACCTTTAGTTGCATTTTATGGACATGTGCCATGAAGAATAACAACTCTCAAATATGCTATGCTTATTTCTCCGTATTGTTAGGATTTTTAGGTAAAAACATCTCCAAACAGGTCAAATAATGCTTTGGGAAAATCAGTAAGCTCCATATTAGGTTAATGAACACAGGTGTTTTGAATTCTTTCAAAATAATTTTCCCAACCTAATAAACTAAAATGAAACAAAAGAGGTGAACTTTACTGTTTGCTAAATGAATTGTTTGTTTTTGCAATCATGTGTTGACAGTTTCACCAATGAGGAACCTATTGATTGTTCATGTTGAGTAAGGGTTCAGTCAAATTGTTTCCATCTGCAGTTATTTATACTGGCTTCAAATATCTCATTGTGGCTATGAAGTTTTAATTCTTCATGGCATGTGCAGATTTGTCAAATGTGGCTTAAGAGGACAAATAACTGCTCTAAACATAAATGCACCTAATTAAGGCAAATCAACAGCTTGTTAAAATCCTAAGATTGCAATTTTAGTCGGAACAAAAGGCAGCATACACAGTGGGGCGCCAGGACCGATATTGAGAACCACTGATAAACATGGAGGCGCAGTGGTTAACACTGCTGCTTGCACACATGATCACAAAAACAACAATTGATTAGGAGAGCAAACAATGGTCATACCTGTTTTGTGTTACCTTTATTCTACGGAGTTCAAGCAAATTATTTTGAAAGAGCTCAGAACACCTGTATTCATAAACCTAATTTAGAGCCAAATGATTTTCTCAATGTCTAATTTGTTCTTTTAAAAAAATGTTTTTACCTGAGATTGGATGCAATATTAAAAAGAAAAAAAATCACAATATGCTCGAGTGTTTGATTATTCATGGCGCACATGGATATTTTTGTCAAAAAGTAGCTGTAGGCTGCTTAAAAAAGGAACTAAACCTAATTATGATGAATTAAGTTTGTTACAATCATGTCATTGTACAAAAGTAATTGTGGTTGGAACAGAAACCAGCATACACAGGGGGGCACCAGGACTGAGTCTAGGAACCACTGGACAAGGACATGGAATTTTTCGAAAGTGGTTAACAATGTGTTCAGACTCGGAAAACACAAAGCAGCACTCTGAATTTATTTACTTCATTTTCATTTGCAAAGTTACATACCAAAAATTTTCAAGCTGAGTATTGTATTGGCAAATTACAACCCTTTGACAAGACTGTGTTTACTCTTTGTTATTTGGTTAATTGGAAAATGCTTCTGGATTTGCCGCTGTGGACATTTTGTGGAAAGTTTGGAAAATATAAGAAAACAGCACAATCCTTTGGAATAAGTCAGGTAACTTTTGCCTGTATGCAATAAATGCACCATGTGCGCACTTAACAGATTGAAGATATCCTATTGCTTTTCACTCTGCAGCACATTATAGATGAAGACTTGCATTTTAAAAAGTCTGAAGTGGGAACAGGCCAGCACATTTCTAACACTACACTGCATGCCATATCATTCTATTTCATTGGCATTAGAAAAGCCAGTGTGAGACATTCAAATTAACTAGGGATCACTCAATATGCTTACGTATGTACTTTCTATTCCAATTTAATGAAGTTAAATTGGATAAACTGTCATGCATTCTTTGGCCTTATTTCCCACCTGCCCAGTATTTCTTAAATCCCTTTAAACATGGAGAACACTTTGAACTATAGTGGTGCCAGTTGGAAACTGGGCATTATAAGTATATAGATTGTGTTGATTGATGTGGTTGCTTTTCATGAAAGGAACTTCCTCCTGATGTTAAAACATGGTTCTTGACAAATTTGTCATTGATTTCAGTAAAATAAGAGTTCATTCAATTTATCATACTCTTGGATATCCACAAGGGAAGTTTATAAACTTTTCAGCAAAAAAAAAAGATTTTTGATTGCTTGCCAATGTGTCAACAGTGAGCGATGAAGTAAAAATCCTCCAGCCACTGACAAGTCTCTAAATACAGATGACTGAATAAGTTTCTAGTTAGCTAACCAATAAATTAGTATGGAAACGTAACGTCTGCAAGCTAAGCAAGCATGGATGTTACATTCACAGAAGTGCTACATGCAGTCATTGTAATAGTTTCCTACGCTCAAAATTCAGTCACTGCCATTAAGAACATAACTGCGGGAAGTAGGGATGCTATAACTATTGCCATAGCTATTGAAGGTGACATCCTATACTTGTGCATGTAGCTAACACTTGCTTTGCTTTTTTGTATTACGGTGTTCAAGATGTACCTAAACTGAGTTGCATATTCACCACGGTATAAATTCAGCCCAAAAACTGCATAGCTAATCATTTATTTACCATTGCATGCACACACTTAAATCTTAAACTAATAGCAGGTATGCATACTGGATGTCATAACTTTTCAGCAACATTTAAAATAAGACACAAAATATTAAGTATTTATAAGTTCATGCTTGCGCCAAACTTGTATGACAGCACTGCACAAACAGACACAGTATATGTAGTTCAGCCTTTATTAGCCTGAGGTTTTGAGAGGGTAGGAAACGCTGTACAAGATGAAATGTGAATAACGCTGTGAGTGAGCAGCATCAGTGCACGGGAGTTATGATTCAGAGATTCGATGATGCGGCTGAACTCTGTCTTCACCAAGACAATAAGAGAGTCCCAGAAGAAAGAAACAGATGAGCATGAAACAAAGATCCTGTGCATTTTTTAACTGCTGCTGATCATGAGATGACTAATGAATTTCCTGTGTTAGGGCAAGGGAAAAAATTCCATATTCAACCTCCACCAATATCAAATAAACTCAGCACATTTTTTGGCTTACCTTAATGTTTGAGTACTTGGAGAAACATTCAGGTGTGCAAAAATGTAAAGTGTGCATCCAGTGAAGAAAATTTTGAACCATGTAACTGATGACGCATTGGGTTGCAAGGGCATGCGCAGCATATGCACTCCCGATAAATATTAAAATATTAAAATTAAATTCTAAATGCCCTTCTCACTAATAAAATCCCCCAAAATATATTGGCGCCCCCTTTCAAAATCGTTCTGGCAAATAAAAGGCGGAAAAAAGTGGAGATTGGATACAGAATTCTTTCTGGAGAAGGACTCCAGTGTATGTTAACTTAAACAATAGGAGGATACACATGTGTCCTAAGGCTTTTAAGTCTTTACAGAGAGGGAATGAAAAGATTAAACATGCAGCTTCTGGTGGACTGTTGCAATATATTGTTTTCTGTTGCTGTGGTGTTAAGCACCAGGGACAGCATAGAAGCACTCTGTAGTAAAGTCGCGCCCACTGACAGACCATATTTCAAGGATTGTTAGTTAAGCATTATATGCCCACTGATAACGTCATTCCTGCCATTAACACCCATAGCCACACACACACCCATTTTACTCAACACCCCCTGTTCAGAATACATTCCCGCGGCTATGATAAAGAATGATCCGTTGCTTGCGTCCATAGTCTATAGTAGCAACCATTAAGTAAAATTCCATTTTCTATACTAGCTACTATTATTAAAAATGGACTGAATTTCATTAAAAATGGTCACTCATCCTATCTTTTCCTCTCCCAATCAATGTGTCTTGTACATTGCTTCTGGCTGAACTACAAATGGTTTCTAAATTCAGTTGATTTTGACTAGCAAGCTAAGTAATAAACCAAACAATGATTATGGAAAGATGATTATTTTCGAAATGTAAGCAAAGAAAGTCAGTTTTTAGAGTAGCATTTGGCTAACTAGCTTGCTATAAATGTCAACAACCAAGCCATACACATGTAACTAAAGTTACACTTGGGATTGGGTTTGTTATGTACTGAAATTAGAAACACCTAGCTAGCCAGCTCACTAGCTAGCAACTGATTCACCTTGAAAATAAGCCTGAACAACCGCTTTGCATCTCTCGAAAAGCAAAATGGGTCCCCTACAATATAAATTTTGTTGCTAGTCCTGCGTTCTGCTGACCCAGGTTAGTAATATAAAGCACAAATTCAAAAAGCGGATAGCACACATATGGATAATTATGGGCTTTTGCCTATTGAAGCTGGGATGTTACCATAAAAATAAGCTTTGGGTGGACATATTCAGGTGAGGGGCGGACACGCCTTAAAGAGAAGTAGGAAGGAGAGCCAAATCTGAGTGCCATGCCAAATGCCATGTTTTATGAAAAGCAGCCCATAAAAAATGACTGGGTTGTTTCACTTCGCAGTTGCTGGGGTGGCAAGATCACCAGATACCAAAATGTATGTGCAAACCTGGGCTTTTAATAATATGTCTCTGTAAAGAAAAAAACAAATAAAAAAAACTTTCATTTGAGGGAGTTGATTCAATGCAATACAATACATATGCTTCATGAGTTACATCTTACCAGAGGTGTATAATCCAGGTTCAGAAAGTAAAAGTCTATCCCAGGATATTGTTCCAGCCACAAAAGACCTGTCAGTTGGCCCTATTCTTCATGGGAGGTAAAACTAACAAGTGAAATCTGCTGACAGGAGTTTACGGATGGAATGAAAACATGGTAGGGTTTTTACTTTCTGACCCCTGGATTATACACCTCTGGATCTTACCAATGTTTTACTTATCTGCAGTTTACCACCTTTGCAGGATACTGCAGTGCAGCAGTCTTTCAGGAGATCATGAAATGTGGTTTTGAAGTGCAAATATCACATAATTCAGCCCTGAAAACCTGTGACCTCCAGGCTGGCTGGGGGGATTTGAATTTTGATGTTACCCTGGATCTCTATAGCAAATGCAGAAATAAGTAGCATAAACCCAGCAAGGCCCACAGCAAATTCACTCCCTGAAGTTTCAATTACGTGAAATGTTACTGAAGCTGAGTTTTATAGGAGACGAGGTTCGATGGAGCTCCTGCCTGTTCTGAGGAAATGTGAATTACCCCAAGCAAGTTACTCAGAAACATTGGAATTAAGGAGCCTCCCGGGTTCTGTAATAAAAGCAAAACCAAATGTTTTATTTGGGTTTGTGTGATGCTGCTATGTGCTGCTTCTGCTCGTAACCTGTGGGTTTAGTTACCTTATTTACAGTATGCTCAGACCACACGTGAACAGCAAAATATGGATAGTACATAATGCTTACTTCCTCATTCTCCTGTGTATTAATTAATTCTGGGCAGGAGAAGATGGCAGAGGTAGCCACTGGAGGGGAAGTGCTCCACACATCAAATCTGCCACGGCTTCACATTTGTATGGTTGTTTGTACTCATCAGTATACATTGTACACTGTACATTTATATAAACACATTAAAGTGTACAGTGTGCAAGCTTTGAAATTCAGTCCAAATATGAACTATTCATATTGTGTTATGTTTTAATTGAAAAGCTGTTTTTAAAACAAAATGGAGCCTCAATGAAAGAGTGTCTTTGGAAAGGTTTTTAATATGCATGACTGGCTTCAATATGTATTTACATACTGACAGAAATAGGCCATCTGCTCACCTGCAAGGTTTCTGAGGTCATTATTTAAATCTAGGGCGCGGTGTTAAAGCCGATTCAAGGTTATATGAATGCACAGAATTGGACTTCAAATTTGAAAGAGAACAGATGATACAAACACCACATATCAAACTATAGCAAGGAGAGAAGTAAAAGATCTTACACGAGTGGGCACTCCATGAAAGTTATGAAATGAGTAGAGTAAATTTTGCCTTTTTTGCAGGCTTTAGCAAGCAACAAACTCAAAATTTGCTAGATGAGTTTCATAACATCCTCATGACATGACCAAGAGTTTAAGATTCTATTTTTCACATCACTGAATTGTATAATTTCATAGAAAGCAAATGAAATTTCCGTTTGCGTCCATCGTATGTTAGCACTGTGCTTAGAACATCACTCTGCTTCGTCTCAGACTCACAGACATTTGCGGCTGAATGAGCAATGGTTCATAAATTAAGTGAACAGATTTGCTGGCTAACAAACTTAATGTTACAGAACGGTTTTGAAAAAGCCAACACATTTCTTTAATTTTCCAAAAAATACAACGCTGACATTTATGGGATAAATAGGATCTCAAACTTGTGAGCTTGAGATATCAAATTTATATATATATATATATATATATATATATATATATATATATATATATATATATATATACACTTATGCACTGTATATGTATAAGCTCTATATATTTAGCAGGAACAAGAGAGGAAGTAATTGATGGTACAAGAGTGGTATATCAACAAAATGGAAACGTGTAATTATTGGTTGACCATTTACTGACTGACATCTGAAACAAAAAGATCCATAGTGGATTTAAGTGGTTCATAGCCATATATGAATAAGATGTGTACTACAAGTAGGCATAAGAATGCTAGAATGCAAATACTTTACTAATTAAGACTTAGGGAAACTCGTGATGCACTTCATTCACATTTCTTAAAAATTATATGATATTCATGTCCCTTCCGTTTTTAAAGCGAGTGCGACGCAGACGTCACATCAGCTCTTAATGGGTTAAAGTATAAGCATTAAAATGAGGACTGACACTGGCTTTGATCAACTCCGTATTAATTTCTACAATCGTTGTTTATGTTGATTGTCAATGTAGAGTGATGCTTCCTTTTTTTAGTTTCCAACGTAGTTCATTATGACTCATGTTGTTTTAGTTGACCTCACAGATGATGGGTTTTCATATACAGTATGATATACAGCCTGTCATGTGTGCAACATGATAGGGAAATGTGAGGGTGAAAAATGGCTTCTGCATGAAAATGTTTCCCATTGGACTACACATTAATTATGTGGCCTCCAAAGCTGGTGAAGGTTTTGAGGTTTTTGCCTGTAGCAAGTCTTATTGTTTAGTCACAGGGGAATACAACCCTGTGGTGTCAATTAGATCAACACAGAGAACTCATTTAATGACTAAGGAACAGCAGAGTTTTAGTATAACTAACTGGGTCAATTCTAAAAAAAATTAAAAAAGAGCAAAACTAAAAGAATTTCTCTTTCACCCACATTACGCATGTCTATGTGCTAAGAAACCAGAACAATTTCACACAACCCCGTAAGATTTTGAAAACCCAAGGAAAATTTGCTATTCCAGTATGATGTATGGTGCAACTCTGAGCATAACATACAATCGTAGTTTAATGTTAACAGAGAAGCTAACGTTAGACAATACTGTCGATTAAGTAATATTAGGCAATCTCATGTAAGCTACATCGGTAGATATAAGAAACATGAAACTATTTGATAAAATACAAGTCCTAGTTGTCAAGTGCCTTTCTCTCTCACTCGTAATATTTTAAATAACTAAAATTAAGCATAAAATTTGAGAGTTCTTGACTTGTCAATAACATAGAGGTACGCTTTTGTGCTTGCCTGTTCATTTCCCTCGACATAGACATTAAAAACCAATTTATTTATTTGTTTGTTTATTCCAACTGTTTTTTGCTTACAATGATTACTTGGATATTGCTGCATCAATGTGAGATAGTCCTGGTTACAAATCTAAGTCGTCATGCATTCATTGGGCTGATGTTCATGGAACATATATAAATAAATGAATAATAAATAAATAAATCCTCTCAGTGTCCATCATTGCAATCCAACCAAATAAAATCCTTGTATTCACTGAAGATACCTCCCCAATAAAATCACAGTATCAGGCGTTCCTGTTTATGAACATCCTCTGGAGGAGTAAAAGAGTGTAACAGCAGGGCATGAATGGAAAGTTAGAAGAGTGTGATTGGTTCCAGCACAGGATCTCAGTTTTACTGAGGTCATATCGCACCAGATTAACTGACAGTTAGTTTCTGCTAAATGACTCAGAGTGAGTCATTGTAACAATCAGCTGACACTTAGCTAACAATGTCTTTACTGTACAGCATGTGTTGAATGATTTACTCCACCAATAACACAGAAATCATAATTCATACATTTGCCAAAATGATAATAATTAAAGAAAACTTAAAATCACAAAACATATGCTGAGAGAAGACAAATGAGGTGCTGTATTCTTCACAATGGCTTTTTTTCCCACTTAATTTCAATTTTGTTTGCCAGAGTAGCCTACGTATATTCTCAGGTATGTGACATTACTGTTTTTTGAGAATAAAAACATCAGATTTTGCATTCTGCACATTCATAATGCATTTTATTGAGACCAAAAGAGGAATGAGGTCACCTTAGCCATGCATCAGTTTAAAGCATGGTGCGCTACGTGACAGTATCATTTATTTAGATGTGCACAACAAATAATGAAGTCATGCGACAACTCAGTCTTATTTATTTATATAGTTATTTATTTATTTACTTGCTGATAGATTATTATAGCACAGCATGAAAATGCAGTTTCCGTAGAAAGGCGCAAGACTGCACTAAGACATGAAGCATCATGCACTAAGACTCACTTTGGTATGAGTGGCATCATGTCATTAATTGTTGCAGTGGTTTCCTGTTCTTCTCTTCACAAGGACAAATCCTAAAAAAATGGACTAAATATGAATCGTATTTGGCAATTTATGTGACAAAAGCAAGATATGAGGGACATCCAAATAGTGCGCCACTAAAGTCTTTGAGAATGACTGACTAGGACCCTTTGAACTAGTTCGACTACAAGTCAAAATCTACTTCCATCCTTGCAAATCTATCATAGTTTTGCTTTGTATTTATATGCTTTATCTGTCATGCATTGAGCTTTTTATATTGAAAAGTTTTCTATGGAAATTAGAGGAGAATATGAATGATGTGAACTGGTTTGCCAATCACCAATAATCATGGAAAAAGAAGGTATTTTTCTTCTTATTTGATCATCGCCGACTTCTTTGTGTCCCCTGGCTAAAGTGCTAAAATGCCGCTTTGAATCCACAAATATCTGGAGAAAACTCCATAATATAAAAAGCATAATGCCTGAGTAACTAAAATATATACAATGCAAAATGAGGACAGATTGGCAAGGACAGAATCAGATTATGACTCGCAATCAAGCACATTCACTTTGTTGGGATGTAAGTTTTGAGCACGCGCAGTAATAGTAACAAAGCTCCTTTAATGCACATTTCATTTTTATTTTTCATTTTCCTTTTCAATGTTATTCACATTTCACGCATTACTGTAATACCTCTTCGAGTGACAGTTTTCACCACCTACATTACATTCACCCATAGCATACTGCATGACCCTCATGATGCAGGGACCTAACAGTGCAATTAAGTCCACAAAACACCATTTGGTGCTGGAGGACGGCATTTGCTCATCCACAAACATGAAGTCAAATTTAACACCACACATGGTCTATGTACTCATTCATATCGGCTAACTTTTACAAATGTTGCATCGTAATTTACTAACTGTGCGTTCAGGGTTTGTTGATAGGCAAACCATTGTGGGCGCAGCTGATGAAATTTCCTATGCATGGATGCATAGATTCCCATAATAGCCGCAACATTTAGATTCTCGCATTGGTCATTTGCTCTCATCAGGCCATCCATCAAACGGGATAAACATGGCCCTGTAATGCTTTAGTAAACGATAGGCTTGTCATGAAAGTAGTGCAAGTGACATGTACTGTGGGGAACTCTGCGGTATTGCGGGATTAAAGATTTTTAAAAAAGGATAAGCACAAGCAAACCAAATGTGTCTCTTGCGAGCACTTACACCATGACTCAAGGACGGATATGGAAACAAATGGGGAGTTTCCCACCGAGTGAGTCATGCACGTCTCCGCTTCTCTCATGCTAGACTGACAGAGTGATGGACATGCCACTCAATGGATCAGAGGCCACTCTGCCTGCAATTACAGAGGAGACGCCTCCGTTCTGCACGTACTGTGGCACCGGAATAGACAGTGAAATACTGAGAAAGAAGAAAAAACAAAAGCCTGGGGGAAATCTTAATGTGACACACGCACCTCCCATGTATTCATTACCCGTCACCCTCGTAACCACAGGCCGACCGCTGCTCTTCAGACACCCTAATGAATGACTGAGAGAGACTTGGCTGTGAGCGACAATTAATGTGCTTGAGCCCCTGCCCCCTCAATAGCCCACAGGCATTCGCAGAGGTCATCAACGTGAGAAGCTCGGAAACATCAATTAGATGAGAAAAAGATCTGTCACTCTTGATGGCCTGCCTTCTCCGCTAGTGCGGTGCCCATTATTCTATCATCAAATTTGCAGCGCGGGGTTATTTTTCAAGGACACAAATTCAGGTCAGGTGGAGTCTTTTGGGGCCTGGTGGTGGAGTTCAGCGTTCCTCGTCCTCTGTAGGCCCCATTCACGGTAAAAACGGTGGCGCCGTTCGTTATTTCAACGTGTTTGAACTGGTTGATTCAAGAAAAAAATTGCCCTTGTCAAAACAAAATGGAGGACTTGACGTTCAATTGACTCAACGACTTTAAACACCGAAATAACAAAATGCATGACCTTTTTTACAGCATACAAAAGTGAGCTGCTCTTGCGTGACAGTCGCTCCCCTAACTTAAGAAGCTGATCACTGGCATCCAGACGTACACTACTTAAAGGGATAAAATGGTTTGCATGAATAGCACAGTAATTAACAGCAGAAGAAGGGCCCAGAGAGAAAGAGTCAGGGAGGGAGAAGATTAAACAAAGGATTAAATTCCCGAAAATGGCAACTGAATGTCAGACATTGTGGAAACAAACCTTTTGTCAGAGTTTTGAGTTAACCAATGACAAAGAAACATCCTCTAAATTTATGTCATTTAAATCAACAACCTGGAGCACAGACACATTTATCTAAGGTGACATTGGCTCCAGTGGAAACAAGCAAGAAAATAACACCAAGCCCCAGCGCCTGAACCAATTAAATCGGCATGAATGCGATATGGTTTTCCAAACTGCCTCTTTATTTTTCAACAGTACTCATCTTATGTGCCTCCAGGAGGTATAGATTGGCTCAAAGCCTTTTATACTACTTGATAGCAATTTTTATACCCTAAATTCGGTGTTTCTTTTTCATTTTATAGGTATTTTGAATAAGCTGCCAGTTCGTATTTTAATACACTGGTTTTATAAATGTAAGAATGCATCAAATGATTAGTCTACAGATGTAATTAATATTTTATTGCAGAGTCTCCAAATTACATACTTTAAAGAAGTAGTATGAAGGCACTGTTGAAATAAAACATCATTCTACCATATCCTTACTTTCCCTTCCCCCAAGCCATATTTATCCACCTCATTTTTAAATTATTTTTTTGTAAAGTCTATTTAACCAGGAAAGTCTCATTGAGATTAAAAATCTCCCAAGAGTGTCCTCGCCAAGACAGGCAGCAGCACAATTAGTAAGCTACAGACGAAAAAATGTAACAACACACATAATGAAATTTAAGGTCACAATCCAAGGTCAAACGTGTCTGAGATCATACACAGGTAAATCGTTTATTGAAAGCATCGACAGATGCACCCTTCTTAAAAGCCTACAATCTATGTTTGAAAACGCCTCCGGTGACCGGCCCCCCGGTCAGTGCCAAATCCTTCTGCCACAAATTCTGCACAGCAGGAGCAGCGTACCTTAAAGCCCCTTTTTCTCATTTTGAGACAGACTTTCGGGACAGATAGCGGGAGTAAGTCCTGTGCATAGGTGTTGGAGTGAAGCTTGTATATTTCCTGTAAAAATTGCGGTGAAAATGAGTCAATGTAAGAATTTCAAAAGGGAGGGGAATGCGCTCAAGCATCAAACAAGCATTCCTTAGAGGATTACAGAGCTATAATATCAATGTCATGGACTAATCTGAATTACAGAATAATGATCAATTCATTAGTCAGCTCTTAGTCATTGCCCTTGAAATATGCATGCCCTGGTCATTTAAGATATTACCATCTGGCTTATATCAATACCTGCCCTGGGCAGTATTTCACTTGAATCTTTCTTTCTGATAAGTAGCAACAATATCTAAGCATTTTCACAACTTCACAACTAGTATGTTTTGGGAAAAGCTGCTTCAATCCGTGTGCTGAATAAGAGTTCCCAAAGGGAGCATACAAGTTTACTGTTGCTGTACTTGAGTCATAAATCGAGTCAAATTCAATGACGTCTCCATCTAATATGAATGTCTAAATGGTTTGTTTTGCTGTGACACTCTTAGTTTTGATTCTTGGTTTCCACTGTTGAATTGGAAGTCATGGCATTCTCCTCCACAATTTTCACATTAGCTCTGTGTCTGCAAAAAACCAAAACAGTTGTATGTTTAACTCATAGGCAATGGTTCATTCCAGGAACAAGCTACAGTAGGTGTTGAAATAATGTAGGACTACAGTGAGCACCATAATTCCTGAATCAGTTTCTGTGTGTCACGGACTTTAAGCAGTCATTGCATGCAAGAGCTATGTGACCAAATGTTAAAAATGACCATGTATGAAAAATGCTATAATTTATAGATGGTTCCACACCCTTAAAGCAAAGCTGACAGTCTGCACTTCAACCTCATTTTCAAGGTATTTATTCAAATTAAAAGTGCTGGAGTACAGAACCAAAATAAAATAAAGAAATGTGTCACTGTTCAATGAATTACAGTGTTCACCATTATTATTGTGCTATCTGTTTCAAATGATTATCATGAGAATGGTAATAGATTGTTTGTCTCCTACTTTCAATTCATTCAATCCTTGTTTCGACTCAACTACTAGAGGGCACTCATTAGAGCGCATCTGGCACGCCAGATAACTGGTCTTTTGATGACAGAATATGTTCTGGATCACTTCCAAAATTAGATTTTTCTTTGGACTTCCACCTATCATACTGCCAAATTTCGTGCCAAACCGTTGATAACTTTTTAACTACGTGGTCAGAAATATCACAACGACCCGCATTTGACAGATATATTTTAATTCTTCCGGATCCGGAATTCAGAATATGCTCTGAATCACTTCCAAAATTGAATAAACTCATCCATGGGCTACCACCTATCATCCTAACAAATTTCTTGCCAAACTGTTAATAACTTTTTGAGTTATCCTGTTAACAGACAGACAGAAGACAGATAGACAAACAAACAAACAGGGGTGAAAACAACATAACCTCCTTGGCAGAGGTTTGTGCATGTAAATTTTTGGGGGCAAATTGTAATGCTGCATCTAATGTGCGACCATCAGTAAATCTGGGAGCCTTGTTAATTATTCTGGTCTTTGGTCTCAGGCTGCTTGAATGGACTCAGTCAGATAATAAGATGATCTTGTATCTGCTAAACCACCCGTACCATGATACCAAACTGACGCAAACTGAGGTGATGTCTTATGGCAATGCTCGTGAAAAGTAGTACTGTTAGTCAGTGACTGGAGGCTCTAATTCCACAGCTCTTCAATTAGTATCCGAGTCAGCCTGCAGAGTAATTGGCAGATAGTCTCTAAAATTTTCACTCTACTGGTTACTGAGGTCTGTAATTAAGAAGCATTGGAGTGGCGGGGGAGCCATCGAGAAATACAGCAGTGGGCGTCGGGGTCTACATGGTGCAGTGAACATTTTGCACCTTGGTACAGCAATAACAAGGCCTGGCTGTAAAAATCAAAGAGGAAACGAACAAAGCCAGGCTTGGCTATTATGGGTCATAACAAAGACTAGATGGGGCTGGAGGATGTTCAACGCCCCAACGAGGGCACGGAAGATTCAGATTTATTGGAGTAATGAGAGAGGCCATTAGGGCGGCTATTTCTTTAAACAAACTTGCTTGGTTTGCTGGTTTGTGCTATTATTACTCTGCCCAACAAAAAAGAATTCCCATTATCATCTATTTCTGCATATTTGTCACACTTATTTGTTTCTGATCCACAAAATAAATTTAATATAATACAAATACCTCCTGAATAAACACAAAATGCTGTTTTTAAGGGATGGAAAGCCAAAATCAGAAATTTGTTTTTAATTTATATTTAATGGAGGTGTGTACTGGGCATGGAAACGTGGGAAGTCAAGTGTTTTTCAATCAAGATCACCCGTAATATTTTTATGCCTATTTTGTTTAGTTTTTTTTTTTTTTGGCCGAAAGACATAGGTAGTGTAGAAAAGTGTACCACCATGACATGCCAGTTGTACCATTACTAATACATTTTGACTCCGATACATATCTCCTCCCATAATTTGAAACTCTAAAACCAGAATTATAAAACTGAAATCATCTTTGAGGCTGAACCAAAACCAACCTACTACTTCTCCCACGACTGAGCGAAAATGATATCGATGAAAGAACTATTTGGCAAAGATCACAGCTAACCAAGAGAAACATTAACTCTCGTATAAACACCTTGATGACCCCTAACACTTTTGGGATGATTTTGTGTACTTTTATTTTGTTATTTTTGTTTAATTTTGCTACATTTAGACTAATGACCTCAGCCATATTCATCTAGAGCAGGGGTGGCCAACCCTGGTCCTGGAGAGCCGCAGTGTCTGCTGATTTTTGGTGTTACTCAGCACTCGATTGATGGTTTAAAGTATTTGATTACTCACTTAACCGATCTCACCTGGTGTCTTTAATTTGGTCATAATAAGCCAATCAAGCAATTAGCAGGAAGAACCCACAAGAATCCTAGAGCCAATTAAGCAGACTTGCAGGTTGTGACACCAATCTATGTGTTAACCAAGATTTGTCAGTCTCGTTGGATATTTAGCGTAGTTGTTATGCAGACAAAGTAGAAGTGCAGATAAAAGTTATAAAGCTGGGGTAGATAACGCTGGTCCTGTAGAGCCAGAGGGTGTGCTGGGTTTAGTTGTCTCCACCCAATTGAAATCTAAGACACCAGGTGAGATAAGTGATGTGTGTAATCAATTGCTTTAATTCATCAATCAAGTGCTGAGTAACACTAAAAACCTGCAGACACTGCGGCTCTCCAGGACCAGGGTTGGCCACCCCTGATTTAGAAACTGCATTACAGACAAGATAGAAAACATTGCATTTGGTGGATGTAACAGTGTAATGTGTAACCTTTCAGTGGATGTGTATGAGCTGTAATGATGCGAATTCAATTTTATCTAATGTGGTGAATCTGGCAGTGACTTAAACTTGAAAAAATGCTTCATTGATGAAATAAACATAACCAAATCAATTTGTTCTTAGACATTTCCTTCTCTCCCACAATGCACAATGAACTCAATCTTCATAGAATGGAGATAAGTATGGTCAAGAAAGAATTGATGACCTTTTATTGTTAATGTATCAGGAAAAAATGTTACTAATAGTATTAGATATTTGTGTTGATGTCATAGCTTTTTGTCTCTTCTCACTTGCCATAGTTAATAATGACTGGTTTACACATAACATGCCGTTGTCACATGTCAACATGTATTTAGTATCAAATGTGATGCCAATTTCACGTGTTCACATGCGATTAATAAGTTATTGCGTGAAATTCTTGTTATTTCTGTAAGGGACTTTGGACTAATATGCAGATATTACCTTGAGAATAAAAATATGTGCTAGGCATGATGTATGACAGTTGCAAAAGTGAGATATGAGCTATACAATTAGTATGACAAACAGAACCTGCCACTGGGTATATGAGCTATATAAGAGACATATACCTTGTATGTACATATAAGACCTATATGTGGATATAAAGAAGCGATATAGGAGACCTATATGCACATATATGTACCTGAATTTGGCCTATATTTGGCCTAAATGCGGTATATATACGCAAATATGCAGCATATATGTTGCATATATGCTCATATAGATTCTTCCCATGTGGGTAATTGGTTTTGGGTGGTCAGTACACCATATGATGTCACATATGAAAATATTGTAAAATGACTTGTAGTGGCTGATTGGCTGTTCACCTGGTGACGAGATTGGGGACCTTTGAAAGTACTGTTCAAGCTTAAAAATGTAACTGAATTTAAGCAATGAATGAAAGGTTGGGTTTTCTTTCTGCATCTGCAATGAGAATTAACCTAATATACTCTAGCTTCATTTTTAAAGTGAATTTCACTACTCACTAAACGCAGTTATTAATGAAAATGAGCCTTTGCTTGGCTGCCCGCATAAAGTTAAGCACATAGTGCATGATGTGTTGGGACCAGGATCTGGACCTGCATCATGACACAATGCAGCGCAGCGCAAATGTGCCTTAGCAATATGACTCATCCCCACAGCCGGCAGGCAGCCTACTCCTCCAGAGAGCCGTATCTCAGTTCTGCACACTCACACTGACTTTTCAGACAGCAGTCTTATACACCAGCAACTCACATCTTGCACATGTGCGTCCAAGTGCACACGCACAGCAAAATGCTAAACACTAGCATTGTTAAATGCATTCTCTTCAGATCTGTTTGAGCACACTCTTGCCAGAGTTCTGAGCATGGATCACATGAATCTCACTGTGTTTACAAATTTGCCAGAGAAGGTTCATGTTGACCGTGTAAGAGTTCATTTAACGCTAAGCATGTCCACGCATACAAGCACACATGCATCCATGCGCGCACACACTCACACAAACACTCTCACACGTAGTATTCTTAGTACATACACTCATAGTTTGCACTTTTTGAAATATCAAAATAAAAAGAAAGAATTGTTGTTTGTCAATTTTTTCTGTTATATACATTTAACCTATTCATTAATAATATATTAATTAAATGAATTATATATTATAATTCATATATTACTACGTAATTATATCTTAATGAAAGGTATTTTCATCATGGGGGGGTGGAAAACATCCCTTGAAACAGCTTATTCGCTAGTTTTCAATCATTGATCTTGGTTTACACGTTCTCAAACAATATGAATAATACATCGGCAGTTCCATGTCCTAATAGGCTACCCCGCTTGAAAAAAAATAAAAAAAACTAATCTGGATTTTGCGCGCTAACTTTTGCCATATCTTGCAAAGCAGGTCATCAAACCTACACTTCGTGATGTTGATTTTTTAAATCAAAAGAAAAGAAGAAAAAAGATTGAAATTTGTGCATTTTACATCCTAATAATGTGTTTCATTTCATTTTAATGAAGAGAATTGGCTACACCTGAGAGAGGCGATTTAAAGTACCTTTCATCAAGGAAAATAACTGAAAACTGATCAAGGCAAGTATCAGTTAAAAGGCTTGTTTATACCCTCCCTGCTTTCGGTGCATCGGCCGCCTTTGGTTAACATGGAGCATGCTGACGCCCAGTGAGAATATCAAATCCAATATTGTTAGGTATAGTTCCATAGAATTTAACATTGAGTTGTTTTTCCATATCAGTGAATGTTCTGGAAGTTTTAAGTTCCTCTAATATCAGACTTAGTTTTTTTTTTAATAAATTCATTTGAATTTACTTATTTGTTTATTTGTTTATTATTTATTTATTTTTGATGTCATGCTTGCCTAGTCTATCAATCGGGAAAGCTTATTAATAACAGGTCTATCTGGGTTTAGGTGCCTGTCTCAAGCAAAGTGCTGAACTAACTAGAGCACAGCCTTTCTGAGGTTCTTTACGGTCAAGACTATTACTACTGTTCTGGCCCTGTGTAACCATCCCTAATGAGGACATTTTCTGCCTTTCATCGAGGCTCATGTTGCGCTCTAGTTCTGTTTAATTGGGTTGGCAAGGATGGACATTTGGAGTTATACTGAATTCGAGAACCATGCCTGTCAGTTATCAAAAATAGAAAACAGCGTGAAATGCACTGGAGTTTCATAGTTAAGCTTGAAAAGATGCTCTGATCTGGACACCTCAGGCAGACTTTTGTTTCCTAGCATTATAACTGGAGTCAAGGGGACAAATTTGCCTCAGGTTGATTTTAATGATTGAGTGCATCAAGTGACATCGTGAGTTAATTCACAGATAGTCTAGCATCATGCACAAGCAGGTATTATATGTTGCGTGTCAGTGTGTAGCCTAACTATCTAAGGGGAGGTAGTTAGATATTTCACATTTGAAATGACATGCTCAATGACAAGGTTTCATGCCACACTTAATAAAGCATAACATTAATTTATGAATCATTTGTGAAGGCACAAATTTAATAAGGCATTGTATATTTTGTTTGAAGCCTTCATGATGAACACTGCATTTGAAGTTCAGCCAGTATCGTTATCAATGGCAATGAAGTCGACCTTTCGAAGAGGCAATCGATTGCTCTGTTTTTAACTCAGCGTAAAAGGTCAACCCACCAAATTAGTGAAAACAACCACAAAAACTATTCTCAAAGTTCCTGAGGCAATATGAGCCTTATACTTTTATACAGTAAATATAAACACTATTTTAATATATATCCGGCATGTTGTGGGTGTCATAGATATATGTCCTCCTTTGATTGGTTTGATGTCCTGCATGCCTCCCCCGCCAGGTGTTGTGCGTCCATATTTCGAATTCCATTGCATTTGTGTTGTATGATGCTTAGTTGATAAGTTGGCTTATGTTAGCAAGGTTTTCACACAGATAAGCTGACCTTTGCAGCAATTCATGTTATCTACAAACCTAAAATAGTTGTGGCCCTTTGAACTTTATTCCATTTTCATATCAATCGAACAATTTTCAGATTAAATTCAACCTTTAATTGCTTACCCTTGGGAATTTCGCTGGTTCAGATCGCTAGTTGGAGGTACTTTTTAGCCACGTGCCTTTGTGACTTCATGATGTCATCATACCCAAGCTGCAATTCTTTGGTGGACTGTAATGTTACTCCTGGATGAGCATTTAGATGCTGATCCCCGAACAACACTAGAATAACACCAACAGATTGTTTTGGAAGGAGCATGTTGAATTCCACCCACAAGTCTTACTCTCTGGCCCCAGGTAGGTAGTGGGCAGACTCACTGGAGGATGTGCTGAAGTACTTTGATTCGAAACATTATCTCATCATCTGAAACCAAGCCAAGAAGTTAATTCGTTGATATAGCTTCTCTATAATATCAGTGCAGATAACTTAAGTTGGCAATTCAGTTTAATGGTATCAATGTTATTATCTTGAATACATTGTTCCAACGTGCCTTCACAAACAATTTAATCTCTTGTGTGTGTGTGAGTGTTTGTGTGTGGGTGGGTTTTTCCTATACTTATAGGAACCAAAAGACCCCTCAAGGATGGTAAATTCAAAAAAAAATAAAAAATCAGTTTATATGTTTGTGTCTGTGTGTGCAATGGTCAGCTCTTGTGTGTGTCTTTACTCATAATACACCTGTGCCTTGTGATTAGTTTACAGATGAACATTAATTAAATCTAATGCACTGCCTTACCAATAATGTGCTCCCTTTAAGTAATCTGTTGGAAATCAATGGCACATTACTGAGCCATCTTTCTTACTCCTGGGCTCTCAGTAATGTTCATGTAAAACTTGTATCGATCTGCATCTTTGATTAATGGAAACTTGTGGATTATTCATTAGTTATTGCCTGTTATGAATTAACTAAAGATTAATGGTGTTGGTTGAATCTGTCTGCATCAATCCTTACAATCTATTAATCAGCAACTTGCTAGTTTCTAAAGTCATCTGAATCTAACTGTATCTTCTGATGACATATTAAAATTTATTCCTTGAAATGTCCACAAATTCAAATCCACTGAGATCATTTGTTATTCTGGCCGAGGCATGCCTAAGTGTCAGGGATAATTTTAGAGGCAATCGCACGTCTCGTTTAATCTCTGCAGGAGGGCATCTCCGATATTTTCAGATATTGACCAGAGAGCAGCATGAATCTCAGGCTTAGATAACATTGAACACCCCTCGGCGTAAAATGATGTTAAGGCATGGCAGAAGATAAAGGTAAGAAACAAGCAGCTGAATTTTATTAAGGAATTTTACGGAGGATTTCTAAAAAAAAAAAAAAAAAGCAGATCTTAGAAATGAATAACATGGGTCCTTTGTCTTCTCAGCAGTTGGAATCAATCAGCCAAGGTATATCAATTCACGGCATACCGGGAAAAAGAGTCAGGTTTTATCATTTACAACACGAGTGCAATGACGCTACCTCTGGACAGATCTTTTAAGGTAAGTATCAAGAAAGACCAGGCAGGATTTTGTCATGGGGAGACATAAAATTGTGAGTGCTGGTAACCTGGGACTTTTGTGAATAGAAAATGTTTTCCATTAACAGCCTTCAGGGTACGATTGTTGAGTTTTTATCAAATGCACAGTAGTCTTGTAAAAAACTAGGACGAGATGAGATGCCCAACTTTTTAATTGATCCAAAATATGCTTCTCCCATACTGACTGCACAAGCCATTCTTTTTTTCTCCCTTCATTTTAGATATTCGCCTGCCCCCATTAGCTTGCGAGAAACATTTTATTGAGAAATTGCCATTTTGGGTGGGATTAAGTGCCATAAATTGTAATGGGTTTACTATAATGGGTCCGCTGTAATGGTCGTACAGTAAGTGATGCACACAGCCCTTCTTGGAGGTTGGTTCTGCTTGACCTTCAAAAGACTTCTGTGATCATTACTCACCATCGGTATGGGATCACCTCATAGAGAATCTGTGTGTTTGTGTGTGTGTGTGTGTGTGCATGTATGGGGGTGGGCAGTTATTTCATTGAATGACTGTAGGAACTGCACAGCCAACTGTTTAGTTTGCTTTGAAAGATGATTTCGACATGAAATATAAACTTTGGAGTCGTCAAATGTAAATAGCTCTGGCCAGTAACACAAAGGCAATCATTAAAGCAGACAGTAATATATTTGTTGCTCGTCGAGAGATGTGTAAAATGGAGTGTTCTGGAAAGTGTCAGGCCACACAAAATCAGATTGAGCCGTATAGGTTTTGAAAAATTCCGTTTTATCGTACTGTATGGGCAAGATGCCCTCTGTCCGGAGGGCTTAATTCCTCTCTGCTTTGTTATCTCTTTGAAACAGCATGTTTCTTGTCATTTAAAAGTCGAACGCTGACTCACCTGATCGTAGGTGGAAGAAGGACGGTCTGCAGTGTGATTAATCTCCGACTAATGGAACTGAGCGCTCTGTGATCTTCTGAAAGAGCACCTCTCAGAAAACATTTTTCCAAATGCAAGAGGATGGATTAGGTCTTTGAATTGTTGGGTCTTGTAATTATTCCACAACCAGATCCTGGAGGTTTTGTGAAGTAATGGGATGTAAGTAATTTTAAAATGGCTTGTTGGTTTTGTGAAACTAATGGCTGTAAAAGTGTTCCTTTCACGCATATTGTTGGAATAGCCAAGTACTTTTCAAATGAAGTCCTCAAAAATGTTCTACAGAAAAAGCATAGACAAGAGATACGAGGAACTGTCTCTCAGTATGATTCACCCCTGACCTCAGCAGATGAGGTTCTCTCAGTACATAATGGGTTGTGTGATGCTAAGGTCACAGCAGAGAAACAGAAATACAATGAAAAGGTCTCTTGGGGTTCTATTTTCAAAACGCTGTTTTCAATAAATAATGCATTTCAATATATCAAAGGCTTGCATAAGAAGTGAGAGATTCAGCATATAATTGAGCGACATGTTGTAAACAGATGATAGTGGTGTCAACAATAACTGCCTTTAGGTGGATATGACCGCATTGATATGTATAACCTGTTTGCGAACAATTCGACTCAGCAATAATCCTATTGGAGCAGTGGTCTTTGAGTAGATAGAATGTTAAAATGTGACCTTCTATGAGGGTTACACCACTTGAATGTGAACTCTTGGCACTCTCTCTCAAGCTGGCAGGGCAATGATGGAAAAAAAGGAGTAGCAAGATGTAACCTGTGATTGCAGTCACGATTCTGCATTTTTGAAATACCATTTTGAGATACCTGTATTTACTGCAGAGTTTTTCCAGGGAACAAAAAATGAAACAGTTGTTGCTCATGTTGCAAACCCATGAAAAAGACGGCACTGCTGATGATATTCTGCCTGGATTTTAAGAAGAATATTTATGGCCATGAAACCACCTGAAACTTGTGAGATATATTTCAGCAAATTGAAACAACGTGCTTGCCGCATTTTTATCATAGGAAAATGCATAAAATATACCTCAGTGTCATTTCAAGGATGTGAGCAGTGTGGAATGTGGCTGTGGACTTTCTAAAGTGCAGTTTCCCCTTTCAATGTTATTTCATGCTTTTACTTTCAGTCTACTTAGTAAAGAAAATGTGACCCCAGTTTCATCATATTTACACACCTAATGGATACGCTGAGCCCCCAAATTTGCAACACATGCCTACCCTCAAAGAAACAAGACTATTGCTTGAAATGCCTTAAACATTGATCGGGTCCTTTCAGCTGCAAAGTGGTAAGTCGTAGAAAAATAAACTTGCCTAACCAATTTCCCAGGTTCAAAAACTGTCCTCACATGGTATCTTCCCATGTCACATCTGAGCAAGAGACAAAACAATCTATGAAATACCTCAAAACAAAGCATGGATTTAATGAATAACGAGGGATCACCATTTCATTGAAATTCAATTCACTTTTTCAACTACCCATGTTTTCTTCTAACTAGGGGGAAAACCTTCTTCAACTGACCAATGGCTAAGCCCCGCCTCCTCTACTGACTCAGACAAACAATCAAAATTTTTGAACAGGTGCTAACGGCGGGTATCTCAGTCGGAGATATTTTTCAGGATGCTATTGATGATTTTTGGCAACACAAGCCTCAGATATCATCAAGAAGTCAGCAAAAGGGTTACACTATGCATTGGAGGGATACATTAATGAATTTAGAGTGGAGAGGGTCAACAAAAAGTTTAAATCAGAAGCTAAAATGTTCAGGTCTCAGTGCAAATGTGATCAACCGCATCTTGTTTGTGTCACCCTGTCACACAACAACATAGAGGATCAGCACTGTTCGTGCACTGCATTGTAAGAAATTTAATTTATGTATTATTGCTACCGAATTTAAGTAATCTTTGTTATGTTAAGCTGATAGTGGGGTCCTCCACAAAGCTTTATTCAGAGGAGACACTTCCCTCGGTTATGATGTGGCTTTGGGAAGGGTATAAAATACACTCCATCGCCCAGCCACTCGGGATACCTCGTACTGGAGTTACATTTACCCCGAGCACAGCGTTTGACCATTTTTTTTAAAACTCAGAAACATTTTAAAACCCCATAAAAGTGAACAATACGTAGTTTCATTAATGCATTTCAATGGAAGTTTAGGCTCAGAATGTATAAGTATATGAGGAGAGTGAATATGCACTGTGTATATACACACTGTGATTGGCTCATCGCATTTGAGGGCTGGGGTTAGCCATAGGTCAATTAGTGTCTTAATAAAAAATATTACAAGGAATTTTTTAACTTTGTCTTCAATGTTCTAGCTACTATCTTATTCAGATAATGGCGGCTTCTAAACCTGCCAGGGTTTAGAGTGGAAAAGCTAGCCTCCGACTAGTGAGAACTAAGGTGGATCCATTCAGGTAATGATTGCGTCACGGTCCAGGACGACACCACTGAAGCGTGGATACCTATTTGGGCTGTGCCTCCATTCTATGTGCACAGTAGCTATCATTATAAAAGGAGCCTCAGAGAAGTGTTGAGTTAACAAGCACATTTACTCTTTTGTGAACAAGCTATTGCCCTTGATGACAGATTAAAAGGACAATTTGCCCAAGATGATTAAATTCCTCCCTGTCAGCAGGACATCTGCATCTCAAGGCTCTCCATTCTTTGGCCTGCTCAATACATTGTTCGATTCCCAAGGGCTAATCAGCTCATATAACAAAATGATGACAGATGCAGTGTGTATAGTTCAGGGTTCATACCATACTGAGGGAAATGTATGGGAAGTCAATATTCTGCTTTCTGTAATTAATTCAATGAAACAAATTACTTTTTTCCATTAAAAAAATGGTTTTCAGATGGACTAATGAATATTTCTTCTGTGGGCGAAATAATGGCATTAAACACAATTCATGAATGTGACCTCATATGGATACAACGGCGTTGACTGAAACAGTTCGATTGAGTAATCAATTGTGACATTAACTACAGCTGAAACTGACCAGTCAAAATTATCTGTTTCTTCCACAAGAATAATCTCTGACCAGGAGGTGCGCATTCCAAGACAAAACATGTTCAGGTGATAGGTGGGTGTTGTGGTAACCTGTCTGTTATTGCTCCTGGATGTTCTGAGACACTGCACCTTGGAATGACTCTGACCTCCATGTCTGCATGTCTGGAGAGTTACCTCATTGCATAAGACTGAGAGGAACAGCGACCCTAGATCTGTCTCTATGAGTAAACATTCAAACATTCCAGTCACCTAGAGCACAGAGAAAGCGAACAGTGTATTGGATGCTGCCTGGAACACCGTATTATACAGTCAGTGCACTGGGAGATAAAAATTCTTAAACTGATTGGCAACCAAGTAAAATATGCGATTCCGTAATTTAGGATTATTACTAGGGCTTCCTGTAAGGAGCTGGAGGCTAGGTGACACGTTTTTATCTATTTATCCAAATCGTCTATCTATCCATGGTCTATGTTGAGATATGGAAATGACTCAGAACTGTTTGGGTATTGCATCATGAAAACAAGACTATGTGCAACATGACCGAATTGACTGACTGAGTTTTGTTCTGGAGTTTTGACAAATGAAAGAAGTCAATGTAAGTTTTTCCAGTGGATTGACAAGGATATGATAGCTTGAGTGTGCACCTACTCGGCATCTAGCTTTAATATATATATGACTTTTACTTCCGTAATATGAGGGAATTGTAAATAGCAGTGTAATCTTTTCAGAGAACACTTAATATGGATGCAAATTCTCTCAAATTAAAGTTGTCTGCACTTCAACCTTATATTCATTGTTTGATTTCTAATGTCATGTGCAAGAGCATAGAATGAAAAAGGGAAAAAACAAAGAAGTGTCATTGCGCCCAGATTTTATTCACACAGCGTGTATAGAGCTTTCAGAAAACCTCAGTGAATAGTGCAAAGGAATCGGTCTCATTCGATCAGAATTGTCCACATGGATATTGCTATGTGAGAACTGCATAAACCATCAGGTAATGTAACACTAAGTTCCTCCTGTGACGTTTCAGAGGAGGGATGGCCCAAGTTCTATTCAGAAAGCTCAGGTTACCTTAGCTACTGTCATCAACTAAAAACCTGAGTACAACTATGTCACTGCTCATGTCCACCCATGGCCTTTAGAACTGAACAAAATAAATGGACTGGCGAAAGCTATCCCATGTCTTAATTTGCAGAATATAATTATTGAACCTTCGTACCTTCGTTGTTTCGGGGTAAGTAGAGAGAGGCTTGCCACAGTATGAGGGTTTTATGTCTTTACAGAAATTACTCATCCAAGGGCTTAGTCTGTAATACCATGTGTCTTATTTGTGTTTTATTTTACAAGTGATTTTTACTTCAGCAAATTTAGCTGTCGACGATGGGAGAAACTGACGTATGCTACCCTTAGGCATTGTCTCTACCTGTACTGTGATATGAAGAAAAATTATATTTATATCTCCTGCGCAGATGGTACATCTGTTTCAAAGGTTCAAGCTCTTAGGAAAAAAAAATGAAATCTGTCACTCATGTTGGAATTTACTGTATATTTGAAGTCTTAATCTGACAAGGTGGCATACCTCTCTGGATTTTGCAACCTGAAAGCTCCACCCAATACTTTAATATGTGAATTAAAAAATAATCCTTTGAAGCTCTTTTAATGGCTGCCCATAATACAAAATTGATTGCTAACTTAGGCATTTACCGTGCACTGTTTGGGTGGTGAAAACCTTCAGCAGAAGACAATACACAGAAAATGTGCCTCTGGCTGTGAAATCAACAAAAGCAGACAAATGGTTGGGTGATTACAGTCATAAGGCCGAGCAGCTTCAGCTTCATTGTGACATCTGTGTGCTTCGTCAGGTACAGCAAATATGTTTGAAGTCATGGATGAACTCAGGATTTCAACTTTTAAACACCCTGTCATGTCAACACGCAGCACACGGCATTTTATTTGAAAGGATTATGTACTTTGAAGCTTAAAACTAATCCACCGCCTATCTGTGGACAAGGTTTTACCTGTACATTTGCACAAAAAAAAACCAACAAAAGGCTGCATTCTCAAAAACTCTTAATGGTGTACAGGTGTTATATAAGACTCCAACAGTAACAGTCACAGCAGTCATTTTAGGTGCATTTAAGCATTAAAATAGTTTCAGCAGACACTGTTCAATTCCCCTCTGAAAGTCTATTTAAAAACAGTCTTCTGTAATCCTGAAAAATTGTTACATATGTAAAAACCTCTATAATATTACTCAAATCAAATCAGACCATCAGTATGCTGTAATGTCCTTTTTTCAGACCTGTTATCATGGAACATACTGAAAAGCTCTATCATGTACATACACACATGCACGCCCACCACACACACACACACACACACACACACACACACACACACTCAGTTTGTTTAACAATATGTAGCCACCGTCAGATGAATAAAAATATTAAATAATTCATCCTTGATCTCATTATTTCACATAAAATTATCAGGGCCCGTATTCACAAAGCATCTTATCTTACTGCTAGGAGTACTGCTAAGTCGCGCTAAAATATTTTATGTGGGAGTAAAATCTTAAAAGTAATTCACAAAACCGCTGAGAGCAACTTTTAGTTAAGAAAACTAGTAACTCCTAGACTAGGAGTAGCTCTGAGGGAGTACATTTCCGTTGCTATGGATGGCGTCAATTCTCATACATGAGTCTTGGGACAATGAGCATGGCGATTGGTTGTTTGGTGACAGGGCGGCCCATTGAAACAAAATCCCACATACAACCCATGGAGGAAAAAATGAAGAAATAGTCCAAGCGGCTGGTTTGTCCAATAAAATAATAACATGTTGAGCACTCCTGGAAATGCTCTATGCGCAGTCCCCACATATCACGCTCAAGGCAAATAAACATACATAGGAAAGAGATAGTTGTAAAAACGCCACTAGCATAAAACGAGTCAATAATAAAATGCATCATTTTCCCCAATAATTGCCAACTTATTACCCAATGAGAATATGTTGCGATCATTTAAAAGTCGGGCCGTTCAAGTTTGTTTGCCCTAAACTGTCATGGATGAAAGGACGCAAATGCCCAACTGGAGCCACGACCAGTAACTGCTGCTGGCCCAGTTGGTGCTGGAGCAAAAGCATGTAATCAAAGGGAAATTTGGCTCGAGGGTGAACAGCAAATCCACTGACGACAGACAACTGCGAGAAGCGGTGGTACGGGCTGCAATCGCAGTTGAGGTCCTAGATTGCAGCCTATAATGGGCTATTGTTTAAACAAGACAGCATACTAAGCTTGGTTTGTAATTTATAGCCTACAATTTAAATATGTATACAAAATATGACATAGGCTGGATGATCTATTAAATGCAACCCTTGCTCAACAGCCTAATAAAATAATTCATACATAGCAGGAGGAGGTACAGCACCAAAGTCACTGTCCCCGAGCAAGTGGCATCTCGCAGGCACATAATGCCTGTCAAATAATTGGCATAAGCTGCTTTCCTTTAAAATGTGAGTCGTGCGTGGATCCTGTCCATTTCGCAACAACGTCCAAAATATTGTATTAAGCATCAAATACTATCTGGATGTTGAGGGAATGAACTTTTTTCTATTTAGAAATACCTCTTCATCTTGGGTCGGAGAAATAATTAAAATATGGGTCTTGTCAATAGCACCGATGATATTGGGCATACCTGATATGGGCATGAATTCAAGTTTGATTCTGTGTCATTGAAGAATGTCCATTGGAAACTGGATAAACTGTCGGATGAAATGGGGTTCACAGAACGCATTGATTGTTTGTTGAATTGAGCGACAGACAGATGACTGTGAAATCCCTAAATTGTCTGCGTTGCAAAGTTGCATTTTTCCGGTGGCCAAGTTACAAAGTGTTGCCAAACATTTTATTTCGAGGCTTATTGGGTTGTTTTTCATGATTGGAGACGTAATTGTCTCCCTCACCAAGTCAACAACAAATAAAATCCCTTCATGGTCGAACCGATATCTTTTCAACAACTGCACTTCATTCAGAATTTCCTAGCCATTCCGTCTTCCAACAGCTGCAGCCATTTTCCCATTCTTTGTGAATAGGTTTTAGCAAGTTAGGAGTCTTCTTGCCTACTTTTAAGCTCTCCCAGATTCAGGAGCTACTTTTAGGCCTAAAATGCTTTGTGAATAACACTTAGTAAAAATAATTAGGAGTCCTAAATTTACAACTGACACCCCCATTTTTTTTAGGAGTTTCTCCTAAATCCGGCTCTTAGGACCTAC
Organism: Gymnothorax reevesii; assembly: GCA_029721435.1. Lineage (NCBI taxonomy): Eukaryota > Metazoa > Chordata > Actinopteri > Anguilliformes > Muraenidae > Gymnothorax > Gymnothorax reevesii. The sequence goes on from CM056583.1 coordinate 75,553,511, forward strand.
TTTTAGCGCTAAGATGCTTTGTGAATACGTATCTTCCTTGGCTGTAAGGATGTGCCTTAGGATTCATTTCTGATGAGACTAGCGCGCAGGCATTTAGTCAGAGTCAGAATTCCAGCCACTCCATTAAACAACAGTGGCAGAAGCTGAGCCCAAACCATTACAATCCTCCTCCACTTAACCAGGAGAGTACTGTATCTGTCTGGATACTTAGATATCCCTGCATGGCAGCTGAATCATATCAGACACTATCCTGAAGTTCAAGTGAACCAGAATCTCAAATGGTCTGCCAACTTGCCACACCCTTTTGGGAGTGGGGTACGGTGCTAATATGAAATACCAAAGTAGCTTATGCCGTAAACTGTCAAATTTGAGTGCTATTTGGGACCGCTACTGGTTAGAGTTCATTTAAATACAACCCCAATTCTAGAATGGTTGAGACGAAGTGTAAATTGTGAATAAAATCAAAATGCAATGACTTTCAGATCACATGAGCCAATATGTTATTTACAGTGGAACATGGATAACATTTCAAGGGTTGAAACTGAGACATTTTATATTTTTATCCACAAAATGAGCTTATTGTTAATTTTCTGGCTGCAATAAGTCTCAAAAAAGTTGGAACACAGGCAAAAAAGGGCTGAAAAAGCCATTAATATATAAGAGAATCAGCTGAAAGAACATTTAGCAAGTAATTAAGGTAACTGCCATCAAGTGTGTAACGTGATTGGTTATAAAAAGGATGTCTTAGAGAGGCTGAGACTCTGAGAAGTAAAGATGGCCAGAGGCTCTCCAACCTGTGAAGGCTTGCGTAAAAAAAATTGTGGAATACTTTAAAAACAATGTTCTTCAACGTCAAATTGCAAAGGCTTTGAAAGTCTCATCATTGACAGTGCATAACATCATCAAAAGATTTCAGAGATGATCTTCGGGCCCTCAGACGCCACTGCATCCCTCACCCGCATGATTCTGTCATTGACATTATTAATGGGCCCAGGAACACTTCAAGAAACCACTGTCTGTAAACACAGTCCGCCGTGCCATCCACAGATGCCACCTAAAACTCAATCATGCAAAAAGAAAGCCATTGTTGAGCATGATCCAGAAGAGCCACCGTGTTCTGTAGGCCAAGGCTCATTTAAAATGGACTGTAGCAAAGTGTCCTGTGGTCAGACGAGTCCAAATTTGACATTCTTTTTGGAAATCATGGATGTCGTATTCTCCGGGCTAAAGAGGAGAGAGACCACCACCCCTGTTATTAGCGTTCAGTTCAAAATCCAGCATCTCTGATGGTATGGGGATGCATTAGTGCATATGGTGTGGGACACTTGCATGTTTTAAAAAGCACCATGAATGCTGAAAGGTATATAAAGGTTTTAGAGCAACATATGCTCCCCTCCAGATGAATTCTATTCTAGGGAAGGCCTTGTGTATTTCAGCAGGACAATGCAAAACCACATACTGCAGCTATCACAATAGCATGGTTTCGTACTTGAAGAGTACGAACTGGCCTGCCAGCAGTCCTGATCTTTCACCGATTGAGAACATTTGGCGCATAATGAAACAAAAAGTCCGTCAAAGGATACCCAAAACTTTCCGGCAGCTCGAAGCCTGTATGAAACAAGAGCGGGATCAAATTCCAATGGCTAAACTCAAGAAACTTGTCTCCTCAATGCCCAGACGCCTCCACTCTGTGTTAAAAAGACGAGGGGATGCTACAACATGGTAAACAGGCCCCTGTCCCAACTTTTTTGAGACCTGTAGCGGCCATCAAATTTAAATGAGCTCATTTTATGGATAAAATTGTAAAATTTCTCAGTTTCAACATTTGTTATGTCATCTCTGTTCTATTGTGAATAAAATACTGGCTGGTGTGATTTGAAAGTCATTGCATTTTGATTTTATTCACAATTTACACTTTGTCCCAACTATTTTGGAATTGGGGTAGTAGGTATCTTTAGTTGAAAGAAGGATATAAGTCACAAAAAAGCCATTTTTTCAGACATTGCTGAACCCCGTCACTTACAGTGTACGTTGTGACATGCCGCGAACTGCTTACAAGTTTCTGCTCTCTATTAAAAAGATATAAAATGCACAACTTCAGTTCCTCAATAAAAATACCTTGCCACACCCACTTTTGTGGGTACAGGGCTTGTATGAAATTTCAAAGTAGTTTATGCGGTAAAGATGTTGAATACCAAGTTTTGTCAAATTTTATCAAGGTTACGGGTCTAATTATTTCCAGACGACACATGCCAGGTGAGTAATGACGATGGATGGCAGAATTTTCATCATCTTTCACAACTAGTTGAGTTAAAAATAATAATAAACCTCTATTGTTCAAAACCGATTATCTGGATTCTGGACAATGCATCCAAATAATGAACAGGAACTAATTTTATTGTTAAAGTTTCGTCGCATAATGACATGCCTTCACAAACTCAAGTGTAGTTCTGTGCTGTCAGTATAAAAACAATAATGATGGGGGAGATTTCTCAATTGCAGGAGATATTTAGGAAACTAATACTGCAAATAATGAACGATGATGCTCATTTCCAGGGGTTGCACAAGACCTACTGCAGTGTTTTTGGCAGAATGTATTTAGAACTGAACCAAAAGGCGAACAGAAACAAAGGAGAATTTAATGTAATTGTCTAATTTCCTGAAAAGGGATCCTTCATAGCAGTTTCCAAATGGGGCATGATCTTTCATTCATCTTGCTATTTGATGTTTGAAAATAGGAATTCTATAGTCTAGTGTTCATATTTGTTCAGCATTCAACTCTTAACTCTTTCCTCACCAGAATATACATATTATTAGTTGCCAGGAGTAATTTTCATAGATTTTTCAAACCTTTTTTCGCTGGAAGACCTGTAACAGCACCCTCTCCCATATAACAGTGAAAACATTGATTGCCAGAGTACTATCTCGTCAATTGGGAGAGAAACGCAGTATTGTAATTGACAGAAAATCACATAAATGCTGAGGAATGGGATGAAAGAATAGCTCCTCACCCTCTTAAAAACATTTTAAGAGGTCAGACCATTTTTTCTGGCCGTTATATATCTCCCCTCGCAAAAATTCACAAGTTCCCTCACCTCACTTCTCCCTTTACGACCAACCAAAACTTCAGGAGCCTAGATTCTGAGTCATGAATGCCTTCAGCCAAATTCAGTCACTGCATCACCATTACTCATACATTTGCCCACCACTGTGGGCAGAACTCTGCAAAATGGTTTTGTTGAAAGAAAACAAAGGCACATTGTGTGATGTCCTGAGTATTTTCTCAGGAGTATTTTCTCATTTCCCTACTGAGTTCTTTCATTATACGTATAATTCTCTTGCACTTCACCCCTCCTTTTGTGCTCTCTCCCATACCTGTTCCCCATTGCTAACTGCTGTCTTGTATATTTAAGTTCCTGGTCCGGTCTCCCCCTTCCTGGATTGTCGACTTTCATCTCTGGTGTTATATCTAGGGATAGCAAGTGACTCATTACAGAAACTCTTACCAGTGTCTGTGGTCCTGATGAGTGGCTTCTTCCAGTCCCTCCTGCATCCCAGGTCGAAGGTGTGCATCTGCCTAGCATACCCTGTTTTATACGGCTTGCCATCCCGGTTACTGACCTTGAACCATTCCATTTGACTATGCCTTGCCTTGACCTCCTATATTCCGGTTTGCCCCCACCTGACTTTTGACCGTCTTCTGATTATCCTTGAGTGCTTCTGATTTCTGCTTCTTTTCTTCATTAAAGAAGGCTTTTTTGGCTGATCTGTGATCTGTGCCTGATGCTTGGTTCTGATATTTGTGACACATCATGGGGGAACCGTATCTTTAAAAAGCAAAATCCAAACCGCATACATGTGTGTGTGTGTGTGTGTGCATCTGTGTAAGTGTGTGCAAGCGCGTGCTTGTTTGAAGGTATGCGGATGTGCATGTGATATTTTATTCATTTTACCGGAGAAAGCCTACCTTGCATTTTAGCAAGAACTTCTGCATAGTGCTGACACTTCTAATGCAAAGCACTCTCATCAATGGTTATAAAACTGGCCAACCAAAACATCAATAAAATTGATGTGCGGTGTGTGTGCGCGCACACGCATGTGTGTACATGTATGTGTGTATGCCTGCATTTGTATGTGTGTGTGTGTGTGTGTGCACATGCTTATTGGCTGGCTATTGTTTCCTGCTTGAGGATTCAATACCAGTCATTAAGCGAACTCTTAAAATTATTATACTCATAGTTATGTTCGCTCCTCTGTATCCTTTTGCAGCTGTTTTAAGTTAAAAATTCATAAAACAGCTAAATATTGGATTACTTACCTTTGATATAAGAAATTCCAGTGAAGCCAGCATTGCAAATGTTCATTATTTTTGGAGGGTAAATTTCCCTCGGTTCCTAAAGGAATGTATTATTAAACACATCCTGATCCTAAAGGAATTTAATATTGAATATATCAACGCCCACACAGTTGCTTTCGAAGCAAAGTTTTTGATGCCTCACACTGCTTTTTAAAATGCGTCGGTGTGCTATCATCTCAAGGCCAGACATTTCAAACTGTCAGCCCTGGCAAGGGTGAATCAAGTGCTTGCAGGAGTGTGAACAGCTTCAACGAGAAAAAAAGCATAAAAAAACGGGGGCAATAATGTGAACTCTACGATACCTTCCACAACTTTCTCTTTTGATAACCTTTGGAGGAATACCCACGTCTTTGCAATGCTCATGTATTCCAGAGGCTTCTTTCCCAATGGGGTGTTTATGGATGGAACAGACTGACACATCTCATCTTTCTTTATTTTCATTGCAACTGCACATGAAATGGAAGGATTTTATGCGAATACAAGAAAATGTAAATTGTTTAATCTAGCTGTAAATGCTGAAAGATTTAATTACAGTGAATGAAAAGTGCATGCTAGAGTGTTTAAATCTTGTAATCTGAGAGTCTAAGCAAAGCGTAAATGCAGTAATCTGGCCTGAATGCAGACATTTTGTAAATTAGATGTGAATATAGAGAATGTAAACGCATTAAATCGGAAATGACTGCAGAGTTTAAAATGTCGTAATGAGGGTGTGAACATAGGGAGTTTGTAAGTCTGAATACAGAGAGTGTAAATGCAATAAATAGAATCAGGGCTGCAGCCAGCGCTGAAAATTGGGGAGCAAAGATACATCCCTTTATGACAACAATTAGTCCTAGCTAGTTGTCAATTACTTTCCTTTATTAGCACGTTTTCCACTATATAGTATAGTATAGCAATCTAACATTTACAAAACAATGGGCTGAATGGACACCTTGCCAGATGCATACACCTCGATCGCCAGATGGCACTAAATCTGTATCCGGAGTGGTTTGGATCCATGCGGCAGATACAGGCGCATAGAGGAATACTGTCGATGAGAAAACCTCGCGGGATTTCTTGGATTGTTTGGATAATTTCAAATGCACAGCATGGTAAGGCCACCAAGTATACATTAGAGACGACAGCCGTCAATGTGAAGTGACTTAAAATGGAAGGATTCTTGTCTATATGCCCAGTTTTAATGCTGGAAGTTCCCAAAGCCTACTGTGTCACTGTATATTCGTTACCTGGGGGTTAGTCCACTTGGACTGTCATTATAATGACACACACGCACGCACAATGAGCGGAAAAAAAGCTTTGAACTTTTTAGGAAAGTGATAACACCTTCTGTGTGCAGCTGATTGCAAAAACGTTGTCACTGCCCGATAGTTCTTATGTTCCTCTAGTAATTAGCTAACAAGAAGATTAGCTGCTTTACTCAGCGAATAAATCCAGGTTTTCTCCATGAATCCAATAATCTTCTCAATCTTTTTGTATCCCAATCGATAGACATATTTATCAATCTGGAGTAACTGGAGAACAAGAATGTATTGGAAGGCAGGAACGATTTATATATTTTACGAGACGTTTACGAAAGTCTAAGCTTGATAAGCCCATTACAATCCTGGGCTGCCATTGTATACAATGAGCAGTACCTGGGCTACCCGGTGGTGTTTATTGGCGGAGAGATGCATTTAATAGTCCAAACTACCCATTTTTCTGCCCAGAAGTTGATAGTTGGAGTCTTTAGCCATGTATATCTCACTTACCAGATGTCTCTGTCACACGAACAACGACAGAAAAGCCAATGAAAGCTAACAACAAAATTTCACGCTGTGATATGTAATGACAGTTCATACAAGCAGGACTGCTGACCGCCCCTGATATCGTGAAGGAAGGTGCGGACACCTAGCAGCAGAAAGCTGAACCGCGCATCTGGCAAGGACCCCATTCAAAAAAGAAAAATAATGTACTTATCAATGGGCTTACACTTTACAAAAGATAAACTGCTCTGGAACTTCGAACGATTAGGAAGGATAGGGAAACAGATAGCAATCTATTCGTTTGTGCTCGTCAATCGACTTATTATGACTTTCAAGATGGAGGCGACTGGGAACTACCTCAAGGGAATGTTTGCATAAATAGTCTTTTTTCATAACTACCTTTTTCAAAGTTCTTAGCACCTCGTTTTATATGTCAGGGCCCTCAGAATTCTACCAATGAAGTGTGGAGCTACTTTGAGCCTTGTTAATGATGAAAAAAATTGCGATTTCTTTGCACGGCAATGCTATGCCCGGCTCACTACCATTGGAAGCCCGTTGGGAGCTTCGGCTAAAAAGTAATTTATTTCAAAATGTTGCATGTGTACAATACACCCCAAGTCAATTTCACACCGGAATTCTCCTTTAAGGCAAAACGAAAATTGTTCATTTTGTGTATTTTTGTGCATTTCATATGAGTGGCGTGGCTAGAACTGAAAAAATGAGCGTTCACACAACATCGATTTACTACAATTATTAGTCGTAACTTGTTCCCGGTCATTTTCCTTTATTAAAACAATTTTCCACTTATAAGAATAATCAGTTGGCAGGCTTCTTTCATGATGCGATCTAGGGCGACTAATCAGTAGGCGTAATTCAGATCAGAAAAATAAGTCACTCATTAGTTGGCCTATGGGCTGCTTTTCTGGAGGTAATCTGCTCTGAAAATTCTGCATTACCTTTTTGTCTCATCAGGCAATCTAGCCTGTGCTTCATGATGGATTTGATTATTTAAATTGAATCAAAGACAGAGATTTGAAATTCCCAAAATTGCGCATCCAAATAAATGATTGACGTTTTGCCATAATGATGTGAACAAGAAAAACCTGATAGTGCCGAGTGTTTTCGCATTGAAGGTAATTAGAAAAAATGATTGCGATCAAGTCAGAGCTAATAATTGTTTTCAAGGGATGTTTATTACCCACGCAATTTTAATTTCTGACTGTGCCACTGGTCCCTGGGTGCTTCAACGAGATAGAAGGCACTGTTGCCAATCTGTGCCAGGAGCTCGCAGCAGTAGACCCTCTTTTGAAAATTTCTCCCTGTTATTCCCTACGCAGTTCCAACCAGCTGACAGTTTGTAACTGACGTGACCAGCTGAATTTGCTATGAGCTGATTGGCTGTTGAAATGGGTTACGTGCTTCAAGTTCTGAAACCAGCCTCCTGTGATTTGACATGCTGAATCTCTGGCGACGCCACCAGCCGGCTTTGGTCAAGCTGCGACGGGCCAGTTCACACAGCTGCAACTCCTCCCTGCGAAGTTCTAAAACAATCTCCTCTCGTCGCGAATCTTTGGTCTGAACGCTTCTTAACTTTTATTAAGTGACCTAATGTTCGGAATTTAGGTCCACCCACAATTGGTCTGGCCCACCCCAAACTGAAATCCTGGCGCCGTGCCTGGCTGAAACCAATGGGTGACTCACGGTAGCTTCGTCCATCTTTTTATACAGTCTATGGGTAAAACACAACTTGTTCAAAATGCAAAGAAAAAGTGATTATATGTTTAAAAGAAAGAGAGATGATAAAACGGTGGAAGTTGAGCAACAGATGGAGGAAGATGCAGAAGAACAACATGGAGCAGGCAGACTATGCAGACAGACCAGAGATGGGCCATGAAGTCTATCCTGTCGAAAATGACTGACAATGGTACTACATCAGAACACAAAAGTACACAGTAGGCTGTTATTATGATGAATTTTTTATTTGTGTAAATTTTTCTGTAGGCTGTAAGCTAGCTTCTGTGCAGCTCACGATACACTGCTGCAGCATTTTATTTTTACTCTGAATTAAGAAAATTAAGAATGAAGAATTTACCTGAAAATAAATGTTTTGCCATAAATTACGTTACGGGTCTAACATCATACATCATGCACTCAAGGACGTTCACAGAATTCAAGAATCTCAAAGTCAGAAAAGAGCAGTCTTTAATATCTTTAATATGATGTGACTGCGTGAAGCGCGCGAGCAAAAAAACTTTTTGAGTAACTCAGTTCCTGCAAGAATCTAATCTTACTTTGACCCCTGACCGCAACGCACGCTAAACTGAAAAACTGCCATACACAAGGACTTCAATTCCGCATAAGAATCTCTTAAATACACACTGATAGAATAATAACTGATCAGCCTTCCGATGAAATATCGCCTTTCACTCTTGGGACAACATGTACAACATGGTTTGATTTAAAAGTGGGACTCGGCAATTAAATATAATGTTTTTGCCAAATTAAAATTTTCAATCACCACTCTTATTAAGTTTGAGACTGCTGACTGCGGCGTGAGAACGTGATATGGCACTAAAAGGCCTGAGACTTGATTGTTGTCTTACCTTAACAATGAGAACTAGCAACACCTGGCAGTGTGGAGTGTTTTCAAAGTGAATGTATTGTAATTATAAAAAATGATTAGAAAACAAGTCGTGACTAATAATTGTTCTAAAGGGATGTATATGTGCCCCCAAATTTTCAGTTCTGGCGCTGGCCCTGGTGTGAATGCTGAGATGTAGTAATCAGGGTGTGAATGTACAGCCTATAAATGCAGGGAATAAATTATATTCTGGAGGGATAGAGACAGGGCACGGTACAATGAAATTACTGCATGAATGAATATATTTACTTTAGGGACCTGGAAAGTACTCTTTCTCTTTCAACAACTGTTGTACATGAATAAATAGTGCATAAATCTATGCCTTACATCTATTCTAACTCTGATCTCAGCAAACAATTCAAGTAACCTCTGCATCTTTGCTCATTAAATTGTTAAGCTGTTGAGATGATGCAATACTTCCCTTTGGTCTTCATAAACATAGTCTTAAACTCAAGCTTCTCTATAAACATTTCCAATTCCAAAATTCTGACTGTTGCAGTGCTCAAAAACATATGAACAGATTGAATAGAAACAAACTTTGCAGAGGAAGAATATCAACGTATGTTGTCTTCATTGGCAGTTGAGTCAAATGGTGAAATTGGAAATAAAAGGATCATAACTCAAGAATAGCAGAGACTGTTTGGATCTTGGGGTTAATAAGACTAAAAGCATTTGGTATTCGCCAACCTTTGAAACTATGACAAGCAAAGAGGGACATCATCAGATTGACATGTCAATTTTTTACGCACCAACCAGCATTCTTACTGACAGAAGAGGAATTAATTAAATTCTGTCAATGTTTCAGGCTCGCTTTGCTGCCAGTGATCCTGGCACACTGGCTAAGATCAATGGTATGATAAAGTCCAACAAGTAGTGGCAAAAAATTTTGTTGTCTCTGCTTGGAGGTTGAAATTTAGTCATTAATCAATTTTCAAGAAGGTCAAGGACCATAAAAGGTTAGTGAAAACCACATCCGTGTATTACTATCGGTGGTGAGCACAGCTAAGTAAGAAGTTAGCTTTCCTAACTGCAAATCCACAAACTCAAAAATTTTACTTCAACAATGTTTAACCACTCAACCACCAAAAATTAGGCTATATAAATTTAGCTTTAGTTTAGTTTTTCTTTAGGCTCTAAATCCCTTAAGTAAGGACCTTTCAATAATTATACATCTGAAAGAAAAGAATAAAATGCTCTTGACCATTAAAAGGGGCAATTTGCCGATAATGAAACCATACATGGTTTCAAATTGTAGGTTTTGTGTAAACAAGTTGCACACAAACCATTTGCACTTCCCTACATAAGCTTGAAATATTAGAGCATTTATGGCCCCCAAGGTTTCCCTATGCATTTGCTGTAAAGATAACAACTATCTCAACGCACACACAAGCCCACCAGTCCAGAGATGCCCTCAACCCAGTGCAAGATCTACAGCTTGCTCAGATAGCATTTTAATGTAAAGAAGAGTAGTTGTGATGATAATGCTCATAGTTCCTCCTGTCCTCTGGTGAACAGACAACAAAAACGCCAAAGCTAGGGGCATAATTTTTCGCTCTTAACCTGCAATTATAGTATGGGCGATAGAATCGCAACGGGTCATTGTAAACACAAGATATGAGGTAGACATACTCACAAGTAAGTGTACGTATGTAAAAGTTTGCAGCGAGCATTTTCTTCTAGAGGACAACGAGAGACATCTCCAATTGAAATTACTGGGTTCTCCCACCAAAAGAATTGTGTGAGATGTGGCTCTCCGGCCTATTTTCTGATCCAAGCAATTAACATCAATCAAGACTCACTCTCACCCTCAAAACTCCGGTGGAGAAGAGAGGATGACTAACAGAGTCACAGGTGAGTAGGCTAGCCAGGTAGCTAGCCGTGTTCTTGTGTTAACGCTGTTAACGCTGTGATATGCCAAAACATTTCATGACGGGCAAAATTTTCCACCTCCTAACTAACACCATCCAACTTGTCTTATAATGTAAGCTGGTGTTTCTTTCCAGAAATGAAACTGACCTTGCTATAACAGTAAGGTTATATATGTAGCCAAAATGGCTGGGAAAACTGTTCTCCTTGCACTCTTGCCTCAGTCTGCGAACAAAAAGCTTCACTAACTGACCGAAAGGTAACGTCATGGATGGCACGTTATCTAATTAGAGCTCCGCGAAATGTATACTCACCCTTAGCAACCTCTGCACACATATTCTGGGATGCCATTTCTGTTGTTGGAAACATAACGAACATAAGTTTTCAGTGAATACAACGGGGAAGTTTCTGAACGAAATTTGGGGCCTCACTCGGTTCTACCCTGAGGCAAAGACAAGCTAAACATCCAGGAATAAATAGGTTGTAGTTCTTCCAAACCCCCAACTCAGATACTGCATGCATAAAATAATGACTCTGGAGATAGAAGCAGACAAATTTTACAGCTGATTACCATGCACAAAATATAATGTGTAAGGCACACCTCAGCCTTGCCCTTATATCAAACAGATTGGAATCATCATTACCCAAGGCAGAAGCGCAACTTCTAACTTTTGATGTTGCCTCCACGCAAAATTTTTAGTAGCATAAATACATAAAAGTACTCAAGATCATAGCGTAAAGGTCAAAGGTGGAATAAAACCAGATGATGCACAGGTCCATCCAATGTACTTTATACTCACACCACTGCTATTATGAATAGCCAGCACAAAATTCCCATGTCAAGGTCACTGCATCTAGGACAAAATCCCAATAAAATTAGGTCATTGCAGAACTGCAGCCCAAGGTCCTCATATGAGGTGAGTATGAATTTTGAAATATTAATGGGTCCTGACTACTGGCCTGCACAAAATGTGGGACAGAGAGACATACAGATGCCATTATGATGACTGTGCCTTATTGGCCAATAACAGAGGCCTTATTCATGTATTCTGAACTGCAGCAGGGCTACCTTGCTCTATATCACACCTTCTCATGAAGTACAGGAAGACTCACCACTCGTCATCTATGCACAAAGTAGTTAAAAAGGGGCGTCGCTAATTCTCTGTAATGCTCCACCCCCTTGGCATTCCAGAGCTTTGGCTACCCGCCTTCACCTACTCATTCAATTATCCCCTCTATTCTCTCAGTTAATTATCTCACCTGTCCCTCCTAAGTTAATTATTATTACCTTGTCTATTTAAGCCTTAGTTCTCCCCCTCACTGGCAGGTAGCCTGAATGCGTAACACACTTTTTTTAGTGCACTGTCTGTACTGTTATCCCTGAATGAGTTTTATTGTTTCACCTTCGTTTTTTAATAAACATCCACGTTGCTGCACCTGGATCCTCCTGTGTCACCACTCCCCTGGCGCCCTTGTTACTTTTGTACATCTTCAGGCACCAGAACATTACATTCTCACTTATAGTGTTCATTGAAAAATTAGATTACTTAATGATAAAACTAAGTATTATAACACATGTATTGAAAAAGGAACCTTGAACTGAAACGTAACATGGAACTCAGTATGGGTTATTCACCATCCTGTTCATTATATGCACAATTTTTTCCCTAATTTTCATAAAGTGTACCAATAATCATGGACTCGACTATATAGCATATTCCAGCATTTGCTAAATAGCACACATTGTTCTTGGGTATTAGAATGCCCGGCATATTTCTTCAGTACACAGATCAAATATTTGCATAATTAAGGGAGCTATTGTATCTCTTTGTGACCCAGGAAGTCAGACTGACCTGAATAATCCAGAGAGGCAAAAGGGTTCCCAGTGCTAAAAAGACTCCGTCAGTGTTGTTGTCACCAGGAGACCTGGCACCAGCTAATTCACATTTTTCCCCCGAAGACCCATTAGTATTCGGAACTGTGTGTGACCCTGCCGAATATCTTCATTATGGCCACGCAAAGTACACAGAAGCGCACACTTCAACATCTGCTGCCATTTTTCTCTCCAGTTATTCACTAAATCCTGAGCAGTTGCCATGGTAACGTTCAGAGTATCTTGCGTGCATTGAAACCCTAAAGAAACACTATTGTGCTGTTCCATTGCGCTTTGAACATGGCTAATCAGTTGTTCTGCGACAATTCAATGAAACTTCTGCTTTGTCCACATTACTCTGTCAACCCAAGAAAAAAAAATCATGTGTACGCACCCGAGTGGTTCACGTCTTAAGGTTGGCATAGAGTACAGTTTTCCTTGGTGGGAGTAAGTGACAGGCTTATTCTCAAGGCCTGACTGAGTAGTTCATAATGCAGCATTAAGGTTTACTTGAATATCGCAAGCTGCAGCTCTATCAACAAGGACAGCAAGATGAGGACAGGAAATAGAGCATTCAAGCGTGAGCCCGTGCACCTGAGAGGTACTCCTGCCGGTGAGATCAGTCTTTTCATTCCTCTTACAGCATCCCCACTGAACTCATTCCCACAAAGTGGGAAATGGATTCAATGAGATGGCCAAGCGCAGGGCCTTTTCATGCTTTGTAAATAACAGCTCAGCAGCAGAAATGCACTCTACGTCTGCGCCTGATAAAATATTTAAAAGGCACCTTGGGTAGTTCTGTGAGAACATCAATTCCAAAGCACACGATACTCACAAATAAAGACGGATAAATCCGGTGCAGGCTGTTGATCTTGTGTATTGAGTCCCTGGGAAAAACCTTCACCGTTTACTTTCACATCAAAATTCAATTACTTATTATGTAAAATAAATCCATTTATACGTATCTACAATTAGAGGCATTCGTTGATCAAAGAATCAGAATTTTCATTCAGTGACTTAAAATGCCAATGTGTGAATTTTTTTCATAGACTCACAACCCTAAGTCTTTACTGATTAAATTTTTCAGGTTTTTGGAGGGATGCAGCATGAACTGATTTTGCAGTCAGAAAATGGCAGTCATTAACATAATGGGCTAGTTTTCCACCATGGGCAAAGTGCCATTAAAATTCATTAACAATGTAGAGAGTACTGTACCCCCTCACCATAGACAATAACAGGAAATGAGGTCACCAGAGTGCCGAGCTTATGTGGGACTGGTCATCCATCATGCAAGCTTATCAATATTTTATAGAAACCTGCAATCACAGAAACACACAGAGAGGACTAGAAGAAGAGGCTCACTTAGCTTTATCGAAAGCTTGAGATGTTCTTATTTTTCTGTGGGAAATACCGTATAGAGCTTTCAATTATATATTCTGGTCAGTCAGTGTACATACAATGCAAAATACAAAACAAGAACATTTGCCACAATCCATTTGCACAGAAAATTACCAATTTGTTGTAAATAAATAAAAAAGAAACAACATTTATCGCGTAACAGTAGCAATGTAGGTTTTCATTGAACTGCAAAAGAATACACTACCAAATACAAATAAGTATAGTACAAGGCATTTTCATAACATACAAATGTACATATCCTTGTCAACATTACTATATTTTGAACGGTATAACAATGCACAGCTATTGAACGAGCACTGAAAAAAGTGAGGAAACAGCAGCTTTCTCTGTCACTTACAAAATATGATCTAGGCAGACAATATCTTGCAATAAGATATTGAGTAGAATTCATTTTTCTCCATAGAGAGTAGAGTTTCAAGGACATCATAACTGATTGAAAATGTTGACTGCTAGCACACCAGAAGAAAAAATTGCAGGCAATTCAAACGCCACTGGAAAAATTCACTCAGTCAAGGATGTAGATGCAATGAAGAGCATTTGCTGATAGCAGGCAGTGCAAGTCTTGCCATTCTGACAACTCAATCGTCCGATTTTAACTGTGGTATCCGTCTATATTTAGCATGAAGGGAATATTTTTTTGCTCCGAATCTGCTGTGGTACAAAAAAAAGAGAATACATTCAGAGAATCATGCATTCCAGACTCAATAACTAAGTTACTTAAAGTGCTCCCATGATTCAGAGAAATGCTGTGCCTCCAGACAGGCAAATGACAATATGCAAACAAGGGCATAAACTAGAGGCGCTTCAAAGTTTGTCTTTGCATTAAAGTTTGCATATTTAAGAACACATTTTCAAATGCTGTTGGTACACCCACATGCAAAATGCTTTATATGGAAAACAACACCATTAAAATGGCAGAGTAGCCACACTGAAATTAATTTAACTTCACAAGGAAAGAATGGATGAAAAAAGCGGTACTGCCTCCAAACAAACAAAAGAGCTTTGAAAAGCCGAAATTTGATAATAAACTGAATATTTTTGAGGCACTTTATCTGGTTGGGCAAGAACAAAGGACAAATGCTTCTCCACAAGACTGGCTGAGCTAATCATTCATTACTAATGCCTTTCCTGGATCCTGCCACTTTGGCAAACAGAGCTTGTCTGATGTATGGTGCTGCGCTACTTTTTTTCCCCTGGCCAGACGATCAGCCGGTGAAGCGATTACAGCGATAGTGGTCCTTTTCCCCTCCCTTCGACGCCGCCGCTCTGATCATCCGAGCCGCAGGAAACAAATGGCGCAGGGCTGGAATTGAATGACCTTATTCTGTCACGGGAGGACGAGGGCTCAGCGCTGCAGTGGAGTTCGGGACCTCAGACACTCACAGTTTAATGAGAGAGACGAATTGGAATGCATGGTTGGTCACAGTGGCCATTTAAAAAATAAGGGGTGCCAGTACCGGAGCTGCCAACTTAGCAATCAGGCGAATTTTTGAGCCGAGCAGGCCGGTAAAAGCGGTGTGCGCAGCGGAGTCCGGGATGAAGTCTGGCGAGGCTTGCGGGGAACGTTTCCCGCAAGGTTAGGCATTTCGATGATCATGACATTAGAAAGGAGCTCACTGTTTACTCTTCTTTTTACTTCTGTGTGGCTTTTGTGAAACTATAACATCATTTTTGGAAAATATCGGTTTGAGGAACATGCAACGCATTAATAATTACTAGTAACAATGAGGTCATAATAAAAAAACTAACCACATATGGACAACTAATGGACAATTTAACAATTTATTATTAGAAAAACTAATGTTGTGATGTGTCACGTATTAATCAATCATTATTGATTCTTTCTTCTGTTAATTTGTATACATACAACACAGCTGCCATAGTATCCAAATGATTTTCAACAGCCGTTTTAAAAAAAAAAAAAAACAGGACAAAACTTGTGCTCTGTGCTATGTACCCCCTTGGCATGCCCTAGAGCGGTTACGTCATGCAATATGACTTTTGCCCCTAAAAAAGTGGGTCAAAATCAGAACTATGACCATGGCCTAAAATCGGCTTCTGGAGACACCCGATATGCATATCCTGTGTTAATTTGAGGGCTGACCCAACAACGGTTCACCAGCTAGAGCGGTAACA
Source organism: Gymnothorax reevesii (assembly GCA_029721435.1). NCBI lineage: Eukaryota > Metazoa > Chordata > Actinopteri > Anguilliformes > Muraenidae > Gymnothorax > Gymnothorax reevesii. Next base: position 75,569,545 of record CM056583.1, read on the forward strand.
ATTGATGAGAAGACAGGCAGACAGAAGTACGGACAAACAGACAGATGGCAGAGGGGACGACCACACTCCATCGGCAAGAGAATTGCCAAGGGGTTAAAAGGGTAAAAACCCTTTCCAAAATAATCCCAGGAGTAATTCTGTATTGGTGAGATTAAATAGTTTTACCCAGTCTTGTTTTAAGATAATCTCAGAGGTTTAATTTTAATTTGTCCACGTTATTCCAGCTAAAAGGCCCTCTAAAAATCAGGCATTGCTCCATCAGCAACCTTCCTTGTATACTAAAATTTCCTCAAAGATGTTAATCACACTGTATTGTAAAGCATTTTCTTGATGGGTATTTATATGATGAAAAAGAAAATTGGTTTTGCTGGGCTCAGAGCAGAATCCTCACAGCTCAGAGTGCTGCTACTCAGGTAAGACAAATTCCTCTGGGGAACATGACTGCTAACATTAATCTGAACAAGGATTTCACCTGAATTTCATCTTCAAGATCACATCAAAACTAATGTAAAGCATTTCGTTTTACAAATGGGTAATTTCTTTAAATTATAATGAAAGGAGTCATGCGTGACTTGTTCGTTTCTAGTTTAACCATTCATGGCATATTTTGTTGTAGCCATCACCTGTAAACATAATTTGAACAAGGACATTTGACATCTGGATTGTCTTCATTTCTAACAGAGGGAGAAATCATTCTGGTTTCGCAAATCGACATTTTTCAAATAACGGGGAGCAAGAGGCATGCACCTTGTCGATTCCACTGGAGTTTGAGAGGCCACAGGACCGCTTGGTTCGAAAAAGTGAAGTTACGCTCCTAACGTTTTAGGAATATACAGTCAATTTTTATGTTGCATCCCACAGCATTTAATACGCTATGAACGCATATATGCAGAATGTTGGTTTTACTGAGCACAAACCACTAAATATTTGTTTGAGTTGTTAATTTTATCGTCTGAGTGACATTTAACATAAAGTGCTTCCGTTTTGTGATTACACACAAGAGAGCTCATTTTGAAATCTTATTAGGCAAATAAATGTTATGATCAGAGAAACTAGCGATATACACGTTATGTGAATATACTGTGGCATTTAAGACACTATGAAATGGAAAGAATAACCCATGAAAATGTGTTTTCTGAAAGTACGAGAGGGTCTGACCTCCCACACAGAAGAGTTCAGTGTGTGTCGCCAAACATAGGAGCGTGAGCCGACACGGCCATTTGGATAAATTGATGAAAGGTGTCACAGCCTAGTACTACTATCATGTCGGCAAAGGCGTTGTGATCATTCAATGTACCCTCGTCCACAGCTCGTTCGCTGATGCTTAAGTGCAAGGAGATAAGGGGGGCCCTTATTTTATCAATATTGTTACTAAATTGTACTAAATATCGCCTATATTTTTACATCAGTCCTTATTACAGATCGTCCTCAAGTTCTGTGCTTTACTCATGGCAGTTATCCCGTTAAACTCCTGATCCTATTCAAGATGCAGACACCAACGCATGGCTCTGAGCAGGAGGACCACAGGGGCCTATTTAAGACCAGCGGGGAGAAATGGGAGCGAAGCTCTGGGATCACAGTGGTGGAGATGCTGCTGACAGTTTCAGTGGGTTTACAGACCTGAGCTGAATACAAAGGCATGAAACACCAGGACTTAAAGCCAGCCATTTAACACAATGCCACAAACACATATGCACACCAACAGCATCATACACAGCCTGAGATGGCAGGAGAGCCAATACACAGTTAATTACAAATACACGTGAGCAGTATATGTGCACATACATACATCCTTTACATATACCTTTATACAGGCACATTATATACATTAATGCACAAGAAATATGGACATTTTCTACATTAAATCTTGAGAGGGAGAGACAGATCAGTCCGTGCTGAAGTTCTCTCTCCTCACCAGATAGGATTCAAAGGTACACAATGTTCTCCTCTCCCCCCTCCTCCCCATTTTCTGTCTCCGCTGAGATGTATGGCTGAGGATGGAGGGGGCTTCCGACAGGAGATAGAGAGTACCCCAGATAGCTTGACGCTCCACTCATCCCCGCTCCCGAAGACCACTTCTCGGGGGAGTGATTGTACATGTTCACATCTGCATGAAAAATCACATTCCATTGTTAGTTTTTCGGGTATACATTAAGGACAAGGATTAGATCATAACAAAATGTACTATGGTGCACAAATTATTGGATTAACCCTTACAGTGCTAAGTGCAGCTATTATTGCTCAATGATGTGAGATACCAAAGTCATAGCTGTTGAAACCCTATCCTGTGGCGACTTGTTTTAAACAGCACATGATCATTCAATTTGTATATATATTTTTTTATTTCAGCGCTCTAAGGGTTAATGTCTACAGATGGGTACACTCATGGGTGGTAAACCTTGTCCAAGGTCACACAGGTAACATTCCACCGGGGATTTGACGTTACATTTCCGAAGCCAGAGGTTAAATGGTCCAATTTATTTTTAATAAATTATACTTCGTCTGTCTTATTTAAATAGGGAATAGAAAAGGAATCCCAAGAGAAGACCCATTAAACTTTCTCTATTCCCTGGTATCAATTACAGAACTACAGTGAATTCATCATCCTTCATGCATTCAGTGGGGAGGAAAGACTGTGGAAAAAAAATCTGCATCTTTGTGCACTATTAACCGCTTTGCGCAGATAAAGACGCCGGCGTCCATAAATACATAAATTTAATTCCTAAATAATTCTGTTATTGAATTTCCAAATGTCTTGCTTCACTGGAATAATTTTCCAGAGTCTCTGTGACACAAATACTGAGTTATAAAGCCTAAACAGGCTCATAAATAACAAGAAAAAATATTAGTATTATCTGTATTCTGGGCAAAGGAGTTAGTAACTAACAAAAAATTGCCGTCATACAATCTGAAATTCTCAGAGTAAAAATGACTATAAATAATTGCAGTCACAACCGAAAAATCACCATTAATAACAAGCAGTTATCAATTAAATCCAGTGAGGTGACAATATAATTTAGATGTATATTAGATGGTGCATGCAACAAAAAAGGCTGAATATCCACTTAAAAATAAACTTACTGCCCAGAGAATATTGCTGTTCTAACCATTTTTTTATTTACTGCAATGTTCAATGTCATTTCTTTTAACAATTCAGAAGAGAAACATAACTCATTTGATATCTGGCCTTTTCCACTGGGCAACCAGGGACATAAAAAATATGACCTATCTTGGGTGGGTATTAAACTTATTTCCCATTAAAATTGAGCAGTTATTTTCAGTCTCAAATCTCTGTAATGACACAAACTCTTCTGATTCATCGTCAGCGAGGTCACCAATGTCTTGACATGGAGTGGGTACAGCACCATGTTTCTGCACTAGAGAATCAGAGCAAACAACTTGGTAAATTCTCAAGTAATGAGATATTTCTTCTTTGTAAAAACTACTCTTATTACAGTAGATTTTTGAGTTGACGGCCACACAGTTGACGCGTCTTGGCATGTGGGAGCGAAAGGACACATGGATTACTTCATATGAGCGGTATGGAGACATTTTATCGATAATGGATGTATTTTTGGACGTTTGAAGCTAAGATACTGAACAAAACTTCACCGATCCTCTTATCAACAAAGGGATAACAAAAATTTCATCTTAGGGTGAAATATACCTTGTTGTTAAGTATACTTTATATCCGCAAGTAAAGTTTATTTGATGATCGCCATTGTAGAATTTACTTACAATTTCTAAGTGCAAAAACTTTCCTAGGTTTTTCCAAGTAAATACCACTCCAATTTTTTTTCAGTGTATTGCGTTGCAAGATCATGATTCAACTTGGCAGCTCGGCAACAACTCAGAGCAATATAATGCTTACAGGGCTGTCATAGCTCAAGTTACAAAAACACCTACACATCGCAGTGTCATTGGGACCTATACGAGGGTTTTTTTAATTTTCAAGAAAAGGTGAACTTTGAGTTCTAATGCTCAGAGTTTAGTTTCTGGCTTAGAGGCTGCAATAACCTGCAAGACAAATAAGGGTTTTGTCGAATCACTGTCTTCAAACTTCCTGGAATTGATCAGCTGAGTACGTGACAGGACCTTAAAGCCACCTAGCTGAAGAACTATAGCAGCTCTGTCCATTACAGGCCCATATACAAAGCTTGCTTTGCACTGACATTTCATTATTGGAGTGGGATGACCCAGACGTACTCCTGCTCCACCGGGGGGCCGTGACCGTGGGATTGGGGGGGAGGACAGGGCCTTGGGCCAGGTGCTGAGCCACAGTCCCAGCGTCGGTGATTGGGCCATGAATCGGCTCATTGTAACTCACTGGGAATGCCTCTTCCACGTGATTAATTGCGCGGCACTTCATTAGTGTACCGCAGGGGCGGGCAGTTGCCTTGGCTGTGATAAATGACGGAAAGGCGGTAATGAAGCTTCGCTCACTCGGCGGCACAGGAAGGGTGCTCTTAGAGCAGACATAAACCCTGTCACCTGACGCTCGCTACTCTTTCCAGGTGTTTTCATGGCTGACTGGGCTTTTATACCATAAAAGCAGTTCTCATTTGATGCTTAACTGACCTTTTCCACCCTCCCAATAATTATACCGTAAAACACAGTGGCAGCTCAGAAATGGACCTCCAGCCCCATTTTGCACATGATCTCAGTGAGTAATGTCGAAGCCTGCATTCTCCCCGGGTAACCCTCTCTGCTCTACAAGCAGCAAGAACAGATTACGGTTACGTTTAATGTGAAATTCACATCAATTTCAACACTTAGTGATTTCCACGCAGTAAAATATTCCATATTTTACAAAAGGAGAAATGAAAACAAAACAATTGCAACAAAAACCTGGATTGCTCTTTTGTGTGGTTAACAAAACTAGAGTAATACTTCCTGAATAAGAGCAAAAATATGTCATGGTCTTGCCAGTTTGCTGTGGTAGGACAGGAATAACCAGATATTGTGATTAATTCCACTGTCAGCTTTGGAGATCAAAGTGATTACGAACACGTGAGAACCGGCCCTGGGGTATGGTCTTGCAAGTGATGGTAAACACAAGCTGTTCCGATGTACATGCAGCTTCCATCTTGTTATCAAACAATACGGGCTTTAGCTGCAGCCCGCAAGGTGTTCACACTGTGAAAGGTTAACATTATTATCCATTCATTTATTTGCTTAGTAGAGGCCCTTATATAAGGTAATTTATCCTTTAATAAAGGTGGGTATTTATGAGAGCAATTCAGGTTACATGTTTGGCTCAAGGGTACAAGAGCTGTGCACTACATGGTGTGGCAGATTTCAGCCATACGTAAAACCCATACAATACCAGGTTTAAAGCCAGAAGCTGGCGACTGAGGCTTATGACAGTTTTGGAAGCATAATAAAACGAACTGAAGTACAGTTGCAATCAGAATTATTCAACCCCCATTGCAAATTACTTTTGTAGGTTTACTGGCAAAATTTACAAACTTTCAGCCGCTTGTGATTAACAGATTAAACAAGAACATTTTAAATAGCTCAACACAACTAATATTACAAGTGGTTTCTCAAATTTTAGCACAAAATGCCACTTTTAATGACTACTGCAGTCTCAAAATTATTCAACCCTCCAAATAGAATCCGTCATTCGAGCATATTTGCAAATCAGGTGTTGTCTCAAGCACACCTAGTCAAGAGCCTAATTAGTTGCATCAGGTTTGCTTGAGATAGAACACATCAAATACTTGCACTCGCTAGGGGTTTGTTGACAGTAATATTTGATTGCATATTAGACATATGGCTGTCAAAATAATTGTCCAAAAAACTAATAGAAGACATCATTGCCTGGCACAAACAAGGAAAAGGGTACAAAAAGGTAGCAGGCACTGAATTTTCATAGAGATACAGTTGGAAGCATATTTCACAAGTTCAGAGTTAAAGGAAGAGTGGCTACAGCATCAGGACGAGGCAGAAAGAGGAAGCTATCAATGGTTGTCACCAGATTCCTGAGGAGATGGGTGGTCAAAAACCTTTAAGTGACTGCAGGAGACCCGCAGCAAGACTTGGAGGCAGGAGGCACTGAGGTTTCAGTTTGCACAGTAGGGCACATATTAAACGCTGAAGGTCTCCAAGACATACTCCACAACTGATCCAAAAGCACAAGCTCCAATACACTCAAAACCATATAAATTAGCCACATTAGTTTGGGGAAACTGTTCTGTGGAGTGATGAGGGGGGCGGCCAAGCTGTAACGGAATTACAGTCCCATTTTATTTTGGGTTGTAACTCTACAACTAAATAAGATAAAATCAAGTATGATATGTCATATTGAAGGTATTAACTTGTTCTTTAATATTATTAAGTGAAAATATATTTTTTGAGAAATTTACATAGAAGAAACAAGCAAAAACTACTCCGTCACGGAATTACACAAAATTGACGTGGTTTTTTTAATGTTGTGTTTAACTATCCAGAAAGTGATGTTCCTATTATAGTTAAGTTATGAAACTTCAATATGTTCATATTTAAGGTGTTATTTGTAAATACTGTCAGTTATAAAAAGAAATATTGATTTAACCCTGCTTTATGGGCAAGAAATTTCAAAAACTCAATGTCACGGAATTACAAGGGGCAAATTGTCACGGAATGACGACAATAGTATTAATTAGTTTCAATGTATTTATTTCAATATATTATACATATATACATAATTATTTACATTTTTAGAGTTTAGCAATATATTACAATGAGTTTTCCACTTATAATGGCCAATCATAATACATACTTCAAAATTTTTATTTAGTCTCCATGTCAACATTGGCTTGGCGGCCTCCTGAAACAAAACAGGAATATTTCGGGCTTATGAATCAGTGGTATGTCTGCAGGAGAAATAAAGAAGCATATGCTGAAAAGTACACCCTGCCTACAATGAAGAATTTTGGGGGCTTTTTGTTGCTCTGCAGCTGCCTTGCTTCCTCTGGCACAGGAAATCTGCAGAGTGTGGAGGGCAAGATGGATTCAGTCAAGTACCAGGATATCCAAGGAGAAAATGTCATGCTGTCTGTAGGGAAGCTGATGCTTAGGCATCATTGGATTTTCCAAAAGGACAATGATCCTAAGCATATCTCAACATCCACGAAGGCTTGGTTTCAGAAGAAGTCTGGGAAGATTCTAGAGTGCCCATCACAGTCGCCTCACTTGAATCCCATAAACAATTTGAAGAACACAGTTGCAGCATGCAAAGCCTAGAATATTTGAGAACTGGAGGCCATTGTGTGCTAAGATTCCTTAAGATTGCTGCCAAAAGCTGACATCTGCCTATCCATCACATTTCTGGCAGGTCATAGCGGCAAAAGGGTGCTCTACTAATTATTAAAGATACTTGTCATGAAGGGGTTGAATAATTTTGAGCCTGCAGTAGTCATTAAAAGTGGCGTTTTGTGTTAAATTTGGAGAAGCCACTTTTAATATTTGTTGTGTTGAGCTATTTAAATTGTTCTTGTTTGATTGATTCATTGCAAATAGCTGAAAGTTTGTAAATTTTGCCAGTAAACATAATTTGCAACGGGGGTTGAATAATTTTTATTGCAACTGTATATAGTAGTAATTGTTTTTAATTTTGCATTCACAATATATGACTACCCTTTTTAGCAATAAGAGGTTGCACTATACAGATCAGTCAACATTCAAACGGCCAACGGACATCGGCCTCATTTATAACATACAGCTAAATATTTACACAACCCATCATTTAATCTTCCCTGCAGTGACAGGTGGAGCTGTAAATGAGTTTGGTAAAGATTTTCCAATCGATGCTCAAATCGGTCAAGTATAGCTCTCGGCCGAGTGATTCGCACAGCCCTGTCAGCCCTGGTGTTCGATAAATAAAGAGAGATTGATTCAGAAGGGAGCGAGAAGACTGCTGTTTTGTCTGGAGACACTGATTAACTAGGATAGGAAGATGGACAAGGTCTCGTATGGGAACTCGAAGCTGGACCCTGCCATTGTTTATATTTCTCCACGCTGGCACTAAATCTCTTAACATCATGCCCATTTTGTCTGGAAGTGGTGTTTTAGTGTGTGGCCTAAGTAAGCTGGCAATCAATGTATACCTGCAACATTTCGTCAATACAGTAGCCTTCCTCATGACTCATGCTTAGCTGATTCCCATTTAATATCCATGCCAACGCCACAGTAATGAATTTTCCACAGGTTAAAATTAGAACTTGGCAGAATCACATGCAACTCAGTGGAGACAGTGAGAGTATAATGTCATCAGTATGCCAAAAATATTTAACGGAAGGACTCATGGGAAATGAAGTCTGCAGTGTGCATCTAGACAGTACATTAAAACTAAAAATAGACATCACCACTTAAAAGTTTTGTAGATTTGTGGCTCCACCAACAATTTTCAATACCGCGTGAACACTAGCAGTATTATGAGTTGCGTATGTCTCACCATCGCTTGCAGGGTCCAAACTAGGCCTTTTCCCATATTCGCCTGTACTCTCCAAGGGTGGAAATGCAGTCTGCCCTGTTCTGCTATGATTTTGAGCCAGTATGAGGTTTTGACAAGATGTCCGCTCGTCTTCAGTGCAGGTAATGAGAGCGTTGAGGTTGTTGTTGGTACTGGGGGTGTCAGAGAAGGCCAATGACCCAGAATTCGGATGATGGCGAAGCTGACGGTTGTTTTGCGGTGTGTGGAATGCCGCCTCGTTGATGAAAATGGAACCGTCCTCCCCAAAGACACCAGATTGGCTGTGACAGGAGTCCTAGAGAAGAGAGCACATTTGTCAAGCAAACTTCATCATGGACAATTAAGCTGAATCACTCTAAGAGACTAAAATACAATTCCACAGAAGGGGAGGATGGGACATGACAGTCCCCAACCATATGTGAAGACCTGCAAGAAAAAAGTTCTCAGGCCATAAAATAATCTTTTTACTGTACACTGCCACAAAGTGGAGTGGGAGATATCAAATTGGAGCAGGAGTGTCCGTCCATCTGTCTGCCTGGAGAGGGTGAAGTATTTTTTAGAAACTAGTCGACCCAGGTGACTGAAATTTTGTGTGTAGATATTACAGGTCATGACTTGATTGGGTTAGAAAACAGGATTCCATTGTTGCAGGGTATATTGATGACGTCCTTTTGTTTAAAGATAAGATTTACAGATTAAGGCGCACAGAAGCCAAGCAATGCTCTGTGTCAGTGGTGGGGAACTCCAGGAGGGCCGCATTGTCTGCAGGCTTTTGCACTCTCCTCCCAATCAGCAGGCAATTACTGCCTAAAATCAAGATGTGTAGAAACATCTAATCTTGTGTGGAAACAAGCCCAAAAACTGAATAAACTGCCACCCATCAGGACAGGAGTTACCCATCCCTACTCTGTGTCATGATAATTAACACACACTCTGAAAACCACAATTATTGCTTTCAAAATATTGTTTTGGTTAGAATTCTTTATTGCAAGGTCTGATCCCTCTTGAAGTCCCTTCAAAAGAATAGGGTTAGAGCGCAAGAATAAGAGTGAGTATACATCATTTTTACAAACTCAATTCTGAAAAAAGTTGGCTAATTACTGAAAATGCTAATCATAGTTTGGACAAGTGATTTGAGAAGTCCATTTATCGAGAACTATGACACAGGATTTGGGACCAGGGGAGCTGACACATTGGGAACAGCAGGTCAGTCGTCCAAAGCCCTGGGTCAAACACTCCATAACGTTTAAATGGTGATTAAAAGACACGGCTTCTTAGACAGTAGGGGGCATTCCACAGCGCACTTGGACGCTATTGCAGTCATCACATTGCATACTTTCGAAAAGCAATTAAGGTCACATAATAGAACATCAAAAAATGTGCTGAACTTATTTATTTTAAATATAGCAGAAGAAGAGCAGACTTTTCAATTCGGCCTTTTTTGGATTTTATTTGCATTTTCCATATCTGACAACTTCTTTTGGAATTGAGAGTACATAACTCCACAGACTTCACAAATGTCACACAGTGCAAGGCCTTCACAGTCAAAAGAAAATAAAGCTGCTCTTATTGCATTGAAATATATCCATTATTAGCTAGCGGATTATTAGCATTATAGACCAGCTGACAAACTACTCAATACTAATAATATTATAACATATTCAGCATGCTGAGGTTAAGAAACGATAAGAAAAGTATTGAAAAATCTCAATGATCTCTTGATCAGTTTCACAATTGCCATTTTTTTCACAGACGGAAAACGATATATTTACAAATACACATGGTATATTTGTAAAAGTTACCATACAAGTTACAAATAGGAAATTTGTGTTTGTGGATAGCAAAACAATCGTGCGGATCAAGGAATATTTGTAGATCACCGTCTGTGCATTTGCAGATACTTTTGAGACAAATCTAACTCCATTAATTCCTTCTATCTGATAACTTGCAAATGAAATGAAGAGGGAAAAAATGCACTTGATCATGTAACAGCTGCGCAGTCACATGTCCATTTAGTTTTGGTCCTTTAGAAAAGGGAGTGCGCATATAAAAAGTATCGTAATTATTATACCATTTATCCAAGTCTGGTCCTCAAATCCAAATCCAGCCCTGGGTTTCTATTCTTCCTGGCAATATAGTGAACTGATTGGCCAGACTGTCTTTACACCTGATCCCAAGTAAATAGAGGTTGGAAAACCAGCAGTCATCAGCCCTTGAGGATCATAATTTGGGGAGGCCAATCTAATGTGGAAGACAGCTAAAATAACAATAATAACTTGTTGATGTCCAAGTATTTATGGAGCTGACTGTGTAAAGCACAAGCTTTGAGAACAAAATGAAGAGTATTCAGTGGGAGACACTGACTCTGAATGCTCAGCCAAGCATAGCCAATTAATTAGGATGGACAGCACCATCACAGCGTGCCCCTAATACCCCCCCCCGTCCCACTCACCCTGCCTCCCCAGTGATCCTGCGCAGTGTCAACTGAGCTCATTTCAATGACAAAGGTTAGGATGTAAACAGCTAAATTAATTTACTCCACCGTCGCAGGGCCTGGAAGCCCTGATAATGCCTCGTAAATGCCAGGATATGCGAGGCCAGCAGATATGCGGAGAAAGCATAATGAAATTAGCCAATGACAGAGGCCAGGATCGCCTCAGGACACGTCGCTGATATTTCTGAAATGCATATTCATCAGTAAATATCTGACCAATACCCTAGCGCAACCTGAATGCAAAGACTTTCTGCGTTGGCTGCGCCAAAAAAAATACCTCAATCCACCCACGTAAGTTCACAGGTTTGGGTCACTCAAAACTTTGCAACCTCACACAGCAGGATCTGTCGGTAGTCTTATCAGCATTCGAAAGAAGTATCTGAATCTGAACTTGTGAAGGGAAACGAGGAAAACTGTCGGATGAGTAACTGTTTTGCCTTTTGGGCTTGTTTCTGCTGAGTGATTCATTTCTGACCGAGTGTTTTCTGACACTACCTCAGTAGATTTGGGTTTGAAAAGAAAGATCGGTCTTTTCAAGGATGCTGATTAATCGATTCCGTTTTAAATTGATGCTGCTGCAATTATTTTCAGCTGTGCTTATTCCACAAAGTTTAATTAATATCAATCACTCCCTTATTTATTAAAGACTGAGTGGCTTGACATTAAGACTGATTACGTTGAATTCTCTCTCATCGACCCCTACATCAGATTTTCAATCACAGCTCCTCGACTGTATGCGGTAGGTACACGCATAGGCACACTTTCTTATTGTGACAACAAAGGAATTCTGAAATTAATAGGGTACCCTTGTACAGTAAAAAATCAAGTTTTCTTAAAATGGTTACAAGGAAGCAATTTGACAATAAGGTCAAGGAAATGGTCTTAATGTTCTGCTCAGACACAGGACCGGAAAGCACTATGACTGAATCCCAAGAGGGAGGTACATACTACACTTGTGAAAGGCACTTAATATGAATGGCTTCTATAACTGTATAAACTGACAGATAAAGATGTAAGCTGAAGCTCATCATATTACAAAAGACATTAATAATGCAATGTTACGGTTTGTCCTACACAATGAAAGGCATATGTATAGTGGGGAATTAACCCAGGAAACCAGTTGATGTCTTTCCTGCAAGAAAAAAAAAATGCATGTAATTTTCATATTTGTGTCAGAACTTATGTTTTATGGCCTCTTATTAAGAAAGAGCGCTGCAGTTGAAAGCATTCCTATCAGACACTTTGCTTTTTTTATAAGACAAAGCATAACTTGAGGCAGCTTTCCTGAGATTATGCCCCAGGTGTTTTGGCAACAATGGAGAGGGAGAGGGGCTGAATATGGGAAAGTTCCACTTGAGTTCCCACATCCGGTGGGCTGGGAGATGGGTTATTCCCAGATTACCTTTGGCATGCTGCCTCTCTATGAAGATCACAGCCTGTGCTTTTCAGCTTTTATGGTTTTCGTGTTCAAGGGAGTGTCTGTTTGATTTTCTATAGCCGGGCTATGCAGAAAATGCAGACAGGGATTATTTTAAAATAAGATGAAAAGAACTGGGTATACTGCTGATCTTAAAACATTGTTGACCCTCTCAGAGAATAAAATATATCTTAAGGAACAAAAAAATCACTAGTACTCTGAGATACAGGTATAAAACCCTCGCCAGCAAAAAGTCAGTTATATATCTTTTCTTGTAAAGATATTTCTTGTCTGGCTTCTCAAGGGAACTTCCTCTACTTCTTAGTGACATTATTGCACTTTCATGATGAAGTTAGCCAAATTTATTCCTCATGAGCAAACTAGTGCTGCCAATTTAGAGTTCAATTTAGATAACACTTACTGACAAACAATTTAGGCCAGTATAATCTTTATCTATGTAATCAGCTGATGAATAGGTGCGCTTTCTAGCCAAAAATGATGCGAAGCGATATACAGTGCATGGATTGACCTAACACTCTTTGCACTGCTAGTTAGAGTAGCAGCTTAGCGGTGGGATACACACCTAGCTTGTGCTCTTTGCATTGTTAGTCAGTGTATCAGCTGAGTGTAGGGATACACACCTGGCTTGTCTTATTTGCATTGTTAGTGCCTATATTAGCTGAGCAGTGGGATAGACACCTGACTTGTGCTCTTTGCATTGTTAGCTACAGTACCAGCTAAGCAGTGCAATACACACGTGGCTCGTATTCTTTGCATTGTTAGCGACTGTATTAGCTGAGTGGAGGGATACACACCTCACTTTTTAGCTTACCGGCCCAATGGGCCGATAAGCAATATCGTCGTGGTGTGGCGTCCGTCATCCGGAACATTGTTTATCTTTTTTTTGGCCAGGTGAATTTTTGTGTAAATTTGCAATAACATACTACTAGATCATATCTCCAGACATTTTTTTCGCAAATTTTTGATTGAATCATTTTTGTCCGTTTTATGGGCCCTTGAAGTTTTGGCTCCAATGTTAAAGATAGGACTGAGAAATTTAAAAAAATTATTACTCAAAAACTGCGTGATAATTTTTTTTCTAAATCAGGCAATCAACTTTCCTTGGTACTGTCAATGTACAGTGCGAGCGCCATTTTGATTGAATCGACGGAAGTGGGTCTATTGGGGCGCTGTACTTTATGAATATGCAAGATGGCCTGTGGAGGCCAAATGGTTGCAGATAGAGATTAAGTTTATATTACTGACATATAGAAAATAATACATGACCTAGGTTTCTAGGCTTGAAAATATTAAAGATTGTATGTGCATTGAACACATATAGGAAGTCATGTATGAATTTGCATTTGGTGGCCTTGAACTTGACCTTCGGCGACCTTCGAAGGTCAAACTTCAAATAGTGAAATTTCAATGACTTCTACCACCAAAGCTATTACAGATAGAGCTTAGGTTTGTATTGTGGCCATATAGGAAGTCATGTATGAAGTTTCATTGGGTGACCTTGAACTTGACCTTCAGTGACCATGAACGGCCAAACTATACAGTGACATTTAAATGACTTATATCAGCAAAATCATTACAGATTGAGTGTAGGTTTGTATCGGAGAAGTATAGGAAGTCATGTATGAACTTTCATTTGGTGACCTTCATATTGACCTTCGAAGGTCTAACTTGACCTAGAGAAAATCCAATGACTTCTGTCACTGAAAATGTCACAGATGGAGCCTAGGTTTGTGTTACTGACATAGGAAGTCACATATGAACTTTCATTTGGTGACATTCAGCTTGACTGTTGATGACATTTGAAGGTCACACTTGACATAATACAATTACAATGACTTGTCTTGCCAAAACGGTCACAGATGGAGTCTTGGTTTGTGTTACTGACTTCTAGGAGGTCACACATGAACTTTTTCATTTGGTGACAATCAGCTTGACTGTCAGTGACCTTTTGAGAGTCAAATCCACAATGAAATTACAATGACTTGATCCACCAAAATGGTCACAGATTGTGCCAAGGTTTGTATAAAGACAGTCTAGAAAGTCATATATGAAGTCCATTTGCTGACCACAACTTGACATTCTGTGATCTTTAAAGTTCACAATTGACATATTGAATACATATTGACATATTTTAATGACTTGTATCACCAAAACTGCTTCAGAGTTTAGGATTGTATAACAGAAGGTCTTTTTTAAACTTTTTAGTGACCTTGAAATTGATTTTCATTGATTCAAATGTCACACTTTACATTAAATTTTCATAACTTGTACCATCCCTGCAAGACTGCTTGCCGGTAAGCTACAGGACCCTCGGTCCTATTTTTTTGTATTGTTAGTTAGTGTATTAGCTGAGCGGTGGGATAGACACCTGACTTGCGCTCTTTGCATCGTTAGCTACAGTAGCCGCTAAGCAGTGGGATACACAAGAGGCGTTTTCTTTGCACTGATAGTGACTGTATTAGCTGAGCAGTGGCATACACACCTGGCTCGTGGGGTCCATTATAACAGGCAGGCTCCGCTGGCGCGTATGTCTCCAGCCCTGCAGCAGCCTCTGCTGGGCGTCCAGCCGCTGGCGCTCCCGCTCCACCATGCGCTGGCCCTCCCGCAGCCGCTCCAGGCTCTGCTGGTACTCTCTCAGCTGGCCGTCCAGCTCCTCGCGCTCCTGCCTCAGTCGCAGCGCCTCCTCCTGGCACTCGCGCTCGCGGCGCTCCAGCCTGCCCTCCTGCTCCCCCTGCTGGCGCTGACGGAGCTCACGCTCCCGCTCCCAGCGCTTGCGCTCCTGCTGCAGCTGGCTCTGCAGCCTCAGCGTCTCCGCCAGCTCCTCGCGCTGCTTCCCCAGGTTTCGCTGCTTCTCCTGCTCTTGCAGGGCGCTGCTCCGAGGGCCCGGGGAGCGGGGCGACCGCTCGGTCTCCTGCAGGAGGAGCCGCTGCACCTCGTAGCAGCTGTCCTGGATGGTCACTGCCGCCTGGGACAAACACACGAGCGATCACTCACAGTCTGTGTGAACGGCTACTCAGGGGTTAGAAAAACATACAGTCTACAGCAGTGACTGCGAGAAAAACTGGATTCGCTGTAAGAACAATGTTTGGTGAATATTATGTTCATACCACATTTCTTCTCATTTGATCGAATTTGCTTTAGTGCAAACATGATTTTCACATCAAGTTAGCAAAGTTAGTGAAGGTGCTGTGAATAACACTTGCTTCATGCCTACACATTGCGATTTTGACATCACAGTCAAATCATTGGGTGATAAATACGTATGAAGCGGTTTTCATATTCACTAAATAATTATCCACTTCTCCAGACACAGAGAATGTGTAGTGAAAGTAATGATTCACAACAGCTTTTCACCATATTCACGTTATCCAAAAATATCGTATGTGAATCATACCGTAAAACTCCCATATAACGGCTTCAACTGAGCCAGCTCATTTTATCCGTTATAAGCGAAATCCGCTATATGCGTAAAATGGACAAAATCTGTCATAAGCATAAGACAGATTATATCCGCTATATGCGTAAAACTGATTATATCTGTTACAGACATGTATGAATTTATATGTATGCTTTGTATATAAAGATCAGAACAACTTCATTCTGAAGTGCACATACCTACTTGTCTTTATTTAGTCCGTTTTTGCCCTGACATAATGGATAACAGGATGATACTGCATGTTGCTCCAACTGGAAACAATGATAAAGACTAAAAACTAAAGTATGCAAATGAAACGGCGTCAGTTTCAGTTTCTGCAAATCACTGTTATAAACTTGCGCCTTTTTTGTCAGTTATTTTAACTGTAAGTTTACAATAAGTTTACAGCAGAGTTCGGTTCATGTTAAGTGTAAACCACGGTGAAATGCGTGCAGGACTCTACTCACAGTTAAAATAACAAGGAGACAATGCATTCATTTAACTGTTAAATTCAGTCAGTTTATAACAGTGTAGGAAAGCCAAACTTCACTTCCTTGATCTGTTGCAACTGCGTATGTGCATGGTGCAAACCAGCTTGTCCGGTATACGCGAGTGCTTTTCAATGGAAATGTATTGTGACGGGACTGGACATTTTGTCCGATGTAAGCGAAAATCTGTGACATAAAATCCAGTATATTCAATGTTTATTTAATGGAAAAACATTACAGAAAAATAGTGGCAAAGCCACTGCGCCCACTTGGCTGAACATGGCCAAAATGGAATGCCCCCATTGGCCAAAGTATCAGTCCGATTTGGCTAAAAATCAAACTTTATGACCATATATATACATATGAAATATGAAACGGATCGGTGAAAAACTGAAAATGCTAGAGCGCAGACAAGCCAAAAGTTTACGCACATACGCATGCACAACAGACTACCACTAAAGACCCCGAGCACAGCATAAGCCCCTTGGGCCTTTCGGTTAAGCAGGCTAAAAATCTGGACTTGAGCTGTCGTCCGGTATGAACGAGTTTCTGTTTTTTATGAGGACGGATTAGGCAGTTCTACGGTATTACCATTAAAATTAATTTGATGCAAATACAGTCAACTTGAATTCACATCATATTTGCACCTAAGGTGAATCCAATTATTTGTGCAGTGAGTGGTGCCTAATCATGTGCTTTGGGGGGCCAAGAGTTTGCAGGTTTCCATTCTAACCAGCCACTACACCAGGTGATTACACCAATAAATCACTTCCTCTCAGCTAAAAGGTGTCCTGAACAGTGAAATCCTTGCTCCCCAGGGATGTATAATAAGAAATGTTTATGGCATACAAAAATGGCCACCCATTCATTTGAATAGAAATCTGCTCAATGGTGAAGCCATTGTGCTTCCTAATAGCTTCCTAACAGCTGTCCCCACAAAACATGGACTTTCTACCAAACATAATGCCAGTTTCTACCAAACATAATGCCAGTTACCGACTGCATATCCAAATACTCTCCATCTGTTGCAACAGCAAGTCAAGTGCTCTGGATGTGAGAAGATTGTTTGTAGTTTACACCAAAGACTAGGATTATGCAGATATTTCTTAGGTTTGGCCTGTGAAATTGGGGGCACTATTCCAAAAGTAGGCCAAGTAATCCATGAAGAGGTGGTGGCTTTTTATTTCATGAACAGACACCCCATGACGCATGCGACTTACCGCATGGTTGGATGGTGCGTAGTACCTGCAGTAGATTAGTGAATGAATGATTACTCTCAGTGAAGCCATTAAAATGTATATTTAATCATGGTTATTAAGTATGCACAGATATGATATTATGGTATTTAAGTATGCACAGAGGAAATAACTTTCTCATCCAGTGCGCTCAATTTATGTAGGAGGGACACAGCCCTAGTCTCCTCACACGCAGGTGACCCTTGCCATCTGACCCCTGTCAGCTGACTCTCTGCCAGCACGAAAGCTGTACATGATGTGCCCTCTGACTCGGTCATGGCAGATTTAACAGGTGCACAGTGGAGTGAAAACTAGCAGCAGCTGATGTCTCGCGTTTTTGGAGCAGACATGCATGTTTGCACTCTCTCTCAGCAAATGGTGGGTTACACCATTAAGCACAAACACACAAACACAACCCGGCATTCCGGAGTGGAGGGAAATACATGCAGAACAGTCAACACCTGTCGTTTCCCTCGGCTCCTCTTCCAGATGTTTAATAACAGGGTCAAATGGCCACTTATAACTAGCTAACTACATTTCTGAAAAGGACAAAAATTGAAGATCTTCTAAAAATATATTTACAATAAAGACAAAACATCCAAATAGGAACAATAAATAACTTTTTGAGAACATTGAAAGTTTAAATGACACAACAGTCGACCAAGGCAATGCGCCAGACTGGATGAAGGCCATAAGATGGCTGCGTGGTCTCATTCGGGAACATCAATATGAGTAGATTGATTGATAGTGGATTTAGCATGATGCTAAATCTGTTTTGTCGAAAATGCTGGTGCTGTGAAAAAGTGAGGTGCCGTTTTTTACTTACCTGAAGACTGTAAAGCAATTGAGTCAGGCTCTGCACACTCTGCACCACCTGCAATGGGGAAATTATGAGTCAGGTGAAAAACGAGAGGTGACATCCTTAGGTCCATATGCCCGTCCTAACCAAGCGACCTCCAGCCAGATACTGTACATATTGTTATAAAGTTTTCATGAGTGTATATTTGCATTTGAGAGCAACTGACAGACAGAAGCGGCCGAGATATGGAAGGGATAAAGGGAGAAAGAGTTAGAGGGCGAGAGCGAGAGAGAGAATTCCTCTGTTGACACTTACGGTCATGATGACACCAACAAGATATATAAGCCATGTGGTTATCCACGACCCGCAGTATTGTTATTTATCACAAGATGATATTAGTAAACCATAATTCCTAA
This sequence comes from Gymnothorax reevesii, assembly GCA_029721435.1. Taxonomy (NCBI): domain Eukaryota; kingdom Metazoa; phylum Chordata; class Actinopteri; order Anguilliformes; family Muraenidae; genus Gymnothorax; species Gymnothorax reevesii. Next base: position 75,588,285 of record CM056583.1, read on the forward strand.
CCACAAGACCAGGGCAAATTACCTGACGCTAAAACTGAAGTTCTCCATTTGAAAGCCACCCAAAATATATCACCTCATCGGGGATGTTTGGCTGCTTCACTCTGGCGCAGCATGGAGATCATTTAGAAGGAAGGATGGTCATAATGACCCACACAAAGTTCCAAAGCAGTAACCTTCTCTTTTAAAACCCACTCATCCAAGCACTATCTTGGCTAGGTTAGCCTTTGTAATCCCCTAGAAGGCAATGATTGAACAAAACAGCACGGTGCGATAGCTGTAGACTTTACACATAACTCTTTATTGATCAGGCTAATTAAAACATTTGTCTTCATCACGTCTCACACAGGATTATCAAATAGGATTATCAATCCTATTATCCTTCTATCCGAAACATACAATTGGACGCATTTGTTACACTGTTGTTTGCGTTCTTCAATGTACTGTGAGTGCCCCCTTGTGGCTGTCACTTAATTCTCACATCACATCATCAACAACACCTGGTTTTCATTCGTCTCCTGTTGTCATGGGAATACTTTCAAGCAGCCATCCCATTGCTAGGCTTATTATATACCTGATATAATGAACAGAATGATAAATGACACTGGCAAATACTAGCATCCTTTTAAAAATGGAACAGCAAGCAATACCTGAAAAGAACTCCGGGTGTGTAATCCTGAACATGCATAATTTACCGCTTTAAGCGTGTGAGTGACTTTAATAGGCTCACATGAATAATTAATGCTTTCATAATCATGTCCCAGGGGAACAGAAGAAAACATGAACTACCCATATTCACTGAAAGGCTGCACAGCAAATTAGCTGTTGCAACAACTGAACCCAATAAGGAGCCACCACAAGGACATAATGCTACCAGCTATATCCCCAAAGCTGATTTCTGGCCTAAGAGAAAGCATTTTCTGTCAGTGCGAAGGTCAAGGTGCATTGAAAAGCCCCTAGAAAACATACTCCAGGCAAAGATGCTACACATAAAAGCAAAATTCATCCCGCCCCAAAAACAATAACAATCAAAACATAAACTATGCGAACCATTGAATAAATCATATGAAACCCTGTTTGGGGCATTTGAGGTAGGCAGTTGAATTAATGAACAGGTTGGATAGGATCTATGGGTCTTTCATTTCTTTTCATTTCACCACAGTCTGATCTATAAAAGTGATTCATCTTATAGATGATTCATGTTCAAATCCGTGGAGAAAACAATCTCCCAGAGTTCCCGCTTGTTAAATCCTATATTCACAGCAATAGGCCTGGTGTGATTGGTGCAATGCAAGGATGCCAGACTGTCATGAAATGAGGCAGGAAAAAAGACTGGGACTGAGAGCTGGGCTCTGATTAAATATGGAGTAAAATGCTTAAAAGATCTCTGGAACAAGAAACATTCATATAGAAAACAAATTATAATATACCGGGTAACCTACTTTCAGGTTCAGACTGTTAGCGTCCTGCTGCTTTAGCTGTGCAAGAGACTGCAGAAGCAGGGAGTCTGTTCCGAACCACTCCCCTTCTCTCGTCTCTGAGTCGGACACCAGTGATGTCGAGCTGGAACTTTGGGTATCCGAGTTATTGGCTTAAAAAAAAAAAACAGTTAAAGGGGTATAAGCCATACAAGGCTTTGAATCCATGAAACAGCTAATATCCATTTTACCATTGAACCAATGGTGGTAGACACAGCATTGCAAGGCAATAAACTGAAATGTAGCCCTAATAAAGCTATAAACAGCCAAATCAGTGTGGCATATAAACCATACATTTGAGTATATCTGAGTGTACAACTTCATTACACATTCTTTATATGATTATTATAGAAAAATAATAGAAAAATAGTCTGGCAAGAATAAAATGGGCTGCATTTTTTTCCTTAAATTCATTAATCATCCACAAACACACATAGCACAGTCAAGAGTGTATTGGGGACACAACATTGCAGGGTAATAAACTGAAATGTAACCCTAATAAAGCTATAAAAAGCCAAATGAGTGTGGCATATAAGCCATTTTTCAGTATATCTAAGTGTACAACATAACATTCTTTATATTATTTTTATTGAAAAATAATTTAAAAACAGTCGTGCTTCAATGATATGGGCTGAATTTTGTATTAAATTCATTAATCATCTACAAAGACACACAGTACAGTCAAGAGTATATTGTAATGGTACTTGAAAGATTTACTCCAGAGCTACAAATGCAAGGTCCCTGCTGAATATTCAATTTTAAACCGGCCCAAGTACAGCATAAAATCAGTTAACATCAGGTTACTCTACCAGCCAGACTGACTTAGACCATCTATATCAACCTACAAAGCAACTTTTGACAGCCTCAAGCCAATTATAATTATAACTAGAGATTGTTTTTAAGGCAAAAAAAACCAAAAAACAAATGTCTTCTCCCATCCCAATGCAGCCGCCCCTAATTCATGTTCACAGACAGTTAGGAAGAAACTAGAAAAGTTAATGACCTCAAACTAGCAACAGGCACATCTCCATAACCTGATACAAATGTGAGCAAGGTTTGATGTAAATATCTAAAACGGTTTCCAAGTTATAGCCTGGAAACAGTGAGAACGCCGACACGAACGTCAACGCGGACAGGAAACCGTACAAAAACAATACGTTACCCCTCCCTCCTGGCGGGAGACATAATTACCTAGAGACCACAAAAACATAGTTTACACCAGCTCAAAATTCTAGCTGGTCTTATCCAGAATTTTTCAGCAGGGGATGTTTTGAAATCCTGTAATCTATTAAGAGCTAAGGAAGGCTAGGTAACAAATTAGGCACGGCATACTGTACATATTAAACAGACAGAATGCTTCATTTTGCAAAGCCGTAACACTTACAATCACATGAATGAGAGAACACACTGTGGGGGATGGCAGTAAAATAACAAGGCTTTGCGAGTATGAGAAATGAAAGTCTTCCTCACATTCAGCAGGGGATTCTGGGATGCCACTGAAGCTGCTAGACTCTGTCAGATTGACAGGAGAACTGGGCTCCCCGAGGGTTTCCAGGGAAATGCAGGACGAGGGACTGGACTGTGATGTCAGGGTGGTGGTGAGGTTCTCCGCTGGAAATATATGAGATAATCAGAATTGATTTCACACATTGCAGTCCACACTGTGAAGGGTTGAGGAATGGTCTAACCCCCCTGTAATATCCCAATCAATATCCAATAAACAAACGTAATTTTGTAGCATGTTATTTCAGAGACATCACACTGCGCCTTAACTTCCCACAGGAAAGCGCTGCGGAGTCGAGAGCGTTTTGAGACTGCATTGGGAGTCGTTTTCATCGGAAGGGGTCAGGAAGCGAGACAGAAATCTGCAGTCGGAGGCTGCTCACCCTCTCTGAGAGCCGCGGAGAGCAGAGCCGTGCCCTGAGGGACCTCGTCCGGATTGGGCCTGACCAGGAGGTGAGGCTGTGGCACCGGCTCCTCCCTCACACTCAGTACCGCCAACTCCGCGTAAATCTTCAGCTTCTCCTCTAACCGAGAGCATATCTGCTGGTCCTGCGAGTTTAGTGTCTCTGTAGAAGAAGATAAATACAAAATGGTGGACTGTCCAAGTATTAAATAAAACTACACAGTGGGCATTTCCACAATGCAGGTCGCTTCTGGGCTAGGTTATGCTAAAAGATGTTCCAAACACGTTGACTCTGACATGGCTGTAAGTTACATGTATATAGGAAGACAGTCAAGGACGTGTCATCCACTCACCCTGTACTTTGTGGATCTTCTGGACCCTGGCTCCAGACGCCCGCCGTTCTTCCTCAGACTCACTGGCATTCTGCTCCTCTTCCTCCGGACAACTGAAATTAGGGACGTAGATACAACAAAACCACTGAAACAATGACCAACCAGCACAGAAACAATCACTACTGATACAAAAGCTGAGACTGAGTCGAGGCACAGCGAGAGTTCTCCACACAAGAGCTGAGTACAGAAAGCTCACGGTTAGTGCATTAGCACAGGTGTGAGACAGAACATAACAATAGTGTAGCACCTCTCCACTGCATCTCGGATGAGCTGCATCCAGGTGTTGCGCTCTTCTTTCGAGCCCGTGTGGACCTCGTACATCTCCGGACCCGCCGCAGACGCACTGATCAGGAACATCCCTCGCTCCTCATTGGCCACCTCCCTGACTATCAGCTTCTGGAGGGAGATCACTGGAGGCTTCTGGTCCTGTCAATCCATTAACATTTTGTCACAACTACATAATATCGGACCAACAGAAATACAGCTTTACTCCCTGATAGCAAGTCACAGTGTGGTGTGGATTTGTATGCAGCCTCATTTGCAGTATTTTAGTTCCACTTCCAGCGGTCCCGTGTCCACGACAAATGTGGATGAGAATTTTTGAAAATCGGTTTAAATAAGGTCCACAAACAAATTAACATTTTGGAAGTGAAACCTTTTTGTCAATTCGTATAATGCTATTGAATATTCCAGACCTTTTCAAAAATGAAAAGTTTTGAGACCGTAAAAGGTGAATGTTGCTATCGCTATGCAAAGGTTGCAGTAATATGGAGCTACATCACCCACTGGTCTCATATCAGCAGCTTGTTCAAACTTCGCGCATGCTTGTAGTCATGGACATGGAGCTTCTTACTTTCACATAGTTGTGAGGAAATATTTAAATTTACTATGCAAAACGTACACCATTTTGGGCAACAATTTTTTCATAAACCTTATTTTCATGAAAACCCCATTTATTATTCCCAGAGACCCTGGAGCGCCAGAACTGGAAGTGGAAAAATGTAAACAAAGCCACATACGAACTGACGACAAGGCTTTGATCTTCTGTTACAATCAGTTTTTGTCAGAATAAATCAGTAATTTCATTCCAAGAGGTCAATCAGTTATGAATTTAATTCACTCTAAAAAATTAAATTATGACTTTCAGCTTGAATTGCTTTGACAGAGACATGTAATGACGTAGTTCGGCTAAATAAATGATCATTCGCTGTGCTGTATATAACACCTGAGTTTAAAACATGCAGGTGAATATTTGTCCTATTGATTATAGCTCCTGTTATTATTTTTGCACGTTTTTCAAACCTACCACAGCAGCAAATATATATTTCTGGTCCTTTTCTTGCAGGAATATGAGCGTGTCTGTCAGAAGGAGTGCCAAGATGTCTACAGAGGAAAACAGCAACATTTCAGAGTTAATAAAGCCTGCAAAGGCCCAGAATGAAGATTCTGTGGAGCGGCATCCAAAAAACACATGGCACCCCGCCGCACAGCTGACCCTTCAGTCTCCCGGTGGCAGTCTTCCAGTACACCAGCCCCTCGTGCTTCAGTGTCCGGGCCCCACTCAGCAGGTCCTGTTTCCGGAAGGTGAGTCCGTTCTTCAGCTTGGCAAAGCTCTTGTTCTCCATGCGGTTGGCTACATCCAGCAGCTTCTGGCTCTTCTCGTACTCGCTGACCCTCTGGTCCACCGCAGTGATGGCGTCCCGGATCAGAGCCAGCGCTCGGGAGAGGTCAGCGTGCTCCTCTGTGCCCGCTGTAACCAAAGACAAAAAGTGACAGGAAACTGAGACATCAGAGCAGATTGGCTAGGATAGATCTGCACTTTCAACCAATCACTGTGTATTCCTTGCCAGGTGCAAAATGGTGGAGCCAACAGATTTTTTTTACTGGCTATTCCAAGATTGTCCAGTGCCATCCATTCATCCATAGATTATCTATACAGGTTATTCCTTGTCTGCGTCATGGGAAGGCTTGCGCCTATCCCAGCATGCATTTGGTGACCTACAGGAATAGACCCTGGACAATTTGCTGATCTATCTATGGGCAATTTGGACTTAGAATGTTTTTGGACTTTGGGAGGACAAAAACAGTAGTTTCAAACTTGAGTTGGAAATGGTTTTGAAAAATAAATGCTTCAAAAAAGGATAGCAGTTTACCATACATTGTTATCTTGTGAGGCAGAGTGAAAGCGCAGTGTCTTGAACCGCCTTCCTGAGATACAGCTTCACTCAGATGGGCGTTGAGCTAAACACTAGATGGCAATATTGAGCCCAACTGACCCTGTGTGTATTGAAGAATCCTTTCCACCAGCACTGGATACTTTGTGATGCGCTGAGTCACCAGCAAGATGCACTCTGGGATCTCCCTCCTCCGGACCAGTGAATTATTGCTTTGTTGCTGGAACAATATGAGCAGAGCAAATGTCAAATGTATAATGATAACTTAACCACACTGCTTCATGTTCTGCTGCCACAGGCGACCTGAACACTGCAGTGAATGAAAAATGAGTCTTACTACGCATTTTAATCTGGAATTTGTACTTATTTCTATAACCTTTTTTTCTAATTACTACAAAAATTTTGCCAATAAGAAGAGAATTTTGACTTATTTCCAGATTTGCCAATGGGATACGAAAATTTACTTGTCAAGCATATGGTAACTCAAGAAAGGCTGATACAAAAGTAGTTTTTATCTCTTAATAACATTAAAAAACCTTTCATCACAGACACTTTTTGCAGTGAGGAACCCACCCCAGGGAGGAAATGAACATACTTTGATAAAGACTTGGAACTTCTTGTTTTGCTGCTGTAGTTCTTTGAAGAAGTTCACGGCTTCAATGTGGTGACTGCAAAACTCCCCGTACACCTGCTTCAGTCTCTCTGCATTGTCACTGGAGAACTGAAACCATATTAAGAGAGACACTGCTGTCTCCGCACAGAAAAATCTCCAAGTGCTACCATTGTTATGTAAAATAAAGGAGTCGTGTAGGTTCTAGATTCTACAAAACCCAAAACCAGTGAAGTTGGCACGTTATGTAAATTGTAGATAAAAACAGAATACAATGATTTGCAAATCCTTTTCAACCTATATTCAATTGAATACACTGCAAAGACAAGATGTTTAATGTTCAAACTGAGAAACTTTTTTTTTCTTTGCAAATAATCATTAACTTAGAATTTAAAGGCAGCAACACATTGCAAAAAAGTTGGCACAGGGGCCTTTTTACCACTGTGTTTGGTAATATTTGCAAAAAATTACAAAGTTTACCTGTTCGAACATTAGGTAACTTGTCTTTGCAGTGTATTCAATTGAATATAGGTTGAAAAGGATTTGCAAATCATTGTATTCTGTTTTTATTTACAATTTACACGACGTGCCAACTTCACTGGTTTTGGGTTTGTACACAATCATACAGTGGAAGACTATTGGCAGGTGTTGCACTCACTTGGTGAACGAGGACGTCCCCGATCCTATCGATGAGGAAGTTCTTGTCGCTGCCCTCCTGGGTGCAGCTCTGTCGCCGTTCCTTCATGGCGCTGAAGAAGCTCTGGTGGAAGTTGAAGATCTCGTCCAGGCTCGGGAAGATCTTATCCACCGTGTCGTGATCCAGCTGCAGCTCCTCCCTCATCCCCTTCCGGAAGATCTCCGCCATGATGGTCAGGGTCTGGATATGGTGCATCTCTGTCTGCATCAGCTCTGGGTGAGCCAGGGTAACAGGCAGCTGTGTCACAGTCTATAAGCCTCGCTACCTACCACAGCATTTAGACATACCCTGGCATATTAACAGCATTCCATTTATACTACTGTATTCTTCTTTAGCCCAGTGAAGACTTTTTATTTTTTCAAAAATCCATGTCAGTTTTTCAAAAAAAAAAAGTTAACTTATCAAGTGCAGCTGTTACATCAAAATTAGTGTTAAGTTAGGAGTATTTCATATTTTAATCACTTATTTGAGGTCTTGCAACACAGAGGGCTAAAATTAAATTAAAAAGTTTCAATCTGAAAGCAAGCAGCCGTAATTTTGCTACTTCGAAAATGCCGGAATTAGTGGAGGTTCAGCCCGCAGCAGGAAATGGCCGGATGACTCACCATAGATCACATCCTGCCTCCTGATCACACTCTTCTCCTGGTTTTTGCAGAACTTGCGGCCCACAGCCAGGCTCCAGGACTCGGCCTCGTAATCCAGCAGATCTGCACTCAGGTTGCTGTGCAGAGGGGTGTCCACTGTGTCTGAGGACAAGCATCCAATTCACCACCGGATATACAGCTCTCCTGAGCCATCTTTAGTGGGCAAAATCATGCAAGCTCATCTAAAGACTGTTTAATCAACAGAAACAGAGGATCTAACACATGTCATATGAAAGTTATGAAATGAGTTTAGTAAATTTTGCATTTGTCGTCAGCTTTAGCGAGCAACAAAGCCAAAATTTACTCAACGAGTTTCAAAACTTTCATATGACATGAACAAGTGTGTAATATCCTGTTTATCACGCAACTGAATTGCGTAATTTAATAGAAAACAAACGTGCCAATGCAAATTCCCATTATGTTAGCATTGAGCTCTCTCCATCGATTAGATACTCCATCAGTCATTGAGTCACAGACATTCACGTTTGAACTGCCCGTGGTTTTTAAATTAGCAGTCAACTGAGTATCTTGCTAACGTTAGCTTGATAGCTCGCAAGCTAATGTCACAAAATGGTAATGGAAAGGTACAGCGTGGACGCCAGCTAGCTGAGTAATGTTAACTAATGAGCGTGGAACTTACCTGGCTTGCTACAGCACTAAGCCATACCAATTTCACCAACGTTACACTTGGTATTCAGGTTGGCAAAATATTTAGAGCGTGATGTATTGCGAGCGATTTTTTTCCCCACGCTCCCAGTCAATGAAATTTTCACGTGATATTAGCCTAGGGTAATACCAAAAATATGTCATGAGCTAGGCTATGGGAGATGTACTGCAGTTCAGTGATAATAGACTGTATCAAACATTCAAAAAAGACTTTGTCAAAGATACAAGGCCTCCAACTGCATATAGACAAAGGGATTATGATGACCTGCAGAACATTTACCCAAGTTCTAGCTGATTGCTTTTGACATGGCAACCCTGCGCCAAAACATGCCGACATGCTGTATCTCCACATGTTTCAACGAGTTGAAAGCAGTTGAAAAAGATGGCAATCCCAGTAAACACATAGAATGCTGAAAGGTTCTTCAGAAAGCTCTGGCCCATTACCCTCATTGACGGAGGAGTCAGTGGAGGGAGAGGACTCTATGACCTGCAGGAGCTCCTCGGAGTGGGAGCGATTCCTCCACACGCTGGCCTCGTCATCTCCCGCCAGACTGTCACTCATCCTTCTGAGGTAAAGGAGACAGATTATGAAGAGTCAATTCATAGCCCTCATGTTCAGCTACAATTCACTGCATGTAATGATAAACTGCATTACTGTTACTAAGCTGACACTTTTATCCAAAGTGTCTGAGAGGTGGTATGACTGACTAGGGGCTGTTCCCCATTGGGAGCAATTAGGGTTATAAAGCCTTGCTCAGGGATCCAACCAGCATGTCCCAGGCGAACACCTTTACTACTTAACTGTAGGCTGCTCTCAGGAACTTTCCATGCATGAGCCATTTTAAAGTCAGAGCACTCTACTCAAAATTCACATCACAACCACCATGAGGCACTGTGCAAAAACTCTGCATACAGACTTCCTCAATTGTTAATCTGCTATTCATTACAAACAATGACGGCAGATTAAACAAAACACTGCACTTATTATGCAATATGCAAATTTTACATCCGGTTTTTGTATTTGTCGTTCTAAACAATTTTATAGTATGAAATAAAATCATTTTGTCAGAATTAGTTAACATATTTGTAAGCCTCCATATGTGCATGCTGTTTGCATGCCTATATTCACATATGAGGACCACAATGTAAAAATGATCAGAGTCACATTTTCATGTTGTGGAGAAATGACAAATTAAATATTCAAAACAATATTTGAAACAAAGCATTGAAAAATATGCAAAAATATAAAATATTATAATAATATATAATATTATATTATATTAATATTGTATTAATATACAAAAATGCAAAATTTTGACTCTGATCGTTTTCCTTTGTGTCTTCATATGTTTTTATGCATAGATTTGGGACGGTTTTGAGTTATGAGTTTGATGTAATTAGTGTCACAGACTGATATCCCACAGTGTCCTGGTTCTGTGAGTGATCTCCCCCTCAGGTGTCCCGCGTGTAAGGATGGGCCAGAGCTCACCGCTCAGAGACTGCTGGCACACTCTTGGATAGGGGGTTTGGGAGGGACACTGCATCCCTCCTGTCCCGGGACGCCATGACAGGAAGAGAGGCAGAGCTGGGGATGGAGCGGGCTGTGGGACACTCCCATGTGCTGCCACCTGAAAGTAAAATTAGGGCCTGTTCAAATGCCCGGCCCAGGACACCAACCTACCCACCTCACGGGTCTTCCGCATGCATGCCTCTAAGTTTGAACAATCATATAAAATACCTCTATTACTGCAGCCAGAACTATACACATCTAAATGTCAGCAGTCACAGCCACATTATTCCCTCATAAGACTGGATATGTTGGTTTGTAATGTATTTTTTTGAAAAATATCAGGACACTGTAGTAATATTTTAAAATTTTACAAGCAGCTAAAGACTTAAAGCATGTCAAATAATATATTTGACCTAGTCCTACCCCCACCCTGCACAGAAATACTCTGTTTCGGTTCACAAATGAAAAAGCATTTGTTATCCGCAGCTGAGAACTCCAGGGGCAGTCCAATTGTGCAAAGCGCTACAGACAATTAATGCTTTGTGTCATGTTTCCACGTTTTAAATGGATGTGGCAATATAATGCTAGTAAGAAAGGACTCAGTACCATGGATGTGACATGATATTAGTCATAACAGTCAGTAATCCAATGTCTTTTATGCAAAATAAAGTGACGGTTCCAGCGATGAAAGGAAAATGATGACAAATAACTCCTCCTATGTCTAAATGTGGAATCAATTTGAATTAACTGAAAGCAAAATTAATGTTTTAGGGAAGCATATTATATGTCATAATTAAGGGGAAGTGAATGGTTTTCATCTTGGACAATGGAGGGGACACAACGGTCCATATTGGGGAGTAGGTTTTCTTACCATATACAGGCTACTATAAACTCATCTGCTCTTCTGAGCACTTTATTTAAACAATTGTTGTTTCCATTTTCGTATGTTCACATTTTTGGTTGCGTTTCCTGTCAGCAGACATACATAATGTGTGAAATGTTTACAGGACTTGTGTATTTACAATGCAAATGTTTATCACACCGTCTAAAAAGTGCTTCATCTCTTCTCCCTCTTACAACAACGTTACCATGTCGATCTCCTCCATGCCGTGCTAAACATTAATGGACCCAAAAAATCTTTAACTTTCCGACTCACTCTGTGGGAGGGAGGTGGCTCTGTTCTTTGTCACCGCTGCATATTTGTCCTGAAGTTTCTGTAAAAAAACAGTCCCCTAAGAATTGCGTGGACATGAAAAGTAAAAAATATAATTCACATATATTTCAGTCCCATTCACTGACTTCAAGAAAAGATGCAGTCCAAAATGGCTGTAATGTCGAAATAATTTTGTATTTGTAATGATAGACATGCAGACAAACCTTTTCTGAATCATGGCAATGGTTTTTATAAACTGATTTATGGTAACGCTATATTAATTTGTATTACAAATGGGATGTCTACATAAAATTACGGTGATAAGCCTCGTGAAAATAAATACTTGCCAGTTTTCCATTGGATGCGAGATACATTTTCATATTAACGTCATATTTTATTGCTGAGAAGATTATATCTGTAAATCTAGGGGTTTCAATTCATTGGGACAGCTACACAGGAAAATGTGTTTAGATCTGAATAAAAGCAAAACTTAATTTTTCTTCACTGACATGTCATGCAAGTAGTCTTCACTGCTTCTGAAGGGCATTATATTTTCTTTATATCATGGAAAGTTCAAGAAAACTATTCTTTCTACCCTTGCAATAACAGACCAGCTGAATTCTACCTTAATACATGGCGTCGCAGAGTCTCGGCAGCCTTTATGGACGTTTATGGTGCAGTCTGGGAAGGAAGTGACATCACAGTAAATGACATATTTGCAAACATCTCGAAAAAAATCTTTGAGGTTGAATACGAAGCTGAAGCCTTCATAAATTGGTCATTTTTAATTTGAACAATAAAATAAATAGCACCATATACATAATATACTGAAGTTAATATTACTGCTGCTGTCACTACTACTGTCATTGCTGCCAGTAGCAATGATAATAATGACCTACTGCTGAATTATTTCCAAAAGATTTTTCACTGACGTCCTAGTAAATCCACCAAGTAAATTCACTGCACTTGATGGCAGTAAAGCAATCTGTGATTTCTTAAAGGTGCGCTATGCAAGTTTGTTGACATCACTTCTGTTGACATTCGAACTCAAACAAAACAGAGGTTGCCTGCCCCTCCCTCCCATAGTTCCCTCCCACCCATGCTTCCGTAACTCTCAACACTTATCAGTGATTGGCTGGGACAGTTCGCTATGTTATGGGGCACAGGCTGTGCCCCTTTTGTTTATTTGCAGTTTGTGATGCCTATGCGGTCTCCAGATCCCGGGTTTTTTTTTTTTACAGTGAATTTAGGGGCAGGAAGCAAGCGGATCGAGAAGAGATGTAGGCGAATTGAGACAAAAATATAATTGCGCAGAAAGTAAACAAACTTGCATGGGGCACCTTTAAAGGAACAGTGTCAGCAGACCAGTAGGTAGGAGACAAAACTCACGGGAGCAGTGCAATAGATCCTTCGCCATTGCTGGCTTGTCACACACCAAACACAGTGTGAGGCTGGAACCAGATCCGGCTGTAAAATGGTGCGAGTTCATTGGCTTCTCTTTGCCTTCCTTCTCTTTCCCCTTGCCCTTTCAAAACCAGATAGTGACGGTCACACGTAAAGCACCATTACCACTTGATTAATATCAGAACCGGCAACCTGTTTTACCCAGTTAAGTGTTTTTTGCACGTCTCTGAAGGATTCGTGGGTTCAGTCAGCTTATCATTAACAGACTCACAGGAGTTAATGATTTCAGAGGGAAAACCGCTTGCACAGTGACTGTTGCCTGTGATTTTTGGCCATGTAACCATGCATAGGAGCTCACTGTAGAGTGCCCACAAAATGTTTGGGAAAAAAAAGTTGAGTATTTATTTCCTTTATTAAGTTTAGCCCTGTGCCAACGTATTTCTTCATTAATAAAGAGCGCTTTTATATATTTTGGTTTTACCATGTAGAAATTGCATCATTTTTTACACATAGCTCCCATTCCAATGTGAGGCTTTTTGAAAAAATGTAATTAAGTTCTCAAAAGAACTAAGTAGTAAAAACTATGACTTATAGTAACCAAAATATAATAATTGAAGACAGTTTCATGGGAGTGATCTGTCTCCTTACCTTGTTCTTGTTACGGGTGCTTGACATCCTACTCTTCAGGAAGCTAAAAGTGCGACTCACTTTGTACTTTTCAGACTCTGCCTTTGATGGGACAATATACCTATCCCAGTCCTCTTCTTCAATTCTGGAGGCAGAAAAAACAGAATATTTAGAGCTACAAATCCCCGGATTTAAACCACCTCATAAACTAAATCAATACTTTTTTCAGAGCAGAATCTTTTTGTGATTTTTAATACCCCACACATGGTCAGTACACTCCACATATCAGAGACCATCACTATGGAGTATATTTCACAAGCATAATAGTTTGTGAATAATGGTGAGACCATCTTTTGTATAAAAGCACAATTATATCAGCATTATGTTCTTGGTTAGTTCAGGCTGTTAGTATTTTTGCGGTGGTTGCAACCTTTGGACAGTGCTGTTACGGGGCAAGACAGGGCACACATTACATGCAAGACAAAGCAAAAACCGCAAAACGCTCAACACGGTATGGCAAGCCGTCCCTTTATTTCTCATTCATATTTCAAGAGTGGAAATATCTCTACTTGCGTAGAGCGTGACTGTACTACGGCAATAGGTTCTGGGGGAGGGAGGTCATTCAGCTACCAGCATAATGCCAGAAAATGGTGCTGGCTCGTTAGTAACTAATTTAGTGGCGGAGGGCAAGAATAAGAGTGGTTTGAGGTAAAAGGCTGCAGGGATGCATTATGGGTTAATAAATGATGGCAGGCTGACCCTACGCATACTTGGCACATGAGATAGGGGGTTTCCCACGTACTCTTTGAGGAACTCGGAGAGGGTGAGGTGTTGGAGAGACTCTGCCAATGCCAGACTGCCCTCATCCGCAGCTGACTTTGCTCTTTTGCGGAAACTTATCTCCCTACGGGAAACAACACAGCTCTCCCAGTGCGCCGGGGCCAGACAGGGGAAATGTACACACATTTGCGTGCCCGGACAATGCTGCTCCTGCTTTGAAGTTTGTAGTATGTAAATAGCACGAGTGAGAGCCAAGGCCACATTTGCGTGATTATTTTGGCCTCTGTGAAAATAGAACGTAGTAAAAAGCAACGACTGCCACGTTGGTCATGGTAAAAAGCCAGACTGGTCTCTCAAAACAGGGACAGTCCATGAAAAAAAATACTGAACTTCTCAGACTAAATAAATAAATAAATAAATAAAACTATTTCACTTTTCAGCACACGCTGCGCAATCCCAAGAGAATAAAATTAAGTCCAAAAAAGAGCCAAAATAATCTTAAATTCGAGTTAAATAGAAATTAGTAAACAGCAAACACTGATTAGAACTGGAGCAATGGAGTCATTAATAGGATAATGAATAAATGCAAAATTTTACATTGTGAACAAAAAAATACATTATTTTGCAACGTAAAAAGCAGCAAATGTTTTGATAAACAGCAATGCAACATATCGGGCCTCAAGTATGAATGATAAAGCAGCACTCTGAAAATTTCTTTCACGTAAAAATGATGATAAAATAATGGAACCATTTAATCAAAGCAATACAGTTTTGACCAAAGTTAAGTTTAAGACATTAACATGAAAAAGGACAGGAAATAAATGGTTGCCTTTTCCAAGAACAGTATTTGGCAACCAGTGCTACTGAGTGTCTTATTTCACACAAAAAACTTCATTAGTGTTGGCAATTGAGAACATCTCAAACAATACGCCAGTTAGTGAGAAGAACAAGTTGGCAAATTTATTACGAGTTCGACGTGACAATCTGCTAAAATGGTTTGCGCAGTTCTACTCAACATTAAAGTTAATCAGAAAAAAAAAAAACTTTCATCATGATGGCTTCAATTTACAAAACATTGCTCCTTTGTTTCAGTTGCTGAATGTGCTAATGTAAGAAGAAAGCCAGCACCTATATTTCACAAAGCTGAGGAAAAACATCAATTAAATCCAAATGAAAATAACAGTGCTACAAATCAGAAATGAAAGCATAAATGAAGCTCATATGTAAGGTAAGTGTGTATGTCTCTCTGGATGATGCACACAATTATCCAATAGCAAAATCCAATAATATTACCAGAGGGAATTTAAATGATAATAAGCTTTGGTTGTAAGCATATTGCGCTACATCTCAGCAGGGAGCAAAATGGCTCAACGTTCACACACTTCTCTGAACGAAGTATCAACAATGAGCAGTTGGTCATCACTGATAGCCAGAGACAGGGAGAGAGGGAAGGAGTAAACAGCAATTCCACCAGCCCTGGCTGGAGACACGGAAATACAGGAAATGTCACAGAGGCCCCCGCATTAGACAGCCATTTTGTGTTTGCTACTCTTATCACCGAAAAAGAAAAAGCGATAATGCATTTTTGAGGTATAAATGGACTGAAGGGCACTCAAACCAACTCCATTAGAAGTCACTTTGTCAAGAGTAACAGCATGCATTTCAAACTAAACCACTTTTATATAATGAGGAAAACATAATGCAATGTAAATAAACACTCATCGAGCACTTAATTATACCTGAAAGATATTAAAAAAATACCTGAATAATGGCTTATTTGGGCAACTATTTAATGTGCAAACCATGTGGCTGGCGTTCAGAGCGTAAGACAATGCAGATACAGGCCAGCAGCTTTAGTCAGTGTTCATACTGCACATCAAAAAGTGGAAAAATGTAATCCGAATGGCTTTGACCATGGCATGTAGGCTCCAGGCAGGCTTGTTTGAGTATTTCTACAGCTCCTGCTGAAATCTCTTGTGATTTTTACACACAGCAACCTCCAAAGTTTACCCAGAGTGGTATAAAAAAACAAGAAAATAAAAACATTTAGAGGGAGGAAGTTCTGCAAATGGCAAAGCTTTGTTGATGACAGAGGTCAGAGGAGAACGGCCAGATAGGTTTGATCTGAAAGGCTACAGGAACTTAACCACAATTTACTACCATGTAACGAGCAAATAAAGCATGTCAGAAAGCACAACACCTTAAAGCCTGAGGTAGATGGGCCACAACTGCGGAAGACCAAGTCAAGTTCCACTAAAGTAAGTTGAGAACAGAAAGCTGCAAACGGAACTGATGATCTTCTATTTTTGTTGCAATACACAGATGGTTTGGTCAGGATAAGGCTTCACAGCCACAGCCTTGTGTCAACAGTTCAGATTGGTGGTGGTGTAATGGTCTGGAAAATGTATTCTTGACACATTTTGGGCCCCTGAATACCAATCAATATGCAACACCAGTCCAACTGAGTACTGTGACTGACCATATGCATCCCTTTATGGTCACAATTCACCCAACTTCTAATAGCTACTTCAGGCATGATTGTGCATCATGTCATATGGGAAAAGTCATCTTAAACTGGTTTTTATCAAGAAATCAATGAGTTCAGTGTCCTCGAATTGCCTCTCCAGTCATCAGGGAGATTCATTTTTGATGACAACAATGCAGAATACCACCCTGCCCAAAGCTCCAAATCCTGTCCTCAAGAAAAGAATTCATTCTGAAATCCACTGATATGATAATTTCTTGACAGAAGAAGACAGCACAACTGAGTTACAGTTGTCAAAAGGGTTTGTTTCAGACCAATTAATTACTCGTGGATGTGGTTGGGATTTGTTTTGCTTAAGGCCAATCTTACGCACACACACACACAAAAAAAAAAAACAATGACAGTGACCAGCATTTTACAGTCAATAAATGTTTCAATAACAAACATTTAATACTCAAGGCGATGGTTTTCACATAATTCAGAAAAATTTATTATTTTTACTAAGTGCAGATTTTGATGTCAGTAAAACTTGAATTACGTAAAATTCAATCGACCAATTTTTATGTGTGAAAAACGCATATAAAATATATGAAAATAAATCTTGCAAAATTTGAAGATGTCCATCTCATTGTGATGACATTTTGCTTCATTTTGATGAACTTGCATCAAAAACATCCCTCCAACCCTGAACAAGTGGAAAGGCCCGACTCAGAGTAAAGAAACGGTGCTGGTATGAGGTTTGTAACATGAATAGAACCAAAGTTATGAACTAAAATGTGTTTCTGACCTTTTGCGTGACCTATTCCTTGATTGACCGAGAAGCTTGAAACGTGTATGAGTACAGAGTTCTCGTGTAACTGACTGACAAACAATCAAACACCCAAACAAAAATATAAACGGACGAACTATCCAAACCAATCAACATACTAGCCAAAATGTTAATTTATTATTCAAAAACAAAGTAATGATTCCAAACATATTAATGCCTGAATGAAATAAAATAAATAAGATTTGATTTCACGCCACACTTGTGCATACTGTGACATTTTATGAGACAAAACCTTTGTGCGTACCTTTTCTCTTGAGCGGATTCTGGTAAGCTGATAGCACGCTGCTCTGCAGATGGCGACATGATAAACATGGTGTCAGCACAAATGCACAATGTTTTTCCAACATGACCATAACATAAATCCCCAAATACCTGCTATCACATTTATACGGTGTTAATTTCACTATAAATACTTGCATGACAGACATAACAGCATTAATCCCAGATCTCTGCACTGAATAGGTGCAAATTAAGTTAATAGAGGAAGACGGTCGCTAAAACACAAGGTGGGAAGAAAAGTCATTTTCACGTTCAGACATTCCCCAGGGCAGGACAATAATGAAAAATATACCCTCAACAGAACATGTAGGGAAAGCAAACATGGGAAAAATGACATCTTTGGCCTCGACTACTGAACGAAAGGACCCCACCACCGCATCAAGATAGAAAATGCTAGACTTCCTTTTCAGCCTAGGCACTGTTTCTCTCGACAAATTACCTCACCTTTGCTTTCAAAGAAGTCAGATGAAAAGTAAGGATCACACGTACACACACATGCGCAAACACACACACTGTGATATCACCACAGAAAGATATTATTGTCACTACTGAATCAGAAAATGGGGTGGCCAACAGGTCTATGATTTCTCCCTCCAGCAAAGAACAGGAAGCTCAGCCAGTTTCTTGGCTGTGTATACCAGAATGATGTGCAGCCAGAATGGAGTGGTGTCAGCATTTTTGACTGCTCAAAGTGTACTTACTAACTGGATTGAGCAGTGACAGTGATTTCGACAGAGACAGAGCCTGAAGGAGGGAACGCCCGTTGCTGCCAAACACGCCATCTACAGGGCAAGAACATGAGACCATGTTCACTGGAACATCACTGGAACACCAAACTTAACCCCACACGCCACAGCCATCTGTGCCCACAGTCTTATTGTCATAACATATAGTTAAGTCCCTTCCGCATTTCAGATACGACCATACCAAATTCAGGCTGTTAGGACCATTGACAGACAGATTTGAACAAGTGCAGCATGCTTACTGTCAGTAAATAATTCTTGATTTTGCTCAGTACTACAGCTTTTTGCCAATATGATGCATAACTGCATATCTGATGACGCATGTCTGATGCACTTGAAAATATTTATTAACAGAGGAATTTTCACCAGCTCCTCTGCAAATACTTTGATTGAAAACATTCAGGAAGCATTAACATGCAAGAGCTCAGTGGAGGCCTGACTGAAATGTCAGGAGATGGAGAGCAAGGCAAGTCAGTCCTCCAGTCAAGAGAGAGATCGGGAGAAACACAGACCTTCGTTGAGGTCAGCGATCGCCGCGTCGCGGGTGAAACTGGGGCGCACCAGGCTGATCTTCGGGGAAGAGTAGGAGTACGAGCGCAGACGGACCCCCAAATCCCCCAAATCCTAAAGAGAATAGGCAACAGGTCTATCAAGCGCAAGTCCTGGAGACAGCTCTGTGCCCAATTACTCAAATGAACTTGAACTGATAAGTTTGAAGTTCAGTTTGACAATTTGATTATGCACAGAAAAGTTGATTGTCGATAAACAACTTTGACTTACTATTAAGAAACTGTGTGAGAAAAAAATGCGTAAAAATATTACCACAGCCCTATAATTCATTGAACACTGAAACATTTTGCTTTTGTTCTCAAGTTTTTTGAGTTTAAAAGTGTATTATGAGGATGAGGTTGATGTGGAGACTGTCAGCTTTAATTTCAGCATCTTTTCATCCATATCAGGTGAACCATTTAGAAATGACAACACCTCCTGTACACGGTCCCTAATATTTCAGGAGAAATAAAAATACTGTGCAGTTTACATAATGAAGTAATCATTTTTAACTTGTGGTCACATGTCATTTGTGTGCAATAACTGCTTGAGGTCTGCAATGCATTGACATCACCAGATACAGGACATTCCCTAGTACTGCTTTGCAGGCCTGTATTACAGCCATCTTCAGATCTAGCTGGTTTCAAGGACTTTTTTTGCCTTCAGTCTCCTTGGCATTTAAAGTGGATTTTCCAGTGGATTCAAACCCAGTGATATATTCAGCCAACATAACCAAATTAACAAAAAAAATGTCCCACTGTCCAGTGAATTGTGGTGCTCTCTGAATACAAAAGTAACACTTCATTTAAATTGCGATGGAAAACTTCTCAGATTCAGTTTGACCAACAAAAAAATTAGGTCCCCTAAACCATCAGGAGGTCTTCCTCAGTAGTCCAATTATTATATTATGTTCAGTACACCATTAATAATGTTGGGATGGAGGGGTCATACGAAATAGTGCTCAAGGCCCCGCTAAAAGCGGGCAGCGGTCAGTGCTGGCAATGCTGCATGCATGTGTGCACATTACCTCTCGCACACACACACACACACACACACACACATCCACACACACATGCACAGATTGGTGACGGCGCGTTCAGTACCGCTGAGGGGGGATGGCTGTACGTGGAGGAGTGTGGCCGGCTGAAGCTGAAGTCTGGGGAGGCATCAAACGAGTCCCTTTCATCTCCGCTGCTGGCCTGCAGGACGCTGCCCGTGTGGGGGGACAGGGAGAGTTGGGAACAAGGCGACTTATCCATAGGATCTTCCTCCTCGCTGTCCACCTCCAGAGCCACCAAACTGGGGCTGTGGGAAGAACAAACCACCATACAGAACTGCACAGCATTGTGGGAAGAGAGACGCAGAGAGAGGGTGTACACACTGGAGGACGCCTGAATTGACAAAGAAGTCACATGACAAAGTACAAAGTGTTGAGTATGTGCGAGTCAAAGGACGATAACATGATGGAAAGACTGGACTTCAAGCAGAATAAAGAATTAATCTAATATTTTAACCTCATAAACTCTGACTCTTCATTTAGGTTTTCCCTTAGGTAAATTCAAAGCCAGTAAAAGGGTTTTTTTTTTCATATTGTAGTGCCATGTCACACAAATATGCTGTATCTGCTGGTTGCTGCGCTTCATTGAAGCCACATAACACTAATATTGAGAAGAATATCAACGCCATGTTATTCTAGCCACAGCCTTAAATTAAATGGAAAATCTCTGTCTTGTACATCATTATAATGTACATGATTTGCTGCAATTCAGCAGGACATATTTAGGATTGTTGTAAACCTTGGGATCTCCAATGAAATTAAAATAGGTCCAGATTTCCACTGGTCAGAAAACAGCCACTGCATTGGACAAACCGATATATGCGTCTGTAGGCTTTATGGGGTTAATCATCAATGAGCAGATCTGAGCAATGAATGTGGACTTACGTTGTGAAAAGTAAAATATTTATTAACTAGCAGTATGTAACTGTTTACAGCAGGGATACTCACTCTTTTCCAGAATGAGCCGCAGTGGGTGCAGGCTTTCATTCTAACCATGCAGTTACACACTGGATTCTACTTATCAAGGGTCTATGGCAAAAGCTTTAAGGGTTCATTAGTAGAATCAGATGTGGGACAGGTTGGATAGAGCGAAAGCCTGCACCCACTGTGGCTCATTCTGGAAAAGAATGAGTATCCCTGGTTTACAGGAACAAAGTAAAAGGAAAATTGATCAAGTCGAGTAAAAAGAGAGATGAGGAAAAACAGGAGAGAGAGAGGAAGAACAAGAGTTAAACCCTTATAAAAATGTACTATAGTTAAGTAGTTTACAACAGTAAAATTGATGTAAACTATAGTAAACTACACTTTACTACAGTAAACTATAGTTTGTTGCAAATATTCTATAGTAATTGAATATCATTTCTATAGTTTACTATAGTGGAGTTTGACTTTTGTGATTTACTTTAGCATCACTGTAGTAAACTACAGTATATCTATAGTAATTTCGCAAAAATAACATAGACTATACTATACTATAGAAAACAATAGTATTTTTACTGCAGTATTTTGTGGTAATTTTTCATAAAGGAAGTGAGAGAAAGGTTGAAAGTTGGATGAGGCGAGAGAGAGAGAAATCGAGACTCGTCGAGAGAGACATACAGAGGGACATCGGTGAGTCTCACCTTAGCACACTGGTCTCTCTCGGCGGACTTGCGCCCCTGCTGGACGTTCTGGTCCCAGGCATGCGGTTGGCTCGTGCTAGTGCCATCTCAGCAGGGAGCGGGGAGGCCGTATAGGAGGGTACAGCATGGGGGGACTCAGTCCCGGGGAGAGAGGGGCGATGCTTGGAATCGCTGGGCTCCTGGAAATGGGATGTTGGGTCGGGGGGGCTCCCCCTGCCACTGTCCCAGCCCTCACTGTCGGTAAGCGCACTCTCTCCACTAACCCCCGTGATACTGTACTTTATATCCCTGTCACTCACCTGAAACAGGAGAAACAGGAGCAAAGCTGTCAGAGACGAGAGCGGGATGGTGGTGCACTGGGTACGGCTGTTACCTCACAACAAAAGATGGCAAACTTCAATACAGCCAGAAGCTTTTCTGCATGGAGTTGGCAAAGTCTCCCCCTGTTCTTGAGGGTTTCCTCTGGGTACTCTGAATTCCTCTTACAGTGCATCAGCAGGGTTAATTGGAGACTCTAATCTGTCCATAGGTAAGAGTAGGGTTGCATCATATACCAAATTTTTATGAAAACTGTATGGGAGCAAATCTCAAATAATCATATCCCCAGTATTGCGATATTAGATTGGTTTCGAAGAAATTTCCATTTTAATGAATGAAGAGACAGCAAGTGCAGAACCGTAGGCATGTGATCCTCTCTCATTGTAGGTTTGTGCTCACAGCTGATACCTGAAGGCCAATTTACGCAACTAAAGCACGTCTCAACACAGCTTGTCCATGTGCATTAATCCAATAATAATACAAAGTAATTATCCACTCTGCATTTAAAGGTTTCAGAGATGTTTCTTCTGTTCACCCAGCAAAAGCAAGGAGCGTAGATGACTTAAATATTCCCATATTTCCTATTTTGAACTTAAAAAAGACGGAATTGACTCCACACATCAATATTGTTGTTATCGCGTTGCATATCGCTATTATCCTATTATTATATTTGCATATGGCATTTTTTTTTGCCATATCCTGCAGCCGTACAAAAGATCGTGAGAGTGAAAGGTGAATGATCCCAGCGTCCCAATGACCCTGACCAGGAATACACCATTTAGATAATGGATGAATGGATATTGTCAGCCAGTGATAGCAGTAATGGAAACGAGACTACCTGCAAGTGAAACCACGGAGAACAAAAACATAGACTGACGCCTGCTCTCAACAGTCAGACACAACCCATGATTCGAAACCCATAGCTATTTTTCACCCTCAAGTACTGTACGCTATTTAGACAAGAAAATCAGTTCTAATTTAAACGCATGCCAGCCTCTTTTCATTGCAAGTTCACATAATTTATTTTCCATTCATCATGCTGACTAGACGCATTTTGTATCACAACTCTAGCGAAAAGTGCTTAAGGAATAAAACTCACAGTAACTTCCCTCAAACCTAACCTGTGCAGTGGACCATATAATACTGCCCAATCCTGCACCCTTGAAATCTTGCATAGAGGACACTCAAGAATATGTTATGCAATCATTTTTCTATTTCAACAATAATTTAGGGACAATTTCTGACTTTGAAGGTGCACTATGCAAGTTTGTTTATTTTCTGTGCAATTATATTTTGTCTCAATTCGTTGACATCTCACCATGATCCGCAAGCTGCCTGCCCCTGAATTCACTGTAAAAAAAAACCCAGGCTCTGGAGACTGTACAGGCTTCACCAACTGCAGATAAACACAAGGGGCACAAGCTGTGCCCCATAACATAACAAACCGTCCCGGCCAGTCACCGACAAATGTTGACAGTTAAGGAAGCATGGGAGAGGGAGGGTACTATGGGAGGGAGGGGCGAGCTACCTCTGTTTTGTTTGAATTTGAATGTCAACAGAAGTGATGTCAACAAACTTGAATAGTGCACCTTTAAAGGATGCATTTAATCATTACCTGTGGAAGTAGATAAGCTCTCACATTTTGAAGGAAATATATTCTGTGATAAATGACTTTCAAAATGCTCTGGCATTGTACAAGTAATCAGATTAGCAAATCTGTGTGTACTCTTGGACACATTTTCTTACCTAGGTTTAAGTGATTTTTCAATAAGATTTTGCCAAATTTTTTTCCTGAAAAGATCTGTTTCGCACATCACCGCATCCTCGGCTCAATAGACAACTTTTCCCCAAAGCACAAACTTCTGAGTGGCAGAGCACATTGGGACGGAGTTAGCTTGCTTATCACATGTATGACATCACCACCCTATCCAATCAGGAGCCCAGTAGATCTTCATTGCTTACCTGGTCCACCAGCATGCTGTTAGCGTACATGTAGTCCTTCCCATTGATCATGGCAGACAGCCTAGCAGCAGCTGACAATGTAGACCTGGCTGGATGAATGCTGGAAGAGGCAGCCTGGCCTTTCTCTGGAGTAAAAAAATCATGAAAATAATGTCAACTTACTCCCATTTGATAAGATATTGATGGTTTTTCTTCAAAATCCATTACCACACATTTCTGCTAGTGCCCACATGTCTGTTTATGAGCATGCGTTCTTCATGTAATTTAGAAAAGGTAACTTTTTCACTAACTTAACAGTTCTTTCCCATGTATGGCACATTATATAACTGACATCAAATACAGCACATCTGCTCTCTATATTTAGCCCAAACAGGTTTAGATTTTGCAGCATAAGTTCATACTAAAACTTGCATTAAAAGTACTTTTATTAAATCAAATGTCAAAATCCACTCTAGCCACGTCTGATGGCATAAAATGTTTTCGGCACAAGATTCTTCAAATTGATTCCCAAGCTTCACTAGAAAATGAACAATTAGCCCATGGGTATGATATAGACTAGAAAAAAATGCTTTATTTTGCTAAGAGATCCTGTTTCATCTGATGTGAGGCCAAAAATCTGCTTTATTTCATGGTGAAGTGTAATATACAATGTACTACATCACTGTTTAGTCTGCACAAATTAACTGAGCATTATTCATAAAACAATGTATAAAACATTGTTACCACAAAGTAAAAGAACAACTGAACAACACTGATTCTAAGGTTTGGTTTTGACCAGTGTTGTTTCTGTTGTAGAGGTGAGAGCACATTGAATTAAAGGATTGTTATTGAATAGCAGCCTATATTTATCTTTCCCAGAGCTAATAAACTGATATAAAGCTGAGGCAAAAACACAATTAACTGGATTGACTGGAGTAATTTCCCCTGATGTACCATTTTGTTTGCTTTGTTAGGTCAAACAAGGAAAAAAAGGGGAGAAAAAACAGTCAAATCTGCACAAGATGTAGGTCCAAGACCGAGCAATACTTTAGACTTCTTTTAAAAGGCTAAAATGTAATGAATAGCCCAAATGATGAAAATACAGCATGATATCTAGATTTTTACATCTAAAGTCTATTAGTTGAGCATAAACTGACATAAACACTGTAAAGAGATGAAAAATAAAAGACACATACAGGAAATGGTATGCTCAGAAAAAAAATTCTGAACACCTTCCAGTGCTGCAGAGTAAACAGAAAATCTCGAGCAAGATTCTACCGAAAGATATAACAAATTAATTTCCCTCTGTTTACAATGGTTAATTTTTACCGCACACAGCTGTGAAAACAGCTGAACCATGATTCATTCATTATTTAGAGTTGGGGATTGACTGACTCTTTAAAGAAGAATATCATTGAAGCACTCCGTTTGAGGTCATAACTACCCTCACTGACGGCAGGGAGAGTTACAATAATCCACAATTAATTTTTTTCCTTACATACCCATTGCAAACCATACTCAAACAATGTGGTCATCAAGTGAATCCCACCTCATACACAACCACATATCCTTCTGTTCTGAATGAGGTTCATTGCATTCCAGTATACACTGTGAACCCCGATTGTGTGGTGAACTCAAATGTTTTGTGGAAACCAAGTACCTCAAAAAAGTTATGTCAGCCAACTTAATTGCATTGTGTGGAAGGAACTTCAAGAAAATAAGGTCAAGATACTTTTTTACATGTTCTTAAGTACTGTGAACACAAGGTCATTAAATTGGTGTTCTCAGTTTTTTTGAGGTAATTGGTTCGCACAAAACATTTGAGTTCACCACACTTGTCAGGGTTTACAGCGCAACTGCATGAAGAAGCACAATGACCACAGATATAGTAAAAAGAGATGTGTTCATCAGTACAAATTACATAACAATCTAGCACTCCAACATTCACTTCCCAGATTACAGATTAGAATTGCGTTATTCAATGGAAAAACAGATTCAGAGAAATGTCAAGTCCAGATAGCATTAAAACCAGAGGGAGCGTGCAAATTGAAGTAGCCAAGGTGTGAAGTTGATTTATCCACAAAGATCAAACAAAATTTAATAAGCCCATGATGAAAAGACATGACAAATTGACATGTACGTGCTACTTCTCAGGATCTTAGCAAATTAGAATGGTCAGTGAGACGCCTGGATAGATAACCGTCCAGACTTAAGTGTTTTCAGCGATCTACGTGGATTTTTCTTCATCACTGGAAGAATGCAGTGCTGACAAACCGTTTATTGCATTTTGCAGGACAAAAAAAACTTGCAGTCATTACATGGCCGTCTCTTTCAAGGAAGAAAACACTTTTCTGCCTTGAGGTCACTTGAAAAGCAAAGCGAAGATCTATAAAAAGAAAGAATGTGTCCCTGTTATGTTTAAAACAAGACATGTCAACAACCTGAAACCTGCACTGTCCGTTCCACTACCCACAGCTGAAAACCCAGTCGATGTTAATGAGAGTGCTCCCATCACTCCAGTGCTAAATGGAAGCTTGTAACGAAGCAAGCCTGGAAAGTGCCACCCTGTGAATTACACACATGCTGCGCTCTCCCTCAGGTTTGTGCGAGTTTCCGGATTGAATTAGCTTCCCGCAGCAGGGGCTCTTTCTTCAACCCGAAGAGCATACTAACACTGCAGCAACAAAGCTGAAACCGAGCTGACCAATTTGGAAGCATGCTGCTTGTCCCTTTCTGAGTGTTCCTCCTGCAATGAGTAGACAGGCAGCCAGCGCAGTCCGGGCGTACAAGCTAGGGATGTCTCAGACCACACGAGATAAAAACAACAGCTGCTCGCCACATGTACCAAAGGCTGTTCAGTTTCATAATTCATTGCCAGGCCAATAAGTGTCTTGTCCTGTTCTTGTAATAGGATTTCCCAGATGTAAACTAGGTGGCAAAAGCAATATGCAAGTTGTCTTCTGAGATGCAATCTTTTTTTTTGTTCTGTTTTAACTAGCATCTACATCCTCATTTCAGAAAAAAAGTTGGGTCTGTATGGAAAATACAAATCAAATAGTAAGCCGCCATTTGTAAAATACCCTTCACCTGAAGTAAACTGAAAACAGGAGAAACGAGATATTTAATGCTTTACCTCAGCAACTGTGTTGTTTTGGCAAGTTACGACTGTACTATGCACCAATGGAGCTATGTGTTAACATATACCAGAAATTCCATCATCTTCCCAGGGCTTGCACTCATCCACAATGGTTTTATGCTCATTAGATACCTGTTGTGGTCAGATGAGTCAACCCTTCAGTCTATTTATGGTAATAATGGACTTTGCATTCTGCTGACCATCCTACCCAATGAAATAAAAACATTTTTTTGGGGAGACAGACTGTTTATATGAGTCTGGCGTGTCAGAATATGGAATACGCCTTTGCCAGATGCAAATACCATCAAAGAGTAATTTAATTTTTAACTACAGGGCACTCAGAGACAACATACCTCTGCCAGCAGGTTTTAATCCACTAGCACTTATAATTAGCAGTAGAATCTAGACCTGTGTCCGGATGCATCCACCTACAAATTTAATCACCTCTTGCCATTAAAACCATAAACCTCCCATAAAATTTGGTGGTGATCAGTTGAATAGTTTTTGATTAAATCCTGCTGACAAACACACCCACACACACACACAGGCACGCAAGTGATAGCAATATTCCCTTAAAAAGCTAATTCAATCCATTTTTAAAATTCATAATTTCTTAATTTTTTGTAATTGCGTTTTTTTTGCATGTTTCGCGAGGCAGAGTTGAAAAGACAAAGTATATGGAAGCTGAATTGCAACTGGGGACAAGAAGCAGTACAAGGGGGAGGCAGGTTGTGGTGTCATTTATTCCCGAGGTGAATACAAACCCCAATTCCAATGAAGTTGGGATGTTGTGTAAAAGGTGAATAAAAACAGAATACAATGATTTGCAAATACTTTTCAACCTAAATTCATTTGAGTACGCGACAAAGACAAGATATCTAATGTTTAAACTGATAAACTTTTTATTTCTTTGGAAATCTTCACTCGTTTTGAATTTGATGTCTGCAACACATTCCAAAAAGGCTGGGACAGGGGCAACAAAACACTGGGAAAGTTTCGGAATGCTCAAAAAACATCTGTTTGGAACATTCCACAGGTGAACAGGTTATTTGGAAACAGGTGCGTCATGATTAAGTACAAAAGGAGCATCCCCGAAAGGCTCAGTCATTCACAAGCAATAATGGGGCGAGGATCACGTGAGCAAATAGTCCAGCAGTTTAAGAATAACATTTCTCAAAGAGCAATTGCAAGGAATTTAGGGATTTCATCATCTACAGTCCATAATATCATTAAAAGATTCAGAGAATCCAGAAAAATCTCTACACTTAAGCGGCAAAGCCCAAAACCAACATTGAATGCCCATCACCGTAGGTCCCTCAGGCAGTACTGCATTAAAACTGACATCATTCTGTAAAGGATAATACCATGAGGGCTCAGGAACACTTTGGAAAACCATTGTCAGTTAACACAGTTTGTCGCTATATCTACAAGTGCAAGTTAAAACTCTACAATGCAAAGCAAAAGCCATTTATCAACAACACCCAGAAACGCTGCCCGCTTCTCTGGGCCAGAGTTCATTTGAGATGGACTGACGCAAAGAGGAAAAGTGTCCTGCGGTCTGATGAGTCCACATTTCAAATTGTTTTTGGAAATCATGGACGTACATGATTTCGTACAACAGTGCGGCTTCGTAGTAAAAGAGTGCAGGTAATAGACTGGCCTGCCTGCAGTCCAGACCTGTCAACCATTGAAAATGTGTGGCACATTAAATATGGCGCAAAATACGACAACAGAGACCCCGGACTGTTGAGTAACTGAAGTCGTCATCAAGCAAGAATGGGAAAAAATTCCACCAATATAAGCAAATCTGCCAATGAATTCCACCATTCAAATTCAATACAAGAGACATCAGGAGATGGCAAATCCCCTCGGCCCCACATCTTTGGATTAGCAAAAGGCACCACGTCAGGTCACAATTCATGTGCACACCAAGTTCTGTAGAGAAATAGTGAACGGTTTTCAAGTTATGCTCCTGAAACAGACAGACGGACAGACAACCGCACACATGACTATATCCCCCCGCATTATATGCTGGGGGGATAATAACAAAGCAAATGCCACAAAAATAATGGTTAAAAAAATCTGACATGGGAGATGCAGTATTTTAAAAAATCTCTTTTTTTCCTTGAATGAGAACAACTTATGGATCTGGAGGAATGATCAATCAGTTTGTGTTGGATATTTTATGAAATGATCAGTTTACCATCTACAAGTAAATTATTATTAGCATTTGTCTTCATGCTATCACATACGCATGTTCTGAGTAAGCGCACAATTTAATTTATGATATTTTGGTGTATGTCCTGGACTCTTAGTCAGAAAAATCAATCAGCAGCAGAAACTAATGATGAAACCAAGAGGACATTTGGCCGCAATGAGACACCGAGGCCATTTTGTGGCACCATCCAATGAACAGCGGCACCAAACCACTCAACTTTCAACTGCTTTGAGAACCCTCAAAGAGCGTGCTATTTAGAATCGGTCTCGCAGTAGAAACCAATCCACGGTTTCCAGCACCACTCGTGAGCCAGTTGCACAAAGGGACACAAAGAATCCACTTACAACCAGAGTAAAAAAATGAGGGTGTTTAGACGAAGCAAACCCTCATAACAGCTTTAAGAAACAAGCTCTCGGTGCAGTTCCGCACTCCAAAGTTGGCCCACGCCAATCTTACGATTTTCTCCAAAAAATCTTAGTCCTTTTTTTCAGAGGCTGATTTATAGTTACAGGAAATCTTTATTTCCCAATGAATATCTTCCCTGAAAGACAAATACAAGCAGAAACGCCTTTCATTTGGGGTACCACTTCTTTTGTTCAGCTCATCATCTGCACCAAAATATGCCAATTTAAATAAACTGGATGGAGCAGGGTGTTCCCACCATGTGTTCTGGTGTTAAGCCCACAATAATTTTCACTCAAGCATTCTCAGACATCGCCATCGTCTTGAGCCTTACAAATCTGAGTATGTCTTTTAAGGAACTATAGCTGATGGAGCGGAAAACCGTTTTAACAAATTCAAATTTAAAAAAAATGTCTTACACTGTTTCCATGAATAATTCAGTTGTTTGACACTAGCCCACACAAAAGCTCAAAAGAGTGTCAAAGTGCCTTTTAGAATATTTTTAATTGCTTTTAATGTATAATTGAAAATACATTAATTTATTCCATTATGTGAAAATCATGTTTGCAAAAGCATCATGTGTTCTGATTAAAATCTACAAAAAGGTTATTTGCAACATGGCACCGTAATACTGCCAGAGAGACAGTCAATGCAAGGTCTGATTATTTAACCCTTTCAAATTGGCTCCTAGTTGTCAGTGCACTGGCATCCCCAACAGTTATGAATCATTTTGATTGGACAGTCATTATGGGCTTCTTTTGCAAGGAGAAAATCTTGAGTAAGCACCTGGCTCTCAAAACAAACCCTCTCCTAGTTAACCCCCTCCTTGAGCAAATAAAACATTTCTCAATGGATTTTTAAAAATGGTACATTGAAGGTACTATGTAAAACTTTCTAACCAAATAAATCACTTTCTGTTGCCATTGTCTGAATGGACTGAAACTCATCTTAAAAAATTAGACCTTTCCCGACTGTCGTAGTTGCCTATAACAACCAGTGGATTGATTTATCTAGTTCAATAACCGTAAGTGTTATCATCTGGGAAATATAGCTATGCTGACATCACTGAGCCTCCAGCCAAAGGCTAACTGACAAAGCCAGCTAGCAAGCTAAAGCAGACCAATCATTAAAATGCAGTCAATGTATCATGCTATGATAAGGACTCCTGGGAGCTGATTACTATCACTGGCCAATATTATGCAGGCTAACAATACCACACTTTATAAATCTGATTTAAAAAAAAGAAAAAAAACATACTTTAGTCAAAGTACTTACTCAGCTAGCTACCTTATTTATAACGCTCAGTCTCACGTGCAAATAGAGAGAAACAGAATGCCGACCACAGTTCACTTAATGGTCACTGTTTTCAGTGAAGACAAGGAATTTCTGACAGTCGCGTTCAGCACCTTTAGCACGGCTATTTATTAAACGCATATGAAAAATATCTTTCCGACACTCAACGTAAAAATATCCATTTTAAATATACTGATGGACTTCAGTTCTGCACGCATTATTTACAAAGTGATTCGAAGCCCAACCATAGCGCACTTCAGCACCTCAATAATGATGAAATAATTGGGAATGAAAATAAGTAATTGTATGAGTACATTAATATATGATATGTTGTATGACTATATTTGCTAAAGCATGTATCTTATGTATGTGTGTGTGTCTAGGTACGTTTATGTATGTATATATATATATATATATATATCTATATGCTGTATGTATGTATGTGTATATATGTATGCATATGTTTATGTATACATATATATAATTATGATTAATGTAGGTATTGTGTAGGTATGTTCTTAATTTTCACTTCAATTTACTCATCTTTGTGTATGTTTACATTCTAATTTATGTCATTGTCCTTTCACTGTATCATCTGTAAATATGGGTTTAGGGTGTTGTGATGGGAGTAAAAGGGTGGGTGTGGGGTCTTTGAGAAATTTACTGTAATTGATTAAATTCAGTAGGCCCCCAAAATGGGGGGGTGGTGGAGGGATTTAAAAAAAAAAAAAAAAAAAATGATGAAATAATTGATCTTGTTTGCTAACACTTGTAATTGAATGTGCAATAAAACCAACTTTTCATTAAATAATTGCATTTCATTCTTAAGCCATCATTGGATCAGAAATCACACTGTAAATAATACATGCAGAACTGTAGTCCTTCAGTACAGACGAGTAAAACTGTCTGCAGATAAAATGTTTTCAAAAAACGTTATTTATTTCAAAAATGTACAATATTTTTATCAAATGTCCCTTCTAGAATAGATTTCTGCATTACAGAATATAGTGGGTTTTTTTTTTTTTTTGCAATTCAGGGACTCCAGTGTCCTTCAGAGGAATAAATTAATTGTTGAGGTTGAAGTGAAAAGATGACAGCTGAACTCTCTGATCCATCAAATCAATCGTCAAACAGTGTCTTTAAACAGTCTTCTTATAAACTGCTGCTGCCGATCTCTCTCTCTCTCTCTCTCTCTCTCATATACACACACTCTCTCTTGTTCTCTCCCTTTCTCTCTCCCTCAGTCTCTCTGTGCGGGTAGCCCAGGTTGTCTGGAGGGTAAGAGGCCCATCTGTGTCACTTCATCCAGTAAGAACAGGGGGTTCAGGCCCAAAATGAGAAGAAAACCTTCAGCGGTTCTAAAACCCACATCATGTAAATATAATACTTGCAGAATAATCAAAAGGGTTGAATGAAGAAGTCAAATGACACCATATGTTGGATTCATGCTTACAGCTAGAAGGCAAAACATGTTGCTGACACTGAAGTCCTCTCAAGCCAGTATTACAGAAACAAAATTTAAAAAATAAAAAATCAACTGTGAGCCAAGGTTTCCTTTTCTCTTTGTTTCCTAACTCTAAAGTACAGGGCCTGGAGCAAAGAAAAAGATTAACACAACTCAGTTCAATCAGTTACTGTATCCTCGCCGAAGAAAATGATTTGCGCTGGCTTTCTGGGTTTAACATAAACTTAGCTGTAAAGTACACAATTTCAGCCGAGAAACCAGCAGCAAAGTGATACTGGAAGAAAAACTACTAAAAGCTCCTCATGTCCTGTTGTTTCTCCTGTTGATGTGAATGATGGGAGGGCTTGCATGGCATATTGCAATCTTCATCTAAACAATCTGTGAGCAGTCCCTTGTAATCATGCCTTTTTTTTTTTTGTCTTGTGGTTCTGAAACAGACTTGCCAACTAAAACCATACAATTTCAGAAACATCTAGCAGGCATGAAGCGCATTGAAAATCCAGGGAAATGACTGGAGGGCAATAAAAGCTATTGCATTCCATGTAAATTAGCTCTGCGAAATGCAAATATGAAAAAGAGGCAAGCATATTCAAAAGATGAAGATTCCAGGTTTCCAACACATTCATATAACAAGAAACCAATTCTACCAAACACAGCTATGATAGTTAATTAGAGCAAAGTGAAAAACCCAAAAACATATGAGGTGGAGTGAAATTCCACATTGCAGTTCTCAGCACAACTCTATAAGATTATTCTAGGAGGACAACTGAAAATCATTGTTGAATTAGTACTTTAAATCAACAGTGGTCAGGTCCTGGAAAAGCAGGGATGTACACAGATTACATAACGTGATCCTGTTGTGTTTCTCTTCTACTTTCCAAATGAACGCAGCTGTCATAACAATTAAACATCTATTAGTTAATCTGTTTTAGATCGCTCATTTCCTTTTACCGTGTTTCGACTTCCTCGGACGGATCCGCATTCTGGGAAAGGATGGCCAGGAGTAATTGAAGGGGGAATCTGAATCAGAGTCCATGTCTTTTCCCGGTATGTGTCAGACTGGCAGTTCAACAGGAGGGATAAACCCCAACATACTTCCAGAACAGAACGGTGCTTTTCCAGACGACGTCCGATTTAAGGTCCAAGCTCTACAGTTTATTCTCCAGCGGCTGCTGCAGCACTGGTCTCATGTTCCACAGCTGACGTATCCACACGAGAGAGGAGGCGTAAAAGAGTTCACCGAAAACAGCGACAGCCCCGCCAGACGACAGACCTCAAATCCTCCCGGGAGACAAATAGGACCTGAGACTAAGTGTCCAGAAGAATCCGGAAGGTCAGCCAAGGCCAATGAATCATTAACTCACCTTTTCAAATTCAATGCTAAAGTGAGTTGCAGGAGTTTAGCAAGTTCATAAAGCAGGGGACGACCCCTCTAAACCAGAGAGAGTCTTAATCAGCCGCCAGAAGAGAGACTCCTGCAGGCAGAAGTTAGCGTCCTCCAGCCACCAGCTCTGTGCGGCCGCACTGGATACAGCACATGCAAGCGCTGTGACAGAGCTGCGGTAGTCTTTGGCTCCCCTCCCACCAAGCTACAGCCTACTTTTCCATGCACAAACATCGACTGGAGAGACTCGCAGGCCAGGATAAAGAGCCACAGGTTTCTTTCCACGATCTCTCCATCGTTGCCCTCGTGCTGTGACCCCACCTCCGGCCCCCGCCCTCAGCCCGCACTGTAGGCAGCCCGCAGAGTTCGGCAGCCAGAGAGCAAGATAGCGAGATAACCCACTTTACAAATGTCACTTATGCTGCTAACAGACTCACAAGCGTACTACAGCCTCAAAAAACAGAGGGGGGGGGAGACAAAAAGAGAGTGAGAAAGAGAGAGAGAAAAACAGATTTTGATATTAGTCCCTGTTTCTTTTGGGTGGGAGTGAGGGGGGCAGTCCTCCAGGAGTTGACAGAGCTGAATAAGTTCTGACTGTTTCCACTGGCTCGCAGATGAGTCGGTCTGCACTGGTGAACCTCGAAAACCCCCCCCCGCCCCCCATAGGGGTCTGGCAGTTTTACAACCTCTGCTCTCAGAAACAACAACCCCAGTGGCAGCTTTTTTACAACAAGTCCTCCATTCTTATACAGTCTCCCAGAACAACTCGCTAAGCAATTAGCATTCAGCATGGCCTTGGCAACCCCTTCCCCCCACATCGTCTTGCCCGCACAAAACTCCTTTCTTTGAGTGCTTCATACATGCTAGCAGAAGACTGAAACAGCAGAAAAAAAAGAGGTTCACTAAACTCACATTAAACTTCCCTCAGCACTCCTACATCTTTGGTCCTTGGGGGTGCAAGGGGACGCGAGGCTACAGCAAAGTCATGTTAGCACAAAGAGAAAGGGGATAAGGAGTAAGGGGGGTGGGGAGACAAAATTTTGGAGGGAAACACAAATGAGCGGCTCATCTCATGTGCCAACCATTGTAAGACGATGACATTAGTTGAGCTTGTTAACATTCCTGATTTCAGTTCAATTATGTGAACCACAACAGAGGCCCAGAGTGGAATATGGGATAAATCCCTGCATCCCCCTGTATCCTGCTGACTGAGCAAATTTGTGTGCTGTAGTAACACCACGAATTGAATCCTGCCAGCCACAGAGATACGTCTACCTAATAATGTGAACGGAACACAATGCCCATTTTAAAAGTTGCCAATTCGTCCTATTAAGTGGAGGATACCTGTGTGCAATGAGAACAGTAAGTGACTATAGTAAGTAAGTGATTATCTTTTTTATAAAAAAGAAAAGTGAATAAGTCTTAACTCAGTGTTAACTGAGTATAACCACTTTTGCAATCAAAAATTTTCATAATTTTTAGACTATAAATTAATTTTGGAACAAGATCAACTAAAAAAGTAAAAGAAAAATCATTGTACTCTGCAAAATATTCATGATCATCGCAATATTTATGCATTCTATAAGCAACGATAATTCACCTTCTCTTTCACCGTAATTTACCGTCTTAATACTTATGCGTAAATAAGGGCGTACTGGGTATATTTTGAAGACAACGCAAGTGGAAATGTTCCAGGTCCTCAGTACTTTAAAGCTGTTTATGTAAACAAATATTGGCCAGCGCAACTGGGCTGGGTCAATGGAAAATTTATGGGCGCTGGGTAAGTTTGGAGTTGCATAATTTGTTTGCATTTATACAGAGCAGGTTTCACTTCAAACACTGACACATTATGGTCTAGTATGCGAATGTACGGTGCCACCAATATGAATGCACAAACACATAACAGATGCAAGAAATGTTTTACTTCAGTTTGGATAGTTAAGAAAACTAACTGGACATACTGAAATCATGTGGCAACTCATTACATTACTGCCAATGTGAGACGACTATTCATTGACTGTAAAACTAAAGCCTGATGTGCAACTCAAGTCAGGCAATTCTCACTTGATATGAAATGAGCAGCACACCTCTGAATGTGTTCCTTATATAAAAACAAAATAGCGTGACTTTTCTTGAACATAAGCAAATATTCAAATTGCAGTTCATCACCTTGTCATTGATTTATTCATAGAGATAGCATTCGCAAAGACAGGCCCTATCCATCACAAACAAGGAACTACAATGCAAAAATCTAAAGTAAACAATACGATCTCTTGATACTCCAAAGTTGCACAATGTAATCTGTGAAAACAGATTATTGCCATTACCACAGATGCCCCCAAACTAGCATTCCCTGGTCTTAGTCCACGGGGGACGAGTGTTTGTGTGGCTGTCATGAGGCAGGAGAAACAGACAGGCTGTAGAATGTCTCACTAACGGTGGATCAGCAGAAGGTGTCTCTCAGACACGCGAAACATTCAACACCTTCCTCAGGGCGTCTCGGCCTGAGCACACAACCCCTGCTACTGCGCGCTTGCGTCCACGCTGCTGACGCACGAATCCTACCGAGCAAATACCTTCCAGGAAGCACACCTTCAACAGGGAACATCCATAATTAGGGACAACATTGGAAGCAAAAACATGTCATTTTTCAAGGCTCCTCTAAATTATGAATATATTAAAAACACAGTTGTGCTAAATCAGTTCTGGATGGTTAAATGCTTGGTATGATGAGAAATAAGTTTGCTGCTAATGTACCATCACAGATACTGGAATGGTTTTCTTGTCTGAGTCAATTTAATTCAACACGATGGGCGAACAGGCTGAATGAATTAGTAACTGAGTAACCCTTTTAGTTTTGCAGAAACCAAATAAAGAGAAATGCAAAACATTTAAGCAACCATAGTGAGATAATGCACCCATGGAGAAAAGCAAACATGGTAGGCAGAGTGTTTTTTCCTTAAAAGCATTATGCTTCCATGTAATTTGCTGACTGAGACGACTTGCATCTAGAGGTCTGAGCGGCAAAAAGTTGAATTATCACCCCGTTCGTTTACCGGCAAAGAAAACCAAACAACAAGTGCAAGTTTCCTCTGCCTCTATAAACCTGCTCCCCCACTGTGATGCACTTCTTGCCTGGTTTAAAGGTTACCCTCGTTGCAGTCAGCACCATGGATCACCTAGCAACAACCCAGTGCATTAACTACATGACAGTATAAATAGTAAGTAAGTAAGTAAGTAAGTAAACTTTATTTATAGAGCACTTTTCACAGACAGAGGTCACAAAGTGCTTTATATCAGCAGATGCAAACACAGGGGCAATAAGAAAGGAAACAATTAAAAACAATGACCAGATACAAATTATAAGTGAATAGATAAAAATCAATTATAAAACAATGACAAAGTACATGATAATTAATCAAAAGCCTGTCTGAACATGTATGTTTTTAACTGTTTTTTTTTTAAAGACTCAACCGAGTTACAGCAACGGATCGACATGGGTAGGGCGTTCCATAGTTTTGGTGCTAGGGCCTCAAAAGCTCGGTCACCACGCGTTTTAAAATTTGTCCTTGGTACAGACAGCAGGTTACTTGAGAAGCATCTTAATGAGCGGGTAGGCAGGTATGAAATAGATTTATTGAATCAGTATAATGAAAAATTGTTGCTACGAGTTGCATAACAAGAGTCAAAACTGTAAAGAGTGCATGAGGAAAACTAAGGTCTTCACATTAGTGTATCAATAATGACAGTTATGAGAATAAAAAGTTAATGTTCCAACTCAAGATACCTTGGTTACTGGACCCCAGAAAATGCATATGAATGCAAAAAATTGGACAGTTTTAAAATACCTCAAGATCTTGTAGTTGAGATATACTATAAATGAGTATGCACATTGTGCATTACAACTTCAATGCTGCACAAGTAAAAATATTTAGATGTTATATGAAGTGTCGTCTGTTTTCCAAAATGTAACTTCTCTGTACTAATTTACAAACTGTGTTACTCACAGCCACAATAACAAGCAACAGCCAAATACGAACCACTATTACAATACAACCCCAATTCCGAAATAGTTAGGACAAAGTGTGAATTGTGAATATAATCAAAACTTAACTTTCAAATCACACCAGCCAGTATTTTATTCACAATAGAACAGAGATAACATAGCAAATGTTGAAACTGAGAAATTTTACAATTTTATACACAAAATGGGCTCATTTCAAATTTGATGGCTGCTACAGGTCTCAAAAAAGTTGGGACAGGGGCCTGTTTACTATGGTGTAGTATCCCCTCCTCTTTTTAACCAAGAGTGGAGGCATCTGGGCATTGAGGAGAAAAGTTTCTTGAGTTTAGCCATTGGAATTTGATCCCACTCTTGTTTAATACAGGCTTCCAGCTGTTGGAGAGTTTTAGGTCTCCTTTGACTGCCTTTTCATTCAATTATGCACTAAATGTTCTCAATCGGTGAAAGATCAGGACTGCAGGCAGGCCAGTTCAGCACACGGACTTTTCTACTACGAAGCCATGCTGATGTGATAGCAGCAGTAAGTGGTTTTGCATTGTCCTGCTGAAATACACAAGGCCTTCCCTGGAATAGATGTCATCTGGAGGGGAGCATATGTTTTTCTAAAAACCTTTATAAACCTTTCAGCATTCATGGTGCTCTTTAAAACATGCAAGTGCCCCACACCATATGCCCTAATGCATCCCCATACCATCAAAGATGCTGGCTTTTGAACTGAACGCTGATAACAGGTGGGGTGGTCTTTCTCCTCTTTAGCCCAGAGGACACGACGCCCATGATTTCCAACAAGAAAGTCAAATTTGGACTCGCCTGACCACTGGACACTTTGCCACTTTGCTACAGTCCATTTTAAATGAGCCTTGGCTCACAGAACACTTCTGGATCATGCTAAACAATGGCTTCCTATTTGCATGATAGAGTTTTAGGTGGCATCTGTGGATGGCATGGCAGATTGCGTTTACAGACAGTGGTTTTTTGAAGTATTACTTAGCCTATTAAGTAATGTCAATGACAGAATCATGCCGGTGAGTGATGCAGTGGCGTCTGAGGGCCCGAAGATCACAGGCATCCAGTAAAGCTTTTTGGCCTTGTCCCTTATGCACAGAGAATTTTCCAGTTTCTCTGAATCTTTTGATGAAGTTATGCACTGTCCATGATGAGACCTTCAAAGCCTTTGCAATTAGACGTTGAAGAACATTGTTTTTTCAGTATTCCACTATTTTTTTACACAAGCCTTCACTGGTTGGAGAGCCTCTGGCCATCTTTACTTCTGAGTGACTCAGCCTCTCTAAGACATCCCTTCTATAGCCAATCATGTTACACGCCTGATGCCAGTTAACTTTATTACTAGCTAAATGTCCTTTCAGATCATTCTCTCATATACTAATTACTTCTTCAGCCCTTTTTTGCCTGTGTCCCAACTTTTTTGAGACCTGTTGCAGCCAGCAAATTTGCAAATTTGTCTCAGTTTAACATTTGAAATGTTATCTATGTTCTCTTGTAAATAACATATTGGCTCATGATCTGACAGCCATTGAATTTTGATTTTATTCACAATTTACACTTTGTCCCAACTACTTTGAAATTGGGGTTGTAAAAAAGACAAAACAATTCAGGGCAATTAAGTAATTAAAGTGGACAGACTTAATTGAAGTTATACACCCAGGAGCAAGTGAAAGACATTTTTCCTCATTCTAGTAACAGTAATACCAGCACTTATGCAAATATCCATTCAATATAATGAGCAGAGAACTCATGAGAGAGATGAAATGGAACATAAACAAATCTCCCCGTGTAAGACAACCAAACAAACAAAGGAAGTAAGAGCATTACCTTGTGTATTTACTAATTTGAGCTAACAAAACAACATAAAAAGAGTAAGAATCAACCACAAATGAGCAAAGTTAAGGGCTGTCGATATCAGTCATGTCTGCCAAAGTGTTCCGCAGCCTCACACTAGCTAAACCTTTTCATTGGATGAAAAGATAACAAGCTTCAGTTTTCTTATTGTTCAGTTGCATCCTCGTTATATGAAACAGTACAAATTTACAAATAATCGCAAAAATCAAGTTGTAATATATCTGGATCCCATGAGGGTTATTTAACATTGGTTTTGTGCAAAACATGTCTTTCACTTTAAACAATCACAGGCAATAAAATTCCATGTCATCATGCATACTATTTATAACTACTCTCTTTGACTATATAATAAGGACAAAACACTTCAAGTCTGCCAAAAAAAATAAAAAAAAAATGAAGTGCCAATAACACTGCTGTTTTAAGAGAATGATTTGTTGTTTTTATCCCTTTCCCAACTGTCTAAATTATACAGTTTGACGGTTCCATGTTCTTCAAATCCAATCAACACTTGAGTAAAAGCATACAGAGCGTGAGTAAGAGCATAAAGGATGCTGAGATAACTTTTAGATGACACTGACAGTCATAAGGTAGGAGCAGGAAGATATGATTGCGTCCATAGAGAAGGGAGAACAGCTGATGAGGACAGTTTCAAGATCATCTTAAACAGGCCCATATGAGTCCTTTGTACAAAAATATATTTAACTGAGCTGATGGTGACAGGTTTCGGTTTTGTAAAGAATGGGTCTTGTTTGATTACTTCAACCTTACAGTTAGCCAGAAAATGGGCAATTCCATAAGTTGCAGTGAATGCCCGTTGAAACTGAAGGTCAAGTATGGTCTTCCATTATGAAACATGATCTCAGTTCCTTGTGGGTAAAAAGAATGCGCTGACCTGCCCAGTAAATTCTAGACTGGAAGCAGTGGTGAACCCTGTGCGGAATTTTAATGTATGAGTGCAACTTTTCAAAGTTTATAGTGCCAGTTGCAACAGGACATTTGTTCAAACCCACACAAAATTGAATGAGTGGCATTTGATTTTATCAAGTCAATGGTCTGAACAATGTACAAAACATCAGTTTTCTTCTGATCCTTTAATTCAGGGTCGGGCTACTGCAGCCATTGTCCCTACCTGAGTGACTGACAGCTAATCATACCACACTGAAACACACATTTGCTGGAAGGCTAACACAGACAAACTATAAACTATAAAGTCTGGCTCTACAGACTGAAAGCGAAGGCAGGATAGTGGGGGAATCACTCTATAGTACAGAAATGGGTATCCGGTAGATGGCAGCAATACAGTGAATGGAGTAAAGTTTTCCCAACAGGAAAAAAAACAACTAAAATTACAGAGAGGACTTGCCAATGTGGTTTATTTTATTGCATGAAAGCAAGCACTTTGTGCAATAATGGAAAATGCAATCATCTTCCAAAGCTTTCCCAGTGAAATGAAGTAAGCCACTGCCTTTGTTAGGCAGTATACATTATCTGCTGCTGTTCTGGTTAGATTTGATGTGCAGTTCAAAGAAATACGATGCAAATCTAGGTCCAATTTAGCTGCTTTCCCGCCGAACGTAAACTAATTTTTCGCACGACAGATAACATTCAAAGTCAATGTCTTTGCATTGACTTTGAATGTCATCTGTCGTGCAAAAAAATTTGTTTCGCGTCTTGTGTGAAAGCGGCTATCGTAAAAGCAGGTAAAGTGGGCAGCAAGGATTGGTCTGGGTCCAGCTCATCAAAAAATCAAAAATAGGATGTATCTAGGTCCAGGTATCTTGTGCCCAGGTGTCAAAATATCATTGTATTTATTTTCTAATACTGCAATCAATGCTTAAGTCATGAGTCAGCGGACAGAAATGCCATTACTGATGGTGATAGAGATTTTTATTTTGTATATCAAACATTGCAGCTGACATATCATCAATAATCGACAAAGCAGTGCAGGCACTGGCAAGTAATCATGCATGTAACCTAGTTACTACTAACCCATGTAGGGAAAGACCGCTGCTCTGCCAAGCTCAACTTTTTCGTGATAATTTTCCTTTAAATTCCCAGAAAATTCAGGCCCACAACAAACCTGCTTAAGGCAAGCATGGGGGAGGTGTTTTCTAGAATCTCCATTACCTTAGCTTGCGCAAACACTGCAGAATTTTTGTGGTAATACCAGTACTGCAATTAAAATATTTAATCTAAGGATGTACACCTATAGATGGGAGTTATAACCAGAGGCAGAGGACGAGCAATGACTGCCGCAGGCATGATGATTTGTAGGCTAAACACATAGGCTAACGTGATAACTTCACAATTAAATATTTACATTATGCAAATAGTCATTCCCAGCAATGCATTGTGAAGAAAACTGAATAATATGAAAAATAGAAAAAAACAAATTCTGCCCTGAAGTTTCAATGACACAGGATGGGCTAAACCTGGGCTCTGTAGAGAAGAGGCCTCAATAGGGAGAATTTTGAGGAAATATTGTTGCTTAGGACCATCTCATTTCAGTAGTAAGCGCAGGATAGATACCTCATGCCAGAAAAATTTCAGGAAACATCAATTGAAAATCCCAAAATGCCAAGCGACAACCTGGGGAATCGCTAAACTGGATCACAGACATAGGGTAAGTTTCATCATATAATTTGCTTCAGATAATTTTCGGGTCAAGAGGAATTTGACTGCATACATGTCAAATATTAGTTGACTTGTGGGCAAGGGCGTTGAATTAAATATTTGCTCCGATATGTTTTCATAGTGCCAAAACTCCACAAAACAGACTGACAGAAAGAAAGAAAATGGCTATTATTCGCCATGGAAACCACTGACACGGCACTGTAATGTAAGCCACACCAGTCACATGATGCTTTCTACACTCTCAGAAATAGGGGTACAGCAGGAGTCCATTTCTGTTCCCCAAGGTACATTCAGCACTTATGTACCCTTTAGGGCAAATTATAGGACCTCAAGCCTTGGTTGTCACTGGGACAGTACCCTCAGAGGTACTGCTGTGGTACCTTAGAAGTGGGTTTTTATTTGTTTTGGAACATAAAAGTACCTTTTAGACCCTAAAAAGGTTCATACAGGTACCTTGAGGTCCTATAATTAGCCCTAAAGGGTACAGAAATGGACTCCTGCTGTACCCCTATTTCTGAGAGTGTAGTTAGAGTGTTCCATTTCATGTAACCTTTTGAACAACTGGTTGCTATTAAGAACGGGTCCTAGCTGGGCAATAAGATGATGGAAAGCCTCCTAGCAAATGAAACAGACCCCATGTTCGCCCAAACTTATTGACAACTTCATAGCCTTGACTTTCGTGGTCAAGTCCCTGATCCTCATCAAGATAATCACAAACTCCAGAGCCAATAAAATGCCTCGATATGCTCT
This sequence comes from Gymnothorax reevesii, assembly GCA_029721435.1. NCBI lineage: Eukaryota > Metazoa > Chordata > Actinopteri > Anguilliformes > Muraenidae > Gymnothorax > Gymnothorax reevesii. Next base: position 75,631,312 of record CM056583.1, read on the forward strand.
TATTCATACACTAAGGAAGTGACTGAACACACTTGACTAATAAGACAACCTTTCAAGTCCCACAGTGCACTGATTGCAGATGAAAAACTGTACAGTACATAACATTATAGAGCATGCTGTATTATTCATAATGAGTGTTGGCAGATGTATAAATTATCACAAGAGATATCTAGAGGAAATTAAGTCCCCTCTGCTGGGCACTGGCTTTTCATTCAAATGCCCAAACTCCATAAATCCACTACTTACAGCACTTCACCACAGAAATAACATTACATTTTAAACCCAGAAGGCAGACATGATACATTTTATACAAAGTCCTCTCTTTATTTTCTGTAAAATCTGAACCTCGTCTAACAGACGTGAACCACAAGTAACTGCTCTTGTGGTTAATTCTCCCTGTTGCAAGAATATTGAACTTTGGGAAGAATGTTATGCAATTGGTTAAAATGTTTTCTATCCTGGTAATTAAAACTGGTCAGCCATTGCTGTTGACTTAGCAGGACTACAGCCAATTAGGCTGGTATCAATGCTGTTATTTCTCAAGTCTAAAGCAGAGCAACCAGCATGATGTATGGGCATCCCAGTACCCGCACTGTTTCAAACTGACTGAATTTAACAGTTAGATTAACCCATTGTTTCCTGGTAATTTTAACTGTAAGTAAACTGTGCATATTTAACTGTGGTTTACACTAAACATACACGAAACTTTGTTGTAAACTTATTGTAATATTACATTTAAAATAACCGGGAAAAAAGGTGCCAGTTAAATTAGCTGCCAAAAAAAGGTGTCAGTTTATAACGGTGTAGGAAAAATAGGTATTTAATATATTTCTTCTACTAATACGATATGCAAACCACCCACCTGTATAGAATATTTGGTAAGGTTTCCACTCTACAGCTGTGGCTTTAATAGCACAGAGCATAGGGCTTACGAGAGTGAGTTAATGTTGTGATGAAAATAGCTGTCATCATTAAGTGTAATATATGCTCCATTATTACTTCGCATACCAACACCAAAAACCACATAATGTGGAAAGAACTGCCTTGTTCATGTAATTAATGCACAAAGCTGGCAGCATGCACTTTTTACATGATGAATACTGCCTCCTTAATCGCCATGCAGCTGAAGTGAAAGGATTTCTGTGCACGTGAGAATTCACTGCAGTTTACATGTCAAAGACGAGCAACAGATACTGAGTACAATATGAATAAACGCACGCGCTGGAGTGGTCCTTACCATTCAATTATGTTTTGCAATGAGTTAAATGAACTGAACAAGTAACATATTTATGGAAATATTTACATTGAATGCGAACAGGTAATTTTATACGCATTTAAAGAATCATAAAGTCATTTAGCGGTATGAGAACAGGACCCGCATGGAAAGAACCTATATAAACATATGTTTTAATATAGGACCACATATAGGTTTCGCATATATGCGATATACATAAAATTGGCCGTTTTCATATAGTACAGATATGTACATATATTTACCTAAAATATATGAAAACGGCCTATGACCTGTGAGCCATATTCATCTAGAAACTGCATTAGAGACAAGATAGAAAAATTGCATTTGGTGGATGTAACAGTGTAGTGTATAACCTTTCAATGGATGTGTATGAGCTGTAATGATGCGAATCCAATTTTATCTAAAGTGGTGAATCTGGCAGTGACTTAAACTTTAAAAAATGCTTAATTGATGAAATAAACATAATCAAAAAATTTCCTTGTCTTCCACAATGCACAACTCAATCTTCATAGAATGGAAATAAGTATGGTCAAGAAAGAATAGATGTCCTTGTTATTGTTCATGTTTCAGGAAAAAAAAATGTAACAAATAGTTTTAGATATTTGTGTTGACATCATAGCTTTTTGTCTCCTCTCACTTGCCATAGTGAATAATGACTGGTTTACACATAACATGCCGTGGTCACATGTCAACATGTATTTAGGATCAAATGTGATGCCAATTTCACATGTTCACATGTGATTAATAAGTTATAAGTTATAAGTTAACAAGCGTGAAATTCTTATTCCTTTAAGGGACTTTGAACTAATATGCAGATATTACCTTGAGAATAAAAATATGAGCTAGGCATCATGAATGACAGTAGCAAAACTGAGATATGAGCTATACAATAGATAAGACAAGCAGAATCTGCCACTGGGTATATGAGCAATAGGAGTCATATACCTTGTATGTACATATAGGGCCTATATGTGGAAATAAAGAAGCGATATAGGAGACCTATATGCCCTCTATAAGCACATATATGTACCTGAATTTGGCCTATATGCGGCATATATGTGCATGTATGCAGCATATAGGTTGCATATATGCGCATATATGTTCATATACATTCTTTCCATGTGGGGAGGGCTGCATTCAGAATCACAAACTAGTCACAAGTGGTATACATTTCGCTATGTGATCAACAAAAATTGCCACTATGGAAGAGATACCCAGATGCAATACTACGCTGGCCAAATTTCACTGAGTGTGCTCAGAGCTATCTTCGTAGTATACTGTAACCCACAATGCATCACTGTTAATGGTAATGTCTCCACTGCGACTCACATGATCTAACAGTCTGGCGGTCATGTGACTCTGTACCACTGGACAGCTATAACTCTTCATTTTCATTTGGAGAATAGAATGCAGTATCCAGTATATACTAGAGCAGTATGCAGTAAGCATGCCATTTGGAACGCAGTCTTTGAGTCGGATGATCTAGATGCCGAGCAGCGCATCGCAGTTTTTACTTCAGCCTTACTCCCATAACACCCTGGCTGGCTACAATGAGGTCACATCGCTGCAAGGTTACGGGCTGATGAGAATAGTAAAAGCTTGCCCATTACCAAAGGAAAGAAGAAGAATAAAAATAAAGTTGTATTTATGGGTATAAGCAACACCGAGTTACTTCACTGAGTTAAAAAGTTGCCTGTAAAATTAAATTATGCAACTAAAAAATCCTCTAATTATTTGCCTTAGAAACAGAAATAAGCATATAGGAAGCTGACTGAAGTGCAACCTCACACCTGATTCATGCTTATGAAGTTCACTGATTTTACGAGACCTTAGATGATGAGATGAAAAATATCAACACTGCGCCATACCACACAAATAACTGGTGCCACTAAATTTTGTTACTGCAAGGTTAGTTTTTGTAGCAATACTACATTTTTTCCAGTTTGGGAGGGTGGTGCAAATGCCATCAGTGGGAAAAGTCTACAGTTCAGCAAGATACTAGGCCTAATTTAGCAAACTACATCCATGAATGCAACATATGCAGAGTAGTATGTATTTATGCCATAATGCATTGATATAGGCTATTTCTTGTTCATATATAAACATGTTGTCATAGCAAGCTGGCATTTTGCACAATTTTTGTCAGAGGTTTCTGGCACTGCGAGTCTTCCATTGTTGAAAATGATTTATGATTTCAACCTTCTGAGAATACACCTCCGTCCGAATGAAGACAGAAACATTGGCAGATGGACGACTTAATTATTACAGCGTATAATTGTGACATTTTCCCTCATTTCAGTGACCCACGAGATCCAGCTATAGCAGTCTATACAGCCAGGGGGCAGCATTACGACAAAAATGATCAGCCACATAATTTGTAACTCTTCATCACACGTGCCACAAGACACATTTATAGAGTACAAAAACTAGTCATATGCTTAACACACAACTTGTACAGCAACATTATCACACCACATTCACTGTTTTGAAGCTGTCCTACACGAAAAGTGATTGAGAAAAACTGGATCTTATTCATCACAAAAAGTGCAAAGAGTGAAGTTTAATATTTATTCATTGCTTTTGGAGCAAAAAAAAAACAACCTTTTACAATATTTGTACATAGTTGACAAATGCCTTCAAAGAGTTATTAATTATTTGTAGCCCCTGAATGAAGTCGGGGCTACTATGGAGCAGACATCTGCCACTAACTGCTGCCGGTACAGTAGAGATTTCCTTGTGGACCCTCTACAGGCCACAAATTTAAAGCCATTTCTTTTATATTTGGTATGCATACGGACAGTGGTAAGGACACGGCGCCTATCGATTTTGATTGCCATGGTAACGTCATTGACTAAATAATAGATAAAATTGTGTACAAAATAAGCCCAAATGAAAAATGTGGGCGATTGGGGGCTGCACCCATTGGTCGCGGGTGACAAACCAGTCTTGTTGGAGTTATGAGGTTGTCAAGAGACAAAAAGCGAGACAGCATTATGGAGCAATTCATAACCAGCATGGCGCCTCAGTGTCTCTTCAGAGAAGTTTTGACTGGCCAGCCTGAAAGGAGCGAGAATACAGTTCCTCCCCCGATAAACAGGCGCTGTTCGACTGGGTCCACGACAGACTGTGCGTTCAGTACAAATGACACCAACACCACTTAAAATCCACCTCAATCTAACAGTGCTTTTGTAAGAACAACATTGTACATTCTGGTCCACATCAGTGGAGCTGGCTCACTTTGCCAGCTTATGAATAGCCCAGCAAACACAATTCTCCTTATTTCATTTGTAAAGTCTGTTCCCGTATGGAGACGGAGGATACTTATCAAATACATGAGTAAGGTATCCAAGGCAAAGAGCCTTTCAGATGGATGGGAGAAAATGCATGTGATATCAGCGCAATCTACCCATCTCTTAAGCTCTTTATTTTCATCTCCATTTAATCACAGATATTATCATTATTATTATTATTTTTATTTTCTTTTCAATTATTAACCTTTTAATCATTATTATATCTCTTTCCCTGGGCCTCTTTGTCCTTAGCTACATATAATTATTAAAGTTTATTTCAGAAACATATTTTTTGCAAATATTAACATTTCAAATCTTAGACACAAATGACGAGCAGCGTCACGGATGTGTTCTGTCAGTAAATTGAGTAACTGAATACACGTATTACCAAAGTGAACTGCGGCTTCTTCCACATCTTCATTTAGGGAAAGCACAAGCGGTTCTTCAACAACCTGAGAAAGAGGTAGCATAACTAGATGTGACAGCACAAACACATAAACCCACATTCTGGTAAAACACATATATTCACAGAAATACGCTCAACCACACAGGCTCCCACACCTGCTACACAAAACACACACACACACACACACGTACACAATCAGGCTCACACACATACACAAAAAAACAGCCATTCATACCAAGCGCAAACAGACAAACAGCTCACACAAATGGCTCCTGTTAAAGCAATAAAAGAGAGCGGTGTGAAGTACAGCAGTTCAGTCCATTAACAGATCAGCTACTTACTTCTCAGAAACCCATTTACAAAGAAAACTCACCAGTGACTCACCAGTTTGGCTGTCAACAAAGGTTTTAATGGACACATTTGGTGTTAATAAGAGTACTTCCAGGTAATATAAGTAAGTGAAATACAAAGACATGCTGGGCATTTCACGACAATGACTGCACACCTAAGTTGTGTATTATGGCCAGATGCAAAGCAGAGTTCCATAGCTTCCTGTGTTCCATTGCTTCATCAATTCTCATCACCTGAATTAACCTAAATGAGCAAAATGTGAACACAACTCCAATGTCCCAGCACTGAGCCAACTTTACGGACAAACACACTACAACACAAATCACATGCAGCTTGAGTCTACAACGAACAACATCGAATAGATATAGTCCAATGAAATTTGACCGACAATTTAAGGCAAAGCCTTCTTTTGACAGACCCCGTAAAAAAAATCACCAACATCCATATCCAATCCTTTCGGATGACTAGATGAGAGGTAATGACTATAATCTCCATGGTAACATCTGTGAATTAATGCTCTCTGGCATTTGTGCATTCTCAAATCACAAGAGAGGACATCCAACCAAAGCATTATAACTAAAAGAAGTAGGAAAATTATAACTTCAACTAAAAAAGTGGGAATAATCCATGGTAAGGCTTGAATATTTGGTTTTCCATAAGATTCTCAAAGCCATTAAAGTGACCTCTCCACAAGCTCTGAGTCAAGTACTCATCGCAAGTCAACAGGATGTGCCAACGACCGAACGCCCAAACCTTTGCCAGTCAGTATCACTGGCGACACATTCCAGGAAGAATGCTCAGTCAGCTGAATCATGAATTATTCACATTCTGAGCGGAAATTTGGCTACATATCTTGTTTTGGTGTTATGCGCTGTTTATCAAACCTCAATAAAAAATTCTACCACCTTAACATATCTGTAACACCAAAAATGAATCAAGGTGGTCAATAAAATGCCAGGAGTAACAATCATTTGCTAACTATGTATCTGTGTAAAGATAGCAGTAAAGCTACACAGGTAAATTTCTAGCATTAATTCAAATGTATATCTGTGTATTTTGTAGCACATATAACTGCAGTAAGTGTCAGATTGGGATCTTCTGCAAAGATCTGATTCAACACTGGGTATTTTACTGTGTTATTGCAGTCTTTCAACGAAAAATAAAGTCACCTGTGAGTGAGTAAATTTGAGCCAATATCAGCAAAAGTCCAACAGAAAAGTACAGAAGAAGAAAGCTCTGCTTTGAGACAGGCAACACCAGGATCAACAGATGGTCATACTCACCGTATCTGCCAGCATGTGATCTCCTCTAGAGGAGTCCAGGGGAATATCTGACAAAGAGAGAAGCAGGATGTATGAATGCAGACCGCCAGCCGCTCGTTCGTTAGCACATGAATAGCCCTGGCCTGACAGACGTATGTGTCACATTGTCAGAGCTACATTACTCCGCTGCCCCGCTTGGCCGCCCGCTGGCACCGTGCCTTTGTGACCTCACAACAAGGGCCTCTCTCAGCCCAAACGCTGATGCCTCATTGGTGATTTTGAAACTGCTCGTCATCGCCGGAACATTCTGAACACACATTACTGTATATTGTTATTCCAGCTGTGTCCATCTTTTTCAGTTCTGTGGTTGAGCAGAACCTCCTGGGATAGCTTCACAAAATCAAAATAAATCTATCGCCGGCCAAATCTGTCAAGCATTATATTCAACAGTAAATACCCCTCAAACACGTGTATGTACTTTAAAACTGTAAATTGCGTAAAACATATAGAACATCTTTAAAAAATTATTCACAGAAGTCTGTAAAATATACATAATTTAAATAAAAAGGTGAATATAAAAAAATATTAAACCACTATTCTTACTGCAGGCCTCCAAGTCGATGAACACAACTCATTAATGCAAAATGATCAGGTCCTTAATAAACTCCCTGGATTTGAATACTAGCCAGTTTTTGACTGCACAATCATCAGATACAACTAATGCTCATTTAAATATATCAAGTAATTAAAGATAATATTTAATAGCTCCCATTTCTGAAATTGCATGGTGAAATATATGTATATTATACTGACAAATGCTAAACTAAGCAGAGCAACCTTCAGCAAAATTCTACATATTATTAGCGCTCGGTCATAAATGGCAATTTCTAAGCACGTTCTAGAAATATAAAAAGTGTGAGTTAAATCATGTTCTCCTCAGCCCTACATCTAATGACAACTCGGGAGACACAGTCACCATGGTATTGACTTACTGCAGCCCCCAGTCACACCGCTAATGGCCCTGCAATCAACCCTCATGTCACTATGGTAACCTGCAACAGGACCTGGGATCAGAAAAACAGAGAGCGACTAAATCTTTGTGCGCCACTGCCGCCGAGACGCTGCGGTTTGGCCCACCCAGGGGAAACTCAACGTGTTTTTTCCTCCTCATCGAGACACCGGGGGGAAACTCTGCCGAGATTTCACAATGGCCTGTTTGTTTCCTCGTGTAATGTCGTAAACAAACCGATTCACTGTATCCTCGGCTCTGCCAGATCCACTCACTCACGCAGGGGGAAGCAGCTACGGCCTGTACCGTAAACGCACGCACAGTCAAAGGCGGCGGGTATTTCCTATCCGGCGACCGTTCACAGTAATTAGTGGATCAGACATCACAATCTGAACGCAACGGAGAGCTGGCATGACATTCAAGGACTTCGTGTCACTTTCAAAAAGTTAATACACCGTCCTATTGTTTGCGATTTAACGCTGATAATCATAATTACTTCGGTTGTCAAAGATGCCATCTCAGTTCCCCATACTAATTAAACCACAAAAACTGTATTACAATATAATGCATTTGCTTCAACCGTTGCCATAAATCCTCACATCAAATATTTCCAATTCATTTCTAAGTTGACCAAGCATCACTTGTGCAACATGTCTTAAACTGTGTAATCAAATAAAAATAAGTACTCTGTCAATTGATTTGCGGTGAAAAAGGGATGGCTGTCAAGTTCAGAACAGATAAATAATGGGCAGCATATCGCCTGACATGGGCAAGTTGGCAAACAAGAAGTAGCCGGTGCCAGACAATGTCAGTTGAAGGAGGCGTCATTCATAGTTTTTGGGCACTTCTTGCAGTTTTCATGCAGAACTTTTCAGAGAAAAGCGTAAAAAAAATGGCAATAACTGAGAGTAACGAGTATCGAGATAAAGAGAAGAGTCGACTGTAATTCTAGGCGACAAGGGCACCCTGGCACATACTGTAGACATCTACACAACCAGGAACACACATAGTGCAAGAACTTTATTGTTTTAGTGCCCAATTGTTTTTTTTATCTTATTTTCTCACGCACACGTGACACATTCCACATGCATAGGCAGCTCTCATGCTCAGCTGTTAACATAAGGCATCGCAAAGAATTAAGTTTTTCACAGGAAAAAACGCTAGAGAAAACATTCCTGAGACACAACGCATCAGGAGTTTTTGTCTGCCAAACACCAATTCTTCAGCCAAAGCAAACAAGACGTGGCTTCATTGTTTTACTGTAGCCTGTTGTATTTTTAGAATTTGATATTTGTGGGATGCTATGCTATGTGTCTGAATTGGTCAAATGATTCCACAAATATGAGATTCGCACCACTTCCTTTGTATCCAGCTATCAAGTCTCAAGAGTCTTTCAGTCAATCTTGTGGCTGAGGCGAAAGTTCAAGAAATATTAAAGGCTGTCTTCCTAGTAGACGGTATGAATCAAAAATCCTGCAGCTTTCCAGTGTCCTCCATGATATTTTCATGAGTTTTCAACTCTTCTAGTTTAAATTTTTCCTTTCAGGAGAAGCGTGCCTCTACCAATAAACAACAGGAAAGAAACAGTAACCCTGGCCAGTCTGAACAGGGTGTTTTAGTAGCTCTTACACTAAACAGTCTGGCTGGAGCTCAAGGAAACAGGATACATGTCAAAAGTTTCGCCGATGCCAAAACAAATGCTTTTACGCCTGAACTGAAGGTATTCTCTGATGTTCCAATCAGATAAGAGCTGACATCACAGGCATGGAGAACACATCAAACGGACTATTTACTGCAGGAATGGAGCCAATTTATTAGACTTATCGGAAATTATTATTTTGTTGCTCCAAACTTTACCAGCAGAGGGAGACAGAATGATCCAGCAATATTTTACGACTCTGACGTTGCAGGAGATAATGATTACCAGGCTGCAATAGCAAAGATAGTATTGTTTTCAGTTGATCAACGTGCCTGCATATCATCAGGCCAAACCACAATGAAATTACTTCGAAACTGCTATAAAACTACCAGGAACGCTGTTTTGGGCATTTTTACAAGTGTTTATATTTCTGTCTGCCTGTCTGTTTGAGAACAATCATTGTGAACACAGTGGCATCGCAACCTTTTATGATGCAGCCCTCAAACTTCACAGGTGATTTGTGATAAAAAAAAGAAGGGCTGAGTTTGAATATGGGCATGTTCTGAGCTGTACTGTAGGAATGTCTACATTGCTATTGCGGCTGGTGCAATCCCAGATGGTCTCTAGTTGACATTAATTTTACATTAAATGGACTCAGTGATTTTTATGTTCACATGAATCTCAGGATTACAGCCACATATGGACAGAAACAAGACTTAAATTCATATGAAAGTGTCATTTCTCTATTTTCAAGAATAAATGGAAAAGCAACTAACCATTCTTCATGTCTTCCCTAGGTGCATTCTTTTCGTGTTCATTGTGCAATTCACTCATTTCATCTGTTTCACCCTACAGAAGAGAGAGGTCAAAAAAGACTAGATCAATGCAGAAACAAATTAAATATGTAGAAACTGCAACACAAACTTTAGTCTACAGCAAGTTAAATTTGTTTACATATCAGCAATGTTACAGAGTAATGAACAGTAAGACCAACTTAATCTTATTTTTTCTCTTCAAATTGTCAGTTTTAGAGACCCATCACTTTAAAGCAAAAATTTTTCAATTTTTTTCCCTCAACATTCTAAATTGGCATTTGAGACCTCAATTTGAGTTACCAGGGGTGATTGGTACAGTATTTGAATGTTCTGAGAACGAGAACATTGCAATCGCAAATTTGTGATCGAATTCCAAAAGAAGTTAATCAACATAGCAGTCCCACCCAACATTCCACAGATTTGCCGAACCAGTCAAAAATGAATTTCATCTTTCACAATTCAATAATATTTTATTAATGAAAAGGCTAAGCGTTGTGATGGTTGAAAGTCAATTGGCTCAGAAATGGCAAGTAAGAAGTAAATGTGAAAAAAATGAACAATTCAAGCTTAAATGCCAATGCATTAAGGGTGTATGTGTACGGTGAACAATACACTCACTTTCCTCAGTAGGTTATTATCAGTTAAGTGTTTTCTTAAGAGCAGAATGCAGGCCTCCAGGCTCTGTTCTGAGGCCCGCAGGACTGTAAGGGACTCTGAGTCAGGGGAAAACCATGGCATGTGGGAAATATCTGCCCAGCCCTGAGATGTGCTGTCCTGTGGAGCAGGTGGGCTGGAAAACAAACCAGGAGACATTTTACAAAAATACTAACCAAAGCGTTCCCTGCGTTCAAATGTTACCTCAGGCAAGAACATCTAATTTGAAATCTTGAATGATAAATGCATCCAAATACAGGCACGGTTTCAAATAACACTGAGGCGACAAGCATATATTGTTCTTTTCCATATATTGATTATACTCAGAATTGTTACATAAAGGCCTCACAGTAACTGCCCTTTCCAATTTCATTTTGAAAAATGGTTACTCCTGAGTGCATAACTTCTCCCCATGATGTATTATATTGTTCCAAGATAAATTAAATAACCATATTCCATCTTCTTCCTTTACTGAAAATTTGATTTTAAGCGACATATACCCCACAGACTGGCCACCTGCTGCCCAGGTGTTATGATAACATCCATTTCAAGCTCTAACCCTCACACAGCTGAGCTCTGCGTGACCTTGGTCTCCATGGCTGCACAAAGATGTCATACTGTTACCTTGGTAATCCCATATCTTAAAAAAGGCCTGCATTGCCCTGTCAAAACACATGAGCTTAACTACATGGAGGAAGGCATTTTGTTTTTTAAAAGCACATTTCACTGCAAACTTCCAAGGCTCATAACCCCTTGTTCAGTTTTAGCTGTGTTTAATGGCTGTGCATTACTTAATTTTATTATATTCAGCGGCAAAGTGCTTGAGTCAGCCAAAGGCTTGGGTTTGCTAAAGCCAAAGGGCTTTAAAATCATCAATATAATAATATGTAAAAAAATAAAACCCCTGAAAACAAGAACAAGTTATTGATAATATATAAAATGATTTCCAATAAAAGTGCAGAAAACATAAGCATCCAAATGATTGACTCTGCTTCCAGATTGAACATTATGTTCTGGTTGAACATTAAAGAAAGCTTATTTTTCACAGTTTTAATTCTCAGCTTACTATCAGGCAAGCATATTATCATGATTTTCTCTGAGAAGAAAGCTTGGCTCAGAGGCAGCACTCTGGCTTCATTATACATTCTGATGAGTTTTCACATTGATTTCATGCAATGAGCCATCTGGCCATTGGTGAAATATTGAAATAAATGAAACAGGGACCGTGGACAGCGATTATTGGAGTGGGGTTCTTCTGCACTACAGTAAACATGTGGTGACTGGGATTTTGTTGATGGTGAAAATATATTATAGGTGGAGACCAGAAATTGGCACAAATGTCAAATTAGCCATAATGCACGCAGTACGAGAATATGCATCGATCCAGAAACTGATCCTACACAGTGCAAGCAGTTCTGGGTAGTTCACAGATCACAACTTCCAGCAACCAGAAAAGAGAAAACTGCATAATTTGTCACAAAGCAACACAGATACGGGCATTTGTCAGAGTGCAATTCACCCTTAGAGTGAAGATTCAGTTAAAAATAGGTTAAATTTTAAAACTATTTACGGTTTATATAATAGCGGAAGAGGGTTTTGTGGAGAGCAATTTTAACGATTTTATTATTTAAAAAGATTTGAGAAGGTATTGTGCATCTCAGGGATGCAGTGCAGCATCCAGCCTGTATTGATTTTTATTTGGAAATGATCCTATTATAGATTGTCATGTTGCCATAATTCATATTCTATAGCTCTGAACTTTTGTTGCTTTTATTTCTCAGGGGTAATTATAGGAAATCTATATGAGGTACTGACGTCCATTCATATTACTTGCCTTCCACCGCAACACACAACGCAGCTTAATGCATTAATGCAATTGAGATTCAATCGTATTCAAAATGACTTATTCAGTAGGTCAAAGGAAAGTGAGAATGTATGCTGCATTGAAGGTTGTACTGCTGAAGGTTGTAGTTACGAATTAAATGATAAACTGCCATTACATGAAGTATTGCAGAATCCATAATTACATTTTAAGGAACATTTCACTTTCATAAACAGGATGCTTGTTTACGGGGTTAGGTACTTGGAGAAAATGTCATTGAATATCAACTAAGCAAAGCGATCATTATATAATGCAGTTATTTTTCTCTGCCAAGCTGCAAAATATGGAAAATGATGAGATTTTGAGGCTGTTTCCAGGACAGCCAGAGTGGAACTATAACATCACACAGCGAGGCTCTGCTAATGTAATCCAGGTGCGTACTGAAACTTCGCACAAACGGGTGACGAAATTCTGGAAAATCAAAAGTAAATCCGTAAACAAACACAATGAATGCCGATCTTTCCATTCATTTCCCTGGCATAGTTTGGGCACACTTGCCCACCTTAAAGAAGGAAGGGTCACTGCAAATCAATGCAGCGCAATCCTATGTGATTACCTTCATATCCTATAATGAAACATTCCTAATAAGAATGGAGTCGTATCTTCCAGTATGACAATGGCCCAAGCCCCAAAGGGCACAAGGGGTCACTGAATGGTTTTATGAGAAAGGAAATGATCCTAAGCATGCGCCACCCTCTTCACAGTCACCAGATCAACCAAACTCATATGGGAGAATTTGGAACAACGTGCTCGACAGCACCATTACCATCATCAAGATACCAAATGAGGGAATATGTTTTGGAAGAAACTTACTCCATCCCTCCAGTAAGGTTTTACATTAGTAGACTCCATAACATGGCAGGTTGAAGCAGATCTGGTAAATTGTGAAGACCCAAAACCTTGCTAAGACTATTTATGCTGACTGTTAATGCATCGCCCATGTGTCTGTGCCTTGGATTATGGCAGTGTTCCATAGTCACCGTGCAGCAGTAATGTTGCGGTACGCACTCACTCGGTCAATATCTCCAGCAAAGCCGGTGAGTTGGACTCTCGGGCCAGATGCAGCGGCGTTTCCCCTTCCTCATTGGGCAGAGTCACAGCCTGCAGGCCATCTGGGTGACGGAGGAGGAACTGTGACAGATGAAGCAGGCCCAGACGTACAGACAGGTGAAGAAGAGTCTCTCTGGGTGCAGGTGGGGACTCTACATGCAGTACAGACAAGAGGAAGAAAGAAAGAAAGAGATTTGAGATCGCTATTTCAAGTCTGGGACAAATATATATACATCTCTCAGAGAACAACATGCCCTTTTGAGGGAACCAACATTGATCAGGGCAGCAGGGTAATTGCTGTGGAACAAAGCAGCTCAATGTCAGATTCATATATGCATCTCCCTGCTGAGTTCATGCTGGTAGATTAAATCAGTAATGCATGCTGAGAGGCGAAAGAGTGTTACGTTCCAGACCAGCAATCAAATGCGGAGGCAGAGTAAAATCCAATCGGTTGGTTTATTGACAATAGTACAGTGGTGGTCAGGGATGGGAACCCCAGAGGACAGTTCAACATAGATGTCATAGGCGAAGCTGAGCTGTCAATTGCCAGCCAATGGCTTCCAGGATAACAGCTAGGCGGAGTACACACTTTGCCAGAGCCAAACTGTCCCACAGGAGGATAGAGTAGCTAGAGTGGAACTGGATTCCAATCCTGATGAATGTAGAAGAATTGGGAGCTTGTTCCTAACAAACTGGACAGAGGAACAGACTTTGAAGGGTAAACAAGAACGCAGTCCCAATCCTGGACCCTGATTAGGCTTGGGAGCTTGTTCCTATTAAAGTGGACAGAAGAACTCACTTGAACTGGGTTAGCTTGAACATGGTCCCAATCCTGGACCTTGAACAGGCTTGGCAGCATGTTTGAGTTAACTGAGTGCAGAGAACAGATCCGCAAATGGCTGGCATTAAGGGCTACATTGCATTTAATGAACACGGAGAGTTCTTACAAGTTCTGATTGGTTCAAAGCACAAATAACAAATTACAATCCAGCAACTTGCCACTCAAAGCAGGAGGCAGAACTACATGTCACAGTACCAACACTAATACTTCAATATATGCACCATGGGACCATGCAGCTGTCATGCCCTTCAAGAAGGAGACACATTCTGTCTCCAAGAGATGAACATACTTGGACATTAAAAATGCCATTCAATCCCACAGCAACAGCAAAGAACCTTGAGAAGATGCTGGAGAACACTGGTACAAAAGTGTCATTATCCGCAACAGAATATTTCCAATATCAATATAACCGGAGAAGCCACAACACAAAGAAGCAGCCATTGTTCCAAACCTGAGATAAAAAGTCAAACTATGCTTTGCAACTACACAAGGGAACAAAGACCCTCTGAACAAAATGACTAAATAAAAATTGACCTGTTTATCCATAATGACCATCGTAGTGATTGGAGGAAAAAGGGGGAGGTTGTCAACCAGAAGAACACCATCCCAACTGTAAAGCATGGAGCGTAGGCGCATCGTGTTGTGGGGGTGCTTTACAATAGGACGAATGGGTGCACTTAATTCAGTAATGGCATCGTGAGGAAGGAAAATTATGTGGATATATTGAAGTAATCTAGAGTAATCAGCCAGGGGGCTCCAGCTTAGTCACAAATGGGTCCTCCAAATTGACAAAGACCCAAATGACAAATTAACAAAGACTTTCAAAGTTGTGGCCCAGCAGCTCAAGGGCAGCAAAGTCATGGGAGTGGTCTTCACAAAGCCTTGACCTCAATCCAAAAAAAACATTATTTGTGTAGAAACGGAAAAGCCTATGCATGTAAGGAGGCCTACCGATCTGACTCAGTAACACCAGTCCAGTCAGGGAGGGCCAAAATGTGAAGATATATGACCCATTGAGAATTTGATGAGAGAAACAAAAACTGCAATAAATTATTCTCTCTGCTAGTATTCTGACATTTCTTATTCTTTAAACAAAGCAGCAATCCTGACTGACCTTAGAAAATGAATGTTTACTAGGATTAAATGCCAGGAATTGTGAAAACTGAGTTTTAATGAATTTGTCTTAGATTTATGTAATGTAGTACAAATTGTTTGAAGTGTATTTTTATTGCTTTGGAAAGTGAACACCAAGATGTCAATATATGCCAATATATCTATATAGGACTCACTTCATCAACACCAGTACAACTGTTTTTTGTTTGTTTGTTTTTATTTAGTTTTCATTTTGTTTGTTGTTTTTTTCAGAATGTGTATACATTTCAAAAAATGCAAGATGACAAGGTGAAACTTCATACATTTTGTCTTGTACTGTTTTCAACTGAAAACAGGACAAAGATTTACAAATCACTACTTTATAGCTACTAGTGAATTACCCGTGGCGAGAATAATTTCAACTGTGCGAGCATCGAGATGGAAATACAGCAGTTACATTTGTAAAGGGCTATGCCACACCCTTATCCCCGAGAGGAAGGGGAGTTTTGTCTGGCATGGGGGTGGTGGAGTGTCCAAAGTAGAAATTGACCTTTGACCCCAGTGACCTTGACCTTTCAAAAAACTAACCCCTCAAGGACAATTCCAGGGACAACCTACATAGACCCACCAAGTTTGGTGAAGATCCGTCAGGGTCAGAGGACCTCGGAGGAGTAGGGGAACAAAAAAACAGACAGACAGACAAACAGACAAACGTTCCTCAAATTATAGTATAATACTTATTTGCATTTCCCATACCGACTCGACTTTCTCGAAAATGGGGTTTGCACAAATCACCCATTACTGGCCTTGATGTGATGACAGTCCAAATGCCATATGTGTCACAATCAAACTCATTGGACCTGTGATGCCCGGAAAAATACCTTCAAGAGATCGAAAGTTAAGAAGCCAGAAAGTAAAAGTCCTGCCATTATTTCCATTTCCATTCATGAGCTCAGTCATTTGGCTTCACTAATCAGCTCTAATGCCAGGCTGGACTGTAGTAATGAGCAAATTTAAGATGTTGAAACAAAACAGTGGGTAGGGCCTTGGTTAAGTGAACCTGGATTTTCCACCTCTTGAAAATGACAGATTTTTGGCAGTTATGAATCATATCCAGTTTATGTTGCATTTGTGGAAATGGAGCTCAAAGCATGTTATAATACAGAATTAAATGATGTAAAAACAAGTGAGAGACAAAATAATTTGAAAGCTTATATTTAAAAAAATATGAAGCAAGTGATAACCTTATTGAACTCAAGACAATATAAAAATAGAAAATAACCCTGATTCCATCTTAAGTTTCCTGTCCTCTTGACTTTGTCAAAACTCGCATTTTACAAATTTTCTAGAATGTGCCTCTGTGGGCTCAATTCTTTGTAGGCTGAACAAGATGTACAGTACTAGGCCCTGGAGTGACTTCAGTGTCATAGAATAAACTACAGAAAACCAGTCAGTCCAGTTTTTTTATTGACTATTACTGAACCATTCAAAATTGCAGGTTTGTTTGCTGATACCTATGTTCTTTCTTGGACACAGCACAAAACATAAGTTGAATTGTTCAATCAAATGATAATAATAATGCATTTTATTTGAATGACGCTTTTCTCGACACTCAAGGTCACCGTACACAGCAAAAACAGTACATAATTACAGATAATAGACAATAAATAAAAATATGACACAAAATTTACATGGCTAAAATTGTTGTCACATGATAGGTCAAATACGTTGACCTAACCTGAGACAGGAAACAGGCATAGTGGCAACCAGCCAGTTCTTAGTCGGATCCACTCTTACATTCACTAGGTATTTTGACTCAGACAATGATATTTGACAAAGCCTTTGTTAATGAAGAAATGGAGTGATTTGATTAATCTAAACCCGAGCCTTCAGATTCCTTAGATGCAAGCGATTCTCCTTTTACTCTCCACTGGACATTCAATACTTGAGTCAAAAAATTTTCTCTTTGGTTTTAAAGTGCCAAAATGGCACCCTTCTGATAATTCAAACAGAGTAATAAGTGGGCCAATAGTGAGTGAATTCTGTCAGCCAAGCACAAATTAAGCTGCCCAGTTTACCGCACACAGTCTCTATTACATAAGAACTTCTGGAAGAATTTCAGCAATTGGAAGTATTGTCTTTCCCCAAGTGAAGCCAGCTCCTGCTAATACTCATTCATACTGTCAGTCTCCCAGCTTCAAATGTTTACATGGGGGAACGGCTTTAGACAAGTTAAGATTTCTAAAGGTCAAGAGGACACAATAACAGAACACAGCCATTCACACCAGTATGACTAGCACTTTGGAAAAGAACAGTAAACATTAACTGCACATGCCTTTTCAAATATTCCTGGACCAGTTTAGCTGAGTAATATAGCACGTTAAATTGAAGTTCATTGTTAAAAGTGAACAAAGCCAGAGACCACAATGACCAGAGGGTGACAGATTCGATGTCAGAGTGGAAATTCACAGGACTATACATTGCAATTCTTGTGAGTAATCAACAGTTTATGTTTCAAGGGGTTCTTCCCTTTTTTTGCCACAATAGAAATGCTAGATATTCCATATGCTACACAAATATGCTAACAATTGGTCACTGGTCTATGTCCCCAGGAATCTGTCAGTCTCCCACCTCTAATCAACAAATTAATATACAAATAAAAATAACCTCAAGATTACATTTAAAAGTAACAGTACTCTCAGAAAAATCACAGGAAGCTGCGCGTCAAATTCATTTGGATTTCTCAGAGAAAAACACAAACCATTTCCATGATATAGTAAATCTTAAAAGACAGTAATAGCTAAGTAATCATCTTGTTATATATTTTCATACATTTAATTTAGTGGTACAACTGATAAACATATTAGTGAATGTAGATGGCACCTTCTGCTCGAGAAACTAATTTGTTGAGTGTTTCCTGCCAGGCTTAAGTCATCTGATGACATTTGCATATTGCGAATATGAAATCAAATGAAACCCTTTGATACGTGTAGAAGGAATTCTGGATGTGAATGAAATAATTCAGACAAAACAAATTAAGATTGGCGTGCTTTATTACCCAGCCAATCAAAATGAGGTACATAGCTGTAAGTGATTTTTTTGTTTTTAAAAAAGAGTTAAATAGCTCCACATTCCGACAGAGATCATTGATTTAGAGTATCTGGTTCATAACAGAGGTCTCTTTGTCACTGTCTTCTGCAATAAAGCAGTATATAAAATTCTGGAGTCACCCACTGCCTCTATCCAATTTGGTGAGAGAACGTCATAAAGAGGTGGTCCTCTCTGCTTGTGAACGCGCAGAGAGCTGAATCTGTTGTTTGTCCACAGCCTGTGGAAAATCATAAGAAGAAGAAGAGGAAGAAAAATCTGTGTTGTTGGCATTTGCGGAACAGTCGAAGCTTCCGATCCCAGCGTTACGGGAGATGGCATACACAGTTAAACAGCCAAAGCGCCGAAGAACAGCAGAGGAACAAACAGAATTAAGGAGGAAAAAATGTAAGATGGCCAAAAGCCGTATTTACATCAGTGCCGCTTTCAATAGGTGGAGAAAACTGAAGGAATCAAAGGGTCTAAAAAGCGATGCACAGCTAGCCTTGCTGCTACTGGACAGGTAAGCTTTGTTTTACTCTGAAGTAGTTATGCAGTTTTATCAGTCTCATAGTCCTGTTGGTGGTTTTTAATCCTGCTAATATTAGTTTATAAATGTGTAATCATTGTTTGTGGCCGACTACAGCTTGCTTAGCTGTGCAACGATGGCATACTCCGCTAAAGGACACTAGCTAGCTCTAATACCTTCAAAAAGCCATTCATACAGAAGTTTATATATGGATGTAATGAGCCGTTGGTCCATGTTTTTAGTGTGGCTTTCACACAAAAATCACTGAGAGTGTCTGTTTATAATGTACTTATATTGTGACTGAGTTGCTGCGCTCCATCTCTGCCTCTGTCAAAACCAATGCGCATTCCTGTGCGGCTTGTGGATGGGGCCAGAGAATGCTTTATTTGGCTGAAGTACAGAAGGTACAAAAATGACAAAACCAGTTACAGCAGCTTTAAGAAACTGTTCCTTATCAAATAATCATGATAATCTCATCATTGATACGCAGACTCTTCGCGTAGGAAAACTGGAGCAGCCGGTAAACAAGAAACTATGAGCATATACAAAGAATGCAAGTTCTCGCTCTATCAGTGTTACTGCCGCTGACCGATCCATAAATATATAACTTTCTGTAGGCAATAGCTTGGCTGTAATCTGCTATTTCTACACTGTATCAACTCTGTAGATTATGTACTGAAACATCTACCTGAGACATGCAATACCTGAACCATTGTTGATAATCTATGTAGTTATAAAACTATAAAAATTCCTGACCTTAACAGCAAAAATAAAGATATGATGGTGCTTGACACTCCTTTCGACAGTAGCCCCAAAGAGCAAGAAATGTGGAAATATGAAATTGAATTTCCCAATATCTTTGCAGGATTTCTTTAAAATGTTTTAAAGAAGGATTGGATTTGTTATAAAAAAAAAAAACAGGCAACCATAACTGCATCCAGAGGTGAGTTAGATTATCTCCATGCATTAAAAAGAACACATCTAAACACACTAAATCAGCCAATAGGAAATGCCCTTGGGATGTGTTGGTAATCCTATCCTGAATAGATTTTATCTAGTTCTGGGTCTCCCCCTCTTTTTTACGGACACTCTGGCCTGCAATGGAGAGCAAATAAAATTGGTGCTTTTAAAATGGAGCATAGTTTCCCAAATAATCCGTAATTGAAAGATGTGCATTATATTAGCCAAGATCTTTTATCTTCATCACTCAGATTAGGCAATCAGATGTGAGCCGTATGATTATTTCTTATTGCGCAGAGCACCATACGGAATAATGTAGAGGAGTTTCACACCAATTCAATTCTGATCCTGTTTACAACTAATGCTTTTCATTGTTCCTTGCTTGGGAGCAGACTATTTTTGTACAAAAGTTTGCCTTCCAGTATTTTTTTTTTCTTAAAATAAGAGCATCTTGATCTGTTCCACCCTCTATTTGACCATTTTTTTTCACCCTGGGATGAAAGGTCACTGTCTATATAGACTGAGGACAGTAATATAACGCAACAGCAAACACAGAGACGCCATCTCTGAAATGGGCAGCCTTTCTCATTAGCAATTTTTTAAGAAAGGAAATTATCACATAGACAGCTAGTAAAAGAATGATAATGCAGTGCCTTATGGTTTTTTTTTTTTTAAACTCACACCTAAATGACTCATTCATCAAAGAGGATGTGACAGGGATGAAATAACTTAATAAAACAGAGAAAAAAATCATATATTTATAAAAAGTTCTTTATAATCCCCAATATCAAGGCAGATTTTCAAGTTACCATTGCTAAGATTTTGTAGTGATAATTCCTATTAATACATTTTTTTTCTAAAGATAAAATCATGAAATGAGATCTAATGAGCGATTACTTGATGACAAACAGAGAAAATTACACCCTAGAAATATGCACTGAGCACAGTTAAAGTAATCTATGATTTAGATCAAAAATTTAACAGAATCAATGTCAGAAATGTAACATGACTTGGCATAACTTCAAAAGGGAACAAAAAAGGGTATTTTCAAGAATTCAGTTACTCATTGCATTCTATTCATTTTCTGTAGACAAGCCTGGCAGTGCAAGATGAATACATGTGATGTGGTGCGTTCTCATTTGCCATTTCAGCATTTGTGTGGGATAAATTCCTGCCTTATTTTATGCAAATGGGCAACTGAACCACCTCAAAATACTCAAACCAAAGTTACAAACTAGGTCCAGTAGATGAAATATCAATCAAGATTCAGCATTTTCATTGCATATTTTCCACGTAAAATTTACTCACAAACATTAAGTGGACTGTTCCTGTACAATAAGGGACGGCTAGTCATATCTTTTCAGTTTTGAAAATGGAGAACCAAAACCAACCGCAGCCAATAAATACTTTGCATGCTGTCTGAAGAGCCATATCACATATTTGTATTCCAGCCATCATACAGCCAAATTTGGCAGCCAGGTGCTACCCCTTGGAATCGCAATGATTGCACAGATTGGGAATTTCATCTCATTTCACACTCAAATCCTGATAGAACACTAACGAACAGAGTTTGGATGCAAGTTTGATCCAGAAAACAGAGTTAAAAAAACACGTCTACTACCTTCCTGTACAAATTAGGTCAATCCTTATACAGAAGCAATCAGATTAATCAGAGGAACTTGTTTATTTTTGTAACATAAGAAAGCTTTATTTATAATACATATGAAAAGCAATGAGCGATCAGCAATAGCTCCATGACCCAAGCCCAGCCGACATCAGAATTCAAATCTAGGCTCATCTAGGCCCACCGTACATCGATAAATTGTCACAACCCTTGTGTGAATTCTGAGTGTGTCTCTTTGCAATTCAGCACCATGCGCGTCTATTAAGTGTATGCATGTCTTGATTGGTGTACGCCTTGTGCTCCTCTCCCCTCTCAGCTGAATCTTGTTAATTGATCATTTTCTAATGAGTCAATGATGGATATTTAAGCCGTCCAGTGCATGTGCTTGTTGCTGGATTGTAAAGTCGCATTTGTACTGAGAGCAAAGTCACGTGTGATATGCGGCAGCTAAAACGACAGCTAAAGTTTCTTCGAAACCCCTCTTGTCATTAGTTAATTCCAACAAGCTTCCAGTCCTCATCAGGGTCCAGGATTGAGACCGCACTCTTGTTAACCCTTACAAGTCAATCTTCTCTATCAAGTTTGTCAGGAACAAACTTCCAACCCTAAGCTAAAGCCAGGAACCAAATTCCTCTCAAGCATCAACCCTCCTTTCATGGGCAGTCCAGTGCTGGCAAGGGCTTCCCCATCCAACAGCACAGCAGATGCAACTGGCTGACGACAGTAGCTATGCCTCCTCCTTTCGGGGTTTGCCCCCCCCAATTCTGCCCGCAATTTTGTACGCATCACTACCATATTACTGCCCATAAACACCAGTTGTACTGCAAGTCTGTCTCCTACTCCTTACTAGAATCCTGGTCTAGACTCGAGACCATAACATGAATTACAGTGCCCAGTACATAATCACATCCAACTTGAATTCTCCATCAATCTCTCTGCCTATGACATTTCCTTCATTGCACAAACTGGACAGGCAGCCTTGCACACTGTGCATTCAGAGTAAGAACTGTAAGAAACTACCTTCTTCAGATTGGCTTCCAAACACCTGGCAAACAGTTGAGTAGCCCAGGTTGATCATGGCCTTTGTGACATTCACATCCAGGTCCTGGCGAGAGACTTCGTCCTCTAGTCTAAATCTGCTGAAGACGTCCTGAAAGCTGCTCGACCTCGGGCCCCGAGCGTAGGAGATCAGGAGTTCAGCTAGCTCCTGAGCATCTTCCATTACATACTCAAGAGAGGATCTGCCAAGACAGGATATAGGTCTTCCAACAGTATAGAGGTATGCTGTGACAGAGACCACCTCCACAAGGTTATGACCTAGAAGTAAATACACAAAGATAACAAGAAAGAAAGGATGCATCAGCCAGCAATTAAATAGCAACATGGTTATACTACAAGTAATGCTTTGAGCCCTAATTACCGAAATAATAGTACACACATATAAACAAGGAGCACAAAATCAACATAAATAGTTACTTTTTACATGGCATTCATAGAGCGGTTAAGATTTTTTTTTTCTCAACACCTGCTTTGAATTCAACAGATCTAAACATGAGATTTAGTCAGACATTGCAATAAGGAGGAACAGTGTGAAGAAAATGTAAGATAATGACAAAAACTGTGAAATCATGTTAAGTGCTGCGATTCGCACAGTCACAGTGTAACTATACTTGGTCGCTGATTAAAAATTTACTTGCAAAAGCCGAACACAACCAGAGTAAAATGAATGCAGGCACTGACCGACCTTCTCAGTTGGCAGTTCATTTAGCTCATAACATTAATGGACTCCGCATTTACCCCCATTTATATGGAAAAAGCAGCACATTCTAAGCCCTGTTGCATTTTCCCTTTATTACTTACGGTAAGTTATTTCTCTCACAAACAGTAACTCCAGAAGCATCTGTTGAACGTATCCAATTAGCTAACAGGGAGTTGAGTTACCCTCGGGAGCTCGGCACGCCTCTGTCAGCGTCTCAGAGCCTTTCTCCATTCCTCATATCAGATAGCACTATTACGCCGGCGGATGAAGGGACCACGCCTGATCTTAGGTCCTTGTATTCGGATGCCTGTCTGTGCGATGCTATTACTTTTTTATAGATAGATTGATGACTTTTCAACATCGATTTGTGTTTAATAAATATTCAAAAATCGCAAATTTTTTTTACAAAAAAACATGCAGTATATGCCTCATATGAGCAACAAAGCATCATCATTTATAACTCATTTAAAAAAATACTGCAACTGGAATGAATTCTGGGGTTGTGTGAAATTGATTTACGCAAGAGAGGCCTCTCTTTGGAAATGTGTGAAACGACGTGACACTTACGAGGAACAGTGAAGTGCAGAGAACATCCATCATCGCCTCGCTGAGCCACAGCAATGTGCATCAGTGTGGACCCTTCCAATATCACGTAGAAGTCCGCCTCCTCTGGACCAGGGTCTAGATTCTGTAACACCGCGCAGGCCTTCAGCTGCCCCTGGGACATGAACAAACACAAGTGCACACACATAAATAAACAGATAAAGACACACATAAAGAAAACACACCATTACAGGGGACACAGAGCACATGTGCAGACACACAAGCTACAAAATTCGAGTGCATCAGTCTGTGCTGTGATTCATGGGTCCAGTTCACATTTGTTCTTGACTTTCACCGGAAAAGTAAGACGCCACTTTTTCAACAACAGAAGTCTGGAAAATTCTGTTTGGTGACTGCTCAACAGCCACATGAATGAATATTATTTGCATAAAAATGCAAGATTATCCAAGAGGTATGACTAATTTTGCAGACAGGGATTTTTTTTATTTATTTGTATCCTTTTAAGTGCCAATGCCATGAGTAAGCCATTTATGTAACCTACTTCAAATAGGTATGAGAGGATCCTCTGGTATCCCACATGAGGGAAAGACTCATCCTACACACACCATATTGGGCTGTAATACAGTAAACTTTGATTTATCAAGAGCATTTTCATAAATGTGAAGTTATCAAATGGAATCAGACCCAAAAACCAGCATATTTCTTGAGCGCATCTAGCTTCTACTAGCCAATATGAAGCAACAAGGGACATTATTTCTTTCAAATGAATGCAAACAGCTCTGATGTATAATGCTTACAGTGGGCAGTTGCCATAAATACTTCAGTTTGTACATAAAGTGAGGTCCTAAAGTATTTGAGCAGCAACACAGTTTTATAAGGTCATATTGACCACATTACCAATTAAATACAATTTTACCGATTAAATACACCCACAAATTAAAGAAGATAAGTGTGCACTTTATTCATAGGGCATTCACATCTATAGCAAGTGAGCTGTGTGAGACAAGAGAGTGGCTGGCCTCTTGTAGAGGATCAGGGGCTCTGTTTTGCTCGGAAATGAGCGTTAATATCAGTCAACAAGTTCTTCTGTTCCTTTTGTCTAACATAGAATTATATTGACCTTGGATTTTTCTTGGCTCCTTTATTCCCAGAGGTTTTAAAGATAGCGCAATGCTTGTAAAAACATGGCTGTAGCCTGTACCAAGATTCATGAAAGATAATGACTAAGTATTATTTGAGCAGAGAGTATGAAAATATATTTGAGTCTACTCAAACAACAATTAGGTATAAAATAGCTATGTAGGAACAATAAATATACTGAGCTCCAGAAATGCAGTTTAATAGTTGAATAAGCCTAGTTGGCATGTTAAGACTGTACTACAGTAATTGCTATTGGAATTTATAGTTTTGTAGCCAATGTGGTAAAAGACGTGGAAGTAGTAGCTTGGTAATATAGAGGGACTCTTTCAAAAGAGAGTACGTCAACAAGCGTCAACAAATTCACAAATAAGCCATTGAAAATGATCACACATACACTCACAGAGCACTTTATGAGAATTCAGTGCTAATTAGACCTGTTTATTTATGCAATTTTCCAATCAGTAAATCAGGTGGCAGCAGTGTAGTGGCAAAGCACATGCAGATACAGGTAAGGAGCTTAACTAACACCATAGAACCTACAGATCCATATATGGGCCCCTCAAATGCAGCTGCTGTATTCAAATCTATGGAACTTCAGGTCTATTTTAAATTCAATTGGAGATCCCAAGTTTTATGATTCCGTTGTGCCTGACCATGTTTTTGTTATTACTCTGCTTCCAAGCCATGTTTTTTGATTTAGTCCATGCCATGTTTTGTATTTTGCCTGTCTTTCTCTGCCATGTCTTTTGCCTGCCATTTCTCATATTCACAGTTTTGATTATCAGCCTGGTTTATGTATTTCTCCATGCCCCGTATTGAACATTGTTTCCCCTGTCTGGTCATATGCGATGTGACAGTTTTATTCCCCAGTATTGCGTTCCACGTTTTCACGTGATTTCATGGTTTCTGGGTTTCCAATTATTCCTTCCAGTCCCGTTTG
The DNA here is from genome assembly GCA_029721435.1 of Gymnothorax reevesii. NCBI lineage: Eukaryota > Metazoa > Chordata > Actinopteri > Anguilliformes > Muraenidae > Gymnothorax > Gymnothorax reevesii. Next base: position 75,657,461 of record CM056583.1, read on the forward strand.
CTTCCTTCGCCTTGCTGTTCTGTCCTTACTAACAGTTTATTATTTTTAGATAAACTACTAACATTAAAAAACATTGTTTATAGTACTAACTTACTAACAAGCACTAGGGATTATATAGCTGCTCATTACTAATTGACTAACGAGCTCTCAGCACTCGCTCTGCTCTTGTCTCCGCCCCTTGCCTTCACTCAATTTACTTTACTGTGCTTCAGCAGATTCTCCGCACCTTGTTAAACACTGTTTTGCCTCTCACTCTGTGCACTTTAGAACTCCCTAACCGGAGCCGTTTGTTTGTCATAGGTTGTCTGTGTCATCCCTGTCCGCGTTTTGGCTTTCGCCAATTTCATGTGGTTAGGAACTTCCTCTTGTTCATTCCCTTGTTAAATAGTCTGATCCAGCTCACCTGTTCCCTATTATAGCATGTGACTTCCCGTATGTGTATTTAAGCAGTCATTTCACAACCAGCTCTTGTCAGAACGTTTTCCTTGTGCTGTGTTTATGCCTTGTAATCTTTGTGTTATACTTCTGACTGGAACAGCCCAGATTTAGATTTTTGCTGCATCTTTGATATAACTGTGCCCGTGTAACGAACCTGCTTTGCCCGACCCTGAGTCTTGTATTAGCTGCCCTATTTAAGAACTGGATTACGTCTACTGGATTTTGATTTTGGCTTCGCCTCTGATATACCTGTGCTCGTGTAACGAACCTGTTTTGCCCGACCCTGAATTTTGTGTTTGCTGCCCTGTTTAGGAACTGGATTACGACTACTGGATTCTGATTTTTTGGATTGTGGACTCTGTACCGTTGCTTACTGTCCTGCAGGGGTTTCCACCCCAGAGCTAATAAAGAACGAGTTTGCTGGATATTTTGGGTCTCGCCTCTGGTTCCTAAACGCGCCCTCACACCAAGGCTTCCAATGATCCCAAAAATGTCCTTAAATTACAGGGGAAAGTGAAAAGTGATGTACAAGATCCAGATATTTTCCATTTAATGTAATGCTGTGGCCATAAGAGTATGATGTCCAGGGTTTGAATGTTTCTTTAAAATTAGTGTGAACCTTCAATGAAGTCCTGCAACCAGCATATTTGGAATATGAAAGTGATATTGTCCTAAAGTGGGGGTTGTGTGTGTGCCGGTTTTTTTATTTATTTATTTATTTTTTTTCTTTACTTTGAACCTACTTAAAAGAAACCTTAGGTTAAAAAAGACTTTTAGGGGTTAATGATCACATTAAAGACCAGATTTGGTCAGATTTTGGAAAAATTGATCTCAGAAGTTCAAAATTTGACATGGCTGTTGGTGTCAGAAGGGTTGGTTGGGTTACTTCTGAAGCCACTGATCTCCCTAGGATTTTCACACACAACAGTGAATTTACTCACCATTTACTCAATGGCGTGAAAAACAAAAGAACACCTTGTTGAAGAGGGAGGTGAGAGAACAAAAGCCAAACTTGTTTGTGCAAATAGAGAGGTTGAGGTAACTCAATAACTCTTTACAACTTAAGCAGGAAAGCATCAGGATGAACATTATGTCCATCCCTGTCAGACAAGGACAGAAATCAGCGACAGCAGCAGGGACAGGCTCACCAGAACTGGGCAGATGAAAATCAGCCTGGTCTGAGGAATTGTGATTTCTGCTGCAAAATGCGGATGGCAGAGTGAGAATTTGGCATGAACAACATGAATCCAAGGACCTCACCTGCCTTGTGTCAACATTTCAGGCTGGGGGATGGGGTGTGTAATGGTGAGGGAAATGTTTTCCTGGCACAATTTGTGCCCTTTAACACCGATCAATCATGTCAAAGCCACAGAATACTGAGCACAGTTGCTGACCAAGTGCATCCCTTTATGGTCACAATTTACCCAACACCTAATGGTGACTTTCAGCATGACAATAATGTAACTAAACAGAAGTTGACTAAAGCTGATTGCTGGAAGGTGATGAGATCCGTGAACTTCAATGGCCTCAGAATTCTACAGAGCATCTTTGGTATGAGGTGGAATGTGAGATTTGCGGCAAGAATGTGCGACTGACAAATCGGCATAAATTACGTGATGCGATCATGGAATCCATGCCACAAAAAAGCTGAGGCTGTTCTGAGAGCCAAGGAAGGCTCTAAACAAAAATCCATTCAAAAAGTACTGCCAGTGAGGAAAAAACTGTCAAAAACCAGAAGAATAATGAAAAATGCATATCATTTGAAAGGGCATACAACATCAGTCAGAAAAGCCATGCAATCTTTCCCCTTCGATGGGAACATTGACAACTGAAAACAATGTTTTATAAAGCAAAAAAAAAAATGGATAAGTGCTGGAGTATTTATCTTTTAATAAAGAACCGCAGAAAAACAGGTTTATCTTCACATTTGTTCATGTCACACTTTTTTTTCATCCACGTCTTTCAAAAAAGTTTTCTGAACATCTGAAACTGCCACACTTCTGAGAAACGATGATGGAAAAATCCTCCAGGAAGAGCTTTCATGTGGGATCATTATGTGCCTCTCCCATCTAACCCTTTATCCACTTCTCATGATTCTGAATGAAAGGCTAAGACTCTTTCCTGTCTGAATGGGGCCCCAACAATGAGTGTTGAGTTTCTTACCATAATTAGTCTGTAGAGGCTGCTAAAAACTGAGAAAGGCCAGTATGAATTGTGACCTGACTTGCAGTTCCACATGAAAAGAACTCATCTGCACTGTCCCAAAGTGACTGAGGTCAATCGGAAGACACAAAATTGGCCTCGCATTATGTCACAGCTACAGTGAAGAGATGTACTGCTCTCATTTGCAGCCTCGGCTTATATTGGCTGTGACCTCTGCATGACCGCTAATACAGCCAAGAGAAAACTAGATAATTGACAAGGGTGGGAACAGTACTGAAATAAAGTGCCATTGAAGAACTTAACCAAGTAGTTTCGTTCACTATTTCAACTGAATTCCAAGTACAGTTAACAATGTATGGTAACTGCAAGCTATACTAGGTCAATCATGAAAGTGCCATCAACAAAGTTGCTTAGCGAGCGCATATTACCTGTCCATACTCATTGTGTAGTTTATTACTAAATCCATTCATGTGTACTTAGAAACTGCAGCTAGTTTAGCCGGGGAGATTTTATGTATGAGTTGAAATCTATTGATGCATGATTTAAAGGGCCAGTTGCACTGTTTGCTGGCCAATCAAAGCTGAGCTTATGATCATGAAGGGGATACCCGCTCAGAACAGCTTGTTCAGCAGAAAAGAGTGAATGAAAGCCTGAGAACAACCAAGAAATAATAGATTTTTTGGCATTATTTTGCTATAAGTTTTATAATCCTCCTAAATGGACAACCAACAGCATAATGATTTGCCAAAAAAAAGAAATAGAGTAATATGGGACCTTTAAAAAATATTCCCTTGGCTCTAAAGGAGACCAAAATGAGTTAGCAGCTAGGAAGGTGTGCGTGCAAATGGGGAAAGTGGTTATTTAGAAAAAACTTGCATAAACCTGCCAGCCATACTCATTGAAATCAATTAAAATCATGCTAATGCCTTATTACCATAGTGTTCCGATAAATCGTCTATCTTCTGTACTTTTTAACAATACAATAATTTTGGCATTCAAAACTAATGAAGGTGGGGCCAATGCCAACAACAAAATGGACATGGGGCAGGAAAGTACTCTGGGCAGACTGCCAGTCTGTCACAAGGCACACACTTTTTACCAGAAGGAATGTAGGACCAATCCCAAATCACACTAAGAAAGCTCTTCCGACCCAGTGCACCTCTGTTTGCCTGTATACGTGGAGGTACTGCCATGTTGAAGTCTGTGGCGAGTTGGAGCAGACTATTAACCCTCTGACAACAAGTCTGCATCAGTTTTGACTTTCTCATTTCGCTCTACCTTACCAGATGCAAGGTGATGGAAGAGCCGGCACGTAACTGTGATTTCCAGAAAATGTCATAACTGGTCGAGCAGCGAGTCTATCAGGAGCTAAGGAATCTCCTTTTACCTCATGGATAGAGGCAATGACATTCCAAGTTCACATGTATGCAGTAACATTGCTCATAAAGTTGGAATAAAATATTGTTTACCTCTTTTCATAGAATAGCAAGTGGAGAAATTTCCACACACTGGTAGGTAGACGGGTGTGTAGGAGATGGGCCACCGAAACGTCAACCAAATAAATTATTGCAAGTGAGACGGCAGTGCGCGGGAGTTTTTCCTCACTTTTTTCCTTACCTCTTTTCATGGAATGATTGTGACAATGGGATTTATTCTTGATAGATAAAGTGTCTGAATAAAATATTATTCCAACTTTATGGGCAACAGTGTATTTAAACCCTTTAATGAATAGTGCATCCCGCAGGTGTGAGGGAGGCCTCGCACACATCATTACACTAATTACTGAACAGCTAGTAGAGAGGGTGCGGTTCGGGAAGGAGTCAACAATTAGCCTAACATGCATGTCTGTACACTTTTGGGAGGAAACCGGAGTACCCAGGGAAACCACGCGAACAGGATAAGAACAGATAAACACCACACAGAAAGGCCCTTATTTGAGCTCATAGCTGCCTTCCTGCAAGGCAGCAAAGCTACCCACAGCACCACTGTGTCGCCCTATCTAACAAGCAGCATTATGCAAACAGAATAATGCAGCTTTCCAAAGGGCACTCACTGTTTTCACTCTTATGTAACAAAGGACTACATTAATCAAATCAAAATTAAAATTCATATGAATATTTAATTAAAATATACTGTAGGTGAACATAGCAAAATTGTGCTATACTTATGTGCATAACTGTAGAAAAGGAACAGCACAGTCAGCCCACCTATAATGAAACAAAACTGTAAAAAAAAATTATAATAAATAGCGAGAATGATGTTGATAAACCGTGAAAAGCTGCAATGAGACTATGACTGTGCACTCAGAGTTTAATGGAGCCTAGCAAAAACTGCTCAGACTTGGCCTGGCTTTGACTTCTCAGTTCTCTCAGAATATGGCCCAAGGCCTCGGCATTCCTTTCATTTTATCCATCAACTGGCTTGCAGGCCTGTAACCAGGTGATGGCTTTCTGCAGGCTAAATGGTAGCACAGAATCCAGACATTCCTGAAGAACTCTAGGCAGACAGGCAGGCAGCTCTTATGCTCAAATCAAACTATTCTCAGGGCAGGTCCTCATCGGAAGTCAAGCAGACTAACTTTACAGACAGATGCGGACAGCGCAGACATTAAATTGGCTCAGAACCTGAGTGCTAACTCAAATGGTAGCTACTCCACATGTGGCTCCTGTTATTCAGTAATGACAGTCAATAATAGACTTCTATTCCTAGAATTGAACCCTCTGCCCTTTTTGCAAGAGATGCTAGATTTATGCAGTGTCTATGTTTTGCCCCACATGAACTTTTAAAAACATAAAGAAATGGTAGAGACTGAACAAATTACAATAGAAATACATGAACATACTGTGTTTAGCGGGAAAAAGTCCAAAAGTGTTTTCATGTCTGCAGCAGGTTTTGCAATGAATGCCAGTGTCAGACATTCAAGAATCTAAGTGTGATGTTCAATATCAGTCACAACTTAAAGCGCAAGTGAAGGCGACAACAGCGAGCCTTTTGAAAGCAATACTAAAATTGAGTACATTTCATGTTCAATATGAATTAAAAAAAACAATTGTCTGTGAATTTATATTGCACCTAAAGTTTTTCAATCAAATTCTAATGGCTTATACTGTAAGCTGTAAGGCATGAGAAACAGAGCACAACAAATGTCCTGAGGCACAGTAAAATTGGAAGACTACAGACCCTCGGGACAAGGATATTTCACCTGTTGCTAGATGATGTCATAATCCTGAGTCACAGCGATGGAGGAGAGGGTTACTTACAAATAGAGGGACTGTTTGTCTGTTCAGCTCCATTCCCTCCGCATCTGCGGAGACAAACAACAGTGTTAGCATTCCACACTCCCCGGAAGTGAACTCTGTCTACATTAGAGGAGCGGACTGAAACCTAAATAAGTTAATTGAGATTTTCTTAGTAACAACCAGGCTCATGCTCAGCAATGCATCAAAATAACAAAATTATAGCAAGGAATAACTCATTTAGTAAATTTGATCAATAACGCATATGCCCACAGGCCTTGGCACTGCTCGCAGAACACATTGGTTTCCCAGCAGTATCAAATTAGGCACTCGCTCACTATGTGGCAAATATGAAAGCTGCCAGTGCTGCCACAAAACCTTGGAGTTCCTCCCTTAGCATATAATGGCAGGAAGTAATCACAACTCTCTTGTAATACCTACAGTTACACTTTTACGACTTTACACCAACTTTTACAATTGTATTCAAATCATGCCCTGCAGCATTAAAATTAATCATTTTTTAGTCAGTTTCACGTGCAATGCCATTTCAGTTCTCGCACCTACTCCCTACAACATTGAAAAAAAACATGGGCAAACTGCGTAACCAGCGAGATTCAAATTTCATTACATCATTGTCATTGTGCTTGTGAGCCCCTTGTCTTTTTCCATAGAATTGTGAAACCAATACAGCAAGATTCATTTAAACAACCATAACCACACCTAGCAGCCAAGGAGTTAAATGTACAACAAAGCATAAAAATGCCAATGCTGATACTGTAAAGACGGTCTAACAGCACAGAAAAGCCAGCAGCAATACTGGGTAGTGCCCTTTAAAAGATGAGACATTTACAAAGACTGACCTAAAATATCAAAGTCCAGTCCCGGGTTCTTTTATTTGTGGGTCTTTTACTTTTCAGCCAGTGAAAATGATTTATTTCCTGTTTTATGATTGGGTTCCTCAAATGCGTTGGCAGCAATAAAACTGGATTCCCTGGTTACACTTTAGAGCATTCTATATCTAGTATAAGCAGATGTGGAACTTCCCTCTTATTGGCATTAGCCATCAGTTCTCACTTTGTTTCTGGTCTCTAGGAGCTCTGTTAACACAGGGTTTCTTAAGCAGGGATCCAGGGAGTTACTCCATCTCCATCAACAGCAGACAAAAAGTGGCAGTAAGAGGCCTACAGTGTCAGTAGAATCATTATTTCACTCCAATCCTGTTTTGCTATGCCACTCTCCATACAGTAAATAGCTTGTTTCAATTGAAACTAAATGGTAGATTGAATTGAAATCAATTTACTGATTGATACATTTACTTTTATTTCCATCCCAGTAATTAATTGACGACACATAATGGATTTTTGCTGTCAGCCTCGCATAACAGTAGCCATCATTTACTTCAATATCTTTCCGCTGTTAGTTTTCATCTTTGTGAACGTCTTACAATGAGGTATGCAATAACACCGCAGTAAAGTCTTTCTTTATCATCTGCAAGGTTTTATGTAATCATAATTTGAACATTTAAGTGTAGTGCAAGTAAATACATCTGACTAGCTGACTGGAATCAGTCATTCTGCATATGCACCTGAATTATCTTTGCAAGTCTGTCAAGATCACTGAAATAGTACAAGTAACAACATGGTCACAATTACGTACTAAAGATTTCTCCACACTCTTCCAAATTTACCATGCCAGACCTTTGCCATTTTCAGTGTGTCTCCAGGATAAAACTGGAAAGACAATAAAAATAGTTTGTCTGCAAACACAGCCAGGGCTGCAGGCAAGCAGAACATTAGCCACCCCTGTCCAGCTCTACAGCACGTCTTCCCCGCAAACAGGGGAACGGTGACCCTAAGGAGAGGTTAAGTCCATCCACTATATCATACTCTGCGAACCCTGATAGTGTGGTGAACTCAAATGTTTTGTGGAAAACGATTACCTCAAAAAAATTGTGTCGGCCAACTTAATTGTTTTGTGTGAAGGGAACTAAAAAAAAATAATGTAAAGTTGTTTTTCATATTTTTAAGTGTTGTGACCACGAGATCATTAAGTAGGCAGACATTTTTTTGAGGTAATTGATTTCCACAAAACATGTGAGTTCACCACACTTGTCAAGGTTTACAATGTAAATCTGGTTCAGGCTTTGCCTCACTGTGGCTGCTGCAAGAATAATTCTGAAACACATATAAACTGGAAATGTTTCAGGCTTAAACCTTGTACTGTTTACTTATCACACACTCATACACCAAAAAGAACCAGATAGACTAAATATGAAAGAAAAACTAAAACCAAGGACAGGGCCACAATTCAAACTATAACCTTTTGAGAAATGAAATGAAATGAAATGAAATGATACAGCTTTTGTAAATTCCACTGAATTACTTCCCAGCCAATTACGATTTGCATCAACAATCATGATGAACTAATGAAAAATCAGCTACTGTACATCCAGCGGCTTTTGAAAAATTACTTTTCACACTGCAGTCAAAAATTGCAATATTCAGCAGTAGAAAAATGTAGCAGATTTAGCAGTTCTAATAGTGCTAATATTGCATGCTGTTTCAAAAATAAATGAATAAATAGAATGCAAACATTGCCCAGATTTTGGCATTTCAGCTTCAGGAACAGGCTTCAGACAATACCAGAGATCTTTTAGCCTATATGTTAGCATCATGTGAGGGCATGTTTCTCACATTTTAGAACAGGATGCATAACATTCCATTGTCATCACCACTTATTTTTATGGCCTAGTTAAGAAGGAAACATCACTTCACACCATTAGGAAATGCCATACAGTAGCCTCCAATGGAATTCAGGTTACGTTCTTAAGAAAGTCTGCTGCCCGTTGTAAAAAAAATCCTGAGCCCTAAAAGATGATGTGTGTGTTTGTGTGTCTGCTCGCACATGCATGAGTATCTGTAATTGCGTGCATATACTGTACAATGTGCATTCCGCCTGCCAGTCTGCCTCCTCTGGGGTTTCTTTAGGGTGGGGAGCATGCGACGCATCATAAGCAGTGACATTCATTCTCCATTTTCCTCTTTCTATCACAGCGGTGCAGACTAATGTCAGGCTTTGTTCTTGTTCTACAACCCTAATTCCATAAACTGGCACAATATGGAAAATGAGTGAATTCATGTCTTTACTGAAAATATACGTTTATTTCATATCTGATGACTGCAACAGACTCAGAAAAAGTTGGTACTGGGGCAATTTTATACTAATACTGATGTGACAAGTTCCATTAGGTGCTGTGAATAGGGTGCAGTTAAACAGGTGGGCTGAACGGGAAATAGAATAAACAAAGAACCTCCAAAAAAGGCCCGTGGTCTCAAGAGCAAGGATGGGTCAAGGTTCACAAATTTTGCAGCAGCGGTGTCAGCTTTTAAACCATCCCTGAGAAGAGTGTTCCACAAGGACAAATGGGAAGGGTTTTGAGCACTTCCCCCTCTATGGTGTGGAATATAATTAACTGAGGGAAGGAATCCCGTCCCATCTTGGTGTATGAAGCAAGACTGAAAACGAGCTCAGAGAGAGCATGATCTTCAGTCCCTCAGACCTCACTGTCTTAAGAACAGTCATGCAGCTGTAATGGATATCACAATATATACTCATATATATTGCTGATATATACTCTGGTAAAACTTTGTCAGTCAACACAATAACTGTTATATCCGGATACAAGTTAAAGCATTACTATGCAAAACCAAAACCAAACATGTCATGAGTGGTACTCGTGGGCAGAGAACAGGGCAGACCTGGGAGTCAAAAATGAGTTTAATAACAGAAAGAGATTAGGACAACAACCAAGGAAAGAGAAATGCTAGACAGAGTTGACCAAGGAAACATTTCCAAATACGGACAAACCCAAGGTCTGCTCAAACACAAAGCCAGGAAATGAGTATGGGGAGAGAGGCGACTTAAATAGAGGGAGTTAATTAGGTACAGGTGCTGGGGATGAACAATAATGAGAGTAATATGGAAAACGCGGTGTGGAGTTGGGTCCGGAGTCTGGAGTCCAGAGGAGGCACGGCAACCAGAAAACCAGGCTGAGGCCTGACACACCAACAACGTCCAGAGGCATAGGCTTCTCTGAGCTCATTGATGGATGGGAGCACAATGGAAATAGATATTTTTATTGGCCTGTTGAGTCAACAATTTAGGTGGTTTGTCAGAAGAAATGGCTGCCTTGTTCTCTGGACCAAAGTTGATGGCACCATTTAATCCAGAAAGATAAGTACAAATTTTGGCCCGTGTAAACAGAGAGTGCAAGAGGGAGACTGACCACCCCCTGATCTGTCCTGATCTGTCTCCAATTGAGAATGTCCCTCAAATGCCTATGGCTATGAAGGCTCCATATATTTGCAGAATAAAACACAGGAATTGGGGGAAATTCTGTTTGCTAGACATGACCTACTAGTGTTTTCAGTACCCAAAAGCTTAATGTGGGTGATTAACAGACATGGTGATGTTACAGAGTGGTAAACAGTGGATGGTGACCCTGTTTCAATAGTCATACTTTATATTTAAACAGACAATTAAGTTCACATGCTAGAACATAAAATAATACGTTCTTTCACTGTTTTCAATATAGTTGAGGGTAAATGGATGTTTAAAATCATTCTTTTTTGAATTTTGTCTTTTCACTTTATATGTTGAGCCAGCTGTTTTTAAATTTTAGTAGCAGACATCTCTAGTTTTAAATGTGTGTAATGAGATGAAATATTTCTCAGTGCAATAATTATCTGCACAAAGACCCACTGTGCATGTCGCACGAGACAATGCAAATGAATGGTGACCCATAATGCCCTCCTCCTACTCCTACTCCAAGGCTGAAATTATTTTGTAAATCTCAACGAATCAGAACAGAACTCAAGTTCGTATTCACAATTCACAAAATACTTTACATCAGAAACTTAGTAACACTGTTATGAACAATTACTTTAAAACAATGACTCCTCAATTAAAGGCTGGATGACCCAGTCAAGGCTTGACTGCATTCATTTCACAAGAGGTCTGAACAAACACGGGGATTATCCAAAACCATCATTACATCTAATTTACTGGAAATGTAGAATTAACTCACATTTCCCCACCCAAGGTTTGATAAAATATTTTAAACAACTCTATTCTAGCCCAGTATAATTTCACAGCATGTCTACACAAGTTACCCTACAAGTAATCCACACTGTAAAATCCAATGTTCAAGTTCTAATCATATGCTAAACACTTTTTGTAACACTTTTGAAACATGTCACAGTGTTTGGATTCAGTTCTAAGGTGTATTCAACAAATCTGAAAAACCTCAATTGCAAAATCCAATAAACATCAGAGTTTTGAATAAGAACGTCTATTTACAAAAATAATCACCAGGCCTTCAGCTTTTACACACTAGTGTTTAGATTATAAACATGTCACATGTTCCACAGTTATACAGTGCGTACAACTTATGCAGTCCTACTCCTGCTATTGAGGTTTGCATCCTGATACTGGTCCTGGGAAGCGTTTGTGACTGTTTGTATCTGACTGCCCTGCATTCAAGTCACCCCCTTCCTTTAATTTCCCTGAGACACAGTCCCTGATAACGTTCATGACACAGAATACTTCTGTCTGATTTGTATGCCCCTTTATTCTGTTTTTGTTTGCTTTTCTGATAACTGTGAAGAGTAGTAATGCCTCAGATATGTATTGCCAAAAAATAAACACTTTTAATGGAAAATTTCAATTATGCTAAATATAAAGGAATGGCAGCACCACATACCACCCTATGATAATGGACTCAGTGGTCCTATATGTTAGATCCATGGCACATGAAACTGCAAAAAAAACTATACACGGCACATGATTCACAGCCACATGCAAAACAATATGAAAGGTCTGCTTAAATCGATTTAAAAATGATGCAGGTTACACAATTGGCCATATTTCAGATCTGTCTTTGGACCCTATTTCGAAAAGAAATAATTCTACTGCCCGTTATAGTTGAATAATGTCTCGCACTGCACTATAAGAGCTGTCATTGAGTCGCTTGGTTTCCCCATGATGGAAACGAACTTCCCCCAAAAACAAGGTCGATCAATAAACCCACTGCAAAAAAAAAAAAAAAAAAACATGCACGTCAAACAATTATCATCGCTAGGACATTTCTCAGCAAGCTTAAATCGCTATAGTTAAAATTACAGTGAAATTGCTTATTACCTCAATTCACGCGTCAGCAGAACCCGAGCAAGTTAACTCTCAATGTGAGCACGCAGTATTCCCACAACCATTCCACTTCTGCATTTCATGCTCTCATGAAAGCCACACAGGGGGAAAAACTGTCTTTAGAGTGTACGCCGGTAGCTACTCTTCCGATGAAATAGCCATAATGCTGCATGCAGGGTCAGAGCAAATGTACAGATCCCTGGTCAACTGAAGGCGCCAGTACTTCGCCGGTCCGGAGCTAATGGGATATCTTACTTCTTGTCTCCGTGCAACACCGGCAATAACCATCCCATCGAACCAGCCTCCCTCCGCGAACTTCAGGCAGTTCACACGGAAAGACGCACAATGACAGCGTCACGTGGTCATAAGCACAACACGGCTGATAGCGCAACTGTACTTTGTTTAACCCATTGACTTCGTCAGGTATTCGTGAAAAAATAAGTTCTTGACGCTGAATTGTTTTTTACTTAAAATTTTAGTAGAAGCGTGATATCGTGTCGGCTATTTGGCCTGAAAGTTGAAATTGTGACGGACGTGCCCTTGAAAGTATAGTCTTTTCATATAAGAACTTCTGTTTTGGGAGGGAAGCCTGACTAGCCTACTCTTAATTTTTTTTTTTTTAGTAATGAGGAAATCAGCCTCCTGTGGTCTTAAATTGCATCCTCTTAATTTAAGAAACCTGTTTAAGAAATGTAGTTCTTCAGTAATAATGGCTTGAAACATTGTAGTTTATTTATTTATTTATTTTGCGCAATCGGCATTTTAAGCAACTGACAAAGCTCATGAACACTAAATGCGATAAACTCGATACAAGTTTCCAACTTCGGCACTTGTTCTGTCTTCTTTAACGTTATTAATTTTTGGGAATTTTTCAGCCTCAACGTTTTTATAAAGACGTTTCTCAAATATTAAAACTCATCTAAAATAATTTGAGAGCTGCAGGAGGAGGGCTATTTCCCTTCGGGTGCTGGATAAGATGAGAGAATAGAGGCTACATCTGAGGACAAAAAAGTGAATGTTGGTTTGAAGTATCCATTTTAATGACAGTTGGGTTGTTCTAGTGCCCCCACTGTTGGCAGTAGGCCCACACTTCTGAACAAAAGATACCTCTGGACCAATACGGAAGTTGGCAGCAGATATTCTGACACTAATTTATCTGGTGTTTATTTTGGATAGTCTCTCTGAGCTCTTTGAAGATACTCACTTGAAATGAGGCAAGGTTCAGTTGTGGTGAAACCCTTCATGATTAGGCAGACAATCCCCCCACCCCGCCTCCCCACTGAGCCGGAGCCAGGATCTGTCCAAGGTTTCTACCAAAAAGAAATGTTCTCTCTCTCTCTCTCTCTCTCTCTCTCTCTCTCGAAAGTTTCATACAAATACAATTCAATTGAATTTATTAAAGAAATTGTGCCAACGAATTGTGCTACTTCTAATAACCGTAGAGTTTTTTCTCATTATGTTTCCTGAATTAAACATTCAGAACACAAAGGATGAAAGTCAAATGTACATATCAGGTTCCCTTTTTGTATGGCACAGCCTCCCAGTCCAGAGACTACTTCAACTATTGCTATCATTGGCGACTCAGCTATTCAGTATTATGAGACTCAGCATTGATTGCATTCTGGAATTGTTTGACAGGAATATTTATATTGGACCCCTTGGTATATTGGTTTGAGGGCATTTTTGATACGATTCATTCAATAGAAAGATGATACTGTATTTTCTTACAGTTCTATTCATTTCTTGGACACCTATTATAACGGTGAACACTATTAGGTTCTGCTGTATTCACTCTGTGGTTTACTGTCGTTACTTTCAAAGCATTTCTCCTGACAGTCCTGATGTTATGTTACATTTCAACATGCTCTAAAATCAAATGTATTTTAAATCATTACTGTATAACATTCTGTATTTAATTGCACATTAATAACTTTCTGCCTCTGACAAGCCTCAAAATACAATGTCACTTGCCAAATATCAAACTTTATTCAAACTTAGTTCCGGTTATTCTGTTTAGCTCAAGTTCATGTTATGAAAATTCCTTCAAACCTGCTTGTTCTAAAATACTTTCCAAGCAAATGCTGAATTACTTTCCAAGCATTTTATTAATTTTGGTCCATATATACATGTTGCTGCATGGATGAATGCGTATCGATAATCAAATTCATCAAAGACTGACAATAGGGTGGGAAGGGTAGTCATTTCATCAAAAGGAAATCTGTGTGGCCGATAGCATGTACTTCCTCTGGGGAAGTGTAGGGAAACAGCTGCTTTGGCATGAGTCTCGCTTACTGGCAACAACCTTTGAAATCCATCGAATACGTCACAAGCATATGCCAAAGGTTAATCTCAAATAATTGTTAGTGTGGTCCTGTGCAACAGAATTGTTCTAAAGGTTGAATAAAAATAGTCATTTTTGAAGTCATTTTTGAACGTTTTCGGAAAACAAGAAAAAACATAATTTTTAGCAAGCGCATTGGTATTTTTTGATAATGCAACAGTATGCCAAAAATGTCTTGGGAAGTTATGCTATGAGGCGAATGATATTGTATTGAGATGAGATTCCATCAAATAGTAAGCTAGTGTTCTACAGGACACAAACTGTTACCTGTGTTTGTTTCTACAGGCAATGTTGTAGGCCTGAACAAAGCAGTATTTCAGAGTAGCATGAAATATGGATAAAATACAGTGCTGTGAAATAGTATTTGCATCCTTTTTATATCTTGTATTTTTGAGAATTTGCCAATCTTACATGTTTTGGATCATTAAACTAATTTTAAAATTTGAAAAAATTAGCTGAGTAAATACTGGGACCGTTGTGGGTGTGGCATGACGCTCAGCAGTTCCAGGATGAGATTAGGTAGCTACAGTTTATCAGCACAACTTTGATCAGCACATCAAAATAAAGATTGGACCAAACCAAAACAACATTGTATGGTAAAAATTAAACGGACCATCTTTAGGGAAAAAAATCATAAAACAAACATAGTATTGGATAAGTTGTTCAAAGTATACAATAATATATTCTGTGATATTTTTGAGGCAATGCAAGTGAAAGGGGAAGTAAATTTCAAATTCACCTCCTTTGTCACAGAGGCATGAAATCCTGGAAAGTCATAATTGCAAAATGTTTCATAGACACTGGTTACTGCATATTAAGCCCTATATTCAAAGTCATGAAAATAATGCTTCTCTCAGGCTACTCTAAAACCCTCCAATGTGGTTGAATTAAAAAATTCTTTAGTGGGCCTACATTCCTCCACAGTGATGTAAAAGACTGATTGTCACTTATCAAAAATTATCCCAAGAATAGCACAACCAGTTATTAGGTTTAGGGGGGCAATTATTTTTTTCTCACTAGAGACATAGCTTTTGGATAATTCTTGACCTTCAATGAATGAAATGATCCTTTAAAAGCTGCATTTTCAGTTTACGCACGTCGTTTTTGCTTTGTAGTAAAATTAGCAGGATGATCAAAATATTTAAATATGGCAAATATATTTGCCACCCAACAATTTTGAAGTCTGGCTTGGAATATAAACCAGTTCATTCAATAAAGAGCAAAGGGTGGCGGTAATTTGGCTGTTCTGTTTCTTCCGTTCCTCCTGCTTTACCGCGACTATTATGCTATTGTGTATGTATATATATACACATATATATATATACAGGTTTGAAATACTGAACAACTTAATTCACCGGAGTTATTGTTTTTGGCATCTCTTTGCTGGTAACACTCAGAAGTTGCTCCACTCATAAAACAGTGCAGGTCATAAAATATAGAAAAATGTGGATACATTGTCTTGTTATGTCTTCTTCTGTGTGTGCGCAGGGAGTTCGAGAAGTATAGAAATTCAGTATTATATACAGGTGCAATATTCTGTGTATATTTGTATATAAGTAGCTTTTTGAATATTATAGTCAATGAATTGTAAGTACCATTGGTTCTTGAATAGACGGTGAATGTTGTAAATATAATAATAGAGAATTTAATAACTTGACTGTAGAATGCGGTAATACAAGGGGTAGGATTGAATAAGTTCATACTTCTTCCTACTCCTTTTTGAGCATATAATCTTGCTGCTCATGCAAGACAGTTATCAACAGTTTGCTTTTTGTTTTTGTTTTGGTATTGGCATGGTGGCCATTTGTTTTGGTGATTATCTCTGTTTTATCTTTTAACATGTTCGAAATAAAGAATTTCTATTAAAATATGATTTTCTATTTTCTAAAAATACAGAAGACAGTGCTGTGAAAAAGTATTTGCCCCTTTCCCAATTTCTTCTATTTTTGTTTATTCTAACCATTGTACAGTTTTAGCATATTACATATAAGCTATGTCATCTCAGAGCTCAAACTCATGACAGCTCAGAATTAAAATTTGATCAAATTGATGTCATTATATGGTACATTGTCTGCATGCAATATTTGCCCACATAATCATGTTCATCTTTGTGAAGAGAGATTAAATCTGCATGCATATTTAGTCCCTCAGACCAATGACAAATTTCAAAGAACGGTTTCAGCATGAAACCCAACAAACTTACGAAATGGCTTAAAAAAAGAAAGTTGAGGAATTTAAGGGTTTATGTTCAGTCATTGAGCATTTCTTTTAGTGAATTAGTGATGGAAACAATTATTGAAGCAACCCCTTATAATTAAGCTGAGCATATTTTGGATTAATAGAAGTATGCTGTGTCAGCCCCTACCCCATTACTTTAAAAAGACCACATAGTTTGAGATAATAATGTTTTTGATGGAGCACTGACCAATTTTCTGTTCTAAAAGTAAATGTTAATTACTTGAATATTGAGACTCTGCAACATGACAATAAAAAACTCTAGGGTATTAGTGGACACTAAATTCCTGCATAATGTACTAATCTTAGGTTGAGTACTTTCTTGTAGATCTGCATTAGGAATTATGCTGTGCCATACTTGGGAGAGCTTTGCAGTGATACCAGTTGAGTAGTATACATGTGAGTAGTATATATGGGGATCTGAAGTAAAAAGAGTCCTATGTTCCATCAGTCTGATTCCCAGAGAAAAAGTCATATAACATGTTTGCTCTTTTATTTACTGTATGTATTCCTGACTTTTATTGATAGTACATGCTGATGAGGATAGTTGGATACAATGCTTAATACAGTCCTATCTCAAGACACAAAACATTAAAGAATATTCAAGTCCATGGCGCCACCTGTAGGGAGCACAAAGGATTGTGCATAATTTAATGTGAAAATATGGAATAAATTTGTGTCATGTATTGCTTCTCTGTTCCTTGTGGAGCATTCATTTCCATAAATATTTTAAAAATATTATCATAAAGTTAATGATCCTGCACTATATGAGCTTCTGTACTCTGGCTCATTCATGCAACTATCCAAACAGGCAATCGTGTGGGGTCAGTGTGATGCATGACATCAAGGTAGATACAGGCCAAGACCATCAGTTAGAGCTCACAACAAACATAAGATTAGGAAAAAAATGTAATCTCTGTGACATTCTAAAAAGTATTGTAGAATGAGTTGACATGTAAAAGTTTGAGATGCATGGGTTACAATATAGTAGATAGTAGAAGACCACATCAGGTTCCATTTTTATTGGTCAAGAACAGAGATCTTAGTCTGCAGTGGCCACAGTCTTGCAAAAACTTCAAATCAAATCAATTCATTTCAATACAATTTCATTACTATACCACTTTTAACAGAAGACTTCATCAAAAAGTGCTTTACATTTGTCAAACTACTATCAAGAGATCTCACACTTCATAGTTAAAGAATGGACAAACGCGGCATTGTCAAATGAAACCTCTGTGTGACATGCTGATGGTAAGGTCAGAATTTGGTGTAAATTGTATAAATCCTTGGACGCAACCTGCCTTGTGTTCACATTTCAGGCCATTGGTGCTGGTGCAATATTGTGGGGAACATTTCCTTGGTAAACTTTGGGTAAACTAAACCCGTTTGTACAAATCATTCTTTCAGGGCCCTAGCCTATCTGAGTTTTGTTGCTGACCATGTGAATACACCTTTATGGCCGCAATTTATTCAACTTTTAATGGCCACCTTCTTGCAAAGCAGAAGTCACTTCAAACGGATAATATAGGGAAGTGTTGAAAAGTATTGTTCAGGAGAGACTTCAAAGAACTAGAACAGAGCAGAAATAATTCAACAGAAATAACTCGTACAGATCAGTTAATACTACAGCCATCAAACTGTTTAATGAACTGGTAAAATACATAAAATTCTTTTTTTCTAAATCTTAGTTCAGAATGATTATAGTGACTTGAAATATGTACGCAATGTGGTAGGCTAATAAAATATTATCAATTCCTTCTCAGATGTACACTGCCACCCTATGTTTTTCATTAAACATTGTGGTTCAAGCTCAACATCTGGAACATGAAAGAAGAGTCTCCAAAAGTCAATGGTGCGCAACAAAATAGGCAGTTTCTATCAATATTGCAAAACAATTGTGTTTCTTGAGAAAATTATCGCATATATTGACCCACTACTATGTAAACTGATGATCCATTTGACATTTTCATTTCTAGTTCAATATTGCACTACACATTTACCCCCAGTGACCCCTTTATATGGTAAATCTGTGCACTTGCTTGTCATGCAAATGTCTAATCTGTCAATTATGAGGGAGCCACTCAATGCAAGAAGACATACAGAAATGTTTAAGAGGTTCCATTGTATTTCAGACCATGCATGAAAATAAGGAAGAAGAATTGTGATCAAACTGATGTTGTAAGAGGAAAGATTGCTGGCGCCAGAGTGGATGGCTGAAGTATCTCAGGAACTGCTGATCTCTGGGGTTCACCTGCAATGATCACATGAGTTTACTGAGAATAGTGTGGAATACTGTTATAATTTAGTATATATCACAGTTCAGTGATTCCAATATCTTGAAATGATGCACCTGCGGAACTGAAGAATGTAAGGGAGTATGGTGAGACTGATGTCTGTTTTACACAGTCAATGGGTGCATCTCAAATTGTAGGCTGCAAACTTTGAAGGCTGCATTTTTAGGGTCATCACTTAATTCAATTCACCAAATTGACATGCTATCTTTTCATGATGTCAAACAGCTTTGGTTTCACCAAGTTGTCAGTGGTTTCCTGAGCTGTAACCTTTATTCTAACCCCTAACATTAAACCTGGCCCCAAACCTGACTCTTACCATGAATTTAATCTTATCCCTACAACTGAATGTTAGTTTGGCAGAAGGAAGTAAGTTTACTACCCATGAAAATGCAGCCTACGAAGGATACAGCCCAATGCTTTGAGATGCACCTCTAGTTTGGTGCGAGGATGTTTGGTGTCGTCATCACGATTCTATTACTTCCGGGGGAAAACTTCCGCTTTTAAATTTCACTAAACTTTATTTGAACAATACGCCAAGGGCTGTTCAGAATCAAAACAAAAGACAGGGCATAATGTTCAGGGTCTCATGTAAGTAGCCGAACAATAATTAGGTGAGTACTGTTTTCATTTATAAATCCATAATATTCTTTGAAAATAAATTTTAATGTAAATACGTGAAAACTGTGTTTTCATTTGTATCTGTGTCGCTAGCTATATAGAACATTAGCTAGCTAGCTAGTTCACCGTTAGATTTGCGGTTAGCCTGAAGTTAGCTAACATTTTGGCATATTCACTGCTAGAATGCCTACTAATCTAGCTAACTTAGCGGTTAAAATTTAAGTGGTGCTTCTCTGGGTGCTGAGAGCGATTAAGCTGTTTCTTATATTGGGTAGCAAACGTTATTGCTTGCTTACCAGACTAGACTATCTCGCCAGCAAGCTTCCAAATCCATGTAGTTGGCTAACTACCGTTCGCAAACGTTGAGCAGCTACTAGCCAGTTGCCAGGGGTTAGAAATGTAAATGTTCTCTTAGAATCACCAGGTCGGGGCTGCAATGAGAAAGCATGCTGGTTTTGGATGAACAATCAAATGTGCCTCGGTACCATTAAATCTAAACGGAATGTTTTCCTGCTGTGACTACACGTGCGATGTTTAATCAGTAGTTTGTAAATGTTATGTCTTTACATTTTGAAGACATTTCCGAACATTTTGTGCTGAAGGATTACTCTGGTGCAACCCATGGATTCCCTTCTGTGGTGAACAGAGACTGGAAAGGAGCTGGCCTTTTGCCCTTGAGGTGCCCATCATTGAGGATGGAAGTAGGCTCTGCAGGTGACAGGAGTATAGAGTGCCAGCTGGCGTCTGAGGAGATGGAGGGTATCTGTGTGCTGCCAGACATGGCGGCCATCAAGGCCGAGCATCAGGTTGGCGGAGTCGGTGGGGATGAAGGAGGATCCCAGAATGTTGCCATGGGGATTAAATTCATCCTGCCTAACCGCTTTGACATGAATGTCTGCTCCCGGTTTGTGAAGTCACTCAATGAGGAGGACAGCAAGAACATCCAGGACCAGGTCAACTCTGATTTGGAGGTGGCATCTGTCTTATTCAAAGGTAATCTCATTGTGAGATTTTGTACATTGTGCCTGTTGCAAGCTACAAACTAATTGTGAGCTGTCATTTGCCTGGAATTGTATGACTTGCAGTGCATGGATGTGTACAATTGAATTGATCAACTTATCACTAGAATGTGATAATAACTAGGAAAGGAAATGGATTATTGTAATAATTATTATTGCTGAGTTCTTATGATTCATCCTTTGTTTTTCCAGATTCACTGTTGTAGTGCAATGACATGCTCTTTGTTGCCACAAAGAGAAATATGTTTGCCTTACTAAACTTCATTAGATTTGTTTTCTTGATTGTTTATTGTGTTGCATAAAGTGACGAGGATTCCCCTCTCCCTGTCCCCAGCGGAGTGCAACATTCAGACGTCCCCATCTCCGGGAATCCAAGTGCGGCACGTTTACACACCGTCCACCACCAAACACTTCTCTCCCATCAAGCAGTCCACCACTCTCACCAACAAGCACCGCGGCAACGAAGTGTCCTCAACGCCACTGCTGGTGCACTGTGAGTGTCTGGACTCTTTCATGCAGTGACTGGGGTTTCGTTATTATTAAAATGTTTTTATATGTGTTTATTTTTGTCGCCTACAATTTCAGCTCTGTCCATTCATCAGCTCGCTGCTCAGGGGGAAATGGTGTTCCTGGCAAGCAGGATTGAGCAAGGTGAGCATCTCTGTGCTGCGATGCGGAGTGTTACATTTTTCTCATGTAACATGCACACTTGCTGGGGTCCCGTAATTTTTGCAAATGGTGGCAGTCAATCCATTTGTTCCATCAACTCCATATAACTATCCTTCTATTTGAACAGAAATGGATATTTGTGGACAACGTGAAGCATTCTTTAACCCTTAGAGCACTGAAATAAAGTTAAAAAATTATCTTGTGCTGTTGAAAACCTATCATGTGACAACTTCTTTTAGAAGGGCTCTTCTGCGCAAGCTCTTTTAAACAAGTTGCCACATGATAGGTCTTCAACAGTTGTGAATTTGATATCTTACATTATTTTGCAACACGATCAGCATTTGGCGCTCTAAGGGTTAATATGATAACAGAATTTGATTGGAAAGTATTTTACCTTTAGCACTGAGTGCAAATCAGCTGAATAAAGGTGATATTCAAAGTTTTAGGTCTTCAGAACTGTAATTGGTCATCCTATCCATAAAAATCCAGTGGGCCAAAATACATATGTTCTGAGAGTCTTATTTCTCCTCTTTCCACCAACTTAGATAAAGCATTTGGTCTGCAATTCTCCTGAAAAACATGACGGCTCGATGTGTGCTTGTTTGTCCCCAAACAGAGTCTGTGATAAACCTGCAGGATGAGGAGGGATTCACTCCTCTGATGTGGGCCGCTGCTCACGGGCAGATCGCGGTGGTGGAGTTTCTACTGCAGAGTGTGAGACAGCCGCCACCCTCGCACATTTATGAGTGTATAATCATTCCGCCTCCACACACAGTGGGCAGAAGGCATACTGTTTCTGCTCTGGTCACCATTCATCCGTCACATCTCGTGCGTGCGAAATCCACAGAGGGAGTGGCCTGATTTTGACCAAATCAGACATGGTGACTGCTTAGGTTTTGGAAATCATCGGGTTAAAGGTCAATGTCACATTACGTCAGCTGTTTGTGGTGACATAACATTAACTTTGCTGCTTTACTGCTGATTGCTGCTTTACAGCCCTGTATACCTTGCACAAGTTGGCATTAATGTTTGTATTTACTGAAGATTCTTATCATGCACTGGCTCCATGTGTGATTTTAAGTGTTTGTTTTGCACCGCTTGTTTTATACTGTAGGGGGCAGACCCGAGCATCCTGGCTAAGGGCAGAGAGAGTGCCCTGTCTCTAGCCTGCAGTAAAGGCTATACTGACATAGTGAAGATGCTCATTGACTGTGGTGTGGATGTGAATGAGTATGACTGGGTAAGAAGTGTTACCATTTCCTCCTTTGAAGAATTCCGCTGCCCATCTGAAAGATTGTTTTACCATTGAATTTTTGTCCACTCATTACAAAAATTGTCTTCTGGACTTTGTGAAAATATTATAATGAAACCTCCTGAAATATAAGCTTTTATGCTCTTGGTAGAAGTAATGTTTGACGTACGTCTGTTAACATTGATATTGACCCCTTGATTGTTGCGGTATCTCCAGTGGACAGGAGAGAATTAAAATGGCGCTGAGGGATGAGATTTGACAGAATCTGAATTTCTTCATTACAGAATGGAGGAGCCCCTTTGCTGTATGCAGTTCACGGAAATCATGTCCGCTGCGTGGAAATTCTTCTCGGTATGGAGTAACCATCTAACTGCCAAAAACCATTTCTTTGATCCTATTGTAACATGTTTTTTTATCTGTTTATTATAATATTTCCATTATTTTTTGATAATTGGTAATTGCATGCATTACACAGGACAGAATTGGATTTGTTACAAAATTACTTGCCATTAATCAGAGAGGAAAAGAACTTTGGGCTCATCTCTTATGGAAAAATTACATTTCAATCTGCGTGACCTTTATTATGGGCAAGATTACATAAATGCTTGTATTCCGTCTGTCAGCGTCATTCAGTCATTAGGTGAGCAGTTAGCCAATAAATCTATAGAAAGTTGGACAGGACTGAAGTTCACATTTAACAAGTGGTGCCCATATTTATGAAGTATGCTGCGGTTTGTGGAATATTCTGCCCCCCCTCAAATTAGCCTCCAGCAATCTCTCATAATCTTGAGCGCACAAGACAACAGTGGCTGCGGGTTGCTTGAGTCGACACTAGGGGGAGCTGCAGTATCAGAAAATGTGTGTCAATTGAATGCTTCTTTCAGGGATGTTTCAAACTTTGAATATGGTTTACAAAATGCACCCCCCTCCCCAATTACATAACTAGACAACAGACTATTTAATCTCTAAACTTCTCAAGTAGTGGACTAGTAACCACAAAAAATGGTCGTCATTTTTTGCCTTGAGTTCACAGAATTATGTATATGTGGGCTACTTTGTAGCCTTAGCATTGGGTCATTCACCACATGCGGGCTCTAAGCGGACTCGGAGCAGACAGAAACCCACATCTGTATTGCCTGTCCAGACGCTGCTAACTTTCTCTTGTGCTTGCGCCTCTCCTTGGCATCCGCAAATGCAACAACGATAGATCCTTTTCTTTTTGTGGTTGATAATAATGTTGTGGTAATCATGGGAAATGTAGTTGTAGGTGTATGCAACATTGTATTGGGGTCCATTGAAGTGTACTTCAGGTCTGCTTTGACTTTGACAGTAAAAGGTAGGAGGACAGCTTGATGGTGGACTTGTGATCCCACATCAATTTAATATTATGAAATTGCTTTCCGATTGAAAAAGCCAATATGTGCTATACCGTTAATCTGAGTGGAAGAGACTGAACTTTTTTTTTTGCTTTGTCCATTTTTACTAACCAAGAATGAGTTCTTTACCAAGAGTTCTCCGAAGTGTGAAACTTTTGTTCTTGGGTTGACATAATTTCATCAGAGATGAATCCAGTGGAAGTGATCCTGAAGTGAAATGTCTGGTGGAGTGAGGTAACTTCAGTTTTGGTTTTATCCACTGCAGAGAGTGGAGCTGATCCCACCATGGAGTCTGACTCTGGCTTCAATGCTATGGACATGGCTGTTGCAATGGGCCACAGGAATGGTAAGTATACCTTACTTTACAGTCACCATGTTCCCATATTTTCATTTATTTTTTAAATCGCTGTTCTTGGACCACACATTCGGGTCATGTAGTATTGGTTTTGAGACTTGATTTGTGAATGTTGCTGGCATGAGTTATGTATGGGCCTCTCCAGATTTGATATGGCTGTCTGGTTTTTGGCAAAATTATTAAAATAAAATAAAATCAAAGACTTTATACTCTTCATTTGAGTCCTGACACACAGATGTCAGTTTTGAGACCTTTGCCAAAGACTTGCACTGCGCTCAGCAGGCCTATGCAGGGAGGCCAGACATGATGTAGCGTGTTGTGGAATTAAATCGTTTTGAGGGAGCCACGGTTACTATGTTTTGATGTGCAGATATCACAACTCTACTTGTTTGGTTAACTTGCATCATGAATGGATTTGACTTTCCAGTTGACTTGGAAAAGAGCAATGTGGATAAGTGTTTTCAACTTTTAACGAAGCGCGTAATCACTGTGGTCTTTGGCGATGTGCTGCAGTCAAACATAAATCAATTCCACCAAACTGTCCTGCAAGCGGGTCTGTTGAAGGGTATAGTTAACTCTGATAAGCGAGAGCTAGAAGACCTGAAAGCCTTCTAATAGAAGCAGAGCTTTCCGATAATTATTACCCTCTATGATGGACTTGAATAGAACTAACCTTGTCAAAGAAATAATACTGGTATGGATTTTAATGATCAGTTTCTGGAAGAAAAAAAAATTTGAATTGCAATTTAATGGAACTTCCCACGCACAAAAAAAAAAAAACTCTGAAATTCTTTGCTTTCCGCAAAGAGTGGTGCGAGTGATGTGAGTATTCACAGCTATGGTTTCAGCACTTGTCAAAAAATAACATTACTGAATCATTCTAAGGACATTATGCAGTGGGATCTTGTAGAGACCTTTTCTACAGCCTTTATTACTTCTGTGGGGTGGCCTGCTGGTGCAGGCGTAATGCTGTTGCCTCACCACTAGGAGGTCCAGAGACATGCATGTCAGGCTATTGGAGGACTCTGTATTGCCCATAGGTGTGAGTGTGCGAGTGTACGGTATGTGATCCCTTGATTGCTTTGTCGAGAGTATGTAGAGGGGCAAAATATGGTGTTTAAAAAGGTATTGAGGTGTTGTTAAACATGTAAAGACCAAATTATTATTTATGCGGCATGAAGGATTGTAATAAATTGAAAGGGCACCATTTGGATAGTAGGATTGTTTGACGTATATATTTTCCATTATCTATATTCTGAATATCTGACTTTGGCTGGAAGTATACTTGCTTTTAAATGGACATAAGCATGTGCTGGATGCCTGCTGCGTGTATCCTGTGTTCATTTGGCGCGTAGGTTGTGCACGTCCTCAGAAATTAACGTGGCGCATACACAAGGTGCAGTATGCATCTAAATGGTTGGGGCAGTGTTGTGGCATTATCCATAAACTAAACTCCTTGAGTGTCGCCATTTTTGTTTACCTTGTGCAAAGCTGTGATTGGAATTCTCCGGTAACACGCATGGTGTACAGGCAAGCATGTGAACAAATACGCTCAGGATATTTGCCAGTTGATTTACAAGAACACACATTTTAACAGCTATTATATTTCCAGCCTTAGGCAAATTGAAGTAGCCTGTTCTACGGGGTATATTTTGACATAAGATCTCATTTATCTGATATAAATTGGTCGCGCTGCATTTTTACATTGCCCATACATTTCACATTGTTTCTTTAGTTCAACAGGTCATGGAAGCACACCTGCTTAGACTTCTGCAAGGGATTAAAGAATGACTCCAGAAAACAAAAATGTGGCTGCATGCCTACCAGTTGGACTCAAATTTGGATCCTGAAAGAATGCATGTTTCAAGTTAATTATGAAATTCATAAAATCTACTTGAAGTCCGTTTTAATTCAATTTGATCCAATTTGTTAGTATTTTGTGTGGCTAGTTTTGTTTTTAAAGTGTTCAGATATTTAAGTTCTGTGCATCAGCATCTCCACAAAGAGTTTATTGAGCAGCTCTTAGTTCATGCATGCAAGTGATTTTCTTTTTTGAGGATTACGTGCAATAACATAGAAATTGTTCTTGTTTACGGTAGATGTTTTATGAAGTTACAGGTATGTTAGGCTTTCTTTTACTTTGGTTCCATCTCTTTTCTGAGTGTTGAATGTGTACAGTGTAATTTATTTATGAACCTTATGAAGGTGTCTTTGTGCAAAAACATGAGTAGTTTGCTGTGTATCAGATGTTACCCCTACATTGTGAAACTAATGTCTAAAAAGTTTTTTTCCTACCGAACCGGGGTGGGTGGTTCACGATACCATTTTCAGTTTAATTTCCTTTGCTAACAGTTGAAATTCTCACATTTTGTCTAGAGGCAAACCAGGTAATTACTGCAAACAATAAATATTTTGTTTGGTTAATTTTACACAAGATATGAATTTGCATGGACTTTCGATAAGTTTCCCATTTATTGTAATCACTAAACAACAGAATACTTTATGCTCACCCAATCTGTTTTATGTTTTCTCCTTCACTTTTCAAGAGACTCTACAGCATTATCTTTTTACAGCGTTTTTCCTTAAAACAATTTTGACATTATACGGAAAGACATTTTTTTTTTCTAATTTACTGGAGAGGTTTATGAATCTCTCTGGCTTTGCCTTCAACCACACGTTTCCATAGACGTGATTGAACTTCACTGGAGCTGTTGGCAGAAACAAGAAAGTAACCCGAAATGTTTAACAGGGAATTGGAATGTGTGCTTTCTGGAGAGATCTTTTAAGAGGCACCAAGTTTGGTGCAACCTCAAAATTTACTTTGGTTTTTGTCACAATACCAAATGACGCGGAACATTTTCTTCTGTCCTTACTGTTGCTTAAGGCAGTATAATGATCCTGTGTTTCAGGTGGCTGCCCAATATGAATCTGCTTGGACTTCCTAGTGCTCATCACTGTATATGTCAAAGTCTGAGTTTGGGTTCTGGTAGATTTCCAGTGAACTGATGCCAAATATGGAAATTATCAGAATCTGAGA
Organism: Gymnothorax reevesii; assembly: GCA_029721435.1. Lineage (NCBI taxonomy): Eukaryota > Metazoa > Chordata > Actinopteri > Anguilliformes > Muraenidae > Gymnothorax > Gymnothorax reevesii. The sequence continues at coordinate 75,684,698 of CM056583.1, forward strand.
ACACTCAGTTCCTGGACATCTCCTGTATTTGTTTCCAATAAGCCACATGCCTAGATACTTCATGACCCAGCAGCAGCTAGAGAAAAAAATGTGTTTAAACCACTGAATGGGCCAAAATAAGCAATTATAAGCAATTTTAGAGTTAAAAATTTCAGTGAAAATTAGTAGGGGAATGACAAGTCTTTAAATTGTTTTAATGCGCGTATGCCAAACTCAAATGCCCTCTACATTTCTTGAAAGACTTTTAGATGGGTTAGTTTTGGCAATACAGCAAAGGAGGCATCAGAGAACATCTACTAGGGAGACCTTCCACTCTCCTAATTTCCTGTTTTATAGGGGGCACTTGTGAGACAGTCCAGAATTAATGGGGGCCTATGGAGCCCCAAGACTGGTATAGTTGTATAAAAAAATTATTTTGACTGTTTTCTTTATGGTTTTGATATAAGGGGTCAAGTAAATAAAGTTCCATGTTTAGATTATTTTTTCAGGCTTTTAATTGTTGTAAAATACCTTTGTGAGTACTGGTGACGTTATTCATCATGAGACACTTTATGGCATTTGCCCAACTGCTTGATGGCAGTAGAGTAGACCATGAAGCTAATGCAAGGTTTTATTATTCTTATTAATTTTTCAAAATGTAACTGTGCGCCTAACGTCTGTCGTCGTTACTGTTTTGAAAATGCATAAAGAATATAGTGTAATATACAAAAATGCTGAAACCATAATCATTGTGACTGTGGTCATGCAACTGTCATAGGGTAACCAAGTTAGACTTGGGTAATGTTGCTAGCTAACTGAAGACTCCCGATTCTGTCAAGGAGGATGTTCAATCGCAATCAGTGGTAAAGCGATACATCAGCAGAACACTTGCTTTAAGGGCAAAATTTCCTACCTTCTTTATTTGCCAAAACAAATAAAATTTAGAATTTTTTTCTTCGGAAGTATGTGTAATTAAATATTTTAGCTGTTTGGCTCTATTCACTTCCATTAATTGAGGACTATCTCGCTAGCGCCCTCTAGGAAAACTGCAGCCAACTTCAGTACAATGGCATTAACCGGGAGTGGACAGGCTTGCTGTAGAAGGGTTTTGGCGGCATAATCATGATCCCCATGAGTATTATATTTATCCAGCAAACACCAAATGCTTCTCGATGGAGTATACTGTAAAGAAAAAAAAAAAAGTTGGCAAAAAAGGTGCTCAATACGGAACATTACCTCCACAGACAAGTTGTGAACATTATTTCTGATGTGAACCAGAATTTATTCATTTTGCCTCATCCTTTGAAGCCTTGTCAAAATTCTGTACAACGTCTGTGAGGAGAAAAAGCTGTTAGAAGTTCCATTTCACACCCGTCTTTCCCATGAACTTATGCAGACCTCTCTTCTCGCTCATTGTGGTTTAGAAAAGTGTGAGCATTTATCTGTAATAGGATAAAGCAATTCCTTTTGCCCCTTCCTCTCTCATTTCATTTCACTGGGGTATTAATTTCCTAATTGTCCGAGTGATGATATCCACAATTTTAAGCTTTACAGCTGTACAAATTGTACCATTGAGGATTGAAGGAATAATTGTTTTGGTTAAATTTTCTTTTGTGGATTTACTTATAATTTATGCTGATGAAATTGAAAAAGGCCTGAACTGCATTTATGCAGAGAAGCCAATTAACCGTGACTGTGGTGCTCGTAAGGCACCCAGCGACCGCTTGTATTCCAGCCATAATATGCGGCATGTGAAAACGGAAATATCCTGTTTCACTGAAACCATGTGAGACCACACAATAGAGTCTCTGGAGATAATGAATAACTGTCATCATACACAAAATGGTCAGAACTACTGAGCCTTCCAACCTGGAGTTGCAGTTCAGACTTTATTTTCTGTAAGAGGCATTCTTCAAAAGAGAAAAAATGTGTTTCCACTGCATTAAAACAAGACCATTAACTATTAAAGTGACATTGTGATGATGAACATCCATGCAGTTGGGGGGATCACACTGCTATTTGATGCCACTAAGCTATATGTGTGGGGAATGATGACGCGAAATCGAAAATAAGAGCAAAATTTAAAACTCACAATGCTCACATTTATCTGGCTAGTTTAATCTGCCAGCCATTGAAGACAATTTTGACGGCTCCCAAAGAGTTCTTCCGTTTCTGATTCAGAACAAAATGATTACACGGGTAACTTATAATTAGGGTAGTCTTTGGATTGTACACCCTGAAATGAAAACATGATATGTCACTTGTAACCACTGATGTACAATGGGGGGAAAAAAGACTGCTTTGTGTTGAGGGCTCACTGAGGTGTTCTACGGGAAACGGAGTGTTCCGTCTCACCTGGATCTCCCTCCTCGCCATGTGATGCCTTTTTGTTATTGGCCGTTTTGGTAAAAAAAAAAAAAAAAGAAGAAGAAGTAGAAGAACAAAAGACCAATTGAAGTTCATGCCAGTTTCTGGTAGTAAACCACAGATCGAAAATTAAGTCAAACACCTACCGAGTAAGTACAATAGAAATTTTTTGACGCACGTGATCATGTCGTGAACAAATTGTAACTGCTGTAAAGCATTGGTAGAATTGCCCATTTTCACGCAGACTAAAAGGGACAGTTTTCATACTCATTTCCTCCTTAATATCATAAATGTTTGTGGCGTTTAGCCTGGTTGATCTTCTGGTGAGCTGAAGCATGTTTTGGGATTGGAAGCAAATGTGATCTGCTTTAGTGTGCAAACTAATTTCCAGTTTGATACCCTGGCCTACGGTAAAGAATGTTTATGACGCCTGTAGGTAACTCAACATGTATGCTTATAAGGCCAGGAATCAAAAACTAGGGATGTAAGAAATGGAAGCTAGCTCGACATACAATCACAAAGGGACCACTTAAAAGAATGCAAACAAAGGTACCATAGGGTGTGCAGTTACTAAAAAAAAAAAAAAAACTTTGCTGTTCTCAAGGGGTACACACAGCCATTTGAATCGGTTAGTCAGTAGTCAGTTAAACATCACAGGTTAAAGTGCATTGGCCGACTCGTGCTGAATAGATTCCAATATTGCAAGTCGTAAGCGCAACTTCAGGAGCTTACAGAGGTTTTCCATATGAGACTATTCTATGAAGGTTGTGTAACCATGTTCCCAGAACATAAATGTGGTCCAAAACCTAAGCTTGCACACTAAAGCAGAGTTTTTCCTCAAGACATTTCCGATCCTCGGATGTTACAGTAGCACCAGGAATAAAAACTGTTTAAGCTAATTTCTTCAACACTAGATCAAAGTGCTCTTTTCCTTTCCTCTGTTTCAATAAGAGGCGCCTGTAGAGCAAATCAGTTTTCCATTTTGTCCAACTGCTTAATAAGGGATTGTTCCTGGTCTACGTGTCGTGGCTCATATGGTACAGCTCATCACCCAATGTGAGGCCTCAGTCAAAGACTCAATGCAGATCTGAGTGCTTCATCCCCACTTGCACTGCTTGGGTAAGGTCTCTGCGAGTCTCCTGGGGCTGGTCAGGCTGTTGGCCCCTAGCTGGTAAAACACCATTCTGCCTGGTATGCATAAGCTATTCCTACTGTTTGCCTATATACTGCTGAATAAATGCTTTCAAACCCATTTGGGAATTAATAAACACTTATTATTATTATTATTATTATTATTATTACTATCATATACTCAAAGGCAATGAAAAGGCAACACTAAATTTTGGTTTATTTTTGCTCAGGACCTGAGTAGTCCAATTTGAGTTCTTAAGTGAGCATTGGAGTCACAATGTGTAACTCGTTTCACATGAATGATCATCATGTAACTCAACAGTGTGAGCTGGACTCTCATCAATCCATATTGAGTACAACATATGGGATTAGGAGTTGTGCAAGTACAGTGGTTGAAATGAAGGAGGGGTTGTCTTCCCTATATAATGGCATGATGAAAGCCACACAAAAAACATTTTTAAGTGTCATGATGCCACGTCTGTCGAATGAACAACGGAACAGGGCCCTGGGTATGCTAGAGTCGGGAGTAAGTGGTCAAGGTCATGTGACAAAATCAATCTACTTATTTCCTTGTTTAATAATGTCTTGAGAAATTAATATGTATTGGGCACTAACTCATTCATAATTAAAATCTTAGCGGGCATTGTAACTGCAAGGTCAACCTTTTTTTGTGATCAATTGCGGAAATAAAAACTGGTCAAAATCCATTTTTGGATGTTGGTTCCTATGAGCATCATGGAATAGAAAGAATAATACCAATTAGACCCACTCGGTGGCAGTGTTGTGTATAAAAAATTTCTGTATGAAAGCAGAGTAAGAATCAGAAGTGAATTGGGAAGGTGGCGCGCGTCACAAATTGACAGCAGACGACAGTAAAAGTCCAGGTAAGGAGTAAATCTAATCAGATTTCATGATCTAGATTTCTTAAAGATTATATTTTTGCTAAATGGCATAAACGTGACAAAAAATGTTGCTGTCTGTCACTCATAAGTGTGACTGCTCTGTCGAGTTACCAAATAATGTAAAACCCCTTTCTCACTGAGCTGCATTGGCCCGCGGAAGTGTGCAGATGAAACAGTTCTGTTGTTTCGCAGAGAAGCGCATATACACCGTGAATTGATTCGCAGTAGTACAGAACCGTTTGCCATCACTGGTGACAGGTTTAATTTTTTCACGGATGTCCGAGCTGGAGCTTTTAAACGCCAGTATCGTGTAGACGTGTCGCTTTCGGAACAATTCCTATTGGCTTCTTGCTGAATCCGCGGATTGATGTTAGTTACTTTTCTCCTGTTGGGGCAACCTTCTGGGCCCTCGGCACTCTAGTTTTATTTCTAGGCCATTTATCCACCGCCTCGGCCCCCTGCCAGACACTGGCTACATACTTTGGCACATTGTTTTTCTTTCAGATGGTATCAGATTTTGGGGGCCAAGCCTGTGAAACAAGGTGTTCTCGCAGTGTACAACATCAACGGCAGATGAGTTCTGAAAATCCTTTGCTTCTTGCTTTGTCACCTTGTCAATCAAGGAGAGATGATAATCAGGTCTACAAAAGATCACAAATATTCACGACTGTCCATAGCCAGCCCGCTATCGACATGAATGAAACCAAGTTAACATTTGCCCATCACGTCATTGTATGCCAGACACGGAGAGAGTATCTTCCAAGGTTAACCATTTGAATAAATAAGAAGTAGTGTTTACCATTTCTTTTCAGTTTACAGTTAGGAATTTTTTTCTGTGCTGTCGATCATTATCCTATTTACCTTGCTTGTCCAAGTTGAGTGTAAAATGCCGGAAAAGCTGTATTTTTAGGTGACCACACTGGCTGGCTGTAATGTGTAAAAAAGCCACTAGATGGCAATATTGACTTTTTTTTTTTTTTTGTTAAGCCCAGTCTGGAGCTAGGTTTGGGCATGTCCTGGGCATGTCTGAGAGGGGAAAGTCCCAGAGAATAAAAAAAAGTCTACAAGGTGGGAGGGGCTGCAAAAGAGTATATAAGGAGAAAAATTGAGAGAGTGAAGTAGTAGGAGAAATTGCAAAGAGACGGATACATTTGATTACACCTGTCACTCTTTTCAAGACCTGTGAAGTTTTTTTTTTTTTTTTTGTGGATTTTTGCCTGTGTTGGAGCATTTCCCTGTCCCGGGACATCACCAAGCAACCCAATCAAAGGGACTGTAAATATTTTTTTTTCTTGTTATGTCAATCTTGGTCAGTAGCATAAATTGTAGGTTAGTGTTGGTCTTTGTTGCATTAAATCTGTTTTAGTTTTAAAATTTTGTCTGTCATCCCTTGCTGTCTTATATGTCGTAGCAAATTGGGGCCATAACACTGGCAAACTTGGAGTGAAACACATCATAAAAGTGGAAATGCAGAAAGAATTGGAAATGAGTGCAGTTGAAAATTGACTCATCCCAAATCATAATGATAAATCTATGGTCCCAAACATTCCAAATCTTGACTGAGATGTTCAGGTAACCTGCTATGGGTATTTCATTAAATTTGACTCTATCACCTTGATTGAGACCAGAGGGGAAGTACTATGAAGTAAGTTCTACTTTAGCCAGGCTTTCTTCACATGAGCTGACTTGACAAAACCTTAAACTCAGAGAGAAACTACCATCAGTTACCATGGCAGACTAGAAGAGAGCCGCCGTCGTGACATTGCAAACCCTGGCTTAAGGCTCGACATATCTCAATACAGCCCTCAGCACTGCTGGGGCACCCTGTCTATGCTGGTTAATGTTACAGCCACAGGCCAGGCAAGCCAGTTCAGCACACGCACTCTTACTACGAAGCCATGCTGTTGTCATAGCTGTAGTATGTGGTTTTACATTGTCCTGCTGAAATATACTAGGCCTTCCCTGGAATAGATGTCATCTGGAGGGGAGCATATGTTGTTCTAAAACCTTAATATACCTTTCAGCATTGATGTTGCTTTTTAAGACATGCAAGTGTTCCACACCATATGCCCTAATGCATCTCCATTCCATCAGAGATGTTGGCTTTTGAACTGAACGCTCATAACAGGAGGCTTTAGCCCAGAGGACACGACGCGATTTCCAAGAAGAATGTCAAATTTGGACTTGTCTGACCACAGGACACTTTGCCTTTTTGCTACAGTCTATTTTAAATGAGCCTTGGCCCACAAAACACGTCGGCGCTTCTGGATCATGCTTAACAATGGCTTCCTTTTGGCATTATAGAGTTTTAGGTGGCATCTGTTGATGGCACGGCGGACTGTGTTTACTGACAGTGGTTTCTTGAAGTATTCCTGGGTCCATTTAGTAATGTCAATGACATAATCATGCCGGTGAGTGATGCAGTAGCATCTGAGGGCCCGAAGATCTCGGGCATCCAGTAAAGGTCTTCGGCCTTCTCCCTTTTCTCTTAATCTTTTGATGATGTTCTGCACTGTCGATGATGAGACCTTCAAATCCTTTGCAATTTGACATTGAGGAACATTGTTTTTAAAGTATTCCACAATATTTTCTTATATATTAATAGCTTTTTCAGCCCTTTTTTGCCTGTGTCCCGACTTTTTTGAGACCTGTTGCAGCCAGAAATTTTAAAAATAAGCTAATTTTTGAGATAAAAATGTAAAATGTCTCTGTTTCAACATTCGAAGTGTTATCTATGTTCTATTGTAACTAACATATTGGCTCATGTGATCTGAAAGTCATGGGATTTTGATTTCATTCACAATTTACACTTTGTCCCAACTATTTCGGAATTGAGGTTATGTCATAAATGGCTGCATTTATTGTATAATGCAGTTAATTACTGTATACCACATGTTGACTGAAATATTCATGTGTGCCATGAGGAATAAAAAGCCTTGAATATTTATTGTGTTTATTATGTTGCAAACAATTTGGTGGAAAAACTTTTTAAAACTGATCAATTTAGACTGAAAAAAATCTGTCAGCTCTGCTGCACTCTGGCATTTAGAGTTCTTTCAAAATAAGTAGCTTGATCTTAATTACATAAATATGACACAACATGACTCACTTGCTTGACTGATAAATTACTCGTTTTCAATCTTACGTGTCCACAGTTTTACCAGTTAGGAACTTTTTGATTGTTTACTTTTATTGGTTGTGTTTTTCTCTCTGCTCATGCGATGCTGTCTAATTTCTCTTACATCTCAGTATGAATATGGAATTTTTACTCTTCATGGCATGTGTAGATAAATGTCAGAATATGGCTTAAGAGTTTAATGAAAGAACTGCTCTAAACATAAATATGTCAGAGTTAGAAAAATGTACAGCTCGTAGAAATCTTAGAAATTGCAATTCTGATTTGAACAGAAACTAGCGTATACATGGGGGCCCCAGGATCAAGTTCGGGAACCACTGATCCAGACTTATGATCAATACACAGACAGGGCCTCCTCAGACTGGTGTTTGGTAATACAGGAGTGCGGGGCTATGCTCCAAAACCTGACAGTTTAAATCAGTCATTGAATGAATGGATGGATCAGAGCGTGATACATTGCTAACATTTCCTTATATATTCTGAATGTGGTTTAAGAGAATTAATCTCGTCAAGCTCAGTGAAGAAGTAAAAGGTCTCGCTGACTGGAATTCTTGGCAAAGCCATGGTCAGCTGGGCCTGCATGCTGCCCATTTGTCTTTAAATGACCGAATACAGTACTGTGCAGTGATGATTATGCACCAATGCTTTCTTCTGAAAGGGATACTAATATGTGTTTTACTTCTCTATTATTTTTTGGCGAAAATGTATTGGAAAATAGTATTGTAGGCAATGAGAAAAAAAATAATTCCCTCAAGTAAATTGAGGAAAAAAATATTGGTAATAAACAGAAACACTGAAATATCAATTTTATATGATATTTGGAAGGTGTCGCAAATCTTTTTTTTCCACTCTTGCATAGCCTGAATGCATGTTTGACGGCTCATTCCATGATTAATGATGCTAAAAAATGTGTTTAAACTTGTTTGAGGCAACATTATTCTGCAAAATTACCTCTGATGGTCAGTTGTTCCAGTATATAAGGTGACATGAACTTTGAGCAGTGTAACAGTGTTAAAAACAATGGCTGGACAGATAGAGCCCTCTAAGATTGTTCGTAGCCGCACTGTGACCTCACATGATGTCAAAGACGCACTGTAAGAAACACCATCAAGCCTTTTAGAGACCTGTTTGCTGAAAACTGGGGGCAATAGAGGTGCAAAGTGAAAGTTAAGTGCCTCTAATGTTCGTTGTCCGTGTATGGAAAGTAAAAAAATAAATAAATTGGTGGGTGACTGCACACGAACTCAGTGATGATACTAATGGAGCCAGAAGTGAATAGAGTAGAAAGATCTAGTATTTCTTGACACCTGTGTGAAAATAGTCTGATTGGTCGTGTTGCTGCCAAGAGATGGCAACATCCAAAAAAAAAAATAAAAACATGAGTTTGCCTAGAAATTCAAGGATTGGACACCAATGGACTGGGAACAAGTCCCTTGGACTGATTAATTGAAATTCAAAATTTTCTCACCCAAACACAAAACTTACAGTATGTGCCCTGTAGAGTTGGATTCATTTCAAAAATGACTGTTTAACTCCTTCAGTAAAACATGGAGGTGGTAGTAATACGGTCTGGGGTTCAGTCTGCTCAAAAAGAGCCAGAGATCTTATAAAAATGGTCAGAATCATGGATCAAAAGAAGTGCCACAGCGTCCTTGTGAGGCACGCATTGCCATCTGGAAAGAGACTGATTGGTCAGACATTCTTTTTTCAACATCATAATCACCCTAAACACACCTTTAAGTTGTTCAAGAATCATCTCAGTTGGAAAGACACACCTGGTGACATAAGTTATGACTTGGCTTGCTCAAAGTCCAGACCTTAGTCCGATTGAGCAAATTTGTTGTAACATTGAAAAAAACCTTTGGAATGAACTTACCATAAGGAGTGGCTCAGGGAGTGAGGAAATTTAAAAAATATATATATGTGAAAACTATGATACTGTAATCAAAGCAAAGGATGACCACAGTAGATGTTGACTTTTTCTCTCAAAAAGACATTTTGTTTTTTCCTACATATTCTGTGTACTTATTTTTATTCATATGATCCAATATTTCATGAATAGTACTTGGTGTCTGATATATCTTCATTTTGTTATGTGTATAATTGTCACTGCACTCTATTGTAATATTTTCAAATACATACGGGGCAATTCTTCCATTTGCCGTTCAGACGAAAGTTGTCTTTCACTTTGACACAGCACAAAACTAAATCTAAAGTCAATGAAACTACCCTTTTTTCAAACGATTATGTTTATGGTAAATATTAGACTCTCTCTCTCTCTCTCTGCGTGTGTGTGTGTGTGCATATTCTCCTGAATTGTGTAACACATTGACAGTGCTTTTAAAATATGTAACTGAACATTGCATTCATTAGGCTATTTATTTGTTACAATGCTGATCAGCACACATGCAGACACAAGACACAAGATGGAAAAATAATTTATATTTGCATATTTAATTAGAAGTTTAATGCAGTGCATTTATGTTTTTTAATGAAATGTGTTACTCTGACTCATTATTTTCATGTAGGTCTAAATACAATGTTAACATGAGGCTTTATGTACAGTTGTATTATGAAAACGTCCACTGCGCAGAAGCCCATCGCGCTACATTTGGGCCAAAAATCACTGTGAGTTAAAAAATAAAAAAAATTCTGCAGATTTATTCTGGTGTGTCATTGTTCACTTGAACAAAATAATCACACGAGCCAGCCTCGTTTTTTGAATAGTGGTTAGAATCTGATTTCCTACTGGTAAGAAAGACTGAGTTCTGCGTTTACCACTAGATGGAGGTCTCAAAACGGAAACCTTGCCATCACTATTAAAAAAAGAAGTCTTAAGTTTTGATGGGCTACAGGATTTGCAATTTGATATAATTATTATACGTAACATTAAGTCCTGCCTTTTTTTTCATTGTGTTTTCTGATTTCGTGTTTTACGCACCGGAGCAATAGGCTAATAAATATGGGCGTATTCTCAGGTCAGCGACATCACTGCCATAAACGGCTTGCATTTCCAAATGCGGCGGGAATTTTATCATTGTTTTCAGTCTTGGTCCACGCTTTTTTTTTTTTAGTCCTCTGAAGTTTGGCAATATGTTTGTTTGAGCGCTTCGGATTAAAAGTTGGCTTGTCATTTATTCTCTGTCTCCGTATAAGCTATCCTTTCCTTTCTGAAAACACGAAGATAGCCTACTATATAAGCGCACGCGCCCACACACACACACACACACACACACACTCACTAAAATAAATATTTGTTTATACAGTCTACACTGACAATGCTATTTCAACTTGGTAGTGGTCTCGCAAAGTTGAATACATGTATATGTATTTTCAATAATAATTATTATCAATATGTCCCATGAGATAAATAGGCCTACTTAGGAAATGAATTATGTCCTTAGGTTAATATCTTAATTCATACTCTCTCACTGCGTTCTCAATTTATCTCGCAGATCGTGAGGCCTGACGGCTACGCTGCTGGTGGCTCTTTCAGGCCTGTATAATAGCTTAATACATTTCCTCAGCTTGTATGATGTTTGCGCATTTAAAGTGCTTTTAGAGCAACAGGCCAACGTCGCATTGATTAGACTTTTATGCCAAATGACCATAGTCTTAATATAAAATTAATTAATCAAATTTATTGCCCAATAGTCTCTTTCCCCAAAGTTATCGCGATTAGCTTATTTAGTTGCATAATTAAATATTATATTATGCTTGTTAGCAATTAAATATGTGACGACTTAGCCAATAAAGTTCCTCTATTAGTAGCTACTGACTTAGCCTATATTTTGGAAAAATTGAAACTTATTTATCTATTTTTCGAAATAGAAGCCAGAATGTCATATTGTGAGATTTAATAATTAGGCAATTAAAGATGCATGAGCCAGCGGTTATTTTATCTTTTCATTAATACAGACCAGGATTTTTTTTTCCTGAAAAATACATTTGCGGCAGTTTTCCATAACAATTAGATTGCGCATGATCTTGATGAAAAAGCAATAGCCTATATTCTTGCATATCAAGCAACGAGGAAATTGGTTATATACTATATAAACGCATCATGAAATTTATAAGAAAACCCTCTGAATTGTAATTTTTTACGACTACATTTGTTAAGCGTGCATTTCATCAGTCCTTATGTCACCCTTTTGCCTTTACTATAAACCGCAGGCTTGCCAGTTTCACTATGAAGCATTTGTTTCTTTGTTTTTTTCCTGTCTGCATGAGCTAAAAATACATTTAAAGTAGATGTAAATAAATAAATTAATTAATATTTAGACAGCGGGCGGGTATGAATGTACCGTATGAATGTACCGCGATGACCATCATAAAGGGTACTGGTTTTCATCTTCCTCTGCTCATCGGTTATTTTTCGAACACCCATTTCCTTTTTTATCCACTACGATTGCCTAGTGACGTTCCATGCCCATGTGATCATCATGCCGCTATAAAGAGCGAATGAAGATCCGCCCTCTTTTGGATTCAGACCTGGCCTGGTTACGGTCTTTTCATAGTCTTCTTAAAATAAACGCTTGCTCTTGGATGGTGCTTAATGATATGTTGCTGAGCTTCGAATAATACAAGAAACTAATGGCACATGCGAAAAAGCCCTGCTTGTCGCCTCTCTTCCTTTTCATCGTCCATTCCATATGAGTTATTTAAAAAGAAGGCAATACAAACTGTGTCTCCTCAGTGGCTTTGGGAACTGACAGCGGTGAGCCATGACTTTGAGCTCAGAGATGTCCGATGCATCAATCCTTTCGGAAGAAACTGATATCGATGTCGTCGGCGAGGGAGACGATGGGGACAACCAGACGCGGTCATTTGTAGATGAGGTGGCTCAAATGCACGACGATATCCTTTTGGCTGGGTCTCCACAAAGCGTGGATAGTTCTTCAGTTCGGGATCCGTACAAACCAGCAAGCAAAAATACCCTTGTTAAACCCCCTTATTCCTACATTGCCTTAATTACCATGGCCATCCTCCAAAGCCCTAAAAAGAGGCTAACGCTGAGTGAGATCTGCGATTTTATCAGCAACCGTTTCCCTTATTACCGAGAGAAGTTCCCGGCTTGGCAGAACTCCATCAGACACAACTTGTCTTTGAATGACTGCTTCGTCAAGATACCCAGGGAGCCCGGAAACCCTGGTAAAGGTAACTACTGGACATTAGATCCGGAATCTGCAGATATGTTTGACAACGGCAGTTTTCTGAGGAGGCGGAAGCGCTTTAAACGCCAACAGACACAAGATCTGCTGAGGGATCACAGCAGTTTTATCCCGGCTGCTGCATATGGCTACGGACCCTACGGGTGCGGATATGGGATTCAGCTGCAGTCCTACCACACGCATTCAGCGCTTTTCGCCTTTCAGCAGCAGCAGTCCAGGCACTCGCATACTGGAACCATTATCCCTGCACCTACTCTGATGCCCACGACCACTGACCTGGCAAGAACCCGATTTTACCCCCAACTCAGTCCAAATCTGCCATCGTCCGCACAAACTGCTTCGAAATCAAACTCTCCGGCACAGCGATCTCCTTTTTCCATAGAAAGCATTATTGGGGGATCTTTGAGTTCTGCCAACTACTCCACGCGGACTTCTTCAGTAGTACCACTTTTGCCATCGTCTCTCACTCCTCAATCGTCCTCACTTCCGCCAAGCTTACACCAAGGACCTGCTTTACACACTGTCGAGAACTTTACCCTCAGGATTGCCAATGGTACTAATGGCTGTTAGTTGCATAGGCTAAATGAAACATAGACACAAACGCTTCGCCCCGAAGGTAGGATTATTTTTGTATGTTTTTTTACGCGCAGCTGAATGACGGACGTTCACAAAATCTGTGCCTTTATTCATGCTGTGAAATATATAAGATTATATTTATGTAAGACCAACATTTTAGTGGGAATCTAATTTCTCATCGCATTCTGATCATTCTAATTTAGTGATCCATATAAATCACTGTTTAGGAAGTCTCAGGATAACGAACGTATTAACATGGTTATATAAACTATGTCACATGTCTAAAACAATGTATTTCTTGTGTGTGTGTGCGTGTGAGTGAGAGGGAGAGAGAGAAATTATTTTATAGGTTAACAAATTGAAACATTTTGTTCTTATAGCTTAATAATTTGTGATTTGTTCTGAAGAGACACTAAGTGAAAGTAATACATTTATATGCAGTGTGTGGTTATTTCAATAATAAAACATTTGTAAATTCTTTGGCAAGTATTGTATTATCGGAGTGTGATATTTTTTACGCATTTTGCTTTTCAAAAGAATAAATATTGTTTTCGAAAAAAGTTAAATTTGCTTGGACATCATCTTATTGTTTAAAAAGTCAGCTATAACGTATTTTGTTGGGCCGTAAGAGCCTTCAAAGGCCTATTTTAAGAGACCAAATCAATTATTGACACTGCCGTGACTCCAGACAGCCAGGGACCTCTAAATAGGCTACGTCATGTCATGTCAAGTGATATGCTGTTGGCAAGTCACGCACATCTATATCCATGCAATCTGTGCTTTATTTTTACATCTTCATTGTTGTGATGGTGCTCTCTCGATCCTTAAAGAACGCCTCATGAATTCGAAAATGTAGTAGGAACTGTATACAACTGTTTATTGCGACATAGACTGTATTTATGATTAACTAAGACATTATGTAGGCTACATTACTTTTTGACTGAAGGTCTTGCCCTGCTCTGACTTGAACTATTACGCCTATAACGTGGCCTTTATGCATTAAATAGATTTTTAAAATATTCCTATGGTGTATTGCCATTCTCATTTTTTTCGGACATATGTCTTGGTTATTGTTTAAATAGTGCTAGAAAATAGATTGGCCTACTCAAATGATGGCCGTTTAGTTTATGTTTGCATTTATACGGTAGGCTATGTTTAATTACATTTTGCTCAAAATGGGAATTGCACTTAAGGTGTCCTCATCAGAAAATATTAATATACAGTACTGTTCATCCAAAAATTTAGAAGGAAGGTACCGTTAATTAGACTGCCTACTTGCTGCTTTAACGGTAATGGCTATCTAAGACAAAGAAATCCAATTACACGACAAAGGCAAAGTGTGCATCCCACTTCAGAATATAATAAAATTACACGTAGGCTACTGCATACTCAATGCTGCAAGTCACTAAGAGCTAAAATGCTCAACTTGGGGCATGTGTTGTAAGAAATAAATCGTTCTGCAAGTTTCTATGAAGAAACGCAAATAGCTTCGCCTGTACTTCGCCAGCTAATAAATAAATTAAGAGTTGTTTTCTCATAGTTGAGTGACCAATGTTCACTGTTACCCTGAAAATTATGGCTTCAATCACGAGATATTCAACTTAAACGTAGACCATTTATTCCAGTAGGCCTATATAGACTAAGCTGAAATCTTTGGATCATGTCTAATGAGTGTCTGATGGAGTCACTCATGCTTTGGATGGAGACTTTCAGTTTTGTTACATGTGTAAAATATCGAACTTGCAGTCTGTATGTCTTGTGTTACTGTGTGTCTCAATGCTTAATTTCGCAGAAGAAAGGGGAGGATTGTTTTGGGTTGTTTTTTGTTTGCCAATGAATAGTGTGCTGCATAGTCACTGTAAGTCAGGAGGGGGTATATGCTTTCAATTTAGATTTGCATTCATTTTTTCAGGTGCTCACTTAAAAAAATGTATGAATTGTTTGTTTTATGTAATTTTTTTAAACAAGTGGGCAACATAACTTAAACCTGAATTGAAATTATCACGAAAATCTACCTCCTCCCTTGTGCGCTCTTGCAATTTCGGCAGAAAATGTCAGGAAGGTGACCACGTTATTTAGTTGTCTGCGGGTTTGTCATTAACTGATTGATCTAAACCAGCTGGAGTGGCTCTTAAAAACAATCCTCCCCTTCAAATCTCGTTGTGCTCACATATGAGTCCCAGTCGTCGTGTAAATAATATATTTACCAAAATGACCATCATACAATTATTGATTTAGGGCTATATATCGGCTCATTTGCACCTTCGCATTTTTCTGCGAATTCGTATTCCCTTTAAGCCCGTTTTTAGCATGACTCTACAAAAAGTGTAACTCAAACAGAAATGACACATCCAAAGTTTTAATGCGCTTTTTACAGTCGCAATGGCCGACAAAAAATAGTTGTTTGTTTTACCAATCGACCAGAATGCATTTTTTTAAAGGTTTGTTTATCTTTTTTTCCGCCATTGGAATTTATGATTCTACAGAAGCGATGTGCTTGGTCTGTCACAGGACTCAGAGGTCTGGGCATCATTGTGGCAGAGAAACTCCCCTCGTGCTGTGGAAACGTGTAAACTCTAGCAGACAGTTCACTAGGCCAGGGGAGGACCACAGTGATGTAACTCAACGATGACTAAAAGCGGTTCTTTTAACAGTGCGCAGTGGCACTTCGACTTCTCTAGAGACCCGCTTGTTGACGCAGGGGTCAAACATTTTGCCAGTGTGAAAATGAAGGGAAAATGTAAACGAGTCAATCGGGGCATTAACGCCGGAAGACTTACGATTGCTAAGCTGTCACAGATTTAAGGAAAATGCAATAGCTTGAAATAGACCATAGTGGCCCAGGCTAAAGTTTCAGTCCTCAGTATAGCAACAAACATATTAGGCTAAATGTAAAGCGGCAAGCAAAAATAACGAATACACCTCAAACGCCTCCTGAAATGTAGAGCACCTGTGTCTGTCAGTCTGCCAGCCTGTCTGTCTGTCTGTACACGCGCTCGTGCGTGAAAGTCAAATATAGCCTACAGTTTCGATTTCCGAAATAAACTATTTGGAATTGATTCATATTCCGCTTCCTTGTTTTGTGCTGGCCTCTCAGCTCATCAGAAGCCGTTGCCTCAATGCAAATGCACATTGTCAGACCAATTTACCAAAGTTGTAAGTAAATACACCTGTGCTACGGTTCTATCAAACTTCATAAATACTCATCCTTGAAAATATAAAGTCGTCTGTGCCCTTTGTGGCCTCAAAAAGCTATTGATGTTCTCACTGGTTGACGTAGTGCTTCAGGCGAAATATAGGCCGATAAATCTAATTGACACTGTTTTTTTTATTTTTATATGAGGATAGGGTCATCGAAATGGTTTGAAGATAGGAATAGTTTGCTTCCATCATTTCTAATGTTTACAAATAAACCAAATACGCATCTTGTCATATATTTGTAATTAGGCCTACATCATCATCATTACCATGTCATTTTTTTAGGCAATGTAGTTCTGAATCAAGATACAATAATCACGCTTAGTAATGCCATACACACACACACACACACACACACACACACACACACACACACACACACTTGCACTGCATAATCTGTCGAAAAATAAAACAGATTAACTGCATTCCTCAAGGGATCTATTTTCAGCTTTTCAAAAAGTGAACTACAGTTCATCTTCGTGTGCTTCGGTCCGACGCCTTCCATCGCTATGATCTCAGTCGGCTGTATTCGATGAACATTTTAACTTTAACTGATATTTTGCATTTGTTTATTTATTCGCATTATATAGACACCATGTGTCTTCTTCCCTGGGTTTGCAAGCTGTAAACCCAGAACGTCAACAGTCCAGAAATGAGAACAGATGACCTGTCATATCTTGTGTTCATAAACGATAGGAACATGTATAATTCTGAATTTGATCACGCGCGGTCCACGGCTAATTATATGCGCCATCTCATATTTTTCATCCGCCGTCCACAATTATGATTTTATTTAAAGTGTAAGCCAACTCGCTGTCCTTCCCAGCCGGCACACGACCGACCTTCAAAGTTGAAATATGGTTGACATTATGTCAGTTATCGTTTCAACGTTGAAACGCAATTGAAACATCGTTCAACTGTGATGGTTGTAAAAAGGTTAACAAAATGATCTCAAATCAACACAACAAGATTTGTTTCAACGTTGAAACAACATTGAAACAACGTTGAAAAACGTTGCGAAGTCAATGTTGATTCATCTTTCAAAATCAAAACATAATTCAACGGTGATGACGTGTAAAAAAACGTTAAAATGCCAGCTGGATTAGGATAGGCCTATAGCCTGGAACCAGTTTCGCTCTTCAAAAATGTCTCGCCTACGAATTTACCCTCACCATTAGGCTAATTCATTCATTCATTACTCAATATAGGCCACGATATTTAAAAAGAACAAATGTGAATATCAGGGACAACATAAGCTTCTACTAGCTGACGCCGAGGTTCGAAGTGTATAAGTTTTCCTAATAGTTAGTCGTTTTAAATGGCGTTGATGGAAAAAGTTTTGCTCGAGCTTTACTAGAACATAAATGTTCGTGAGACTGTCGGCTGTTTGACAAAGCCTCAAATGAGACATTTATATTGATGAAATAAGTAGGCTGCTCCATTGTAAACAGAGCAAATGTGTAAGTTTAGGTAATGATAAAACTCATACGATTTATATTCAGGCCAACAAATTTTCGTCTTGGCCCACTATTCTCCTATCCTGCTGGGAAACAATGGCAATGCCTGCTCAAATCTTTGAAAACACCCGTCAATGTGAAGTTTCGCCTCTTTACCTGACGACGTTTCACCAATTCGCCATGCCAAAAAGACGGATACCAGCTCAGGCTGAAAATTAAAATATTTTAACATTTTGTTTAAAAATTTATATTTATATGCGCTCGTTTTTGAATCTCTCTGCCTCGCATTCTCTCACTCTCCTTCTCTTACCCCCTTGTTTCCATTATGGCCTAGCTTACAGGCCTGTGGTGAGATTAGGTAAGTGTGTTTATTTAATTTGAATATTGGTTATTCAAAAAATAGGCTGATTTTTTGCGAGTGATTTTAATTGAATATTTTAAAAAGCATTTTGAGACCGTAATGACATCACGAAAGTTTTTGTAATTTCAATGTATATATAGGGAAAAATTGACTAAATCACACCGGCCTATATTCACTCTTTCTGTTGTCTCTTGCCCTGCCAACATTCAGTTGTTAATCTTATTAGAGTTTGCCCTCGCTAGGTGACAGTTCAAGAGGGCTTTGACCGCCTTTTGATGAGCCTGTTGCCTGCTGCAATCTCCTGCTTGTTTTTACACCTACAAATTCCATGAGATTCAGTGTTAATAATGTAGTTCCCCACTGCACAACCAACTGTCCATTCTGAATTCATTGGGCCTACCTACCCGATATTTGGCTCTGCCCTATAGGATAATACAATCCTTCGAAAATTTTACTCGTATTATTGGTTAAATATTCAAAATCAAGCTAAAAAAGCAAATAAAATGGGTCTCTGTGTTATCTCTGTTTTTCATAAATCCCCGATAAGTATGTTCATCTATTTGTGTGAGGTAATTAACAGTTGTTTTTTTTTTTATTTTTGCGTTGGTACAGTGCAGTTAGAAGAGTCAAAGCTATTGAGGGTTACGGAGAGGCGCAACCTGTCATTTCTCGTACTTTTTTGTTTTAGGATGTCGGATATCATAGTAAGAGCCTGAAAACTTTTTTCTTACTTTAATGTGTCATAGAGGTTTGGACGCAGTAAGGTATGTGGTTTATTATTATTATTATTATTATTATTATTATTATTATTGTTGTTGTTGTTGTTATTGCATGTTAAATGGAAGATTTATATTCATACCATGATACACTCAGCGTATAGAGGTACATCAGCATCAAAAACATTAGATTAGCCAAATATATTTCAAATATCTGTCAGACAATGACTGAAAAATATAGGCTAAATGTCATATAACATACACAGATCTGGTAATGGGATACTCATGAGTCCCCTTGACAGCCTGCATGGTCTTCGAGTCGCAGGATCTCCTCTTAGCATTGCATGGCAAAACTGTATCACTTTTTTTTTTTTTGCAAAGATTGTCCTCCTAGTGTGCATTACAGTGCGGAGAGAAAGATTACCAATCTGTATTTCAGTTCAACTGCCAATGCAAATCCTAAGAAAAAAATTACCGCTGTTATTTTGACTGATGACAAAGGAAATCATATATGCTGACCTCATTATATGCAAATGTAGGGGGGAAAACCGATTTCCACAAATCCAAATATTGAATATGCATTTGGTCTGTTTTCGGAGGTACTCGTTGCTGATAAATCTTCCATGCACCTAATATGTACAGGAGAGAGAGAGATGATAGATAGATAGAGAGAGAGAGAGAGAGAGACTTCTATGATAATAATGCACGAAATCTTTTCTCTACAACAATTATTCTCACTCGTAACCTGATAATCATCGCGAAATTGACTCCATTTGATTGGGAAGAAAAAAAAAACAAAACATTTTTCAGTATAATTACTCAAAAAAGGACATAGCTAATAATCGCAAGATTCAACAAAATAGTGCTTTGTTATATCTCAATAATTTGACAAATGGTTCTAAAACATTTTAATCCCGTCACTAAATTAATTAAACAATAAAATCTCGAACAAGAGCTGTGATTGAGTAAAAAAAGAAACAAGAAACTACAACATCCCGTTATCTGCGGTCTTTTTAACCGTTTGAGTGCTCCCACCCTGGCAGAGTCATGGTTGAATTTTAATTCTGCTCAATTTTCAAGCTGACGCTAGAGGGATGCTGACGCCAGAACGCAAATCCTATTCATGTCTGAAAGTATTTCTTCGTATTTAAACCACAATAGTTACTCCGTGATCATAATGCAAATCCTTGTTTTGGTCCATATATCAAGTCGCTACACTCCTATGGTGAAAATACCTCTTGCTCGCTCATTCATGGAGAATTAGCGCTTACTCTGTTTGGACAGGCAGCATCGGGCATCTTAGTAACATATATTTTCACTCTTAACATATCACAATTCCAGGTCTAATTAGGAGAAATGCGGAGTGTTGCTAAGCCTGTGAGTTGTTTGGACCGCATTTACTTGGATATTTTTACGTGAGGTAAAAAAAGATGAAAAAGGTTTGTGAATACCCTTCATGGGAGGCTCAGAATCCTTACATCTGCTATTCACCCTGTGCAGCAGTTGCTACACTTATCCTCTCCCTCTAAAAAGAACTGAGCTTTACGCTCCATTAAAAGTTTGGGAACTAATGCCACCCTGAATGCAACCCTAATTAGGGAACCGGGAAAATTGTTAGGCCGCACATAAGAAAAGACGGCGCGGTGCATTCAGCGATTCCTTTTGTGGATGGGTTTCCTCTTTCTTCTCCGTCTCCTTTCGCGGAGAGCACAGATCTTGGCCACAGTTCGACAGATTTTTCAACCTGAGATGGTTTTTGATCTAGCAGACATTCAAGAGTAGGCTTAGAAAATATAAACGGCACCACAGCCATTTTGTGCCATCACCAAATTGGGTAATTATGTTCGAACAGAGTCCAGACCAACAGAAGCTCTCCTTTTATGAACGCAAAGTGAAATGGCAATAAAAGGAGGTGTCATATGTCTGTCTTTGTTTGCTGACATTCACCATCACTATCGTTACATCATTTTGCGCAATCATTGATTTTGCTCTATACAGTGCCCATGACAGTTATCCAAGTTAGCATTGCAGGAGGGCTTTGAGGATGTCAAACCATATGTCACCGCTCTCGCATGCTGCAATTTACATAGATACATAGAATAAACGAGGTGCTGTAATTGCGTAAAACACGAACAATAAGTATTACCTTTTTAAATGCAGGTGTATTAGAGTATTGAAAAGAAATAAGGTTAGAATATACAATTGTAAACTATTTTTATTGTTTATTTTGAGTCTTTTCTGGACTGCAGTTTTGTTCTGGTGCTGGATCATTGTTTGTCTTAATAGAGAAATTTGAAGTGGATCCTGTACAAAAACTTTAAAGGTTGGGTCAAGATGGCCTCCTTTTTTTCAATGGAGTAATTTGCAAATATTTTATTTGGCTGAAATCCTCAATGAATGACCTTTGCACCAGTGCCTTTGGTCAGTTTAAAAAAAAAAACTTTGGTTAAGGACCAAGGTAGGGGATTGGTCCTACCTTTTCAATCAACATTTCTGTTGCCAGTGGGGTCTTTGCCATCTTTATGCACTGTTTGTCCAATTTTTGGACTACCAAAGTTAATTTAGTTTGACCCATTTGTCTCTGAAAGGAAAGACTCTAAAAGCGTAATGTAAACCCTTTTTCAAAATACATGTTTAGCACATACAGAGACAGGAAGACACATGAACATGTATATAGACACACACGCACGCGCACACACACACACACACACACACACACACACACACACACACACACACTGGCAGCCATTTATATTTGACTCTTTCGGCATTTCTTTCATCAACCTATTACTTCCAATGTGTTTTGTGTCAGTATACAGCTAACCAAACTCACTTCAGGAAATGCAACGGCATTATACACGAGTTTAAGTTATTGCTGTAAAATCTGTAAAAACAAAATGCTTCTTGAGCTAAAAGTCCCTGGAGTGAGGCCAAGTTCGCAACAGAGGTTCAGGGGAAGCATTCTCTAAACCCCCAATCCTCTCTCCCATTCATGTAATCCAAACAGCCATTTTTTCCTTACCATAATTTATTTAGATGAAGTGTTGGGGGTGTTTTTATTTGTTCTGCAGTTAGATGTCTCACCTCAGGGTGAACTCCCCAAACTCACATTCTCCGCAGGCTTCGGCAGCCGGCTCTCGCCACACTTTTCCTTTCTGCTTGTTTGCTTTGGCATGTTCACTGCCCCTACAAACAATTGGCCCCCAGAGTTATCAATCACGCTCGCGCACAAATAGCGATACGTAGAACGTGATGATAAAACAACAACCCAGTTGAAACAATCCATTTGTTATAGCTACAGATTTATTATTCTGTCCACTTGAAAGAGTGCGCAGAGGTTGACCACCATATCTTCTGCTTGAGCTGCAATAATAAATAGAGCGAAGTCGGCTTACGTCCAGCGCCACTTGTGGCCCTGTAAGTTTGAATGGCCCGTCAGGCCGCTGGCAGTTCATCTAGCTATGTCTTTAGTGTCGGGGGAAAGAAAGATTCTTTTAATGGTCTAAAATGAAGAAGGACTTGACAGACTTATTTTAAAAGGGCATGATGGTTGCACAAACAGCTTCCAGACTGACTAGCTAGTTATATGCAGCAACATCCGTTACTCATAAACACTTCATCATGTACAATGCAACCATGTATCTCTGGGACACTGGGTGGGGGATCAGCACTGCCATTGGAGAGCTTGAGAAATGTCTATTAGATCATTTGAAGTAGCTTGGAATACTTTTCAAACATAGGCGACTGATCAAAAGTGATAGGTTTATGGGCAGTGAGTCAGTGTCCATGTTGAGAATTTCAGTCGACAGAAGCACAGCCAAAACTAGCCTAATGCTTTACGGACTTGTGTGTTTATGAATGTGATAATATTTTATGTGTAGATGAGATGACCCGAAAGGGACATAAGACTCGAACAGCTATAACATTATTTCATTTTTATTTTTTCATCTTTTCTTCTAGCCTGTTTCAACCGTGTAATTCCAAAATCTTAACCTGTATCTCAATCACTTTGAACACTTTCCCTTTCTAAAGGCATGGCAAACCAATACAAACATAAATGCAGCGTGAAATCGAGAGAATTACAAAGCCAACATTGACGTGAAGGTACTGCAAGCAATGTTATTTCTGCCATTAAACAAATCGCTGTGACATTTATCGACTAGCACGAATAAGCCGTAACATTAAGACCACCTGTCTAATATTGTTCAGGTCACCTTAAGCTATGAATACAGCTGCATCAAACTGATTTCCATATGAATTTCCAGACCCAAGGTGTCCCCGCAAAACATTTCCTGGAGCATCTCACTCCCTCCACCAGTTTGTCCTCTTCCCACAGTGCATCCTGGTTCCATCTCTTCCACAGGTAAATAGTGCTCATATACGTGGCCGATGCACATGAATTAAAAGAAAACAGGACTCTCTGGACCAAGTAACGTTCTTTCATCATTCCAAGGTCCAGTTCTGATGCTCACATGCCCACTGAGGGCACTTCTGGCTTGGACTGAGGTTAGGTGGGGCACTCTGACTGGTCTGCGGCTACAAAGCACTGTACACAGCTGGGTATGATGCACCGTGTGTTGTGACACATTCCGCACGTAAGTATCATTACAATTTCCTGCCATATGTGTCACAGTAACCCCTCTGTTGATTCGGAGCAAAGAGGAAAGTCTTTTTTGCCCTTTTTGAGCCTTGGGCGCCATACACTTTGTCTTCAGCTCACGGTCTGTCCCGCCTTGGACCACTGTCAGGAGGTGCTCACCACAGCTGACTGGGAGCATTAAGAAGTCTTGCCGCTTTGGAGATGCTCTGATCCAGTCATCAGACCATAATGATTTGGCCCTGTCAAAGGAGCTCTGGTCCCATTCCTCCTACATCCAACACCTAAACTATCGAACTGACTGTTCGGTTTTAATGCTTTGGCTTATTAACTAGAACACACTTTTCAAATAGTGTATATTTTCAGAAGCAAATTTTGAGACAATCATATTTTGACCCATTAACAAGTTATAGCATTTACACGTTGCTAGTGTCAGTAGCCCTAACGCTGAGAGGGAATGTTTTTTCAATTTTTTTATAATGCTAAGAGCTCCTCTCTTCTCTCTGTTCTTTAATGCATCTTAACTGGTGTTACAGCCAGACATATTGGATTTGAACCCAGAATTACCGGCTCAGTTCTGGAATAAATCTTAATTGTAAGAAAGCCTTTGGCCTGCAGAGCAACAGGCATGTGCTTAACTGGATCAGCAATTATCCAGGTGCGTAAGCAGATGTGATGCCTTTAATGAAAACTGCAGCATTTGTCCTGAAAGTAAAATATACATTTACATCAAACTGCAAGGTTCAAGTGGGCCATGCAATTACTTTCTGAGGCTTGTTTATTTATTTATTTATTTATTTATTTATTTCTTCACCTGACTACCTACCTACCTGGCAGATAAAGAAGAGAATAAACTGAAGTAATTTGAATTTGGATCATGAAAGAAGTGGACTAAAGTAGGAATAATGCTTTCATCCTGGAAACATACTATTTTAATTGACTAATTCCATTTTTATAAAGGAATACAACAGGGTTTGAAAGCCCTTGAAGTTTGTACTTGCTTTGACCCATATGGGCGGGATATAATACAGTACCTGCTGCGTGAAGTAGGGAGTTTGACTTCTTTTAAGACAGCTACTTTAGTTTATTAATTTAGCAGTTGCCATTTCAAGCAAAATAACAAATGCCATATATACAATTCAGTTAATTATACACCATTTGCTGAGTACAGTTCTGTGGATTTTATTGACATTGGCTTGAATTTGAAACTTGGATATATTTCCAGTTGCAGGCTATGTAACAATACTAAGCCCATGACTGAGGGTTATATCCAAACAAAATCCGGCCCTGAGTTTTCCACCCCTCATGCGACTAATAAAATGCTTTTAGAGTAAGTCGGGGTTCATTTGGTTTAGATTTGCCTCACTTTGGTTTCCAAATGTGATAGTCAAACTACTCATCAAAGTAACCGCACCAAGCTCAGTGTGAATCAAAGCTCTGGCGGGATTTCACCCCTCGGTATAGTTCCCTACTATAGTTTTAAAACTGTGAATACTGGGCTCAAAGCTGCTTTGACTACAGTGAAGCTCTGTCCTTCAAAAGAAGTCAAGAAATACTATAAAACTGGGAGGATATGAAGAGTTTGTTCCCAAAATGCAATAAGTTCCAAAATTTCCAAAATTGAGATAATGCCAGAGAGCAATAGCCTTGTGTGCTTCCTATACATGGTGCAAAATAAATTTTTAGAAATTCATACTATAAGGTGTATTTTTACATGGTCAAAGTTTGTGTTTTCCTACAAAATGCAATAGGTGCCAACACAGGAAATCTCATTTCCTCAAAATGAGTAAAATGGATATATTAAGTCTTGGAAACAAACTCTTTGCTCTTGAATTAAGATACAATATATAATGTAGTCAGTAGCCAGCTCTAATAAATGTAGCAATATAATTCCTGTAATTTATTTATGTACCATTTGTTAAGCAATTAACACATCCTGATGGCACTGCAGAAAAATATTCCAAGACAACATCTTTCAAATGGATACATTGGGGATGGTTTGTATCAGGGATGCATGCAATCATCTGAGGAGTCACTGACATTGGCTACTCCAACTGAGCTATCTCAACCAGAGAGAGATAATTCTTCTGTTTGAGAAAAGCAGATAAATTTGAACTGGTCAGGACTCATGAGGGGTTCCTCTTTGATGGAAATGTAGAGTAAGAGTGGCTTTGAGCTCTGCCATCCATTCGTGCTGTAGGGATGGCAACTCCCCTGTCACTCATATGAAAGTACTTACCCACCCAGGATGACGATCCCTCTGTAGACATCACCACAAATGTCTGTCTCAGGCACTTGAGCTCCAAAATCAAGCATTTCTCTTATGAATAGTATCCCGGAATGTGCATTACCCAGAAGGGCTGATGTTGTCTTCAGTGTCTGAAATTATTACCAGTCCTTTGGAGAAGTGCCCATAGTGGCTGACACACACCGCAGATCGTGCCAAAATGAGATCCAGAAATTGTGATCTACAACAGCCCAGTCCTTGTCATAGCAAAATGCCACATCATAGGAATGACACTATTTTCTATAACAGATTTAGGTTCTAAGCATTTGATTTCTTGCAAAGTGCTCTCATTTAATGAGTTATATTTATGGGTAACACATGTGATTTTTTATCACATGCATGTACGCGTGTAGATGTGTGTGTTTCTTTGCATGTGCAATTCTAATTTATATACAATTGTCACCCCTCAGCGACACAGTCGGTAGCATTGTTTGCTCACAGCCAGAAGGTTGTAGGTTTGAATCCTGCCTGGTTTTCTGTGTAGAGTTTGCATGCACTCCCTGTGTTCGCATGGGTTTCCTCCAGTTTCCGCCCACAGCCCAAAGTCATGGATGTTACATTATTCAAAGACTCTAAATTTCCTGTTGGTGTGAGCAAAGGGTGTGTGGGCCCTGCCATGGATTGGTGAGTTGTCCAGGATTTGTGCCTGCCTTACATCTGTTGTCCGCTGGGATGGGCACCAGTTCCCAGATGAGGAAGGAGCTTTTTCCAAAATGAATGGATGATCATCTTGATTGTGGATTTACCTGTGTTTTCTGTGTTTTTTTTTTCTCTTCTTAATGAATCAATTCAAACTTAATTAAAATCCATAATATTTTCCCCCAAATTGCTTTTGCGAAATGCTATCTAGTAAGTATAGGCATGTGGGGATGGATGGATGGATGGATGGATGGATGGATGGATGGATGGATGGATGGATGGATAGATAGATAGATAGATAGATAGATAGATAGATAGATAGATAGATAGATAGATAGATAGATAGAGAGATAAATAGATAGATAGATAGATAGATAGATAGATAGAGTGATAGATAGATAGATAGATAGATAGATAGATAGATAGATAGATAGATTGATTTTTTGTCATTGTGCATGGTACAACAAAATTTGAGTGCCTCTCCTGATCAGTGGAATTAGAAGAAAAACAAGGACAACAATCATCTAAACTACACATTCAAAAATAAATAAAATCTTTGCAGTGCAACCTAGATCAGTGCAATTTAAAGATATTTCTAGGAATGGTAATTATTGCACATATATGAGGTAGTCATTGTTTCTAAGTGTTATTAGTTCTATTGGCTCATGGAAACAAACAGTTTTTGAGCCTGGTGGTCCAAGTGCTGGTGGACATGTAGTGCCTGCTAGAAGACAGCAGGTTGAAGAGGAGATGTACTGGGTGGGATGAGTTGATTGTAAGGCCCTGTGTACATTTGACTCGACAGCAGCATGTCTCATACTCAGCCTGCCTCTCCCTCTCAAAACGCTGATGATTGAGCAATTTAAATCTCAACACTTGCACTGCTTTGCATGCACCATCGCTTTTTTAAAAAATTCCTAGTAAGCCCTTAAAAAGCAACAAAAGAGAACGCTGGTGATATTTCTAAGGCCATTGGCGATCCTCCATCTTCTGAACTCCAAAAATGAGGAAATTAAGTAATTCAGTGTTTGATGAAGAGCTTGCAAGGAGTCCTGACAGATGATTATTAAATAATTAAAGGCAAAATAATCGTACTTTGGGAATGAGGGTCTAATGGGAATGAGGATCTATTGCATAAACCCGGTTATTTCTTAAGCTACAGGCACCTATCAAAGTCACTGAGCTCTGCACTTTCCTCAAGACATTCATTTGATCCACTTTCTGCATATTGTTATCTCTGGAACATGATGAGTTCTGTGAATTAACCCTTTAAACTCTAGCTTTTTACTTAAGTTTTCCCCAAAGTAGGGTCAAAGTAAGAGATTGCTTTTCTTTGGTATTTTAGGACAATGTCACTTCATATTCTGTATCTGCTGGTTGCAGCCCTTTACTGAAGCTTCATTACACTTAAATTGAGAGAAATATTCAAACCCAGGATGCCATGGTTTTATGGCCTCAGCATTACACCAAATGGAAAATATCTAGATCTTGTACATCATTTTACACACATTTCTCTGTAATTCAGTGGAACATACTTGGGAATCTCCTTAGAATCTCCTCTAGAAATTAAAACATCCCTGAAGTGCTTCAGGTTTGAAAACAGCGGCTGCATTTGACAGACCCATATATAGGGCCGTAGATTTTGTGGGCTTAAAGGCCATTGTGTTTGCTTTTACTAATCAATATTACCACATATGTAAAATGTTTGGAATATCAGATTAAAAACTTGTCTTGGACCTGTTTACACCTGCATTTATGTGGTTTTTACCCAATCTGCATTCAATCAGATCACCCAGGATGCATAGTAATGCCAGGTGTAAACAAGGCTAAAGCTGTGTATTATGAACATAAACTTTCACTTGGAGAGCACTTCAAAGCCCTCTCGTGTGGTCACAAAACTTGTTCATTAAATTTAAGCAGGGCAATTTTCAGTGCACCACAGAACCTATATCTACAATGGCATGTGTGGACGCTGTGAAGTCCCACTGCTTGCCGTGCTGGTGCACGTGGCTTCACAATGACAGAAAACCATGTGGCCAGCACCCACGCACTCAGGGCTTAAGCATAATTTAAACCAGGCTTTAATGGAAAATAATCTCTCACTCACTGCATGCCAACGCCATCAACTATTTCAAAAGGTAGTAAGACACTGAAATAAAAAATCATAATGGAATAAGTGTGAATAAATAAACTATTGTCTTAAGAGTCGAACTCATCTGCAGTGTTAGGGAGCCATGAATGTCAGTCATTATCTTTGACCAGAGACCTCTTCAGCAAAGTGGAAAATGATGCATTTTCATTTGATACTTCCTCCCTCAGCAGCAAGAAGTTCCTCTGTCCAGTCACAACATTTTTGGAGTCCAGCCTAGTTTAGATTTTCCTATAGTTTGCAATAGTCAGTCCTTCAGGGTGGTCAGGAACGGAAATGTGGAACTGATCTCCGTTGAGAGAGGTGTTTCTCTAAACGGGTTCATGACCAGACTTTCCCGGTTCAGTTTCTGCAAAGTGTTTCTTAATTCACTCTTGTCTTACTAGATTTTAAGGGAGGTAAAAACTGTTATTTTATCCCACAAACCTTTTGATGTTTCAGAACATTTTTTAAAAGGGCAGGAAGAAACATCGATGGAGGGAGTTAGATTTCTCAAATTTCCTCTCTTTTAAAAAAATTAATCAGAAAATATTCACGAATATATTCAGATGGCGTTCATGCTTATTTTTGGTCTAGGCGCAAAAGCCAAGAATCATTACATACAATTCACTTCGTTATCTCAAAATAAAGCAATTTATCAAAAATGAATGGATTCTATGGTGTTTAAAAGACAAAGGGAAACCTGTTGCGAAGACAACCAAATTGAACATGTGGCCCAACTCTCTTAAAGCTTGTCTACACAACTGTATTTTGAAGGAAATGAGTCTTCATAGTTGGGAGACTTGGCAGAAGGTTATCTGGTTGTAAAATGGGCTTGAATATACAATGTAAACCTGGATTTAAAAACTGACTCACATCGACTATCATCATGCCCTGCCTCTATGTTTAATAATTTCTTGCTCATCTATCAATGTAGTATTACCAAATCGTACCTGGGATAAACTGTTATTAAGAGGAAAAATCCATTTGCACTCATTTGATGGGGTACAACTCTTTTTTTCTCCCCAGTCTCTAGTGGTTCACTTATCATTTAATTTCCCCACTGGAAGCTTTTTAGCTTCACTCTCAGCCCTGCATAGTAGCCTTTTCATCTCTGGGACGGCTTTACTCTGGCTGTACAGAGCACTCACTGCTAGTTATTTTCAGCTGTGCTTTAATTTGAGGAGCAGGGAGCCACTAATTACTTTGGCTAGTTAATTTAATACATTGGACTGTTTCTGAACGACTCACAGTTTGATACCTTTTCATTCCCCATTAAAAATAATTTCAGTTACTCTGGCTTTTGATGTGCCATTTTCCTGCTTAACATTATTATTCATTTTTCTTCTCTCATGTAAATGCATGCTGGATCTTTTAGTAGGCATAAACCACATCTCAATACTCAGTTATGAAGGCTAAGTAAACTGGCTTCATCTCTCGTTTTGGGCGCAAGCAACTAGGTTAACCATAGTTGTGTAAACACGCATATCTTCAGCTGAAATTTGATGGTAAACACAATACATTTTTATGCAGAATTGCGCAAGGGACATCATTTACTAAGCCTAAAGCTTATCTGAGTGAAGTGGTAGCTGGTATATAAACTAGAGGCGCTAGTAGATTGCAAACCTCCGCCAAGGCAGCACAGTCCAAATCTTCACGAAAGGGAGCAAAGTTGAATTATCGGGTGTCATACAATTTCAAGATGGCTGCCGTGGCGGCCATATTGTTTCACTGATCGCAGTGAATATCAATAAGGTCCTTTCCTTGATGTAATGGCAATGCACCCACAAAATTTTAGACAAATCCGTGCATTACTTTTTGAGTTATGCTGTTCACAAACAGACAGACAGACAGACAGACAGACAAACAAACAGGGGTGAAAACATAACCTCCGCCCCAACCTCATTGGTGGAGGTGAAAAGGGTCCATAAGGGTGTTTTATGCACTTCTCTGTCAGGCCTGACACCTGCTGGAGGTTCAGCATAAGTCTCACCTCAGCCTGTAATTTGACAAGCTCAGAATGGCTATATGATGGAACTACCTGCCTCTGCAATGGCACAGAAGTCATTGCTTGCAGCTCACAGCCTCAAACTGATTTTTAATAGCCAATTGAAACCATGAAATAGGCTAGTAAGAGAGAAAAATGATCAGTTCCCTTATAGAGTCTGTACTGACCACTAATAGCGCTTCTAATAAAGGGTTTCTTTTTTAATATTCAAATGACCTTTAAATTGCATGGGGGCTATATGCCCGTGGCAATTCAAATTCAATATACAAGATGGGTAAACAAAAAAGAGAAAAACCCTTCCTTACTAGCATTTAGTCCAAAATTAAAATGAAGCAAAAGAATTTGGAAATCTGATATGTACAATCTGCTGTTGATGCTAAATCGCCGTAAATGTTCCTTATTCTTACAAACTGAGTGCAACTTCTGAGCGGAACTAAAAGAGGAAATGTAGCACACAATCTTACTGTAGATCAATAGTATTTGTGCGGCAGTGCTGTCAGAATTACAGTAACTTGACTTTTTAAACTGCAGAACTGTATGGTATATGACGACTTTGCTATATCCCTTCATTACACCCCTCACAATTCTCTGCTGATAGCACTGATTACACATGTAATATTTAGTAAAAGTCTGAGATCAGCTTATTGATAATGAATCTCATCCAGTCTGGCTCTTCAGATTTGGTCTTAATGACATGATATGATGACCCTCTCTTTTATCTCTTTGATTTGTATTCACTCAGACTTGCTACAAAGGACTTTAGAAGTCTGGGTAATATTCAATAAGTCAAGCAAAAGTGGACAAGTGAACTGTCCGAATATACATAAATAAATTAGTGCATATTATATGTTATTAATTGCTTATTTCCGTATTGCCTGCGTATCGGCCAGAGAGTCGCCGTATTGCGGCCGAGTGCTAATACCAAGACCCAAAGGCCAATACCATGGCCATGCGTGTATAAGCAATTTATGATATTTTTTAAAATTTGTCACGTATGTTGTGCTATCATGACAATATTATAACTATGTCTTCTGAAGTACGCGACTTCAAGACTCATTAAAGAGTTAAATGCTCGGTCCGTGACTGTCGTCTGCTTTTCTGAAGAGAGCGAATGCCGCAGTTGCCAATGCACTTGTGCACGTGCTGAACTCGGCCAATACCGGTCGGCCAAAACTAGCTATATTGGCACGCCGTTTTTACTGTATGCGCGCAATAACACACACACACACACACACACACACACACACACACACACACACACATATATATATATATATATATATATATATATATATATATATAATTTCTGCAACTCAATAATAATAATATCAGTTTTATTTATTCCTCAGGCGTCTTCCACATATGATGTAACTACTTCTTAACCGTACATTAATCCTTAATTCAGTCTTCACATTTGCCTTTACAATGCGTTTGCGAGTATGGCAAGAGAAACAGTTGAAACCTGAATAATGTTTGAATTCCTGGGAGGGACCAAGATGGCTTGTTTCCTTTTTATTAGTTGAGGAAGCTAAATTACACAGATACAATTGTGTCTTACAAATTAAAACATTCCAAGTATTAATAATAAGTTTGGTTCCCCATTCAGTTTTACCTATACAGTTCCTTAGTTTTATTTTTGCATTTAATTTGGATTCCAATAAAAGCAGATAGGCTCATTCGGTAGCCCTTGCTCATACAAGAGATGAAGGCATGCAAAACTGCTACTTGCTACCTGGATTTAGGAGGTAAAACTAAACCACAAAGGAAGCCCTCGCAGAATAATTATCTTGGAAATAGATGTGTTCCAAAGGTACTTAACACGTGCACTTTCAACGCTTAACAGAGTGACAATAAAAGTTCAGGTACTTGTGGCTCCCCGTGTTATAAAAGAGCAATGCGGATGAAGACTGCCGTGCATCCTTCTCATTAGCTCTAATCCGTCTCCAGACTCTCACGAGACGCGCATGCAGTTTCACTGCTTCACGGGAGCAGCAGGAGATGAATAGGGTCTCCTCATTTCACGGTTATTGCCGCTTCAGCGCTACTTCTGGTTTATTTGTTTTTGAATAGACCTACGCTGCATATGTTCGACTGTGAGCTCAGTCTTGAGGGCTGTACTGCTCTGAGGACGTGAAGATGTCATTCACCCAGCGATTTTAAGTGAAAACCGTGCGATGTTCTCCTCTAAGTTCTTCGCATTATTTCCATGCAAAGACTGTTCACGTGTTTTCTCTTATAAGTTCCAAATACTTAACGACTTCATAATATCCATTGCTTTAGTTGATAGGCCTACTGCCGTAAGATTTGTTCCTGAATCCCTTTCAAATTTCTTGCGATGAGTATAGTATTCTAAAATTATTTAAGAATTATTGCAAGCTTAGTAGAGCCTTGTGTAAGCAACAAAATTCGGGGCTTAAAGAAAATTACAATTATTATTATTATTATCATCATCATCATAGCATTTTTCTTTTTAAGGAAACCTGGCTCTGAAAGCCGCATGTGCATCCTACGGCATCATCAATGCAATTTTTTTCGAAGTTTCTGAGTGGTGATGTGTCCTAAAGCTAACTATTAGCAATTATACGTGCCTTTCTTTCCCCCTTATTCGAACTTAACTTACCAATCCCTGACACCTCTCCCCTAGTTGGAGCGCCTGCGAAGTACTCCATGGTGGTCTATTTTGCGCACATATGCTACACAGATTATCATGTTTTGGCTGACCCGCTCTGCAAACTAGGGATAGAATTTCTTTAGGTCCTCGAGGAAATTAAGCGAAATGTACCCCTAGTCAAATGGAAATAGGATGTAACAGATCGCAGTCATAAATCTGCACATCCAAACACAGGCTTTGTTATTTTAGGCGTTTTTGGTTCACTGCATGAACCTGAACTAAAATAAAATGTTCCCAATAGTGTGATTATTGAATGCACGTTCAATTTATATTGTATTAAATATTCAGACTAAGCCGAATAAATTTCCAAGGTAGTCTAATCATTGTTTCATTTGTTAATTTCTTTTTCAAATTTATTTACTTATTTATTTATTAATTTATTTGTGCCAGCAAAGTTACTTCGAATGCGCATTTTTATAACATGTAGAATTCATGGACGAAATTATTGAGGCCGATATGCAGTAGCCTACCTAGGCCCGCACCAACGAAACAGAATGAACATTTTACATTGATCTGTGAGGATTAATCTAGATTTTAAAATGCGCTGAGCATGCCGTCAACTGTTGCTCATGAGAGTAAGAAATGATACAGCGGGATTTATATGCGCTCTCCTGGACTTTTTCCAGCGACCCCCAAATAGTTTTTCAGTAAAGTGACCTTCTCCATAAGGAGGGGAATGGCTGTGACCCTGCAATTCCCTCTTCGCCGAAATCAATGTGAGCTATTCATGCTTTTGTTTGTCTTAGTAGCCTCTACTGGGACAACTGCTATCAACTGCAATTTTATGGAGCTGGAGTGAAAGAGGAAGCTGTTACAACTAGAGCTTCCCCGGCGGCTCACGATACGAATGGAAGTCAAAGTTTTAACTTGCTCCCTTATGGCCTCGCTCACCCTCCTCAGAAAGTAGACGACCAGAAGCAACAGACCTAGAAAAATCATTATGCTGCAGCCTCGATTTCACCCTCAGACTCTCGTTTGGCTATACTTTTTACAAACAAGCAATTACCATCCGTTCTTGTGTGAGCAATGTAATTTTACATAAACAATTATACGTACACTACTACGAATACTGATGTAAATGTTACGAGCATAATAATAATAATAATAATGATAATAATAATGTTTCGGGAATAACGGCATGAAGCAATAACTTCTTGCCTACAACAGTAAACGTTATTTGAGAAATTGAACGAAATAATCTAAACAAAAACCGGAGAGAACCTGAGAACCTGCTGCTCAGCATGGTATTACTTTTTTTCTTTTCTTTTCTTTTGTCTTATTTTGGACTGATCGCAGCCTGAAATTTTTTTCTCATCGTATTATGCGTTATGTCCATTAAATTGTTACTCAAATTATTGACCTACAAGCAGTTGTCAGTTTTTTTAAAAATAAAAAATAAGTTATGCACAGAATGCATGCACATGATCACATAGATAAATTATGCATCTTCAAAACAGAATTCTTCAAATGCCCATTTACCGCTTTAGTGAAAAGTCTCATCGTTGTGTTTTATGTAGCCTTTATAGCATATAGCTATAGTTTGAAAGTGCTCAGAATAATGACCACGGCTGCCAACACTTTATAAAGGTTACGAAAGATTACGCAGCGTTATAATTTTAATTTAGTGGTTAATCTTTACATTTTTATCATTGACGCATATGCAAAGTGCACGGGCTGGGAAACAAATAAGGTTGGCTATACCCCTTGGGTAGACTGTGTTGACTTGCTAGATTAATTTGAAGTACTGGAAAACCTTACGTATGACATAAACGTCCACTTCGAAAAATACCAGAGATACTATACAAAATACCACCCTAGAGATTAGCCCAGGGAGGCTCACAATACTAATTTTACAGTTTAACAAATGATTGAAACTTTTTTTCAGAAATGTTTATTCATTTATCTATTATATGCCACATAACACAGTACAATTATTTCAAAACCAGTGAAAGCAATAAAATCAACTTTTTTAATCGCCTGCTTCATATTACCATGATTGGGGATTGCACCCTTGTGAACTTACGTGAAAGAGTGGTTTTACCGTGACAGGTGTATCTTTCATTCGTTGGCCACTGCGTCGTCTTAATCTCCTGCAGGAGGAAAACTGTTGCTTATAATTTTTTTTACCTATTGCAATACTTCACGGTTCTTCGTCTCCACTGAGCCTAAATAATTTTGTCATGTTAAACAAATCCACTTCTCACTCTCATTTCTTCAAAACCCGCAATATCAGCACTTATATTTTTTTTTTATTTGGCCTCTGGATTTATGAAAGCAGGTGTTTCAAATTTCTCACTGGCTTTGGCATGAACTCCTGACGAATTCCCATACTTCCACTCTATATTGCAAAATGTTACGCGTTCAATCAGCTTTGGTTATGAGAGCATTTCATTCATTTGTTTACGCGTATAAAAATTGTTGGACATAAATGACCACCAAACATTTCCCAGTGTATGTTAACATTTTTCTGAAAGTCTTTAGGGCCTATTTTTTTTTTTGGAAAAAATGCAGAAAAATTTCATGGAAATACGGACCATTCCTGATTTATTTTTCTATGTATTCAAGTGGTTTATATACGGGCAACTAACTTTTGTATACAGTCATTAAGAGTGCTTTGCCCTCGGTAAATTATTACAAGGCCCAGAGAGGGCCGCTAACTTTTTATAATTATTATTTTTTTAAAATCCATAGTCAGGGCTTGCACACACAGGGCGTATTCCTGCGGGCAGATCTCTCATATGTGGTGATTTAGCACAGGCTGAAATAGACGTTACTTTGAAGGCCCAGGTCATTAATAAAGGGGCAGAAATCCTTCCTGACTGCTTGGTTCACATGTCTGGAAGCACCAGGATGATGAAATACCTTCCCACAGCTCGGAGTCCAGCTCGGAAAGAGGTATGATCACAGCACTTGGGAATCACTGAGTCCCGAGAGACAGCAGGGGCAACTGGAAAACACTGGTAAATTAAAAGTATGCCGGTTACTAAACTCTGGATTTAACTTGTGCTATAATGATCAATGATTTAAGTGTTTTTTGATTATTAAAAAGTAGTTGTGCGCATTTTTCATTGTTTCATCAATGGATTCTACTTTGACTACCGTTCTAGTTATGTTGGTGATTTATAACTGTAGATTTTTCCATATTGCTGAACTGCTTCTTAGTCTTTGTCATCAAAAACGAAACAAGACAGAGCAGCTGCTTATATTTTCTCTCTTGTGTCCCATAAATATTTTCTCCTGTTTTTCACTCTCAGAGAAAATTTTAAACTGAAGCATGTTTAAATTTCAAGCAACTTCAGCTGAAGTCACTTATAACAATGTTGCAGTGAATCATCCATTTGGCCTTAAAGTAACCATGTAAAAGTATTCTCAGACCTATCGCATGCATGAAAAACAGCTAAATTCTGGCCGTGAGCAAAAATTGGATGAGCTTGAGTCTAAAGATGACAGAAGAAGTAACTCAGTTATGTGTGTACTTTGGCAGAGCTCCAGCGCACAGGCCGGCACCCAGAGAACAAGAGCAGCTGCCTGAGCATTCATGTACAGCGTGAGTAAATAAAGCACCGGGTCTCCGCGGGTCTGCACGCGGTGACTAAGCTGATGAACAAGCTCGTGTTCTCCAGTATCTTCGGGGGTTTACAGACAAAAAAAAAAAGTATGCAGTACAAGCACATTTGTTAGGTTAACATGTCTTTTACGAAGTTCTTTGGCTTAGCTTATATATACTTTGTCCAATAAGCAACAAACAAACCGAAGCCTCGTATTAGGCTTGCATGAAGTGAACTCCATTTCACTTTATATATTGAATAAATACAGGACAAGTCAAAAGCCTGGACTCACTTTGTAAACGTCATAGCACTCTGTTTGTAATGAAATTTAAGTGGTTTAACTGTAATCTCAAATGGAATGTATAAGAGCTGAACAGTCAGAAGTTTTGAAATTCTTTTGAAATTCTTAAAGAGCCTTCATTTTGTCAAGAATAAAACTGAATTTTCCGACAACTGAATTAAAATCAAACTGGTATGGAACTTTATGGACAAAAATGTCAATGAGAACCAAACTACAAGTGCAGTACATGTACACATCCATGCGAGCTTCTACAACCATGCTGGTGTTTACTCTCCATAACCATATGACTGCCCTGCAGTAGAAAAAAAGAAAAAAAATATATATATATATACACACACACAATAAAATAGTTTGTAGTTTTGTAAATAAATAAAATGCTTTTTTCTTTTTTATCACTTATTTCTAGAAAAATGAGAGTGAGTACTGTGGTACTGAAACATGGTTTTTTTTCTATACTCTGCACTGCACAATAATGGATTTGTTATCAAATAAATTCACATGCAGTTCAGGTGCAGAGGTTCAGATTCTCTCTATTTAATGGCATTTCCTTCACTTAAATAATGATTGAATGACGTATTAATAAAAACGCTTTTGACACATTGGGCCTCCATGTCAGGGAACCGTAACACTTGGGACATGTTAATAAAAGGAGGTATGTTTTAGTACTTTGTTGTTTGATTTGCTTTGCTAGCAGAGACTGCTTAAAAATCTGTGACCCGCAGACACCAGCGGGTGGAGGAGATCCTCATTGGTCATGCACTGCCCAGCCGCCATCTTCCTCTCCAGCTTTAGGAGGGCTAGCTGGCTCATATAATCTTTAGATAAAATTTGATTAAACTGAAGAATCCTGAATGAACAAGCCTGATATTGATCCAAGTTGAAATGTAGAAGAATACAACAGTACTTTTTTTTAAAAACAAGTTTTCACATATTTCTTTGAAAAATGATTTCATATTTCATTGAAAATGCTTCGCCCTTTCATGAAGACAGATGACAAAGGGATTCTGAATTTATTGTGTCTCATTTACACCATATTAGGTC
The DNA here is from genome assembly GCA_029721435.1 of Gymnothorax reevesii. NCBI lineage: Eukaryota > Metazoa > Chordata > Actinopteri > Anguilliformes > Muraenidae > Gymnothorax > Gymnothorax reevesii. Next base: position 75,722,912 of record CM056583.1, read on the forward strand.
AGGAAATGAGGAATATACAGAATACAGTTACTTTAGTCTGAGATTATAGTTTATAAAACCAACTGGTAGATTTTATTTACAATAATCGGTGGGCATACCAGTCATCTCGATACATATGATTTTTCTTAAAAATTAGATTATCGACTGAAAACCACCAAAACATGATGTTTTTAAAAGGGTGTTTTCCTATATGTTAGATGATTAAACATGGATAATGTCATGGTGTTGTTTATGTCATGCAGTCTTTTTTCACTGTGGGTGCCAATTATTCTTGACATGAGTGTAAATTCAGTTAGATTCAGATCAGGTCACTGACTTGTTTAATGAAGAATTTTCCAGTTTTGGGGCATGAAAACCTGAATTGTTGCTCAAGCTCCATGCATTGGAGCAAAGTTTTCAGGTCAGATGAAGCAAGATCCAATAAGTTAGGAGGAATTTGCTCAAAGATGAACATATAAGATGCTTCTTTACACATCAGCTCTACACATTCTGCTCAAGTTATCTAAATCATCAATAAAAATCTTGCTATTACATCATCTATTGAAATATCTTATCCAGTACCTGTAGCTACCATAACATGCCCAAACCATCAGAACTGAGGAAGGGGGGGTTGTTTAGGCAATCAGCAGTCCTTTTGGCCCCCACATTTTCCTCTTGGTACGACTCTGATACAAGTGAATCTTGGTCTCAATCGGTCCACCGAGCCTTTTCCCCAATCTCCACAAGCTCGTTCAACAATTTAAAAAATATTGTAACCTTACCATTTTCATGGCTAAGTCATCCAATGTGGCCTCCATGATGAGGTCCTTTCCCGAATTCCTATCTGGTCAGTAGTCACTGACACGCCCATGGCTGCCTTCTGAGGAAGGTTTCTAAACTGCTGTATTGGTGTAAAGATGTTATTGTCCGTTGTAGAGAGAATCGTTTGCACATCAACTGTTGAGGTCATGCTTTTGATTACTGAGGTCACCAGTTCTCTTTTTCTTCGTAATAAAGTTCCAATTTTTGTTCACATTAATGAACGTGATTCCAATGTGGCATTTTTTTAAATTTATTTTTTTGTATTTGACAGTGTCATAATGGCTTTTTTGGGTTTCACTGCCATAACGACTCATGTTGAAAGATGCTAAATACTGAATCCATTCCCTGTAAAGGCAATTCTCAGCTGTTAAAAGCCGATAATCCGGAATTCATACTTAAATGTCTCTTATATGAGAAGTAAGGAAGTCTGTCAGAAACACCTGTGAAACTGCTTCAAATAGAGTGGTCTGGGGACAGGGTCTGTGCTATATATGAAAAGCACAAAATTGACCAAAATGTATTAATATCTGCTTAAAATGCTGCTGATATTCTGGTCCTTTAAACATGGATGTATTGTATGGTTTAAAAAAAGAATATGCCTAGCAACCAAACATGGAGCTCACCATATGTAACCACAACCTGACAAGAAAGTATGCCATAGTTTCTGTTAGGTAGTAGATCATGTCTAATCATCCAACACTTTCTTTTTCCGTGTTCAGTTGGCATTACATCAGTTGCTATCACTGTAAGGTTGGATCATCGGGCAAATCTATCAGCATGGTGTTTTCTTTCACTTCAGAGGGAAGTTGTCAGTATGTCTCTGAGGAAGTGAGATATTTACTGAATCGGTCTATCTCCCCATTAATTAAAAGAACATGGCACCAAAGATCCCAAGAGCATGTAATTTATTGCCCACCAGATCTTCATGTGTGTAGAGATGCATTCCTTCTTACACTACTGACCGTAAGATAACACTGCTAATGATTCCTGTCACTGCTGTGCTATCTTCTCATTTGTAATTGACTGGAACATACACTGAATTGCATCACAAATGCATTTAAATAGAAACTGAGTTATTGAGGAAATCCCTATTGTTAAAATATTTTTGTATTTCTGTCTATTTTCCAGTAGTGAACTCAAAGGAGCTGTGCGCCAATTACTGCTCATGCTAAGAACTTACATCATAACAAAGTGAATCTGCTTGACTACCAGTCATAATCTGATTCCGGGCCAATAAGTCATCATTTGGAATTTTATATATTTTTTTCACTTACTGAAGCACTATGCTTTTTATATAAAGGAGTTTTCCATGGAAATTTGAAGATTCAAAGCACTATTTCAGTGCTTTAGCCCAAGGACACAAAGGAAGTCAGCTTGTTTGCCATTCACAGTAATCAGAGAAGAAGAAAAACACCTTCTTCTTCTATGATTATTGGCAGTCGGAACACCAGTTCATATCATTTGGCTAAAGTGCTAAAATGCTGCTTTGAATCCTTCAATTTTCAGAGCAAACTTCTTAATATAAAAAGCATATTGCTTGAGTAACAAAAATGTATAAATAAAACGCAAAACAATGACAGATTTGTAAGGTTGGAAGAAGAATTGGACTTGCAGTCGAGCGGGTTTACTTCGTTTAAAGTTATGAGCATATACAGTTATAGTGACACAGCTCCTTTAAACACTATGAAAAGAAGCTCCTATCTTACAACTAAAAAATGGTCCATGGTCAACACATCATTCAAAAAAAAAAAGAGACCACTTTCTTCTTGACTGAAATGCTTGCCACAAAAGGCATGCTTGAGAGAACCATTGCTTCGCCTTTTTTCAGTTCACATTACCAGTGATCTAAAGAATAGAAGAAACTTATTAGAAGTATTCAAAAGGATAAGCAAATTAGCTGTCAGCTAAGCATCCAGTTTGGGCTTATCAGGGTAAAGGTGATAGTCAGGGTTAATGAGCAATCTCTAATGTGGAGAAAAAGACAGAGTGAATCAATCAGTACCACAGGGCTATCATGCATGAAATACACTCATTTAGTTTATAGTAGATTCCATCAATGCTTCTGATTCCCGGCGCACAAATGTTTCGGCCTCAATTTCACTTGTCAGTTACCATTGCTGCATAGGTGGAATTAGGTGTTTCGTTGAATTCCGTGGGTATTTATCACATTGGCTGGCCCAGGAAATTTGTTTTTTTGTTTAAGCTACCTATTCTTGCAGATTCTTTTTCTTTTCGGAGCAATTAAATATTCAATAAATATCAACCTTAGATCCTGATTACCTAGAAATTTTTCTTACTTAGCATACATTTTCTCCTTTGTTTCTCCAGTAAGGAACTTCTAAGTTCACTGGGCTGAATAAAAATCAAGATTACAAAACGTTTCGACAAGTTATGTGAACTACTAGTGCCTGCAGTGTATAAATACTAGAAATTGGTAATGTATTTCCAGCTACTAGAGAATGGTGCAGTTTTATGTGGACTACTGCACGTCAAACAAAAGATCGTCAATAACAATGAAAACTGGGTCTCAAGGCTGAGGCCATCTTACAGGATGAAGCAGCCATGAGGCTTTCCCAAAAGTGTCTCCAAGAGATACAGGACAGTTGGGATTGTGCAGGACAGTTTGAACTAAGAACTTTGACAGAGGGGTTTGCAGCTCGTTATTAATATACTTTAAGCTAGGGTTGCATTCTGATCACCCAGTAGTTCCCTGCGAAGTGAACTCCAAAGTGTAGTCAGCCATGTTTAGTAAGATTTCAAACCAGGGGGAGCAAATAATGCTCAGTTCAAAGGGAAAAGCGAACTGTGTAGGGAAGAACTGAACAAGGGTTCATCACTTCGCCGGAGGGCGACAACCGAGATTACATGGATTTATTTGCAAGTTACATACATTTCAACAGAAAGCGTTTAGTCATGGTATCAGTTTCTGTTTCAATATGTGTTTAACATTTCATTGAACATTTTTATCATCAGTTGAGTAACATTTGCATAGTAGCAGCAACTGGTATCCGAGGTGTCTATGTTATCAGGGTTATGCACGCAGGAAGCAATGACTGCATTGGTGACGTTGCAGGGTGTTCCAAACGGAGGAATTTTGGTGAGGGAAATTCACTGAACCAACATACCTTGAGCAGGAAGGAGGAAGTTGGAGTACCATTTTTTACACAATGGAACAAAATGCAGCTTCGATCTCTGAGTGACAATTTCTTCCTATCATAGAAATCACAAAAAAGGTTGGGACCAATGATCAAACTAATGGTCAATTTCAGCTATTCATCATATACCCTTATACCCACTATTCACTTTCCTGTACAATGTTTCACTGAACTACATGCAGACCTACACTGCAGACAGTTGGCAGTGTATCCAATAAAATCCTTAATAAATCGGAAACTTATGGGTCTTCATATGGCTCAACTAAACTACTGGTTACCCTGTGGACGGGGAAAAGGAATATAAAGGACATGTTGAGATGATTCTTAAGGGCTTTTTTTTCTTGCAAAAACAATGAGGGAAACTTAAAGGCAATATATAATGTATCATGTAAATACAATAACGTGTTGCAGTTGATTGTAAAACTGTCAGAGTAATCAATTTGAACACAAAAGAACTGAATATATTTCCAAACTTGCCTGCTGAAGGTCTCGAGTGTATCTGGTTTCCATTTAATTTGAGACCAGAGTTACGCACCTTTAAGGAATCCGTTTAATCGGATAATCATGTGTTTTGGACTGAGGACATCTAAAAACAGTAGACCAAAGATGCCTGCAATTATGATACCCTGAGGCTTGGTATTCATAATAGTTAAATTAGTCACTCAAAATAAGCCTCGATTTTAGAGTTGTAAAAATATAATAAAGTTTTATCGTCGTAGTTTAATTCTACTGGACCAAATAATGAGCGCATTGCTTAAGAATTTGCCAGAAAGATTAAAGGCTTTAAGACTAGAAAACAATAGAGCAAGAGGGAGCAAGCTTTGGTTTTTGGCTTTTGTCATTTCCTTTTTTGCCGTTGTACTCAATCATTTTTAATGTATTTACAATAACACTGGATCCCACATGTTTTCACTTATGAGCTTATTGTATACTGGTGAAGAAAACTCAGCTGTGCTCCTGTACTGTAATTTTTCTGTTAGGTCATCTTCCTCAGGTTATAGCAACAATCATGGCTCTTCAAAGCTTAGGAAAAGACAATTACACCCCATACAAAACTCCTGTACCACACTGCACCTCTGTCAGGATGTTTACCACTTCTGAAGTCTCAGAGAAAGGAATACAATCAAAAATGGGAAAAGGTAAACCTCGAAGTTTTGCTTGTGCAACAGTTTCCTTTTAGTAGTACAGATGAAGTACTTCTGGGGCAAATGTGTGCTGGTATATTGCACGCTATGGAGAGAAGAAGAGAAAAAGTATTGTCCTAGAATACAGTATATTCACAATTTTACACGCTAAAGCACTATTTATACGGTGTTTCAGGTCTATTTGAAAATATAGAACACCTCTGTTTAGATACACAAGCCATTTGTAAAAATTGCCTTGCAAAGGTAATTTATTCAGTGGATTTGACGATGCCTTTGGCATGAGTAAAATGCCAACTCTGGCTGCAGTGGGCTAAAATGGAAGCTGTGAAAGTTATTTTGACTTGATAAGAACATTTTATTATGTGGAACCTTGGTTGAATGTGCTAATTTAATGTTCTACAGTTAAAGATAGTGGCCTACTTTAATGTGACGTGCGGGCATGTTCAGGTGAAATTTTTAAACCAGCTACATACCCAATTAGTCATTTCCAAATAACGTAATAGTCTCAGTCTCACTGATGGTTTATTTCTCATATAGTCTTGAAACTGGATCTGTCAATCACTTGCTATGTTAAAAATGTTCAAATTCAGGCAGCAAAGCAGTAAATTATAATATTTGTGTCAAGACAGAGAAGATTTTTATTTTCTGCAGTTTATCACATAGATTTGCTGCCCTTTAGAGTGATACTGGGCCCAGAACAATAAAAGATTTTTTTTCGCAACTCTCCTGGAGAGCTTTTCCTATGGGTCAGCCAGTTAAGCAAACAAACACTTGAAAGATTGATTTGAGCTCTGACGTTCAAACAGCGGTCTGACCAGAGGAGGACCGTGCTGTGGTATTTTTTGAATGCCTGGGTTTCTACAGTTTTGAAGGGAAGCAACACTTCTCAGTAAGCATCTGTTCCACAAATCTGTGTCTTTAAAGGCCAGTTCAATCCAGCAAACAGTGACCCTTGTCAGCTGTAGTGAATGCAAACATTCTTAGTTTTATTTATGAAGCATTGAACTTGATATTAGTTTGAAAATGCAAATGAATTGCAAACATACAGCTGGTTATGTCCCAAGTGGCACTTTTAGCTAAGGCATGTCCTGTTTGCTTTATGCTTCTGTAGGCTCTTGCTATTTGTAGAATCCTGACTGTGTCCCTGACAGCTACAACCAGAAGTTACGCAAAGCAACGTGCACTAACTGGCCCAGGGTGGAACTATTTCATATTCTATTGTGTCCCAATTGTAAAAGAAGCTCCTCTTACCAATTTGGCACCAATAATCTATCAGTGGAAACAGCATTAGCTGTGCAGTGCTCCATTGCATTTCTGTACAACCCAGTTTGTGCACTACTGAGGGACAGTAAGTACTTACCACCTACAAAAGTGTGGCCTCCTGAATCCATTGAGGATCTGACAGTGACAGAATGGACAAATTACAATTAGCCAGAAGAAAAAATAAACAGTGCAAGAAGTTACCAAAACTAGCGGAAAATACAAAACTCTAGTCCTCGTCTGACAAGAGAGGGCAATGAGGCTAGACCAAACATATTCATCTAGTCTTTCAGGTGATTCATCTGCTTCATCTGATCTTTAAGGAGAACAATCTCGACATACTTTCTTTTGAGAGATAAGCCACCTGTTTGCTTACTGGCACCTCCACAATTGGTGTCATGCATGAGTGATCTGATTTTAATCTCCACCCATGGATTAATGAGGGAAAACTGTAAGGTGTATTTTTAAAGGAAGGATCCATTCATCACCGTATGGATCCTGGTCCAGCTGTATGGTCCAGATCGGCGCCATCTCGGAGCGTCGGTGCCTGGGTGTGAATGAGCTCAAAGCTGGGGTCAGGCGCTGTCATCCCTCTTTCTCACTCGTCCTCCTCCCATCCTGCTCCCTCATCGTCCCGGTGTCAGCTCCAGTCAGGCCTGTCCTGCAGTGATGTCACTGCCTGGCATGGATTCAATTTTCTTGTGCCGCTAGTCACATTTCAAGTAAAACTTCTCATGAACAAGATTTGAAAAAAATATATATATATTTTTCTATCATGAAAATAAAATATGAATTGTTTTTAATTTCAGTGTAAAGTGTCAACCACACCTTACTGGTCTACTCAATCTTGTATACTTTTGATGATATGCTAGAAAAAACTGTGCTTACCCTATTAAGCCCCATTAACACCGCAAGTGCACAATTATTGTCAGAAGGAGAGAATATTTTAAGTAATATCTTTTTCCTGTAGTGAGCTTTCATATTGTTCTTCCTCTGGCCTTCAGTTCAGATACTCACATGAGGACACAGTATCTTTTCACCCATCTACCTGGTTATCAACAAGCATTTGTCTCCATGAACCTTTCAAAGTCTAAATTTGGAGCATGTTCGAGATCGCGGGGTCGAGCGAGAGCCTGTGAGTTACTGCCTCCTGAATGATTAAACTACCTTTGGTCTTGTGTAGATGCGTGAGAACATCTGTAAACAACACTACTATGTTTTTCGAGATGGTGCCCAGTATTGTCAACTTTAGCATTTACTGTGTCGCACAGCTCAATCACTCAAATTTGACACAAACACCAGTTGGCAGCCTTGTTGGAAAATTTGCAAGAACTTTCGAGTAATTCAAAACTCAGGCAGTCTGTCCCTTGCGAAACCTAGTGTGAGACCCTTTGGTCTTACAAATTCCCCTGATCTAAATCCATTAGTTTTGTCAAACAAGTTAAGTGCAGGGCCAAATTGATACTGAGATAATTGTATTTGGAGGAAATGTTAGGAGAAAAAAAATCAACAGTGGCTTAATTAAAAACCAATAGACACTCAGTATCTTAATAAAGATGCCTCATCTTTAGAGATGAATTTAATTTCGATACATGCATATGAATGACAATGGAAAGATATCCCCTCTCATTTTATTGCGAGAGAAGTGGAGTTTAAAAAAATTGTCACGAATTTTGTAAAAAAAATAATCTTAACTTTTTATTTCCAAAAGAACGGTTTTCTTCGCTCATTGGAATGTCTTCTTTTTTATGGTACTCTTATTTCCGAGTTATGGTGATGCAGCATATATGATGAATTAACAAGAAATGATCAAACGTGAATCTACTCCTCTCAAAATACGCTAGATAAAACAAATAAATGCCGACTGTCCTTACATTAAATACTTAAAGTTAAATCAGATCGTGGAAAAAAAAGATTTCATAGTGATTAGTTCATCATGCAGGTTGTTCTTATACAGCTTATCATACAGCATTTAAGGCAGCGACTCTCATTATTAGTCATTATTCTGAATTTCTGCATCTTAATAACAGTCGCATACACCAATCATGGATCACTCCTTATACAACAGAACCACAGTAAGGCATTCTCATCAAGAATATACGTGCTATTAGACACTAAAACCATTAATTTTATCAAAATGGTTCGCTCACATTAATGATGGGGACAATTACATGATAAAAAACTGCAGAGGTTGGCACAAAATCATGAAAAGCATTGGATCTTCACATACTATTCCTTTATTTGGTGACCACTTTGTCAGTGCATCACATGATGCATTTTTATGCTCTTTCAATTACATTAAATAAAGATGCCTCCAGAGCAAAAATATCACCTTAACCCTTCCACCATCGATGTAAGATATCAAAGTCAGATGCTGTTGAAAACCTATCATGCGGCAACTTTTTTTTTAAAGTGCTCCTGCAGGGGAGCACTTTTAAACAAGTTAACACATGATAAGTTTTCAACAGCTCAGGATCAATGCATTTTAATTCCTCAAAAATGCATTCAGTGCTCAAAGGGTTAAATTGGGATGGGAATATTTGAAGAGTCTTTGAAATACAATAAGCGCCAAATTTACGAAAATTGAGATATCACCATGCAGCGATAGCCCGGTGCTTCTTCCGCATGGTGGAAAAATCCGTTTTTAGGAATTCATACTATAAGGTGTGTTTTTTAATAGTCAAAGTTTGCATTTTTCTATAAAATTCAATCGGCTAACATAGAAAAAGCTGATTTACTCACTGTGAGTAAAATGGATATATTGCGTTTTGGAAACAAACTCTTCACTTTTATTTTAACTTTCTGAGGGTTGTAACATTGCACTGAAATAAATGATCAGAATATGATTTCTGTTGCTTAAATATACTTTCAGAAAAGGAACTTCACCAAGGAGTAGAAATGTCAGCACAACCGCGGGCGCGTGTGCACACACACACACACACACACACACATGCACACACGCAGAAACACTACTAAATTAAAAGAAAATTGTCAAAATTTTCTTTTTTTTTCTGAATATCAAAAAAAAAAAAAAAATACAGGCATTAGAGACTATAACATTTGCATGAATCTACTTATTCATTAAAGGCAACTTGAAAAAGAGACATAAATGCAGAGCTGGGGTAAAATTGATGAAAATGTGCTTGTTAAATAAAATTAGTATGTGAAAGTCTGGTCCCCAGCCCTTTTTGATAAAATGAGCATTTCAATCATTCTTTATGAGTACACTTAAATTAACCATGAGGAAAACCAACCTGCCAAAAGATCTGATTTATATGGAGTTTAAAATAGTTGACTTTTCACTTTAGTTAGTCAATGAGAAGTCTCATAGTTTTTAACCACTTGTTTGACAACTCAACCACTAAATGGTCTGTTCTACTTCCTGACTTCCTTCTTGTGAAGCATTATTTTTCCCCCCAGAAATGTGCCTTTTAACAAACACCATCAAACATTTGCTGTATGAAGAGTTTTCAGGCTCAATTATATCAATCCCAGAAATGGTAATTACATAGTGATATTCTTACTGACACAGAGAGGAAACACAGCTTATTAGTGTACAGTTGCCAATCTTGGACCCCAAATCACAAACATTTGTGTTTCACATTTTCTGTTCAGCTTTGAGACCAATCCGGCCTTTAGGGATTGTGATGGGGCTTAAAACAGAGCCTCAGAGGGGAAACAGGATCTGCCCACAATGTTTTTGAGAAGCTGTGAAATTCAGCCTTTTCAACAACAGTGGAAATCTACCTTTAATACAGTCATAACTAAGCTCTTCGGGGAAGTAAATTCAGTTAATGAGCAGTTAATGCAGCAAATGCAAAATATAGCTATGTGCTAAGCAGTATTCATCTGTTACTGTTAAATGTCGGCTGTGTCATCATGTGTTGATATGATGTTGATATGAATGTGAAACATATGAATTTGTTTTTTTTTTTTTTTTTAAATCCCAAACATGTGTGGAGTGAGCAAAACATTTGTGAGTGTAACACAGCTGAGAATGTGTGAGGGGGAGAGTCCTTGATCTAAGATGGAGAGAAACATACTCTGCACTCCAGAGGTCAGTGGTCAAGCAGAGCTGCCAATCTGGCCTGCTAACAGGAAGTCCTGCAAAGGTCTTTGTTTCTCCAGCTGGGCAGAAGAAAACCAACACTGGCAGGAGAAACTTCACATCTAAACAGACTAGTACACACACACACACACACACACACACACACACACGCACACACGCGCCTGCACACACACACACACACACACACACACAAACACCAACATACACAAACACGCATCCACACACATGCACAAATACAAACACTTGCAGACAATTACACTCACCAACACATACACACACACACACACACACAGATATATATATATATATATATATATATATATATATATATATACATACATGTATATATAAAAAGCTTTCACATGCGCATGCTCACACATGCACAAATACAAACACATGCAGACAATTACACTCATAAACACACACACACACACACACACACACACGCACACACACACACACACACAGACACACACATTGCATAAATCAGACTCGGAGAATCTCCCAAAAGAGAAGATCTGTTTTCCACAGAGATGAAACAAAATGTCATTAGCATTTTAGATAAGAACAATACCAGAAAAGCATACAATATTTTGTGAAACTTTGTTCTGTTTCAGATTTTGTTTGATCTGTTTTTCCTGCTTGCATTAGGTTGCCTCAGGCACTTGCTATTAACAAACATCTGCGGGTGTGACAGAGCTTTAAGAAAGACAGACCTCATGGGAACCACTTCCGAGAGTTCATTCACAAATGTCATGTAATTGCAGCCACTCTTATCTAAACTCAGACAGTTGCACAACCAGACACACGGGAAAGACAAGAGACAAGAGATAAGAGTCTGGAGACAAATCAGCGAAGAAAAAAAATCAGTCGGTCATCCCCCACTGCTGACAAATTAATTTATCAAGAAAGGAATATCAATATGAGTTGTGAGTCTGTCTGAAAATTCTTCCCATTAACCAAAATTGCCCAAAGTACTCTTGCATTGAAAGAACTTTTCAGTCATTGTGAACAGCTCGTTTGCTTCATTACAGCATGTGAATCAGCACTTAAAGTACGTCGCTTGTTCCACATGCCTTCATCATTTTCCAAACCAAGGTGAATAACCTCAGATTACTAAAGCAGCCAGCCAATGGAGAGAGGAGAGGAATATCCTGAGTGTGAGTATACTGTGCACACTGACCTGCAGTAATATCCGTCCCTAATAAATATTTATTTGATAAATGGCAATAATGACAATTCAAGTATATGCAGGCATATGAATTCTTAGAATATCTTGTGGACCTGACCACAAGGTAACATTAACATAAAACAATTCTGACAGAAGTTCAGCTCATCTTATAAAGGTAATCTAAGTCACCACAAACTTTGTTCTTCTATTGTCTATGTTAATAATTAGTCCTGCTCCTTTCAATCTTGTGACTGTGGCTGTTACTTAAATTTATGGGAGTGAGTGCATTGAGGATCCAAGTAGCCCACTGGCACTTATTTTTATTGTGAAACGCAGAAGGCGGTTATGAGACCGGACGCTTGAGCAGCTGTCACTGGGAGATCACCGGCCCCTGACAGGGCAGAGGTGTTATAACTGAGTGATGGAGCAGAGATTGCTCAGCCAACTGAAAACTCTTCCTCATTACCGCTCTCACCAATCCTGCGCCGCCCTTTGGCACCGAACCCCATAACTGGCACTGGGATGGGGCTGGTAGAATGGCACAAGCTCTAACGTTTCATAACACATCTGGGAGCAGCATTAAGCGTATATTTGAAAATGAATCATGTTATATCATGTTTCATCCCGATGGTGGTCACATTTTGAGAGAGCTGCTTGTAAAAATGTTTATTCGCCATAGGCTGATGAAAAATCTCTTCAAAAGCGATGGTCAGGCTTCAAAGAAATACAAGTGTGTTTCTTTTTTTATATTCAAAAAAGTTGAAGCATGCATTAAAGAGGTTTTTGCCTGTGAACAGCAGTTTAAATGCGAGTGACTGAACTTGGAGTGGAAGTTATTCTGTGGTAGGGTGGTAGGGTCACCAAGGTGAGAAAGCCGAGTCTGAAAAGCTTGGCGGAGGTATTTGGAGGCCTCCAGGGTACTTACCACAGAGGTATATATCTAGGTTTGTTTTCGTAAGGAACGGAAGCACTGTTTTTCTAGATGGAAAAACCATTAGGGCCTATGCAGCTTTTCATTGTGACATGCAGTCTCCTGGTAGCTGGTGTCTTTGTAAATGTTGTTTTATTCCCCCCCAATGAGAGCTCATGTTCACTATACGGAATGTTCTCAAAGAAATTCGCAAAGTTCAATTCTCAAGTTCCCAAGAAGTTTCTGCTACAGGGTACAGAGTCTGCAAGGCATTACATTCAACTTGAGCTCACTTGTGCACTCACTTTTACTAAAACCCCATAAGTCACACTTGACTTGACTTGACTTGTGGGGTTTTAGTAATCAGTGCTTCAATTATTTATTTTGTTTGTTTTGAAAATTTATTCACAGCAATTTCATTGTACACACTGGTTTGTGCTTTTTAAAGCAGCTAGCCATCAAAATAAAAATTTAAATAATGAAAATTATGAGTATGGAGCAAAAATAAGCATATTTTACAAAGATTATTAATGCCGTATTTTCAAGTAAAGTGATCTTTTGGCTGAATCCCAAGAAGTAGATGGAAGTAGAACAAGAAATAAAGTCAGTGGAATAAATTTAAAGGTGATTGCCAGTGGGAAAAGCCCATTTAAATCAGATCGCCCCTTCTCTCAAACTTTGCATGAGGCTTGTCAGTGACACTTGGCTCAGTCTTCCACTTGAGTGCTTTATGACTGAACTGTAAACTAAAGATGACATGTTCTCATTAACTTGGCAACAACAGCGAGATATGGTCATTTAGTGCACCCAGAAACCCATTGTTTAATGCAGGGTCATGTCAAAGGTCAATAAAAATATTGATGAACTTTTCAAATTTATTGAGCTTTGCAACTATGTTGTACTCTTAGCACAGCTGTAAGCAAGCACTCAATCACAAAACATAAATCACTCGCTGTAAGGCTTTCAAATGGTTATATCTCTTTTCTGACACCAAGTTGTTTCATGGTTTCGATCGATCAGAATTTCATATCGAAGCATATTAAAGAAGATTAATATACTGACCAAAAAAAGAAATGCAATTTTCTATTTCTTGATTTTATCGAGTGTAGCCATTATTAATCAACACTTCATTGGTATCAAATGAAAGAGGTAATCTCAGACAATAAATATAACAGAAAATCGGGCTGGAATATCGCCATGTTGGCTTTTATTTAGCAAGATGAAGTCTGACATTACAAAACACAAATGACACCATCAGTATCTCGTATGTCCCCCGTTAGCGTCGCGCACGGCGGTACACCTGCGTCTCATAGACATCACCAGATGTCTGATTGTTGCTTGTGGAATGTTGTTCCACTCTTTGGTCAGTGCTCGTCTTAGCTGTCGTACTGTAGCTGGCGGTAGTTGACGTCTCCGGATTGCTCTATCCAGAAAGCCCCACAAGTGTTCAATAGGTGAAAGATCTGGAGAAAATGCAGGCCAGGGATGGATTTGCACCTTTTTGGCCCAAGGGAACTCCATACAGATACGTGCCTCGTGCGGACACGTGTTGCCCTGTTGGAAAGCCAGTTGGTGATGTCGGACAAATGAAAGGACCACTGGATGGAGAATTTCATCACGGTAATGGACGGCGTTGAGGTTTCCTTCAGTAAAATGAAGTTTGATTCGATGTGTAGCAGACGGTCAGCTGTGATATGATGGTCAGACGCTGGAGTCATAACATGTGGCCTACTGGATCTGGGGCGATCGGCCGTGTGTCCAGTGGCATTAAAAAAGATTCTGAAGCAACAAATTGTCGCAGAATGCACACTGAATTGACTGACAACTCTATCTACCCGACTTCTGGCCTGTAGCATCCCAATCGTGCGTTCTCGTTGAACTTTCGTTGGTCACGGCATTATAACTCGTTTGATTTTCACTCATTTTCGGTTAGACTTTTATAGGCCCCACTGTCTACGAGGAACATTTTTACGAGGAAAATGTTTGCGTTAGCACAAACAACGGTAGTACTCAAACCCAAGCACTGGGAATTGTTTGGTTCCGGACAAATGGCGGCACCAGAATATGCGCTGTGACCGCGAAAATTTGTATGGTAGAAGTACTCACCTCCAAAAATTACTCAGAACAAAAGCATCTTTTTCAATGGGTTTGTTGCAATTTGGTACCGGATTATGTAATTGCGTTTCTTTTTTTGGTCAGTATATGTGGATGTTCAAATAATAAATTACAAGCAAATTTGAATGAAAGTTCGGAGAAACACATTTACTTTATTGAAAGATTGTTTATTGATAAACATTGTTCAAAAAATGTTTATCGCGAAAAAGATCCATTGAAGAACCATTTATGTCTGTGTACATTAACACACACAGACACATTTGCGCACACACGTACACATGCTTGTATGTGAGTAAAATCTCTCTGCACTGAGAAGGTTGTAATTCACAAATATCAATATACTGTAAATTACTTAATTGCTTTGCAGGGTACATAATTTATTGTATCATTAATCTCTGTGTCGGGATGACACATCAAAATAGGCTTTTGCCTGCCTGAAACCTCTTGCCTCTTTTTTTTTGGAAAAAATATCTTGAAAATATTTAAATATCTCATTGCTATTTAATGATTTTTGATGACATATGCAAGCTCATTTGTCAGTGATGAAAAACACATTAACTAAATGTTTTAATTTCCCCTACTTTTTGACCCTTATAACATATTGCTGAACTGCCTGGGACACTGTTTGCATGTTTATCCCGTAAGAAACATGTACATTAAGTAACTGCTTCTCCTCTCCTCTGCAATCTGGCCTCTCGGCACCTGCAGCTGACACAGGCATAGTTTGCACCAATGAGCATCCAGAGGAGTGTAAAGGGTGGGGGGAGGGGCCCCGTATCACTAACTGAACCCTCCCATCCCACAGTGAGTAATGCAAGAACAGAGAATGGAGGATGAGAAAAGTGGAGTACATTGGGTAACACTTTACATGAAGGTATCGTCATAATAGGGACATGACACAGTCACGAACATGTCATAAACATTATGTCAATGTCATAAACATTGTCATTAAGTGTCATTGGGTTTTTGAGATGACAAGTCGACATTGTTTGGGTTGTCTTGATTATGACAACTTCATCATAAGAGTGACATGACACTGTCATAACTGTCACATGACACATAACACATGTAACAGTTATGACAGTGTCGTGTCACTCTTATGACGGTACCTTCAAGTAAAGTGTGACCGTATAATGTATGCAGCTCCCAGCCATTCATGTGACAACTCTGAGAGCAGACATATGTACAACTGTGAGGAAAAACAGGGTAATAAACACAAGGTAGTTAAACAAAGATAAATAAATAAATAAATAAATAAAATTATGTAATATTAATACATATTCTGAAAAAATAGACAACTAACTAAATGAATGAATGAATGAATGACACTAAGAAATATTTTTGAACCAATAATGGCAAAATAACAAATAATTGTTTCAAGACGGACAAATATGGTGAGAGCTTTTAAATAATAATAATAATTTATCCACGCAACACGTTTATGAATAAATAAGTCCAGTTACCTGTTTACAAGAAATTTAATTGAGGGTGTCTTTGTACCAATTATGTTGAAGTTTAGACCACCCTTGACATAAAAAGTGCTGTGCATTCAAAATTTTTCCCAATCATTAACTTCCCAATGTAAAATACATAAATAAATAAATTGCATCTGAAAGCCAAAGTGAGACGATCGAAGTACCAACATTATGAATCAAACTGGGGTGCGTTTCTCAAAATCACAGATGCTAACTTACGTAGTTAGGCTCATTGACTTTGAATGGAAGAACTATGTAAGTTGCTTACTTAGTTAGCAACTACGGTTTTGGGAAATCCACCCCTGGTTGAGAATGACCAATAAAGTAATATATTTTGCAATCTTTTAATCCCATCTTAACTGTTCTTTTGGTAAAGATACATTTTTGTTACCACTGGCTTATCAGTGGAGCAAAATAATTCATACTCAAGTTTTAATTTTAAACACAGATATACTTAATACAAAAAAACGTGTGTTATTTGATTTTAGGAGAAATTTCTGTCACATAATTGTAATTTTTTAATTTATTTATAAAAAAAATTAACGGAGTTATACTGTATAGCCAGAGAAAAAGAAAATCAACCAGTGAAAGGGTTAAGCTTTAGTGCACACTGCAACTTGCTGAATTAGTTTAATAGTTGGTAATTGCCACAGTGGATCATCCCTCTTGTGGGATGAATGAGTTCCTTTAAATTTCCCCTGTTGCCTCATCCACCAAGGATGACAAGAGTGGGACCCTACTTAGCCTTGCCAATGAGGTGGGAGCAATGACTTCTGATGGGGAAGAAAATGAACCAATTGTAAGAACTAATTTTCCCATTGCTAAGAATGCTGTCACTTAATGTGGCAGATTTTTCCCTGACTGGAATACTGTATGTTCTCAAGGACTCCTTAGGCTCATCTGAATACCCATACTACAGTACACTGTTATGTTCCAGGCCAGGAATCAAGCATGAAGGCAGAGTGCAATCCAATAGGTAGCTTTATTGGCAGCTAATACAGTAATTTGGGGATGGAGCCTCAGTGGAAAAGGTGGGGACAGAACCCGGATGAGGGAAGCACAGCTCATTACAGATATTGTGAGTGAAGCTGAGCGGTCAATTTCCAGCCAGTGGCTTCTGGAATCACAGCCAGGCTGAGCGCATACATCGCCCACGCCGAACTACACCACAGGAGGATAGGGTAGCTTGAGGGGAACTTGGTTCCAATCCTGATGAACGTAGAAGGGTTGGGAGCTTGTTCCTAACTAACTGGACAGAGGAACAGACTTGGAAACGTTAAATTGAATGCAGTCTCAATCCTGGATCCTGATTAGGCTTGTGTTCTTGTTCCTATTAAACTGGATAGACTGACTTGAGCTGGGTTAACTTGACAGTGGTCCCAATCCTGGACCCTATAAAGGCTTGGAAGCTTGTTTGAGTAAACTGAGTAAAGCCTCTTTCACACCGGACGCGGAACGAATTTTTCGCACAACAGATTAAATTCAAAGTCCATGCATAGACTTGTGTCTTTGCATAGACTTGGAGTGTAATCTGTTGTGCGAAAAATTTGTTGCACGTCCGGTGTGAAAGTAGCATAAGAAGTCAAGGAAAATTGCTGAGAATTGCAGTCATTAAAGTACAAATAACACTTAAAGACAAAGTGTTTCCATCGGGATTTACTGGCTGGTCTTAGCATAATTTACTTGCAACACAAAGCAGGGGATTTGAAATACATGTCACATGGTCAATAGGAAATAACCATGAAACGAGACACAACCGAGGAGGGGCAAAAACCAATCAAAGGAGACACAGTTCTAATTGACACGTAGGTGTTCAAGTAGGTGAATGGGAAGAGACATTAAAGGCATGCACATGAGGGTTGTGAAACTACCTTTTGGTTCGATACCAATTACTCAACTGTTGATGTAGCAGGTACACTGTGACCATGTCAGCACAGAAGCAAGATACCAGACATACAACATGGCTGCCATCTCATACATCTCCTGACCTGGTTTGCCTATGATGTAGCATAACCTTCCCCATTTGAAAATTAAAAGACACAGCTTTTCCTCAGAATTGGTGGCATTTATAATTGATAATACAGGCTAATATTCTGTACCTGCTAAGTTCATACATCATTTATCAGTATTTTTCTTTTTAAAAAAGAGTTATAGCCTCCACCGTCATACTGAAAACAACTAGTTATCTCAGTGCCAGCTGCCTCATAGTATATTATAGTGTCCACTGGTCACATACTGCAGAATTCTACCAAATGCAGTCTATCCAGGGATCATTGACAACAGTATAATCCATGCTGTGAATTTAGATGCATTATGAATTTCACGTAAAGCTTTTTGCCTAAAGTGAATGAGTGCAGGTATCCAGATGTGCCCAAGCGGTTTATATCACCAGTGTGAAGTGAAGGATCAATTCATATATGGCACACAACCACCTGAATTTGCTCATTAATACCTCTCCATATCCAGATGTAAGAACTCAGATTTTACAAATCTGATTTTAATGAAAGTACTGAACCGAGTGGAGTGCAGTCACATTGAATTATAAGATAATATACGTACTATCCTGTTTTGAAATGCTTAGTGGTGTATCTACAGAATAAAAGTGAAATTAAGGATTGAATATTTTCTCAAAGACACTCCTACTTACTGTAGCGTCAACAAAATATGCTGTCATGTTGAATGAACCAGTCAATGCATGCACTAGGTATGAGCTATTTACTGCATTATATATATATCATTTTTTTAAATATAAAACCTTGGTGATATGAAAATGGAGTTGCCTGTTTGGATGTTGCCATAGAGGCAGTGAGAAGGATAATTTCCCTTATTTACACAAATGACGCTTCAGCTGTTTTAAATGCACAATGGGCTATGCACAATGTGTCCATTTTTATGAGTATTCCCAGATATCTGAGCCAGTTAAGTAAACAGATAACGCAATGTCACGTAATTAAACTGCATCTGCACATGAGTGACCAGAGAGCAAGTCATTCTGGGCCAGATCTTAAATGATTCTGGCCCAGAGTCCCTCAGAATCAGTTGAAATATGGCCTTGACTCACACTGTTCCTCAAGAGCTTAAAGAGGACCTATTATGCTGATCCTTCTTTTAATACATATAAGAAAAATTATGATGTTGAATGTCCACACTCAACCTCTGAAAAGTTTCTAAACATAAGATACAGGGGTTTTGCCGTAATCCATGAACGTGATTTCGTGAACATGATTTCCTCTCTGACGGACGTGATTTCTTCACAAGATCTGGGCAAAACCTGATGTCAGGTTGTGCCGTCCAATTAATGCAGACCTAGCCAGAGCCAATCACAGTGCTGGACCTGCCCACACCGGAAACTATTCTAGCAGGCACAAACAACTGCGGATCATACTATGCCTTAATAGCGTCTACACTTTTGGAAATACAAAAAAGAACTGCAGATCATTTGAGGTGCAGTTTTGTCAGCATCTCTCCCAAAGCTGCTTGTCCTTTAACTTTTGGATGTGAAGAAAAGCACCTATTTCTCTTCCAAAAGACGATGCCACCAGAAATCAGTGGGTAGCTTTTTTTGTTTGCTGGCAGAAAACAGTCACGGCCAAAGGGAATCTTAGCTGTTTGTGCTCAGCATTTCACCAAAGACAGCTTTGCCAATAAGGGATAATTCGACACAGGATAAGCGTTTCAGCTGCTTCTCAAACCTGAAGGAGTTGCTTCGATCAAGCGCTCAGAGCCACAAGCTGAAAGTAACAATATAACAGCAAAAAATGGAAGTGAAGGTAATGTGTTATGGGTGGCTAGCAGGACCACTAACGATAGTTATCACTAACAACTGGCCTCAAATGCAGGCTTTGTAAAATATCTGAAGATAAAGCCTGGATCGGTCGCGACTGTCCGTGACTCCCAGACGCAGAAGCTGTAAGTTGCTTTACTGCATAAGCCTACCTAACGTGATAGCCTGTTGAATGTGGCTGTAGCACTGCGTTTAACGTAGCCAAATTACTAGTGATAATGTTTGTGTCATAAGTATGCAAGAGTAATATCAGGGGACATTCAATGGAAGGTGCATATGAACCTCATTGGAAGCTAACTTTTTATTTTGTACTTGTTTGTAATTTGGATGCTTTGTACAACTGTCCACAAAAACGGAACTTGCTGTCTGTAAAACCTGTTTAGCAATGGTTAGTCTCTGTGGTTGTTATGACCGCTCGATTACCAGCAACTGCATGTTAGTTTGCGTGCCGCCGTGCTAATTAAAAATGCTCCTTGTTGACTTATATGCAGTAATTATGATCGGTATGCTTGTGTTACTTCGGTAAGCATCAATGTGGCAGTTTAATCGTAACGTTGCCCGATTGTAGCCACTACAGTTGAAGTTAACCGGAGAGGTGCTGAATGTGTCTGCAAAGTTAGCCTGAAAAGGCTGCAGTTAGACCAGACATAGGTTTTACAGCGCTTTGGATAGGCGTTTGGGTTTGTTTACGGCTGCTTCTGATCACTTCACTTATCCATGACTGAGGTCAGCTGAATACTTCACCAATATCTGGGCAAGCTGTCTGATGCTACCGTGAAAGCAATCACAAAACGCACAAGCTTTAATGTGTCTGGTATAACAAATGATTTCTCTGCATTGCCGTGGCATAATTTCATCCCCCTTTAGAAATTATTCTAGCTAATAAAAAGCCAAAAAAGTCAGAGATTGAATAGGAAATTCTTTCCTGTAGAAGTGATTGATTCGTTAGCTCCACATAAGCAATTGACCACGCTAACAGAACATACGGTCTGTAAAACCTGATTATGTTCATAACATAACCGGAGCTGTCATGTACTATCCATAAAGCTGCTTTCACTTTGGACGCGAAACAAATTTTTCATGCGACAGATTACATTCAAAGTCTGCAAAGACGTGAATGCACGCATTATGGGTGCGTTAAGCCGCTTTCACACCGGACGCGAAACAAATTATTTTGCGTGACAGATTACATTCAAAGTCAATGCAAAGACAATGCATTGACTTTGAATGTAATCTGTCGCGCAAAAAATTCATTTTGCTTCCGGTGTGAAAGCGGCTTATCGCGCCCATTTTCCGCAAGCAAACGCTAGTCATTCTGATGCAATAAGTAAACCATTACCTTGGGCAATTTCCGAAAAGGCCGCTTAGCCTGGAGCTTTCGCCCCTCTGTCATATACCAGCGCAGAAGCTGTTCGTTACTCCACACTAACGACACACACCAGTTATGCACATGAACCAGCAGGTCCTTATAATACACACCTAAGCAGTCCATAAGTTCTTGGTCCACTTTTTGCTGCTCCTTACAGTCCATGTTTTCCTTTAAACTCAGACCCACCGGATTTCTACGGTCTCCGGTCTACACCTGGGTATGTCGACCCGTCCTACAAATGTGTCTGTTTGGGGTGGATTCTAGCTTTCCTTTAATCCCAGCTATAGAGTAGAAACACCGGTGTACTCACCATAGTAGCCGTCGGTAGATAGCAAATTCGAGCTTCAGCTGCCAGACTTTCGCACTGCATTCTCCACTTTTGCCGCTGCATTCATTAGAACAAGTTTATTTCATTAGATCTATACACATGTACTGCGTTTGATTGTGGAATTTCCCCGCCGATTTCTTAGCTCAGATAGCAGACGCGTCTCACATTTCACACTAGGGAGGCAGACCCGGAAACTGCGTTCTGCTGAGTCTCACCCAGCTTCGCCCTTCACAGAGCTGGCCAATCAGAGGAAAGTGGGCACACGGGGAGCGGAAGAGCCACCCAAACGAGGCGTTTCAGGCAAAGACTACAGTGGACTACAAATGGGGTTTTTTGAGGATGGCAGTAAAAGCTAAATAAGGACCCTTTTTTGGACTTTGAACGATCAAGGAGTACTCCAGGGGAGTCCAAGATCAAAATATAAATTTGGAAATGTGGTATAATGGGTCCCCTTTAATTACAACAGGCCATTGCTTGCATGTTGAGGATCAATTCACATCTTACATACTAGAAAATGGGATTTACAGCTTGCTCCTGTCAGCCACAAGCCAAGTTTAAATCATCTCACATAAATGTAACGAAATAATTAAGCTCAATGTGGTGTAGATATCTCCTAAGGCGAGGCTGAATAGGATTAATTGAAGGTTGATTAAACCAACAAAGTGCAAGATGAAAACTACATTTGAACACATTAACTTTTCTCAACAACAGAGAAATTAAGTCTTAAACAATGTACACTGAAAAAAATGTTTTGTTGAATGAACATAATTTTTTTAAGGTAAGTGGTTGCACAAAATATTTTTATCTGAAGCTAGATATTTTTATTATGTTGACTATTTGAAATTACTTATATTTTTTAAGTGGAGTTAAATAACACAACTATTTCTATTAAAATATGCTTAATTAATATATGGAACATTTACTAGGGGTCAAAATCACTTTTTTCAGTGTACATGCCCCACTGGGCCTCGAAACTTGTGGAAATTGTGGAATTTGCATAAGAAGGGTCAATTCCCTTTTCGGCAAATTATCAAAATATTAGTATGATTTGAAATGTGCACATTAGCCTTGATGTCCCTGGCTACCTGCAAAGAAATTGAATCAATTGGTTTTACAAATGCAATACGAATGCAAGGTTTAGAGGGAAAAAATAGGTATGGCTCTAGCCTCCCTTCCTAAAAACTAAATTGTAGGCCAGTTGGGTGGGTTGAGCAGGCGAGGCAGGGACTGAATTTGGACCGATTATGCCACCAACATCCATACTACTGGAGGTCATGCACGTCTGCCATTGTTGCCTAAAACCAGCCCAGGGAAAAATATGATCAAAGAATTAAAAAAAGAGAAAATTTC
The DNA here is from genome assembly GCA_029721435.1 of Gymnothorax reevesii. Classification (NCBI taxonomy): domain Eukaryota; kingdom Metazoa; phylum Chordata; class Actinopteri; order Anguilliformes; family Muraenidae; genus Gymnothorax; species Gymnothorax reevesii. The sequence continues at coordinate 75,745,844 of CM056583.1, forward strand.
TAATGAACTGGCTCATAAAAAACAATGATGTAAGTTTGAATCTGAAATTCTAATTTTATTTTTTCTGCTCACTCTTGATCCCCAGCTGTCAAACTTAGCTTACAGGCGAAGCCAGGACTAGATTCCACCGCAGCAGTTAATAAAATGTTTACATTTCTATTTTCAGTCATTTAAGCATACAGCCCAGGCCTTTTTGGCAGACAGGAATTGAACACTCTTAGGCGTGAACTCGTCATTCTTGCCTCTCCATTTATTGATCCAAAAAAAAAAAAGGCATCCGAAGCTTGTTTCTACTCCTTTGTTCCAAATGAGGCTTGCCAAAACCATGGCATAAGAAGAGTCGAGCGAGCAGGCCTCTCCACCCGTCTCAGGCATCTCTTGGGTTGACGTCTAAATCGGAGAATAATACCCTCAATATTTATGCACGTGGTCCTGTCACGACCTAGTCTACTGGGATAGATTAACCGAATTTCTGAAATGTTTTCTTTTCTTGAGCAAAGCAGAAACACCACTGTTATTGCCACAATTTAAATCGCTCTAATGAAGGCACTGCGAGATCCAGTAAAAGTCATTTCAGCGTAGAATTGAACTGACAGAGCCGAACTTGCGTATTGTTATGACGATGTTTAATAATATAATATTCAAACAGCTTTGCTTGAAGTTGTATGTCACCACTTACAACCGTTTACACTAAATGTTACACTTACCGATAATGCTTTAATTTAATCATAAAGACACCGTAAACCGGTAATATACATCGATGTAAAGATACAATATATACTCTTCCAAAAAAGAAACTATACACTGTTGTTAGCATCAATTTATTATACATGAAATGTTTTGACAAATGTGGAAAACATATTGAAAAGAAAGTGTAATCAATAATTCAATATTTGTATAGTTTCTTTTTTAGAAGAGTATATATTGTTCTCCTGGCGGCAAATGGCTAATGTGAAATAATTACTGTTTAAATTAATAATCCTTACAAACTGCTCTGTGCTAATGTTTGAGAAAAGTGTAAAAATCTCTCTGCACTCCTCACTTAAAGTGATAAATGCGCATACTCTTCTGGGAAACTGCGATTTAAGTAACTGAAACAGGTTTAAGTAAACAAACCAAAACAAAGTGGTCATTTTGTTCCTTGGGTGCAATTTGTGACATTTAGCAGCAAGGAAGGCTATTTCCTTTGCCATTCAAAGCAAACGATTCTTAATTGGCCAAGAAGTCTGTTGCAGTTTGGGAAAAATGTTTGTGATATCCCATGATTTTTTTTTTTCATCTGGGTCACCAACCGAGTCTGTGTTCTCTGCTCTGTCGAGAAAATTGGTTTACATGTAGGCTACAGCAATCTCAATATGACTCCAAACTATTCCCTTGAACTAATGTGCTCTATAATGACGACCTTTGTACTGCTAATGACCATTTATTATGAGTGTCAAGATTAGATTATATTGCGCGTAGAAACAAGCATTTTATAAAACAAACCTTATATTTAAACCGAACACAATGACATCCTATTTCAGCATATTATCTGAACGCATACACAGATATTCATCTGCTGGCAAGAGTGAAGCTGAATGGGTAATTTCACTGATAACAATCTTGGGAATTTCTTCTTGTAAACTAAAGCAAATGAGTATTGTGTGAAGTCCCGTTAGGGATTTGTGGAATTTTTTGCCTTGTTCTCAACATCTCTATCTGGGATGCAAGTAATATAGACAACAATACGGAATGCTATAAAATAACAGAGTTTTAAATTGAGGGCGATGAGAGATGTAGAATTTTCGTCGAATTTCTGCGGCCGAATAGTCTAACTTTGTGATGAGGCGAGCGTGAGGTCACTGAAGAGCGCGAGCATGTGGTGATCAGATGTGGGCAACAGGTAAGGCTGTGTTTGCCAGTCAAAACGGATGAGGAATGCAATAAGAAATAAGTAAATAAACAACAACAACAACAACAATAATAGTTTTATCTTTCTTTTCGCCAAATTGCACAAATTAATTAGATTTCATAACTAATTTTGCTTAGCACTAAGTGTGATAGTTATTTAGTAATTTTAGCGTAGCATCAGCTCATGGTAACAATGTGAGCAGAAGAACACCCGAACCATTTGTTGCCCTGGTAGCGCGAAATTGTGTGTTCACTATTAAAATAAGTGCGAATGCAGATATTGAAATTCAATTGGTCGCACTAGGAATGTGTTTATCATTGGAAATATGAGTGCGAATTCTCTCTCTCTCTCTCTCTCTCTCTCTCTCTCTCTCTCTCTCTCTCTCATAGCCTCCATAAATGTAGGTCCACCTAATTTTCTCACTGACTAAAAAAACTCATAGGACCAAGCCTCATGCAATCCAGATGCGCGCCAGGAGAAATGCGCAATCAATGAGATAAAATAATTACAGTTTTTTCCCCACAATGCATAGTCAATTCAAAATGTCCTGAGCTATGTGCAGTGCCTTGCAAAAGTATTCACCCCTTAGCATTTTTCATATTTTGTTGCCTCACAACCTGGAATTTAAATGGATTGTTAAAGGGTTTGCATCACTTCATTTACATAACATGCCTACAACTTTGAAGATGTGGATTTTTTTATTTATTGTGAAGCAAACAACAAATAGCACAAAATAACAGAAAACTTCAATATGTATAACTACTCACCCCCCCCCCCCCCCCCCCCCCAAAGAAGTCAGTACTTTGTAGAGCCACCTTTTGTGGCAATTATAGCTGCAAGTCGCTTTGGATAAGTCTCTATGAGTCACATCCAGCCACTGGGATATTTGCCCATTCCTCATGGCAAAAAAGCTGGATGGGTTCCACCGGTGAACCGCAATCCTCAAGTCTGACAACAGATTCTCAACTGGATTGAGGTCTGGGCTTTGACTAGGCCATTCCAAAACATTTAAATGTTTCCCATTAAACCACTCGAGTGTTGCTTTTGCAGTATGCTTAGGGTCATTGTCCTGCTGGAAAGTGAACCTCCGTCCCAATGTCCTTGGTCTTCATGGTGTTGATTGGTTAGTGGTGCTTCTTGGTTAGTGGTGCAACAGGCTCTGGGGCCTATCAGAAAAGGTGTATATATATACTAAGTTGCACAAAGGTGGACTATATTTCAATAATTATGTGACTTCTGATGGTCATTGGTTACACCAGAACTTTTTAGAGGCTTCATAGCAAAGGGGTTGAATACATATGCACATGACAATATTCGGTTTTTTTTCTTACATATATTTATAAAATTGATTTTTTTCTCATTTATCTTCACTAACTTAGACTATTTTGGGCAGATCCATTACATATAATTCAGATTAAAAAACATTAAAATACCAGACTTGTTACAAAATATGAAAAATGCCAAGGGGGTGAACACTTTTTCAAGGCACTGTATTTCATGGTACTTCTCGCTGTATGTAGGTCTATGTTTGTGTGCCTAATTGTCGCGCATCAGCAGTCTCTCGTTCACATTACGAGGCTAAAGTGACAGAACTCCGATTTTCCCCCCTTAAAATACGACACAGATCTGTTTTTCTCGAGGCCGTGTGGACACAGAACACCGACCTTATATCAGATCTTCAAATCAGAATTGATCCACATTCATGTGGATACAGATCTAATACGTGACCATGCGAATTGAACCGTCAATTCGGAATCCATATTGCTTTTTGTCCATACGCATGCGCTGAGCGTAGTTAAAAACATAAAAAGCTTGCCATCTGGCTTTTTTTTTTTCGTCTTCTCAAGTTCTCAGTTTTCGGTACAGCTGTCAATTTGCCGTCCTCCAGGGGAAAATACCATCCATACGTTCACTGAAAGCGCGTTCATTTTCTCGGTTTAAATCAGTTTTTATTATCATAATTGCTCTCAAAACCATGACTTTTCTGTTGCTGATGACGCAGTTGACTTATGCAAAACAATGTGCGCATGCCTGTCCTTTAATTGGGCAGATGCGTTCACATTTCAGATTGACACAGGTGATTTGTTATCATAAAGGAAATGGCTATTCGCCCCACAATGGGGTGAGTTTAAGGAAATACATCAGCTATCTGCCCCGCAGCGGAGCCGATAAGAGAAGCAGTTCTGCTATTCGCACCACGGCACGGCGGATAACAATGCCCTTTCCTTCTATTGGCCTCTGTTAATATTTGATAAGTTTACAGGAGGCGGTCAACAGTAAAGTTCGCTTTTGTCATTTATGTTGTTTGCCAGAAATGCAAACACATTGGAAATCAATGACCGGCATTCTGGAGTTAATGGAATGTTAAATTGTTTATATTTTGCAGTTTGTCAATGAGTCACTTACTAATGGGACTTTCACCCCAAAAGCCTCCTTTATTATGAATCATATTCCAAGAGAAGTACATATGCACAGGCTCGATTTTACAATGGTCCTCTCCTCGCAGAGGCTGAGTTACCAAATCATGGAGACAACACGAGTACGACTGTCATTATCTACAGCTCGCTGATCTCATAGAAGTTACCAGACAACTGAACTCATGTGCAGTGCTGGTATTGCCTCAGAGAAATCCAGACACTACAACGGCTCGTTTATTGATTGATTGATTGATTGATTGATTGATTGATTGATTGATTGATTGATTGATTGATTGATTGATTGATTGATCGATCGATCGATTGATTGATTGATTGATTGAATTGAGCAATTGATTAAAATTCTGTATTGGTCACTAAAAGAAAAACGCCGGTGTCCCAAATGCGAACAGACGTCAAAGTAAATAAAACTGATTCAAACCTGAAACTTCAGCAACAAAATAGCGTGTGAAGTAGAGCTCCCAGAATCAGCACGGGAGCTGTATTTTTGCATATGCGCACGTCTTCACCATCTCTAACACCGAATTAAACAGTTAAGTGATCAGGGGAGACTGGGGTCCCATGAGCCATATCACTATTTTGCAATCAATCGATGCCAAAGGTGTCTAAAATAGGCAAAATGGTGATATGGCTCATTTATCCCCACGAATCATCAGTCATTGTTCAAATATTTTACCTCTTTTTAACAGCTCTGTCATCGATTGATCGCAAAATAGTAATAAGGCTCATTGGTCCCCATGGCTCATCAGACCCCAGTCTCCCTTATACAATAGGCTAATGACTTTCTTTAGTACTTTTTTCCTCTTGTCAATTGCATCGTCATAATCAATGACTGTAGTATGCGCTACAGATGCATGGAATTAATTAAGAAATATTATTTTATTTGAGATAACTTATAAATTGACCACTTCAATGAGTCTGCCATATTATGCCGACTTTGGAAAGCACTGAAGGAATTCACATTTCAAGCGCAAGTTGGCTACAAGTGAGCAAGTGAAGTCAGCTTCCTTAATTAATTATTGACAGTCTTACTGCCCTCATACTATTACCAGTGTTCTCACTGTAGCAACAAACAACAGGGATACGTTGAAATAATTCCCTCTCTTCCCTTGTACCCTGATAAAATAATGTAAAAAATTTGTATTTCCTTTACAACCTGTAGTTTTAATACCGGTCAGTCGATTATAGAGCCAAACAGCATAGAATAGCCTATTAGTTAAACTGTAATAGCCAAATAGCATGCAGTTGTAACAGTAGACATAACAGCACTTTTGCCTCAAGAAATACAGATTTAAAAAGTTTCATTTCTAAACCAGGGCAAGGCGCCGTTAAGCTTGTAAATATTCCAACTGTACCGTAGGCCATAATTGAATGGAGCACATTGCTAAATATTCTTCGTGAAAGCTGATGCTGACAAATTAATCATGACTATTTATATAAATATTCAATCACATTCATTTTGCTTGCAAAATTAATTAGCAAGTTAAGCAATTAATGGTAAAGTACACTGTTCCTGCTTGGTGTGATGTGCTCATTAAGTGGCAATTGCTTTATCTTTAGTTTTTATTGAGCTGATAAAAAAAAATGTAACAGTCAGTGACAAATCAATCACAAAATATATAGACACTACTAAAAGAGCTAAAGTGTCATGGAGGAACTCTCAAAAAGGACTGCCTGCATTTTGAGACGCCAACAGGGCAGCGTGAATGTGCGGTACTGACGTCAGTGTTATGGAAAAGTATAGCCCGAATATCGGTCCCGATTAAAATTCGATTAACATACTGGAATAGCTGATATATTTAAGGCAGATATTGAACAAATTGAATCGAAGCAGGAATAAAATGCAGTTTCAAAAAGCCTATTGCAAAAACGAAGGGTACGCTATACATTAACAATTCAGCCATAAATGTGCGGGCTGTCAGCAAAACGGGGTGATAAACGTGTATTTTCGCGGTCGTAAAGCATTGCAAAAATGAAAATTAAACAGAAATAAAAAGAAATCGTCATTACCGAGGGATCCCGTGAAGTTGGCCTCGGAGTTGGCCTTACCGCCTTTTCAATTAATAAATGTCACTCGTGTCACTGACCTTGCTCGCCATAGGTCTTCGGGTCATTTTTCCCCCCTCTTGAAAGTGAAAAAAAAAACCTGGCAAGATTCCGCCAGTTTGAAAGTTAATATTTGTGTCAATGCGCTCAGTGTTGTCCCATGGGCTACCGTTTGAAAGTAAAATAATTAGGCCTGTGGCATATGAATGAATTAATTAATGAATGAATGAATAACGCTAAGAATTATTTTTGAATAATGGCAAAATAACAAAGAATGATGATGATGATGATGATTCTGATTGTAATTATTATTATTATTATTATTATTATTATTATTATTATTATTATTATTATTATTATTATTATACCCATTGACACCAACGTGTTCATTCGAGGGAGTACGCTACTATTCAGTCAAAATTACCGATGTAGATTTAAGTAAAACAGGGAGCAAAGTGTGTTGCTCCAGGCTCTCACTCCCAGCTGTGTAAAGATTTCTGTGGGCTTACTGGTCAAGTTCAGCGTCGTTTTTAAAGTTCAGAGAACTTGCCTTGCATTCCCTGGAGGGCGCAAGAGAAGCACAGATTTGACCGGTGACAAAAATACGCTTTAAAACCTAGTTTCCGACTGGAAGTTAAAACAAGAAATTAAGCGGCGGGGGTCCACTTCACTTATTTGACTTGAAACAGCATCCACTGTCGAGGAAGGAAAAGGGGACATTTGCTCCAACTCTTGGGAAATTGCTGTAGTCAGAATATAATGGTTTTAGTGGTATCCTTACAGCTGAGACGGTGTACATATGAAAAGAGCTAGCCTATGTGTTTGCTTGTCGATGGCTGGCTGCTGCAACAAACAAGGCAGGGATACTATCCAACAAGACAAGCTGATCTCACTTCCTTTGGGCAAGATTGTAATTATTTGACGAGACAGGATACCATCTACCACAGCAAAATTGTCTGTCTTAAGTCGAGCAGCACAGCGGCCAGATGTGACAAGTTGTAAAATAAATATGAGCGAAGAGCAAAGGCAATTCGAGCAAAATGAAATCAGCTTAAAATATTTGCGTTAAATGAGTGTGTATTTTGGACCCAGCGTGATTCACGCATACATGCTACACAAATATCCTTTTTGCCACCGCAGGTCTTCTGTTTCAATGGCAGCAGCATATGGCAATACAGCAAAATATTCCACGCGCCGTGCACACTCCGTCTCCGGTCGGAATTATTTGCTTTTGCAAAAGCATATTAGGCTCAGTTTTGAGGACCAGCTCCCGTTAAACTGAAGGACTTTAATAACACTTGCAGAGACCATATACTTGTGTGGTCCACCTCAAATGTTCGCCAAAGCCCACAGGTCTATTTTTAGCACTGAAAATAAATAAATATCGTTCCCTGGAGCCAAACCGCAGATTTATTCTTTTGATGTTCATATACTCCAAATTAGTGGCTAACTTTCATTTTATTTTATTTTGTAATTTTTTTACGTAGTTTCCGGCCGTGCGTTTGTGTGCGTGCGTCCATTAGTGTGTGTGTGTGTGTGTGTGTGTGTGTGTGAGCGCGCGCGCGCGCGCCTGCGAACCAGGACGTATGTAGGCTCAGTCAGGTTAGGCTATTTAAAGAAAATATATTGGTAAAATGTACTATTTTGACCCCCGGCAAAAATCTAACGCTATTTGACAAACCTATGACAAACCTGTTCCCTTGACTGATTTTAGCAGAACATATTGTTTTGGTGAGGTACACGGGGCTTTAAAGCCTTTTCCAGCAACTACAGACAGGGAAAACATAAACAAGTAGCCTAAATAAATAACAAAATAAATAAATAAATAAATAATCCGACAGTATAAAACTATCTGAACCAAAAGGCATAAGAGCCCTGCCAGCATGCTTTTAATATGCTCAATAGATAGGTCACCCTCAACAATATTTCACACACAGAAAAAAAAGTTATTTTTGCAGAGAGCACAAGCAGATATTATTTGTGCTGTGCACTAGTCTCCTCGGGTTGTTCTTTACGTGATGCCGAGTTTATTAGTTCAGTATGATACAGACATAAAATTTCATCATGCATAAATCTTTCCTTATTTGGTTGTTTGATAGTGTAAAAACACGCAAAATCAATGCTTTTAGGTCGTTAGTTTTACATAAGGGAGCTAAAAAATAAAAAAATGTGCATGATTCACTGGTAACTTCTTTGTTCTGGGAACTGATAAAATGTAAAATGTTTTATGTTAATTCCTGGTTGTCACTTAATTTATACTACAATCTTTTTTTAAGGTAACCGAGGGACCGCAGAGAAACTTGGACATTGATGAATTATTTGAACCAGAAAAAATATAGAAGTTGATTTAAATAATATTTAATAAGAATATTAATTGGCCGTTCTATTGGTTTGCAGTCTTCTGTGTAATCATAAATGCGACATTTTATGTGAATTTGTTTGTGACCATACTTATCAAATGATATACTAATAAAAGCATCTGAAAATTGTTCATTTAAGACAGTATCATCTTGAATGTCGAGGGTTTGGAGCACAATGGTGATGTGTCCAAATTTTGTGATTTTGAGATTATTACCTCCTGTCACACATTTCTATCAGCTAATTCTTTGAGTACAATAATTATATGTCCATGCGCCTCAGTTTTAAACAGAATTCACATTTTCATTTTGTAGTATGTCCAACAAAATCTGCTTATATGAATTTAACATTATTTTTATGAATAAACTTGAACAGTATTGCATAATCATTTGTCTTCCATTGCAAACAAACGTAACTTCAATCTATCACCGTTTTTTTATGTCACATCAAGAGTTAGAATTGTTGGGGCACGGAGGTGACGTGTCCATTTTGGCAATTTTGGCCATGATGTCGCAGTACCACACTTATGAAAACTTACTTGTTCAGTATCCTTCTGAACCATGCAGTAAAAGAGTGACTGACATAAAAATGATGTAAATGATGCACCTGATTTAATAGAACATTTGCAAACCTAAAAATCAATTTTTCTTAAAACCTCTAAAATGGGCATATAACCATTGCGCTCCAAACCCTTGATATCCTGTTATTATTACATTGTTTTGACTCTGATCCACAAGACTGCTTTACACTAATTTAATCATCCAGCTAGTGTATTTTGCTTTAATATAAGTCATATATTAAATTTGCATTGAGATAAATAATTTTGTTAGCCCTAAAAACCAAATACTTAAATTTATTTGTTAAAGTTAATCATTTTTACAGTAAGCGGAAACTCTTAATGGAATTATATTTTATTTATTTATTTAGAAAATAATTTTTAAAAAGTAAAAAGAGAATGGTTCTCCACTTCAAAGAATATCTTAGAGAGGTCACAGACATTTGAAATGTGCCACACACATGATAAGGTGCTATCACACCTGACGCAGGCCAAGCTTGGTCACAGAAGAATTATACCAACCAGTATACCTGACTCATCAAGACAGCTATAGCCCACATCCATTGTCAACATAGGGGGACATTGTTAGATATTTAATATTGCCACAAGTCTCTCAGGAATCCAAATATCTCTTTTCAGCTGGCTTTTTTTTTGTATTTTTTCATATTTTTTCAGTATTTTTTATTGTGAAACACAATGGTGAATGGTGATTGCACTCTTTTTTTTTTGCCATATTCTAGATATTTTCTCACAAGATTTGTACCCTCACTGAGTTAAAAATCTCCCGGTAACCCATGATATCCAATTTTGAGTCACACACTTTTAGATTAAGTAAATGAAGACAATGCAAATAAAGAGCATGATTAGACTTTCATGTAGGCATTAAAAAGGATAAATGTCCTTTTAGATAAGAAATGACTGAGCATTATGCATGTATTAAGTCAAAAAACCAGCAACTATGTTATATATTAAAAAAAGATGGCAAAGCCAATCCACTTGTTGCAAAAAGCAGTATTTTATTTATTTATCTGGTGTTATTATTATTATTATTATTATGCTGAGGATAAGGGAAAGCAGGAATGTTTTTACCTTGTCACTCAATCTTATATCATGCAAATAAGAACCCAGGTCGTCTTACTTTTCAAGGTGAAAAATTGGAAAACTGACCTCACCTTAGCTTACTGTAGCCTTGCCCACAAGCAGAGGTTATGTTTTCCTTATCCATAAAATAGATATTCGGGTTTTGAGATGGTGCTTAAAGCTTTGCTGCACATCTTACCCCTTTAGTAACCTACTCGGCTCTCCTCCAAGTTTAGTGGTAGATGCACAATACCATAGATTTTAGAATTTCATAGTTAAATGTCTCCTACGTGCCCTGGCCTACATAAAATAGATATCCGTACCTTCTCCCAGAGCCTTGAAATTTTCAGTGTGCATGAGAATATGCACATAACATCGATATACCGCCTTTGCTCTAGTATCTAAAAAGTAGATTGTAGTTTTCTCATACAAGCGAGCCCAGTCTCATCCCGATTCATCATACAGTGAAGCTATCAAACCAAGGATTGATGTAAAAAAAAACGAAGACTTTTGGCATGCTTATTTGACGTCAATTTAAAATGAACCCTAAGCCTCAACCCTTGACCCAAACCCTCACCCTAAACGTCAAATAAGGACACCAAAAGCCTCCTTTTCTGTCGTATATCAATGGTTAGTCATGTAACATCACTATATGATGAGTTAAGATGAGAATTTGCAGTACAATCACACTAGACTGAAGCAGGGGCAGGACTGCTCATATCTCCGTTAACTTAAAAAAATCCCCTCTGAGAGTAATTGTGCCAAGGGCATCTTAATGACGCATGGTGAGGTTTTCCAACATTGATTTTATTTTGCTCCCCAAAATATTGAGGAGGTTTCATCGCAAAACCTACGGATGCACACAAAAGTGCATATGCACACTACTGTATATGCAAGAAGCCATTTTAGTAAAGCGACTTGGTGGGAAAAAAGAAGGGCTGTCAGCCCAGTGCCAGCTGTAACATCTGCAACTCTGGATGGCGAGGAGAACCTGTTTAACATTATTTCCTCCGAGTAGATCAACATTACTCACTCTGATGCCTCACACGAATAAAAACACAGGACTATAACAGTACACTATGTGTGCTTTGTCTGGAAAAACTGCATTTGTTTTTCATCACTTCAATGTAGAATCTTTTCCAAATAAGAAATAAAATGTGGGTTCATCATTTTCTGTTGTTCTTTTTTAGTGGTGTCTACAAATGAACGTTAATTCCCCTGTCTGATCATTCCCATATTGGTAGCGCTTCCTCACTGTAGTTACAGCAAGCTGTTCAAAGATATAATGAAATGTTATCAAATATCCCCAAATGTTTCTCATTAGTTTTCTGTTTAGACTATACGGGACAGAGAATTAAATTATCATCCAGAAATTGGTGTGATCTTCTCAGAAGGAATTAAAATATTTTGCCACTTGATCATTGCCTGGTAAGAAAATGAAATGGTGCTCCCAGACATAGTGGAACAACACAACACCTTGGAAAAATGTAAGAACTTTCCAAACAAATTCTTCTATACTGTTTTAAAATGAGCAGCCCACCAATTTAGCTGCTGAGAAAGAGAAAGGAGACATTTGAGAGTTCAAAAGAGTTCATTTGCAAAAACAGTAATGTGCATTTTGATTTATTTTTCTAAATCATGCACAGCAAAAATCCCAGTGTTAATTCAACTCCAGTAGAGTTTATATGAGACCAGCCCATCCATCTTGGACTCAGATGAACTCTATTGGAGTTGATTTAACACTGGGATTTTTGCTGTGTTTTTTAATTGTGCATGTTATGGAATAGCAATCAAATTAGTGTTGTGCTATTTTAGAGAGATATCTCAAAATTTTTTACTTTTCTTAAATGATGTTTTTGGATTGTGTAGTCAAAGGAATATTCATCAAACTTCTGTTGGTTTATTCATTTTAAGAATGGCCTTTATCTGCTTTTGCAAATAAACTCTTCATTTGTTCCCTGTATTTGCGAAATTGTAATAGTCAACAGCTTCTGCAGGTAGCTGGACCAAAGTGAATCCTGGTGTGATATGAAAACAACCACTTCTTTGCTTATAGGCAGATGCTACATTCCATAAAAAAGGAAGGGATGCTGTTCACCAAAAACAATAACACAAATATATTTAAAATCAAGCTGTAGTTCTGTCACGCATCCCATGGTTTGCAATCATGTACAATGCATCATAAAAATTTTATACAGCAACATTTCGCTGCAATCCCTCACAGTCCCATCTAATGTCAACTGCAGAAGTGGGATGTTTGCCATCATTGAACAATGGTTGTTTTAGGGATGCTAACTAACATCACAGAATGACTGAAACAAAATCCCCTTCAAAGAGAATGTCTATGTTTGTCCAATACACTAGAGCAGGAAGTAGACCAGTAAAAGACCAGAAAAATGCCAAAGACAGGAAGTGATTCATTACAAAATCTGCATCTAATCATCCCCCCAACAGGACAGAGGTATTGTTGATGCTCTGAGCCTTTAATGCTTCCCAAGTCTAGACTAATGAATATCTCTGTGGTTCATAATAAAATATAGCAAACCGCGCATGATTAATGAAATATATACACCCACTGAAAGGGACACAGTTCTAATTCTTGTAGGCATCTGCACAAGCACAGATCAAAAGTAACTTGAGGACTTGAGCCCATTAGACCTGTGAATAACTTCAGATTCCTCTGGTGTCATTCATTCATTCCTCTTCCGGGTAAATCAAAACGAGGGCACATTATTAGCCTCTAGAGCGGTTGCACTGGTTCTGTCATTTTAAAAAAAGCATTAACCTGGCCAGGATTTCTACACTTGAGCAATACCTAAGGACGTCCTATTTGCAGGGCAGGGGCCACTTCACAGTCTGTTCTAAGGGGGGAAAGGAATTCATTCACACATCTCACTAAATTTCTTAACACGGACATCTAGGCCAATGGTGAAGAGGGCCTTGTTATCAGCACTACCTAAAAGCGGTGGTTCACCTTGGGTTTAAATTGCTCTGTTCACTGCAAATTTTAAGCAGCCTTTTCATCAAAAGAAACTCAAAGAGAGCATGTACAGACCTTTCGGTATATTAGTTCATACAAAAAAGAATCTAGAAGAGCCAAAAATTATTGTGTTTTAGAGCATTTACCCAAACAGTCAAAATACCACAGATCTTATTCTGTCCACAATAAGATTGAAACACTTTGAGTTGAATATCGAGGAAAACTAATAGTGGAGGTGAGTGTTATTCCATAAAATTAACCCATAAGTGCCCGTGATTGTTACATTTTCTGTGGTGCATATGTTCCCAGAGAGATCTGAGGATGTGTTTAAAATAGCTCAAACCGTATGGCTGAAAATGGTGTTTCTCTCCATGTACTAAATTTAGTCTTAGGGTGGATTGGACGACAGTTTTTCCCTAAAATTTGCACTTAACATCCCACTATAATATGTTTAATGAAGGGATTTTTTTAGGAAACACACGTAAGAGGCTCATACATGCATCCATATACTATATACGCCATATATGTAAAAGTGGTTTTGAACTATTATTAGTCACTAACATCACTAATTAATCACTGATTTTCTCTTAGTTTGGCCAATAATAGTGAACGGCAACTTTTATATAAGTGTGAGCCTCTTACATATGCGTGGACTGACAATTTAGAAAAAATCCCTTCATTTCAATTGGTTATTTTTGGACATTTTGTTACATTAAAAAAGTAATCCCTTGCACCCAAACACTAAATTCAGTGCAATAAGAAAATAGCTGTATCTCAGAAACCACATTGAACATCCTGTTCCACAGTAACTGCATATTTCCCAATATTTTCAAAATCCTAACTTTGACAATGAATAAAATTAATTTCTTTCCATGCAATTGAAGAAAATAAAATATGTTAGATTAGATACTTCACCATAGTATTTCTAAACAAATGCCATAACTTTAAACTTATCAGAATAAATTCTATGATATGGTTTCGTATTTTGATAAATGTAGTTCTTCGGGGCAAATATGTTAAAAATATTCAATTCCTAATGATTATATAAAACCCAGAAAAAGCCAGTTAAACAAATGATGCACCCAAACACATTGGTCATCTATTTCTACAGTGGCTAGAAGCCTAGCTCTTGCATTCGACCCCTACAGAATTTAAACCATACTGTTTTCCCAACACATCATTTTATTTATGGAAAGCCATGACAAATTGTACATTTGAGTATTGTTGTTTACACTCATATATTTCAAGCAACTTTGAACGTGCACAGCAGTGAAGTGAAAAACCACAATCTGACCGCTATTCAACTCATGGAAAGTAAAAGAGCCCACTCAGTTTTCTCAAGATCACACAGGAATTGCATTGTCATGTTGTCCTGCCACAAAGCTTTACAGAATGCTCAGCAGCTAATAAGTTTACTATACTCCACCCTACACTTTATGCTAAGAGCGGATGACCTGATCAGCGAACCATCTTCCATGGTAGAGAACTTCAGTAGATCACCACTTTACCAGTACCATATTATATCATACCCTGAATCACATTACCCACAAATTCAGAACATGCAACTTCTAGGTACACTTAGTGTTGGTAGGTTAACATTACTGCAGGTGGCTTACTCTCAGTTAGAATATGTGCTGGCTGATCAAGTACTATTTCTATTTTTGCAATTTCAGCAGGCACTCACAGAGTCACATGACGGCAAATACAGTCAGAATCTGGTAACTATGTTCGTAGTGCAGGATAGGATGGGGGAGGGTGCTTTGGGTGGAAGAGCCAAGCTAATGCAGATCATGAGGTTGCTAAGACGCCGTTACTTTAGACGCTCGATCTCATGGCTCTAAAGTAGAAGTAGCCAAGCAGCTTTTACCCACTGGCAGAGGAGGGCTACCTTGGCCCTCATCCATGCCAGCTTGACCCTAATTTTCACGTATGGCACTCAAAGCCATTACACCGGTCAAACACTTGCAACTTATCTGGCTTTAGGTCCAGTTATGGTAAAGCAGCAGATTTTAGCCTGGTTTAGGATTCAGCAACATCGCAATTTCATTACTCCCAATCACCGGACGTTCAACAAGGGGATAGGAATGGTCTTAAAAAACAGCCTGGTATACGTGCTCTTTTTGTCATTGTGATTAATGTGGACTGGGACATACACAACTTGTGTCGATTGTATCAGGCCCGCTGTTACACTTCGTTTCCCCAGAAGAAAAACAGCTTCTGCCTTTGATCCTGACCAGGGAAATAAAAGCCACCCCAATGAGCATGAGGGCTATGTCTCTATGTTGATCACTCATTCAGTGAGTGCTGAATATACCATCAGTGCTAATTAGTTGACTCAAGTTCTCTTTTTGATGTCGGTCCCAAACAAGTCAGAGGGCCACAGGTCTGCCTGTGGAGGGCAGACAGGACCTGATTAAAAGCGTCCCTGGTGTCGGCCTTTTGTATACAAGTGGGCTCCATGGTGACGGTGGAAACTCTCCATTCCAAGGGATGATTTAAAATAACGTTTTGCGTTGACAGTGTTTTGCAAAACAATGAAATATAATCATGAAAAGGTTCTGCCAAAATGGAGCAATATTGTTCATAGGGAAATGAACTCGAAAGCACAAATAGAAGCTTGCTTTTTAATTTTAGTAGCTTAGAAGACATGAAAATATCCAAACAGACAGTTTATTTTCATGTTGTAAAAGTTGATTTTCATCTGTGAGTCACGGTCATGAGTGACAAGTGAAGTAATACTGAGCCTAAAGGCTCCACATCAATGAAGCATGGTTTGTCTTTTCACTGTTTTCTGCTAAGAAAGCATCTTAATAAGTTTGCATTTCCCTCATTACTCACCCTTGATCCAATAAAAAAATGAAAGTGTTTGAGTTCACTATAAAGGTATGACCAGTAACCTCACTTGTAATTTGAACTGTTTTCATTTAGATGATTTTCAAAACAGACAGGTCATTGTCTCCTTGCATAATTAAACTAAAATATAAATCAGCAGAATAAGCTTTGTCAACAATGTAGACTTTGTGCTTAATGCTAAAAATGCTAAAAAGAAACTGTGGTTCTTACTGGACAGCAATTAAATGTACTGGTCTCAAAGTGAGCCTTTCTCAAACTGAAGATCTTTACAAATGCTTTGTACTGGTGTAGGACCTCCTGGGTGACAGGGAGATAAGGATCATTTCTTCTAAGTGGGTTAGTAATCATTATTAGGGCTTCACATCTCGGGGTCTCGGGGGTTGAAACCAGTGGTCCTGAGCTACTTCTTCTTTGGGGGCATCTTTTGTAAATGAGGGGCTCAAGGGTCTGTTTCTTTTGTTGTGATTACGCTGTCGAGGCCTAATCCCACGTCAAACAGCTGACCTCCTCGAAACAGCAAGGTGCAAATCCTGTGGTACCGATGTCAGGTGTTGTCACAAATGTCCAAAGAGTTTAAGGGCTGTCTTTTTGTGTGGCTTTTGTCCACGGCTCATGGGGATCTATTCAGTTTACTGAAGCAGCAGAGGCATTTAGGTCAATAAAGGCGAGCCTTTGTGCGTTGAGGTTATGAAATCTCACATGTTAAATGCACAAGAAAAGCCTGTGATTAGCAGCGAGCTCTTTTACGTGAACTTTCCCTCTCAGCAACAGGGAACAGGGACTTGATCAAATCTGGTCGCTGCAGAGATGATGATGTCAGTTATTTTCTTTGATTGATATACAAAAAGATGCTCAAAATGAATACAGTCCATGGCACACACCACCTGACCTGAATACTGTACCTGAATACTGAAGATTTTGGTCGAATCCCTCCAGTTAAAACGAGCTCTTTCAAAATTCACGCTGGTCTTTTGCAGTATATTCCGTGCATTGCACGCCAAGCAGGACCGCTTCATTCATCGCGAAGCGAATAGATCTACATCAAGATGGAGGTCATGGCCCTCAGTGATCCTGCCCCCACCCCCACCCATGTCCAGAAATAAGATGGTGCCCGGGTTTGTCCCCCCATCTCTCCAGAGCTCCAGAGTCAGGTGTCACAGCTTGAAGTGTTTAAAAGTTTCAGGGGCCACACACAGTGTGACAGCGCAGCCTCTCACCAGCTCTCCCCTTGACATTACATCGCCTCCCTCCGCTCTAACCATAGGCTTTATGGAGTCAGAGCGGCCCGAGCACGCTAGCCACCAGACAAATGTGCTTCACATTAATAGGATACACAAACAGCGGCAGAGTGAGGGCATGACATTACTGTTTGAAGCGTTGTGGCCAGTTTTTCAAAGGGAAACCGATTTGTTATGTAGAACAAAAAACAAATCCTTTCTAACCTGTTACGTATGAATTTTCTTTGATTCTGTGTTGCTGGTAACCGTGACACGGGATGTTTATTACTATTTGTCATTCACGGAGAGATCTTGAGAACAATTCCATATGAAGACCAGACAGCTGAATGCTAACATCACACTATGAAAGGACAATGCGGTAATTAGCCTGAATGCCTGTGCTATCTTTCCAATGGGCTTACATTTGAATTGACCGCTTGCACTCATTCCTTTAACAGAGCCCTTAAGCTTCTTTAATGCAAAAGTTGATTTTAAGGCAGATGTTTTTGGTCAGTCTTTGTGAAAATAGGGTATTATGGTCAACCAAGTGAACACCTGGTCAGAAATTAAGCATTGTCTATTGCGTGATTCTGATTAGAATAAATGATTCACACGCAGTCTGCGGATTCATCAGTAGTACCATTAATGCGACTGGAGGGTTGTTCAAAGCTAGCGTGCTCTCTCCACAGAAATCAGTCTGATGATTACACCACCCATGTTCAACACTCATGTGACCAACTGGAAACTTCAAGGCTGAGATTGCGACCAAATAATTGGGGCCCACCAACTCATTGCATCTGAAAAGCCAATCACGCCTGCTGAAGAGCTCCTCCAGACCCAAGTAAAACTGCCCCTAATGAGAATTTTCCCTCCTTACAAATGATTAATGGGAGTGGTTCACCAGCATGCAGAGAAAAATGTATTGTGCTGATGAACATAAAAGTTATAGAAGAAAGCCTCTCACTCATGTATGGATTCCTGTTTGCCATGCAAATATGTCTGAAAACAAAGCATTTCTAAACTTTGTGCACTTATATACACTAAAACAGTGATTTCAAGGCCAGACAATCTTGCTTCGAGGGACCTGAAGTGTTTTGATGTCTACAGCTGGTGCCTCCTTCATCTGTCGGTGACTACTGAATATGTACATAAGAAGATAGGTGAGCTCAGGTCAGAGTGAAACAGTCAGTAAAAAGCTCTACTGCAGGATATTTGCGAATTAGCCTTGGATGAAAATGCTGACACATCATGTTTATCACTTAAAAAAACTTGCCAAGCGCATTCTTGCTGTGATTTTGGTTTAGAGGTTTAGAGGATGTTCTTGCATTCTGGGGTTAATTGAAGGATTTAACCGTCTGACTAGATCTTGGGAATTAAACTCAAATGGGCTCCCATCCATGAAACTTGTTCCATTTTTTCTGGTCTCTGAACCCCAGGCAAAGGAGACGCCTTCATATCCACCGACAGCCAGCCAGTCCCCGTTACGTGGCTCCCCAAACAAGATGTGGTCCAGCGCAATTGTGACAACTTCCTTTTTCGGTTTTGTGAAGACGTCAAAACATTTTGCATGCGATACTTTGAGGAAGTGAAAAACACAAGCCGAGAAAACTAAACACAGCTGAGAGACGCTGAGGGCTTCGGATGCACCGAGATTACAAACGGCTGTGTTCCTTCCTTGATGAAATTTGTTAGAGCTGTCGAGCCATTTTTGGTTATGCCTTTTGTTTTAAGGTTTATTTTCAAACCTTAAAAAAACCTACTTTCATTGACTATACTACTCATAAACTGAAATTCATGTTACATTTATTTCCAGTCTGGTTTAATCATAAATTTTGATTCAAAAGTAAAATCCCTGAAATATATTCTGTAATATATGGCCAGTCACAATACAAATGTTGTTATGTTGATTATGAATGAGATTTATTCAAAATGCATTAATCCAGGAGGTTCTTATTCACTATGTCGCATAGTTCTTGTTGACAGTACAAAATGTGTTTATTATGTTTGTCTCAGCTTTCAAAATGTTTCACATACAATAATATCATGTCTGCGGTTGGTTTACAAATGGTCTATAGTTCACTATTTACATGTCATCCTACTGTATTGTATTTACTCATTTGATTTGGAATTGATAAATGTCTCATTTTTCAGCTGTTTGTTATTTTTACTTGTTATACCATGAAAAGGACCATTCGGGAGAAATTGGTTTATGTTACGGTCTAAGATCTGACACAGTGTTTGGTATGAATCTTGAAACCTTATACGTATATCAAAAAGAAAAGAGTGCCTCTTAAGTGCTGAACACTTTGCAGGCCTTGCCAATTTTCAAGGCAATTTCCTAACTTGAGAAACGCAAGCCTGTGAATGATTGCTGCCCTCTTCACGCTAACGATAATAATGTTTGTTCAGGGGGAAAAGTGGTTCAAATGAAAAATGTTCAAGGAAAAAAATGACACTATTACAAACCACACATTCTACCTACTTTAACCCAAATTGCATATTAATCATTGGTGATTGTTGGAGACCTCTTTTGAAACCAAGGATTCATTAGGTCGTGGTAATCCATTTTCCCCTTTAAGCCTCTTTGTTCAAGACTTTTCATCTTAACCTACAGCTCCAGGCCAACCTTAATTCTCGTTGTGAAAGTTACTTCACTGTTGCAAGAGGAAGAAAATGACACCTTGAGACTACAGATGTGCCCGAACACTCTTTTCTGTGCAAATAAGAGTAGAACCTAATGCCACTCTGAGGCTTTGTGAAGTATCAGTGAGGAAACTGAGACGCTCACCAATGGCTGTGTAAATAGGCAACTAGAAATGAGTCTTATTGAGCTTGGAAACAGACCACATGCCTTTTGAGACACGTCAATGTGATGCGGTACTTGCTGCCATTCTACATTCGTTGGCATATGTGAAATCTGCTATAATCTAATTTATTTTATTGACTCTGGTGGGCTAGTTTTGTGTGTATCCCTCTGTCAATGGCCAGCTTACATATTACAAGTTCCAGAAGATTCAGTCGTAGTAGATGTGGAGAAGGGGGGATTTTTCATTAAAGGGATCGTTCACTTTTATTTCGAAGTGGGGTTCAATGAGCTACAAATTGCCACTATGTACGTTAGATGCAGTAGAAAGCTCTGCGATCTCCCCCAGGTAGTCGCACCAGTGCATTGTGCTGGGTGGAGATTTAGGCGATACACTGTTGTGAATGGTCCCAAAGTCACGACGTATTTTCGCGGCCTAAAAGAGGTTCTACCTGAAAATAATACACCGCTTTCATTGTACGCTATATTACAAAAATTTAAAGCTGCTCGGAAAAAACACAGTTGCTCTTGAACTAACCAATTGACGTATTCCTCCATTGCCATTTTGAAAAAAGGCAATCACAGCATTGTAATAACTTTTTACAAGCTGTTGAGGGTGGTATCTAAGAACCCGCAATTTATTTTATCTTTACATTACATTACAGTCTGGACTGGACTCAGGTGCAAGGATGGACTTGGTTGTATTTATTATGCCTACTGCACAACAGAAGGCGCAAAAGTTGCAATACAAAACAAAAAGGAAACAAGGTTCCTTAATAAACCCTATTAGTACTACAGACTCTGGGATTAGCTGCAGTAATGATGCATTACAAATAGGAAAACAAAAGAGGAAATGAGGTTCCTTTAAATAAAGTGCTGGTTTGAAACAATAAACAGCACTAAGGTAGAAAATATTAAATGCGAAACACTGAAAATTCTGTGTTCTATACAAGACTAGGAATATATCACAAGTATGTTGTTACAAGACTTCGCAGTGGCTAAGTGCGAAGCTTGTTTTAATTTGAACACTGCTACCGCAGAGTGGAAACGAACAACAGGGTCAGGTGATAATTGAATAATAGGTGGTGCGGTCCAGGTCTTAGTAGACCAGTGAGCTGGATGGCTGGAAGCGTGGTCTTTCAGAACCCCAACCCCCCAGACATGACTTCCGGAGTGTTATCTTCAGCTGGGAGATCATCCTCTAGGGCATGGAGTAGGCCAGTCCGGATAGGCCTAGTGGAATTCAGCCAGGAGCTGCAGATCCAAGATGTCAGCACAGTCCATCCCGCCCCTCTCCTCTGGACCATAGCCCTCCCAGTCCACCAGATACTGCAATTTGCCTGCTTGACATCTGGATTGGAGCAGGCGGTGTACTCGGTAGGCCGGGTCTCAATCTAAGTCCAGGACAGGGGGAGGGTCTTTGGTACCCTCTGCCAGGGGTCCAGCAACCACCAGCCTGAGTAGGGAAACATAGAAAGTGTTATTAAGGCAGTTGTTTGATGGCAACTGTATTGAGTATGCTGACTCATTGTCCTTTCGGAGGACATGAAATGGGCCAATGAACTATGAGCTCAACTTCCTAGAGGGCAGGAGGAGGCACAGGTTCCTTGTGGAGGGCCAGACTCTATCCCTTGCCTGGTAATCAAGGGCTTCCCGATGTCTCTGCCTCCTTAAACCAGGCATGCACCGCCAGGACTTCCGTCTAGCTCTGGTCCCCCAGGCATAGGGGAGGTTGTCGTTCAAGCACACACTGGAAGGGGGTTAGCCCAGTGGATTCACTCTTCAAGGAGTTTTGGGCGTATTCAGCCCAAGGCAGGTATTTGGACTAATCCCGCTGGCGCTGGTGGCAGTTTGCTCGGAGGAACCTCCCCAGATCCTTGATGGCTCTCTCCGCCTGTCCACTGGATTCTGGGTGGCACCCTGAGGTGAGGTTAACTGAGGCTCCCAGCTTCCTGAAGAAAGCTCTCCATACTTAGGATGAGAACTATGGCCCACAGACCGAAAGAATATCCTCCGGAAGGTCAAAGTTCTTGATTACCTGCGTGAACAGTGTGTCCGAAACCTGGACAGTGGATGGTACTGTAGCAAAAGGCACACATTTACAGATCTTAGAGAATCTGTCGATAATCACCAGGAAGCATGCGTTACCATAAGATCTGGGAAGATTGGTAACAAAATCTACAGTGATGTGCGACCATGGATGCTGAGGTACTGGTGATAAGTTGAGCTTCCCAGTGGGCAGCTGTCGTAGTGTCTTAGACATTGCACACATTGTGGAAGAGCACACAGCTGCTTCCACATCAGAGACAAGGTGGGGCCACCATTATTTTCAGGTGATGATGTTTTTAGTTCTTTTGGCTCTGGTATGTCCTGCTGACAAGGAGGAAGGTGCCTAAGGAATCGCTCTCTCAGAAAGGGCAGTGCAAACAAATGTCTTACTCGCTGGCACCGAGGTAGTAGGGGGATTCCTCCTGATCTCCTTCACTATTTCCTGGTTCAACTGCCACTTAATTGGGGAGAGGATGCAAGAGGATGGCAGAATTGGCTCTTCCGCAATCTCTCTCTACCTTGTATCTTTGGGAGAGTGTGTCTCCTTTGATGTTCTTGGAGCCTGGGCGATAGGTTATTGAAAAATTGAAACGAGTAAAAAAGAGTGCCCACCTGGCTTTCCATGGATTAAGCCTCTGTGTCTTTCGCAAATACTCCAGGTTGCGGTGGTGTCTCAGTATGAGGACTGGATGATGGGCCCCCTCTAACCAGTGCCTCCATTCTTCGAGCACGAGTTTAATTGCAAGTAGTTCCTGGTTTCCCACTTCGTTGCTGGCCTGCACGGGTGTGAGTTTCTGAGAGAAATTCGCTCAGGGATAAAACTTCTCTAGAGTCTCGTGCCACTGGGACAGGATTGCTCCCACCACCACACTTGAGGCTTTGACTTCCACTATAAAAGGGCTTTTCCGTGTCTGGTAGTTTAAGTATAGGAGCAGTGATGAACAGATTCTTGAGTGTATTGAAGGTGTGTTGAGCTTGCAGATTCCATTCCAGATTTTTGGGTTTTCCCTTGAACAAGTGTGTCAGAGGGTGGGCAACTGCGCTGTCGTTTTTAATAAAGCATCAATAGAAGTGGCCATTTGGCTACAGCCTTCACCTTCTTTGCCTCCATAGCCACTCCCTCTTGTCCAATCACATAACCAAGGGAGGAGACAGTGGACTGGTGAAAGATGCACTTTTTTGCTTTGATGTAAAGTTAATGTTGTAATAGGTGTTTGAGTACTCTCCTCACTGTACCACATGTTCTTCCTGAGTCCTGGAGTAGATGAGGATGTCGTCGAGGTCGGCCATGATGAATCTTCCCAAGATGTCTTGTAGCACATCATTGATGACAGACTGGAACACAGAGGGGGCATTAACGAGCCCATACGGCATGATGTAGTACTCATAGTACCTTGAGGTGGTGCTAAAAGCCATCTTCCATTTTTCTCCTTCCCTGATATGGATTAGGTAATATGCACTGCGGGGGTCAAGCTTCATGAAAATTGCTGCACTTTCACAGCTGCATGGGGACCAGGGGGAGAGGATGTCGATACTTCACCATGACATCATTAAGGTCTTTGTAATCTATGCAGTGGCGGAGCCCTCCATCCTTCTTCTGGAAGGACGAATGAAGCCCTACGGTAGAGCATCTTGTACATGCTGCTCCATTGCATGAGTTTCAGCCATCGATACAGGGTACACATGGCTCCTGAAGGGGGTGATGTGCCGGACAGGAGCTCAATGACGCAATCTCACGAACGATGCAGAGGAAACTGGGTCGCCCTAGTTTAGCTGATTTGCAGGTCCCAGTACTCTTTGGGAATCTCAGGCTGGTCTCCCTGGTCAGGACTCTCAACAATCATGGAGGTAATGGTGACGGGGCTGCAGTGCTGCCGACAGAAGGGTGAGCGGAAGTGGAGACCTCTTTTGTGCCATGAGATGGTATGATTTTGCAGCAGCAACCACAGGAGTTTGAAGATAAGTAGGTGGTTTGAGTAGTTGAGTAACAGCAGAAGTTCCTCCAGATAGCACCCTTGGATAGACAGGGAGATCGGTGCCATCTGATGGGTCAAGCTGCTGTTTCCCAGAGGTTTCCCATTAATAGCTGCCACCTTGAGAGGCATGTGGAGTTAGTGAACTGGTGCCCCAACTCGCAACTACTGGCGGGAGATGAAATTACCTGCTGCACCAGAGTCAATCAGGGCTTCTGCAGGATGGGTCCCACTGCTACAGGATATCTGGACTGGGATCTTGAAGCGTTGACCAGTCTTGGCAGTAGGTGTCACCTTTACCTTAGGGGGTGCTGTTCCTTCTTCTTGACACTGGTTGCAGGGAATGGTCTTCTTCTAGGGGCAATGCTTAGGTGGATTTGAGTGTCCCAGTTCCATAAGCTCTACCCCTTTGGTTGGCAGCTGGATGGGGCCTCTGGGCTGGGCCTGCCGTCTCTCCTACAGGAGCAGGTCTAAGCTGATGGTTGCGTCAATGTAAGATGGCCGGGACAGTTCAAGGTCCCTGCAAGCCAGCTCTGCCCTTAGCTGTGGACACCGCCCCTTCTGGAAAATGGTCGGTAACGCAGGCTCATTCCAGCTGCTGGCAGCACCCAAGGTGCGAAATTTGAGGGCATAGTCCGCTGCAGTCTTGTTTTCTTGGCTCAGGTCCAGCAGCTGGTCCCCAGTCTTCTTCCTGGGGTGGTCAAAAACCAAACGAAACTGCTGGAGGAAATCAGCATTGGTGGTAAAAGCTAATTCCTCCCAGACAGTAGTCACCCAGTCAAGTGCCTTGCCAGAGAGGCAGGTCATCACTGCGATGATCCTCTCATCTTCACTCAGGGCTGGTACGTGAAGTATAGGGCAAACTGTAGAATTAAGCATTTGCACGCAGTGGGGTTTCCGTCATAGCACTCTGGCAGGTGCACTAGTAAATCACCTTGGGGAACAGCTGGGGAGCCTCTGTCCGGGCAGCAGAGAAGGAGGATGGTGGCGGCGGAGCACGGGAGATGGAAAGTTTGTGAACCTCATGAACCATTTCAACCAGGATGGCCCCCAGATGGATGGATCTGCTGTTCTGCTGCCAACTGGTAGAAGTCGGGAGGTGGGACAGCAAACTCTCCTTCCTCCATTGGTAATGCAAACCTAGCTGAGTCCATACTTTGGGAAATTCTTCTGTAACAATTGTGCTTCTTGCACAGTTCAGATGCACGCAGGACAGGAAGTTGAGGACTGGACTCAGCTTTAAGGATGGACTTGGTTTTATTTATTATGCCTACTGCACAACAAAAGGCAGTAAAACATTGCAATACAAAACAAAAAGGAAATGAGGTTCCTTAATATACACTATTAGTAAGACAGACTCTGGGCTTTCACTGCAGTTTTATTACAAATAGGAAAACAAAATAGGAAACGAGGTTCCTTTAAATAAAGTGCTGGCTTAAAACAATAAACAGCACTACGTTGCATTTAGAGAATAATACACGCGAAACGTGAACAATACGTCTATACTCGACTAGGAATACAGCACAAGCATGTAGTTACATGACTTTATGGCTAAGTGCGAAGCTTGGTCTTAAATAGAGCACTGCTACCACAAGGTGGAAAGTAACAACAGGTGCAGGTGACAATTTAATAATAGGTGAAGTGCAGTACGGGTCTTAGTAGACCAGTGAGCTGGACGGCTAGAGGCATGGTCTTACACACCATGGTCTTACTTTCTCGTTACATCTCTCCCCGAACCCAGGGTTCCAAAGACTACAGGCTATGCTGTATGTTATAGGTCATAAATAAGCCTTCTTATTGTGAAGTTTCAATGTACATAGGCAGGGCTGTACAGTGCGACATATATGTCGTATGTGCAACATGAAAATTAGTCCGTGCGATGAATGAACTAACTGTTGTAGCACCGCTGCGATAAGAGACAGAGGCGTTGTGTGTGTGTGCCCTTTCATACAGTCAATGGTGTGTGCGAGAGAGCAAGAGAGTGAGACGTGAAACAATGCCACCTCGCTAATGTGCTTATTAGTTGTAGTCTGTCATATGATTAAGAGACATGATCTTATCTGCGTATCCAACACCATTTCCCACAATTCCTCCGCTGGACACAGTCGTATGAATACACCAGTGACGTGTGGTCGGAGGTTAGTTAGGTGAGGCAGAATACTCACCGTAAAGAGAATGATTATTCCCTTTTCCTTGATTAGCAATCAGACGATCAACTAATTTAGTAAGACTATTCGGCAGAATGATAGGCCAGTTTAAGTTTGCGCGGCGTTATTACTGAGTACATCGAACCTGAAATGCTCACGAAACTGCAGATTTGCGTGTACTTGCTGACAGGAAGCCAAAGCAAGCAATGCCATTCAGTTCTTATGCCAAGTTCAATGCTTGATCAATATGCAATATCTTCCCCTTTAAATACGCACTTCCCCTTTTTAACCGCCATCAAAAAAATGGGGCATTAATTTTCAGTCTTCTTTCATAATCTGATGAACAAAAGGTTAAAACCATTAAATTATCGAGATCTGAGATTTTTTCTATTGATTAAACATATTTCCATCCTTGCTGTCTTGAATTGAAGCGTATACCTCAATGAATCTTTTTGTCGTCATCACCGATCAATATATAAGCTTTCAATAGGCTTGGATTTAATAGTTTTGATCGTCAATCAGGTATAGTACGCGGGAGCAGGTCGACAAAATCCAGCCATAAAAGGTTAGGCCACTGCTTCACATCACCACACGTCTCAGGAATACACTAATAAATAAAAGCATGTAAAAACAGTATTACAGTATGTTTATATAAACAGTATGCACAGAATGCATACAAACTTAAATAAGTAGTATAAATATCAAATAGTGGGGAGGTCTGTTTAATATTAATGCAAATTACTTAAAATTGAATGAATTTAAAGAATTCCGAGACCTTGAAAGTACTTCAATTTACAAAGAGATTATTAATATATTAAATGTCTTTAAATTATAAACTGCACCACTTGTGATTGGTTTTAGAGATGTAACAGATTATTTTGCTGTGCAACAAGTTTTTGTCTTGTGCTACAAGACTATGAACCTCTGTAGCACCAGTACTATGAGCAAAAAAATAAACATACAGCCCTGATGGGTAATGTTTTGTGATGAAAGGTGAAGCGATAATGTACTACTAGCAAAAAGGTCTATTATTGCAGAATAGTACAAATCACAATTATATTATTAGGCTACTTTAAATTGTTTATTTATTGTGCAAGTCATGCTTCAACTAAGCGGGCCGTGGCTCTCAAAATCCATAACATCCCGATTTTATCAGGCCATACTGTCGCCCAATGTGGTACTGTAAAGCCCTGATAACTGTACAGCCCTGTTAATTGTCAGGATAGTTAAGCTTGCTAACTGCGGTATGTGACATTTTTGAAAAAAAAAAAAAATGTGGTGAAATGGAAAAAAATGGGCACCATATCCCAGAATACTTGTAGTAACTTAGCTGATGACATCGCAAGAATAAAACCCATACCTACAGTCTGTGCCAACACTGCAGGCAAAGAAAATCTAAGTGTCCATCCATCCATCCATCCATCCATCCATCCATCCATCATTTTTCCTCCACTTATCCAGGGCCGAGTAGCAGGGATAACAGACAAATAAAAAGAGGCCCAGGTACCCCCTCACCAGCTACTTGCTCCAACTCTTCCTGAGACACCCTAAGCCATTCCCAGGCTATTCAGGTGATAAAATCCCTCCGATGTCTCCTTGGTCTGCCTCAGGGCCTCCTCCCAGTTGCACATGCCTGGAAAACCTCTAAAGGGAGGCATCCAGGAGGTCTGAACCACTTCAACTGACTCAACGTGGTGGAACAGCAGTTCTACCCTGAGCCACAGATTTGGAGGTGTTGATCCTCATTCTGACCACCTCACACTCAGCTGCAAATCACACCAGTGTGCATTGGAGGTCACAGAAAGATGAAGCCAACAGGACCACATTCTCTGCAAACTGCAGAGATGCAACCCTGAGGCCACCAAACTGGACACCCTCCAAGCCTTGGCTGCACCTTAGTTTCATGTGGATGAAAATCATGAACAAAATAGGAGTCAAGGCACACGCTTAGCAGAGTCCACTACCATCTAGAAACAAGCCGGACTTAATGTCGCATATGCGGACACAACTCCAGCTTTGGAGGTACAAGGATTGGATAGCTTGAACTGACTGTCCCAGAGCCCCATACTCCTACAGTACCCCCTTCCGGATGCCTCATGGGACATAGTCATAAGCCTTCTCCAAATTCACAAAACACAGGTAGACTGAATGGGCAAAGTCCAATGACACCTTGAGTATTTCTGCAAGGGTCAAAAGTTAGTCTTCTGCTCCACGGCCAGAAGAGGACCCATATTGCTCCTCCTTAATCCAAGGTTTGACGATCGGGTGAAGTCTCTTTTCCAGTACCCTGGTATAAGCATTTCCTCAGAGGCTTAGCAGTGTGATCCCCCAATAGCTGGAGTACACCCTCCGGTTCCCTTTTTTAAAAAAGGGAACCACTACCCCAGTCTGCCAGTCCTAGGGTACGGTGCTCGACATACACGTGATGTTGAATATGCATGTCAACAATTACAGCCCAACAACATCCAGAACCTTCAACATCTCAGAACGAATTTCATCCACCCCAGCTGACTTACCACGACAGTTATTTGACCACCTAATGACTTCCACCAGATAGATCTTTGAAGACTAACCTAGGTGCTCTGTCTCTGCCTCCTCAATGGAAGGCATGTCTGCTGGATTCAGGAGCTCCTCAAAGGTCAGCAGTTCGCAGTCAAGGTCAGCATTTCCCCACCCTTGTTGGAAGCCCTGCTTCCCCTTCCTGAATTGTCTGACAATTTTCCAGAACTTTTTTTGCTTCTGCGACCCCTATGGCTGCAATCCTTCTAGCCTGTCAATACCGGTCTGCTGAGTCAGGAGTCCCCTGGGCTAATTAAGCCCAAAAAGTCACCTTCAGCTTGACAGCTGTGCTCATCACTGGTGTCCATCAATAGATCATTGCCCACTCACGACTAGCATCAAAAACCTTCAGGCCACAACCTAAAGGCAATAGCTTCCAGAATGAAGGCTCAACAAGGTCCACTCAAACTCCATGCACTTCGGCTCACCCGGGATATGGGAAAAGCCTCTTTGGAGGTGTGAGCTGAAAACGGTCTGAGAATTGGCACCTTATCGTGGTGGAGGAGTTTGCGTGTCTCTAGGATCTTGGGACTAATGTTGCCTGGAGCGTTATCTCTTGGTAGGGCGATAAATGGTAAATGAGTCTGAGGTGAGAGGTCAGACAATATGTGATTCATCAGACTCTGATGACACATTCCCTGGACAATACGAGAACCTTGCCCAGAATTGGAACAACAGGACTCCCTCTTGGAGCCAGGCCTGGCAAGAGAGTTCATAGGCGACTGCCTGGCATTTTGGTTTTTCCCAGAACACAGTCGGGCTCAGCCCAAAGAGGCTGCAGGGAATTGCCTCTGCATGCACCCACCACCCACAAGGAGTGGAGTAGGGCCTATATACGTGTTTGGCGGAGACGTGGTGAACGTTATAACGCCGATTGTGTCGTTCAAACGGACTGTTGGGGTGGTGGCAGCGTTATGGTGTGGGGTGGAATAAGCTACCATCACAGAACCCCTCTCCATATCTTTTTTCTTCAACCAACACAACGATGTCCACACGTTCCAATAGGACAACGCTAGGGCACACATTGCAAGGGTGTCCATGCAGTACCTTGCACAGCAGAACATCCCCGTGCTTCAGTGGCCAGCTCTGTCACCCGACTTCTCCCCTATCGAGCACTTATGGGATGAAATTGGACGACGTCTTTCACGTCGACGCCAGATGGACAACATCCAAGAACTTGAGGTTGCCCTTGTTCAGGAGTGGAATGCTATCCCTCAGAACACTATCCAGAGACTGATCAACTCCATGCGACGACGATGCACCGCATGTGTCAATGCAAATGGCGGTCACGCCCGTTATTGACTTTCCTGTTTGACCCCTACACCAGTTAAACCTCTCTCGTGCATTAACATTATCCTGAATGAAATTGAATGATGTTTACATGTCTTCTTAAATCATTCATTATCTCAAATGCATCATACGTATATACTTCACATATCAATCCCTGGAGCTTTGTGAGTGGTGTGTTTTCATTTGTACTCAGTAAAAGGGTACAATTAAAAGAATTCCTATCGTCTGCCTAAAAAAAAATGTAGAAAATAATTTTAAACAAAAATCGCTAAAATCGCTATCACTATTGTTACGCCCCCCTCATTAACAAACATTCTGAGCAACACAGAAACCAATTCTGGCACTCCCCTGTGTGGTCATGTCATAAGTTGCACACGGTGGACGATTGTGCATCCAAGAACAATGGTATCCGAGTCAGATTCTGATAGTTCCTCAGAATTTTCAATTGAATCTGTCCATTTTGATGAAGAAGAGTACTTTTTTTTATGGAAGATGAGGAAACTCAACATAAAGCTGCTTTCACACCGGACGCAAAACAAATTTTTTCACACGACAGATTACTTTCAAAGTCAATGCAAAGAGGCTAATACGTTTCGCCCGTATTCGCGTCTTTGCATTGACTTTGAATGTAATCTGTTGTGCGAAAAAATTTGTTTTGCATCCTGTGTGAAAGCAGCTTAACACGGAATTCAGGACCATACAGCTTCCAGCCTGAGTACTCGAGCAATGAGGACAGCTAATTATCAGTGTCTCCGCCTGTCCCGAACAACACTTACCAACCAAGTCGCGAAAGGGTCAGTCCATATCTAAGCATCCAGACCCTTATGAAATAATACCAAGTATTAGACCAATATCCCTAATAGTTTTGAAGTGATGGCCTGTCACAATTTTAAGTTTTTGTTTTTTTTATTTTGACGAAATTGTGTTTTGTCCAACTTTGGGCTTCCACTACTCCTCTATTGTTTAACCTACAGATCAGATTTTTGGTTTTCCTTACCAACTTTTCCCCTAGAATCAGAATTTTTGGTCAGATTAGATGTATCTACCTTAGTTGCTCCACAATAGGGCTCCAAATTTGGCCAAAAAGCCAAAAATCGCAAAAATTTCTCTACTTTTTAAATGCTACAGTTCAGAAAGTTTAGGGAATTCAAGCTTGAATTTTTTTTGTGACCATTCCTGATACCTCTCGTGGGTTATCCACATTTAACTTGTTTGTATCTTGGCAGGAATGAGAAGAAAATTTTGTTTTATTTTGCTCGTTTTTCATTTTACGGAAAAAAATAACAATTTTGAAGTCCATGGTTCACCATGTGCGCAATTGACCACATCCTTCAAATCTTTACTATAGATCTGGGTTCCGCAAATAATAATGATATGTGAAAACGAATACTCAAAATGTTGGCCGCATATCGTAGGTTTCAGTGACCCGGGTTTGCCTGGGCCAGCAAAGTCAGCACCAGTACATTGGACTTGTTTCATCCATATTCTCGATACCTGCATCTTTCGGCCACAGAAACATTCCATGGCCATATGCATGCGTTGCAGTGCATCCGCACACTAAACATTCCTTTCCGTTCAATCTCGGTGATTTTTGTTGGTTCATTCTTTAAGATATTCTTCGTTCAGATCAGCGTCGTGAACCACCTAGACACAATCCGTGTACAACTTATGACGTAACGTGACAGAGCTGGCCTAGCGCAAATGTTCTTGATTGAGGCAAAAGGGGTGTTCCCTCAAGTGGATAATTAAGCAGATAAAATGCGTTTTTTTTTAAAAACATTGCGTAATATACACAATATTAAAACCATCCCTAATTGTTTAAGATAGGTATTATGCAGCATTTTATCACATAAAAAACAGAGCTGAATTTCATTTCTTAAGCTCTTTAACATTACAATGTGTTCCACGCAGGTAATCAGGGATTTGCACCATTAGCATGATGTATGGAAAAAATGCATTTTCTGTCCAGTGGTTATGTTTATTTGGTGCACAGGCATACTTTGCAGTGTGTACGTATGAATGTTTGAGTGTGTGTTTCTGCTGAGATGGATCTTCAATTTTTGAGCATGTTTTGGAGCCTCTTCCTGGCCAGGGCCTGAATCTGATTTAAACATATACGGTGACACTGCTGCGTTCTCTTCAGCAGCCATGTTTCCCCTCGGGTTTGCACTCAAAAGTTATCTAGGTAGCGCACAGCTGTACTTGCATCAGCTGCAGAACTGCAGAAGCGAAGGGCGGAGTGAGTTGTGGCTCATTGTCATTTAAAGGAACAGGCACTCAAATCAGCCATTCAGAACAGGGCTACGTATTAAGACAAGGTGAGAAGGGTGTTGTGTTGCTTGATCCTTGAGATATTTTTACTAAAACATGTCATAGACATTTGATTAAGACCCCAGGGAACTTTGTTAATTGGATCAATGGGGACATAATATACTGCCTGTCCGAAAAAAACTGGTGTTTCATATTAGATGTTACAGTACTTCAGAGAGGGCAAATTATTGGCCTGCATGTAACAGAGAAACAATGAATGAGGTAAACAAGCATTAGGAATCATTTTTATGCATTAATTGACCACCACAAAGTCCTGACCTTAACCACAGTGAAAGTTATTGGGATGTGCTGGAGACCACAAAGTGGTTCAACTATCTTATTGTTTTGACAAAATCTGTAGCCAAAGATTCATGCGAATCTCATTGAAAGTCACTTTTCTGATGTTAAAGACACAGCGAATTTGCCCTGTAATCAAAGCTATAGGGGTTCCACATAAACCATAGGCAGTGTATGTATAAAAAAAAAAACCCTGAATAAATGTGCCGCTGAATGTAATGAATCAAAGTCCTTCCATTTTATTTATCTGATATGGTTTGGGTCCACTCGTCTTCTTAAAGGCAGGTGGGTCGCTGTAAATCAAAGCAAAAATATTCTGGGTGTTCACCTTTATATCCTATGATGAAGCATTATACCATGACAGGACAGGCCTCTTCAAAGATGACAATGGCCTAAGCCTCGCAGGGCACAAGAAATCGCTGATTGGTTTTACAAGTATAAAAATTGAAGGACCTATTACACACTTGACTTGACTTGACTTATCGGGTTTTAGTAATCAGTGCTTCAATTATCCTGAGCATTAACTGCTGCCTTCACAGTAACCAGATCTCAAACCAACTGAGCTCATACAGAACATTTTGGAACAACATGTTGGACAGTGCTCTCTGTCACCATCATTACGTAAAACACCAAATGAGGTAATATATCTTAGAAGAAAGATACTCCATCCCCAAATTTGAATTTACGCGTGTAAACCTTACGCTAAGGCATGTTGAAGTTGATCTGTCAGCTTGTGGAGGCCTAACACCTTATTAAGACTATTTACGTTGATTTTTTCACTTATTTGTCACCCGACTGCTCGCGTGTGGCCATACATATGTGCTTAAGGGGTGTGCAGCACTGCTTCTGAGGCTGTGCAGGTGTTTGTCCGTGCTCTACATATGTGCGTGTGCGCGTGTTCGTTTGGGTGGCGAGATTCACGCGAAATCGGTGTCTCCCTGTGAAGAGCAGGGCGCACAGACTCCCCTAACAGTATGCGTGCTGTGAAACCACACAGCCGAGCACGCCGTCTCCTCACCTCCCACTGGTGAAGCAGCCTCTGAAAGTGTGTCATATAATCACCCCCCCCACCCCCCACCCCGTCATGTACACACAGCCACAGTCTCCCAGTCTGCGGACTGAATAATGCAGCAGGAGATTCCCCTCAGTGATTCTCCGCACTCAACGTAAGCACATCCCTTCTCATCCAGCTCAGTAGGCCTACTCAAGCGGAAGACCTGGGGCAGAGAGCACCGACTCCTCGATGCGGTTTCCGCACGCGATCGTAGGGGCCATCGTGTGCGAGCTGACCCAACACTACACCCACAAGGTAATAGCATTATGACACGGAAGGCAAAGACAAGAGCTGTGCAAATCTTCCCCAGCACGTCCCCATCCCATCCCACCCATTATAATCCCCTACAGGGATGAGGCTGAGGTGGTGGCCGCTTTTAACTGTCATCAGAGGTCATTTTCGTGGGTCAAGGTGAAATCAGTGGCATGCACGCAATATTAGAGGGGAAAATCCCGAAAAAACCGTTTTGAGGCCGTGTGTATGAATCATATTCGAGGGCACACTCCGTGAAATACTGTATCCCCTCTTCAATGGCTTGTCGGCGGTCCATTTAGCGGATTCCCCGTCACTGGTCTCATGCATGACTGAATATGCTCTGGCGACAGCGCTACCATAGATGTCTGCTCTGTGGGGGTAGGTTCAGATCACTTTTTGCCATGTGCCTATTTCCGAGTATCACAGAATGGAAATATTATTTAGTAATGTAATGTATTACAAGCATAGGAGTGGATAATGCAAGCACTAACATACACTACACACACACAAACACACAAAAACACAACCTCGCTCTCCTTTTGCTGCTCTCAAAAATCTTGGATCTTTACAATTAATTATTCATGATAAACTTTCCTGTGCTTGAACGCATTTACTCTGGGGTCTCTGAAAAATCTCAATACAGCCAATGTTTTATCTCGGTAACAATTGTTTCTCTTCAAACATATGTTGTCAAAACAATCTGGCCAAGCAATCTTTTCAAGAAGAAAATACTCTGCATATGGAATAAGTCATCTAACATGCTGCCTGAGAATAGCAGTTATGATAACAATCTAATGACTTTACTCTGATTGCAAAGGAGCGAATGTACACGATCAAAGTAAAAACAGCAACACGCTGTTGCACCTTCACCTAAAACAATAAACCCATTCACACCTTGTGTACTCATAGAAATTCTCATATTTTTCCATTAATTGACAAAACAGTATTATTTTTTTCTGGGGCTGGAACAGTTTTTTCTTCTTTTTTATAACTGGGGAAATGAAAAGCAGTAGGCCTATCAGTTAAATAAATGAAAATTAGTCAGCTCCCAATTTTACAATTTTAAATGTGATTTGTCCTCTGTTCCATTTTGATTCATTTCTTAGCGATCAGTAGATTATTTATTGGGATCCCCGTCACTGTCTTAGCAGGCTGAAAATAAATGCAAACAAGGGGGCAGGAATCAGCATTAGATAAATATCCACTTCTTCAGCCAGCTGATATGTTTTATTTGGAATGTTTGCCTGAATTTTCAGTTTGGAACATTCTCCTCATGTAATCTAAGCCTGCTGCAAACAAGAAAAAATTGAGAGAAACTGCTGATGCCTTATGTGCCACCTAGGCGCGAAGGAGACAGGATCATCAGGAATCTAAGCCTGCATCTACCCTAATATGTTTAATATTTATATAATCATTTTAAAATACGCAATTTTCACCATGTGTTCACCCAGTGTCCACACTGCTCTGGCGTTTTCAAACCCCAAAAACGAAGACTTTTATAACCGCTGCTGACCCTATTTTAGTTTTGAAAGCTCTGCAATTGCATTTCAGTGTGGAGGGCGATTGTTTTCATTGTAAAAAGCTTTTTTAAATGAAATCTTATTAGTGTATATGTAGCCTAAGACCGTAAAGGTAAAAGAGAAATGTCAAAGGCACTCTTATATATGAAGCGTTTGTTTCCAAAATGCAATAAGTGCCAAAATTACAAAAATTGAGATATTACCACGAAGCGATAGCCCTGGGCTTCTTACACATGGTGAAAAAATCAGTTTTTAGAATTTTATACTGTAAGGGGTATTTTCCTTTAGTCAAAGTTTGTGTTTTTCTATAAAATGCAATAGGCGGCAACAGAGAAAAAGCTGATTTACTAAACATAAGTAAAATGGATATATTGCGTTTTGGAAACAAACTCTTCATATCATAACAGAGAATATTCTGACTTTGAGGAAATGAGCTGGAAAATGGCCCCTTTTCCCACCCTGCCTTTTGCCCCTGGCATACAGACATTATTGTGAGTGACCTGCCTCTTTCACTGAGATGTACCTGATTGGCCCACAGTGTTGCCCGTCCCGTGCATATCCTGCTGCTATAATAAGGGGGACAGGGACAGGAGCGGCCTGATTAAAGAACTTTGAGCAGTAGTATTTCCTTCCCATCAGGCCTCTGTGCCCCGCTCCTCTCGTCGTTGAACCCCGTCCCCCTCACGCCCGAGAGCGGGTGAACTGTGCGAGGGGAGCAGCGCGGCTCTAGGAGCACCTCTTTACTGGGAGCAGGTGCCGTTGTGGGTGGGCTCCACACTGCTTGTGGGGAAGCAGAGCCTTCAAGAATTGCCACCGCCGGTTAATATCTGTTTCCCATCTCCCCAAAGTGGCTCTTGGGAGACGTTGCCTACCCCCCCACTCCATTTATTTTCAAACCCTCACTTATGAAATTACAAGTACTTGAGGGATCTAATGTGGTCTTAATTGTCTTAAGACATTCACGAGGAACTTGCGCATGTTTCACATTACAATAGGAAACGAATGCAGTCGGCAGAACAGAGCGCAGGCTGTGAAGTCCCATCGACATGAAAAGGAGAGGGAGTCGTGCAGCTACAGACAGACTTCAGAAACGGATTTCTCCTTTTAGTATGAAGTGAATGCTTTTTTTTAAGCCCTGGTATTGTATCAGGGGGAACAATTGATACTTTCTCATGGAACACAATTAATACGGGAAATAAATCTGGAGAAATTTAGCTTGAAGCTCTGAAATGACTAATGAAATAAACTCAACAATAGAACCGTAAATAGGAAACAAGAAGCAGGGAGAAATGTTTTTCATCCACAAAATAGCGTTGACTGGTATCGCCTTTCCCACCCTCACTTAAACCAGCACCTATGAGATTACAGTCGGTTTTACGCAAATCATTTCGCTTTTGAACATCAAATATTGTAGGAAATTGTTGCAAGATTGCAGTATTTTCCCCATGAAGTTCGATATCTATTACAAGACATAACTGAATAATACCAGGTGTTTTCAATTATGAGCAGTATTTTGAGTACTAATTCTTATTATGACTATGACACGATGATTCTAACAGAGTGGGGCCTGAAGGTCCATTACCGATGAGTAGTTTTTTGCTTTGGTTGATGGCCACCAAATTTGAATTAATTAATTAATTAATTTGTTTGTTTGTTTTTTCAATGGCTTCAACAGTACTGGTGTAAGACGGGGAATGTAATAAATTCCATCCCATCTGTGACATCAGTATTCAGAGAATTTTTGAAGAATGTCCAACTTTAATACTCTGTAAAAAAAATTATACGATAGGGACATTTCAGTATGGAGGCATGAATGCATCACTGTCAACAGTGTGAGTGGTCAGTTGATGCAGATTAATTTAAGTACCATAGTGAACAACTGGCATAATTGTGAATGTGCAGTGGTGGTCATTTCATACACAAAAAAAAAAACACTGTGTCATTAATCATAATAAGGCACCTTCTCATTTTTATAGAAGAAAATGGAATAAAATGTGGAGATCAGGGCTACGCATTTTTATCTTTAAAATAAACTGCACAATGAGAGATAAATGGTAGTGTTTACCACGTAGTTTCAGTTCTATGTGCATTATCCTGTGTAAAAATGATTTTGTCAAATCAGAAATACTTCACACTCATAGGGCATATGAAAAATGTAGAGGCCTTATGTGAATGCATTTGCACATCTTAAGGCTGGGTAAGATCACATTAGCAGTGAAATTCTGCAAGAGAAATGTCTGAAGCACTTAAGGGAGATTACTGCCTAGTGCCTAATCATCCACAATTTTCATGACCTTGGAGAGCTTTACATTTTCACTGCGGACTCTGTCGTTTTAATTTTAACCTGCTGACCCATAATTCATAAATTTGGAAAATCCAGGCCACCTTAAAATCACTAACACTTTCTGGTTACAGAGGTTAAACACATAGACTGAGTTCATTAAGCCCCACTGGGACACAGATTAATTTGCATGTTTCCAGCTCAGTAAGCAGTATACTTGCATATGCATGAGATGCGATTAAATAAGCAAGGATAACACAGGTGCCTGTTGCCACATGCAATATTTGTGCAATAATTATTATAATAAATAAAATATAGAGGGGAAAAATAAACAATATGTATAAAGATTGTGTATATGAAATCACCAATATTCACTCATTCATACCAGTTAACTGCCTGTATGTGAATGGAAATCTGGTCTGCGCGCGCTCATGTGTGTGTGCATGTGTGTGTGTCTGTCTGTCTGTCTCTCTGTGCGCTTGTTTGTGTGCATGCGTGTGTGCATATGTGTTAGTGAGTTCATAGGTGTATCTGTGTTTGCTCATTTGGTAAGTTCAATTTCCCAAAATCACATTTGGGAAACATATCATTTCAATTTTCAGGCACATTCTTGTCCAGTATCCAATTTTTAGCGACTCAATAAATAAAATGGTTAATCTGTCCAGAGTAGCACTTACCATTGCTGTGTCTTCAGAGCTGATATCGTTGCCCACAACAATGTCCAAGCTTCATTTGTTTTCCTTAGATGTCTGGGGATTCAAATAAAATTGACGTTACCACCATGTTAAAATCATTTGAAATACACTTAAAAAGCATATTGCTTAATTTTTCAATGTGGCATTTTGTGCTTCATCAAATTCTCCCTCCTTTTTACTGTTGATTTCAGATTTGTGGGGTTTCAGTCATTGCCTGAGATGAAATGCACCTCACCTCACGGTAATTGCTTCCATTCCCCGCACCCAGTTCATTCTCCAGACCGAGCGTCGTGAGCCTGTGACGTGACATATGCTTTCTGATTTCACACCGCAATCGCACCACTCCTTCAATCCTCCTGCCAGCTGTCGCTGCTTAATTAGCCCGCCCGCCATTTACACTGTGAGAAAAATGTGTTTTTAACTTGTGTGCAAATTTTTTGCGGTGTTTCCCCTCTCTTGAAAACAACCGGCTCCCCGGCGGCCGTCAAGGGAACGCCTGGGTGTGCAGCCCTGTGTAGCTAGCGTGCACGACATCTGTAACTAGATGTTGGAAATGTCTGAGGGCTGGAACACACAAGAACAAGCTTGCATGGCTTGGAAGACTGTAACATATGCCTTTGAGACTGTAGGGCAACTAGGCTACATATAGGCCTTTAGCAGTTTGGTAGCCAACAGACGCCGAATCTATTTTCTGACTAAGGAAGCCAAACAAGGGATCTTCATATGCAAAATTGCCAGAAAGTTATTTTTAGAATGATACATTTCATACAGCCTTTGTATAGACCTCGCCAGTAATGACTGAAATTTTTTTTGAAGCTTTGGATGAGAAATAAATGGAAATTCAGATATATTGTATGTGCACTCTATGGGTTAATGAAGTGTTTTTTAAAACGCTTTCTAGGCTCACTTCTGATTCTTTTCAAATGAAGGCTATTCTCACTCACGTACCTATTCATGCTCACTTTCTCACACAAAATTCTTCATATTCAGCTGATTCACCCTCAAACAACAGGAAAAACCAAGGCCAGGACAATGGCACTGATGCCATACGATCAATGCCATACTAAGTACCACTTAAGCCCTGCCACCAGTGAGAATGAGAGTGTCTATTGATCAGAAACGTCAGTCAGAGCTACATCTGTCGAGGTAAGACCACCAACTCTCCTATAGTTCTAATGCAGTGGTCCGCACTTTCAAGGGTAGGCAGGTCTTAGTATTCCACTTGTGAGCACTCATTAGTTAATGATGAGGGAGTGGTCTTGTTTTTGTGCCTTTGTGAGTATCTGAACCCCTTCTTCCACCCGAACACACCTCCAGTGGGTAAACGGGAATCCCACAGAAGGGACATAGGACTGAACTCTCTTCCTCTGGCCAAAGGTTCACAAGGACCAAGAAAAAACAAACTTCAAAGAATGTTAATGGAACATTTTGTAAATGCTGGGAGAATGATTTTGTTCGCTGGGTTAAAAACACTGTAAATACACCAGTAAACAATGTGACCCCTGACGATAACTGCGCATGACACTGGCAGTAATCTTTTACCCTACAACACTCTTTGAGTAGTGAGGCCATTTCACTGACTGACCAAATCTTAGCATGGTGTTTGATTGTTTAACCAATGACCACGTTATTGCTTGTATCCGTTTAGCGAGCCCAGTCTCATCCTGACTCACCATGTAGTGATACTACCTGACCAAATGTTGATATACAGCAAAATAGGAGGCTTTTGGTGTCCTTATTTGGCACCGGTTAAAGAATTTACTCTACCCCCTGACCGCTAACCCCCAACCCTTAACCTGAACCCAACCTTAAACGTCAAATCAGGACGCCAAAACCTTCTTTATTGTTGTACTGCATATCGATGCTTCACTCTTGAAAATAAATTTTTTCAAAGAACAAAGAAGACCCTTGAGTCATTAAGTAAAAAAAAGAGGGTTTTACAGCATAAATTATTCTAAAAAGAATGGTAGTAACCACACGGCGGTGTGCCTTGAAGAAATGGCAGGACACAACGGCAATGAGAGTAGTGAAGGGAGCCCAAATGGGACACTTCATCTGCCATAGGCACCAGATCATTTACGAATCATGCAGTCCTTTTTATTTCACTGGCCAACTTACTCCACATAACCCCCTCGATCCACAAATCAATGTAATCTTCTTCTATTTGCCTAAATTATTTGAATCCTCTTAAATTTCTGAGAGAAACTAAATTGAATTTTCAGAAATGTTATTTTTTTATTATCCGTAATTGAAAACGTAAGCTTCATTAAAGAGCAATCGGTTGCTGTTTGCGGCTCCAGCTGCAGGAACTCAGGGACATCAGAGGGAACTGAGAGCGAAACGGGTGATGTAACCAAGTAAACATTTTCTGTTTCAACAATAGCCTACAACAGCCTGTTTAATGTCAATGTAAAGCGTAACACCTTGCATCAAACCTCAAATGAATACTCAAGAATTATTATGAATCTCCTTAACACGGACAGTATTACTGGCTATTAGGGTGTAAAATCTGATTTAATTTGGTAGGTTTCTTCAAACAGGAGCAGAGTGGCTAAATGTTAGCATGAATCCCTACAGCACAGTAGCCCTGCGGACATGGAGATATCGGGTTACCGTCCACTGCGTAAGGGGGTGGACCTGCGACAGAATGGATGCTTTTCAAATGTGTACATTTGTAATTCAGCGACCACACACTGCTATTTCCGTCTCTGTCAACAAACTCAAACACTATCTAGTTAGAGCTGGGAGAGGGAAAAAAAAGAAAAAGAGGAATGCCTGGAGGGAGAAAAGAACTATTTTCACGAGATAGGCCCTCGGACTGGGAGATCTGAGGAGACAGTTCGCTTCCTGTTTCTCACTGTTTTTCTCCCGGGCCCAGAATCTGACAGAGGTGGGGAGCTCTAATTACACACAAAAGAGTGGGGTCACAGTTTCCATGTGGGGACTGCGCCCCTCTGTTTCCCGTCGGTGGTGGGCTCCTTAGAGCGGAGGGTGTCGTAATTTATAATGCGGCCCGGTAATGTGCACGCCGGCTCAATCTCGGGACGCTCTCATCTGACTGTGCCAGCGCTCGCTGGTGGTCCCTGCTGGCCACATCTCCGTAAGCGAGGGCAGCATTTTCTTTCACTGTCTTGAAGGCATAACGCCGTTAAATGACAAAGCTATTTAAAAGGGTCTGTTTCGCTGCAAGACGTGATGTCTATGAGAACCACATGCTGCAGTCTAACAAAGGGGGAAACGCACTGCGGATGAGTTATGGCGTTTTGTCTCAGGGCAGAAAGCGGGAATTAAACTCAAGCTTGTCTTAGGGCAGAAAGAGGAAATTAAACTCAAGCGCTCTGTCTCTCTCTCTCTCACACACACACAGACACGCAAACACACACACCCTCATCCTATCCGTAACCCTAACCCTGACCAGAAAGTCACAATTTGCCTTTGAAGTTGTA
The DNA here is from genome assembly GCA_029721435.1 of Gymnothorax reevesii. Lineage (NCBI taxonomy): Eukaryota > Metazoa > Chordata > Actinopteri > Anguilliformes > Muraenidae > Gymnothorax > Gymnothorax reevesii. The sequence goes on from CM056583.1 coordinate 75,787,939, forward strand.
AGGACTAGCCAAAATGTACTCACTTCCCAAAAATGTCCGCACTCTGTTGATTAATGCATGTTTTGGTCCTCACTATGTTACAAATAGAAGAACACTCACTCACACATGGGCATGCAAACGCACAAGCACACTGGACTGCCTCGGAGAATGGCAATTAGTGAGCTTAAGTGAGTAAGCATAAAAAGTTAATATTCCAGAAACATGTATCATACATTCTTGGTTGCAAAGACAAGTATCTGCTGTTCATACACCCGTTTATTGAGTAAAACAAGGCTCATGGTGTTGGCATTTCATACAAATAAACTTGTGTCAGTTTTACAGACACTGGATAGGCACTGCTCTCCATGAGGCTGATTGGTATTCAGTTGCAATGAGGGGGGTGTTTGTGTGATCAAAATAACACAGATTTTATCCTTCATTATTTTATTTAAAGACACAATATCAACGAATACGTCATCCAACAAAACAAATAAAGTTAACATAGCAAATGGCAAAAATTGAATCGGTTATGCGAAAGAGATGTGTGTATTAAGGCATAAATTGGTTCTTCCTTCCGCCAATCTCTGATTCACCAAACCAGACTGTGCAAGAGTACTTTACCACACATTAGAAGTAGGTCCTTAGCGGTGTGGTTTCAGTGTTCTTACCGAAGACCTCCGTGTGGTTTTGGGGGAGACCACACAAGACCGTACTGTCTGGAACAATAAAATTAACACCCATCTCTTAGCGTGTGAGCTTAGGCAAATGTCATTTATTTTATGGCCTGATTGTTTTCCTTCAGTTGTAAGGAGTGTGTGCGCAGATAGAGCATCTGTGGGTAGATGGCCCTCGTTGCTGTTTCCCCACCAGCTTTTTACTGATGTGTGTTTTAAAGGCCCGACGTGACCACATGTGACCCGCAAAATTGCTTAATGACAGTCCCTAAAAAAGGATTGTGTCCCGCGCTTTATTCTTTTATAGCACATGCGTATAATTTCATTCATGAAATGCGTGTAATCTTTATTTTTGTGAGGCATAAAACTAAGCCTTTTTATCTCATCATCTCCAGGACTTTGACTGAACATTTCTTTCTTTCTTTCTTTCTTTCACTTGCAAAGTACAGATGCAGTCAAGCCATAGAAAGTACGTCTTTGTGGTGAGAGTGTACGCACTCTAAATATCCTGTTAAACCTAATTAGGAATGTTATGATGATGTAATAACCTGTGGAACAAATCAGACTAGGGATATGGACTAAGAAAACAAACCAATCAACAGTTTTTGCAATCAGGATATTGTATACCAGGATGACTGCTGTAATGTCTTCTTCTAATTAAAAATCTGGCCAAAGTATATTTTCCCCTATAAATTTTCTACTGCAGTCCTGGGCCCTGAGTGCATTGCAGCAGTTGGCAAAGACCACTGAGATAGTGCAGGCCTCTGAACTGGACTGTATGTGGAAACTCAAATACAGGGTATTTTCTACTGTGTATTTGAATCTGACAACCTCAAAAGAAGGGGGAAGTTATCCTATAACATACCACCTACCCTTCTGACTGCTCAAATTTCAATTTCTATACTATATTGTTCAGTGGGATGTAATGACGCTGAATGTTGTTGTAGGTAAACCTTTTATGTACGAACTGCAGACAGACAAATAGGGCTTCCTTTATGTTTTCAGTACAAGTAAAAAGAAAACGTTTTTAAATGGTAAAAAAACATGACGACATCAGGCATTGCGGCGATGGCGTCATATGAGAGGGACACTGTCAGTACCATAATGTATCACGCTTTATCTGAGCCGTTAAAATCTAAATATTCGACATTAAGATATGATACCACAAGAAAAGATGCTGTGAATTAAACATTTGTCAGTCATTACTCGTGAAGAGTCCCAATACTGTGCATCTATTCATGCACACACATTCTTAGACACACAGATCTAATGTTACTACCGCTAACATACAGGCCCAGCAGCTATACAAATAAGAGCTTTAAGAAGATAATCAAACTTATTACAGTTAATAAGACACAGATATGACTAATGCTTTTCTGTTTTTTTGTGTGATCATGTATTATTAACAATATTACCCAGTAATTTCCCTGGCCAAAACTGTTACATGCTCTATAAACTTTTTCTCAGAAAATTATTCCATAAAGCTCCATGCTTAGTGAAAGGCCAAAGTACACAAGAGCAAATGTTTATTTCAGATTAGACATGCATTTCTCAGGATGATTTGCAGACTTCTCTTCAATTTTAGCTGGGGTTACTTGTTTACCAAATGAGCGGAAGTATTAAACAAACTCTTCACAAGTCTTCAACTTCTGTCTCTTCTATGTCACTCTCTCGTTGTTTCCAAATTACAGTACCAGTCAAAAGTTTGGACATACTCACATTTTTCTTACACTTTATGATAAATAAAGATATAAGAAGACTTTATTTTGCAAACAAAGATCTAATTCTTAAATCCATCAAACGAACTGCCATTTCTTGTCATATTTGCGAAGCATTCTCAATTTTTTTTTTGTAACAAGTGCAGTCATATGACTATAACGAATTTGCTGTCTAACTTCCCAAAGATGTGCTGCACTTGAGGTGGCTCTTCATCAAACTTTTCGCCCAATAAGTCCCAAAACCACACGACTTTAATTCGGCTGTTGGAAAATAGAGGGACTTCTGACCGTGTACCTTTTTACAAAATTTCATTTGTGATTGTACAGAGAAGTAGAGCTGTTTAAATTTCTCTATAAACAGACCGCTGTGACATTAGCCAAGTGTGTCCAAACTTTTAAATGGTACTGTATATTCAAGATTTTTGGAGTTATCATGGTGCGCTCAAAAGTAAAAATAATCTCTGTTTATTATAGTCAGATTAATTTGGACCAGAGGGTTGGTAGAGGAAAGTCCCGGGTGAATATTTCAAGTCTTGTACTGCTTTTAGTTTATCTGAGAGTATAAGCAGTACATAGGAGGAAAATTAATTGCGGTTAAGCTCATTTTAGATAATATCACAACTCAGAAGAAGTTGGGTCTGTGTGGAAAATGCACATAAAAACAGAACTCAGAAATTTCTAAATTTGCTTTCACTTGTATTTCAGGGCAGACAGTATGAAGACATAATATTTAATGTTTTGTCCGATCAATTTAATTTTATTTGTGAATATAAATCCACTCCTGCTATCCAGGCTTGCAACAGATTATAAAAAAAAGTTGGGACAGGGGAATTCAGTACAATTAATGGGCCAAAAAAATTCAAATAATGATCTAGTTTGAAACAGCTCGTGTCAACAGATGATTATATCCATGATTTGGTACAAAAGTGGCATCCAGGAATGGCCAAGTCTTTTGGCAAAAGAAATGGACTGAGGATTGACAGTTGGTCCACAAATACATAAGATAGTCATTAAAGGAATTAAAAACGATGTTCCTCCAAAAAAGATGAGAAGGACTTTGGATATTTCACCCTCAACAGTGCCTAACATAATTTTAAAAAATTCAAAGATTCAGGAGAAATTTCTGCACAAAAGGAGTAAGGGCGCTAGCCTTATCTGAGTACCCATGATCACCAATCACTCAGCCAACATTTAAAAACCGTAGTTTATCTATGGGTCACATGACCACATGGGCTTATAATACTTTCTCACACCTTTGTCAAGTACCTCAATACGTCACAACATCCACAAATATTAATTAAAACTTTACTGAGCGGAGTGGCTTTATGTTAACAGTGTTCTGAAGCGCTGTCAAAAGTCTCTGGTCTCGGAGGCAACCCCAATAGACCAATGCACAGCGGAAATCAAAATTTCAGTCTTTTTTATTGGAAGAAATGGATATGGTGTGCTCCGGACTGAAAAAGAAAAGGACTATCCAGCCTGTGACCAACATCAAGTCCAAAATCCATATTTTTTCACTGTATGAGGTTGAGTCAGGGCCCCTTGCAAGGGCAACTTGCACTTTGGTGAAGGCACCATTAATGCTGAAAAGTACACTGAGATCATTTTGGAGCAGCATAATGATACCTTCCAGATCACACCTTTCTGCATGCATTACAAAGGCATTGCTGCAGGGGGATGCTGGACTGGCCAGCCTGCAATGCCAACTTGCCCGAAAAAAAATTATGCGTGGCAGATTTTGAAATGTAAAATGCAATTGTTGCACACATTAAGACATGTTTGCCAGAAAAATTGAACAAAATCACATCTGATTCACTTGATCACTTGGTGTCTTCAGTCTCAAAACATTTATAAAGTGTTGCGAAAAGGAATGGCAACATTACAAAGTGGTAAATACTTTACTATACAAGCTTTTTTGGAATTCCATTGAAGATTCTAAATTGGAATAGTGTTGCTTTGGAAAAATTAATAAAATTAATGTAATGAAACATCAAATAATTTGTTATTGTATTGTTTTCAAAATAGTATAGGTCAAAGAAAAAGTACAAATCACTATTTTCAGTTTTGACTGCAACATACTGTCCCAACTTTTTCAGATTTCAGGTTGTAATAAGATCTATGGTCTGTAATCGTGCCATTGGCATGATGCAATGTAGAAATAATGAATGCAGTCAGTAATCTATAATCTTTCTCTTTTACAACTACTGGTGAATTTTTCTCCAAGGAAATAATTCTGGGAACTGTAAAGCACATCAATTTTGTGTGCATTGCCTCAGGCAGATGTGTCATAAATGTCATATAACTCACTAGCCTCGGTTCAGTGAGGCCAGATTTTGTGACTTACTACCCAGGTTTCGAGATTGTTTTGAAAGGAGCACACAGGAAAGCAAACACATTAATCCTCAAAGGTTCATAATATCATCCTGTCATAACAAGAAATAGGCCTTTTTCTGTATGAAGTCTTCAGCCAATATTAACAGCAGATGTCAAGCTGATCAGGGCATAAACACTGGCTCCAATTATATGAAAATGTTTAAATGTCTTAATACAAAAAGGCTGAGGATATTTACCCAGCTGCTCGGTAAATAAGCTTCTTAAAGCCAGTTAATGCTCGTAAATGCCCACCAATTGAGCTAGATTTGAAGCCTTTATACCGCAGTCTTTGTAGTCAGCACAGTGTTAATGGATGTTATGTCCTCATATCTCTCATTAGCCTTACACATGACTGACTGGGTTGACAGCCGCCGCGCAGTCTTACTGCACATGTGCTGGACGCGCCGCGAGGCCAAGGGAGAGAATAATCCATATTTATTACTCCCCGTGTGGTGCGAGTGCTTGCATGAAATAAAATAGAAATGATGTGGAGAAGCTATGACGAGGTCAGCGTGGAGCTGTGCAGTCTCGGACACTTCCAGTGAGATTCAGACTCATGACTGGATCAGAACCCTCCAGCAGAACCTCGTCAGGCAGTGTCATGCCGCCTCAGTCAGTCTTTAAAGAGACTGACGGGTGTTTCCATTTTCTCCGCTACAAGCTACACAGTTTTTTTTTTGTTTTCGTTTTTGCCACTTTTGGTTGTTGATGTGTTCCAAAAGACAGCGCGGCAGTATGTACAAATGTGGAAAAGATGCAAACTCGAACACATGCGTTCCATTGCTGTAACCTACTTTACTGATGTTATATTGTACAATGTAGAAAGTGTCATCACAATTTAAATCACTAATGCTTAGTTATGAGCAGCAGTGTTTAGCACATGCAAAACTAATTATACAACCAAAGAATGCAGCAAAACAAATGCTATGACCAACCATTGGAAATGGTATCACTTTTGCATGCGCTAAATGGTTTTACATGCAACGGGCCCTGAAAAGGACATTTTTCATGGCTACAAATATGAGCAATATAAATATGTTTTAGTGATTTAGATTCTGTTTGACTGCACTGGACATGCTCGTTCAATAAGACTGAGTCATCTGTGAGTTGATGCTGTTTAGTTGAGTCATTTGCCTGAAGATACAGGTACGAGTCCAACAAATCAGCCAGTAGACAGACTAATGATATTATATTGTTTGACATGCTGAATACAAAGCGTCAAATCAGGACACGTGTACAAGCAGATTTCTCTATGGCCCTGCCCTAGAGTGCCAGGTAAAGTGACAGCACAGTGGTATTAATATCAACTTATCACTGCCTCTATAAGGCACTATAAGGTAAGAAATGTTTTTTTTTTTTTAATTATGTCATTTTTTTCTTTCCCTTAAAACAGTCGGAGTGAAGACACAAATTCATTCTAAAACATCTTTTTCATTGGACATAAGTTTCCCAACATAATTTGATGGAATTTTGAACTGTATGACTTATGCTGCTGTACACAGGGAATCCACATTCTGACATACCACAGAAAGGCAGCATTACAGCACCCTGATGCTGAGTAAATTAATCAACCCACAAATACCTTTTGAACTTGCTATGTTAATGTATGTGTCGTGCAATAATGGAACATTTTCCCAAGGTGATATGTACTGTATGTCCATGTTGGCTGCATAAGGATGAACAGAGGGGTGATTATAAAATTCTGTCATACTTCTCACTCTGTCCTACAAACATGGATGAAACACATCACAGTAGAATAAATGTTATACCAAATTTAAGGATGTCTGAAGTAAATATTGTGTGTTACATTGTTATATTACTTATTCTAGTATCAAAGTTATCAACAGTTAAGTGAGATGGCCTCTTGAGTCAACTTGCACCATCAGTGTGTTTGTTGACACACTATAAGGTGCAAGAACACCAAGTTTATTGTGAATGGTGATTCTTTTTTCCCCGCACAAGTTCACCTCCTTTAACATTATATTAGGTGATGCCACATCATTCTCCAGCTTTCTTTCATAATTATACTTCATTTTTGCTTAGTTTTTCTTCTTTAAAATATTATTTATCACTTTTTCTGTGTATCAATTATTGGCTGAGAGCCTTCTGCCAATCTTTTTCAACTATGTATGTTGCGTGTATACTAAAGTAAATTTACTTATTCAGAACAATGCCATGAAAATTAATTTGCACTAACACATCACAAGCTCTTATTAAACTTGATTGTCAGACCCGCAAAAAGCCTGTCAGTTGTAGTCCAGGGATATGGCTGCTGTTGTAAAACTATTTTTTTTTAATATGCATATATATGGTGCAGTTAGAGACGTCACCCAGGGGGACTCTTACCCCACTCTACCTTAGCAGGTAATTATATTATTTTGGACATTGATCAGTTTGAGCCAAACCCTTAAGATACAAATGGTCTAATAGAACATAATTTAAAATGAAAAATATTGCCACAGAAATTTAAAATACATCAACAAAGACTGCATTAAATTGTGATGTTTTGTTTGCATATAATATGATCAGTGGCTTTGAGTGGCCAACAACTTTCAGACATCTTTAAAAATGTACAAAGCATCTTCATATGAAATATTTCATTGAATGTCAAAATCTCTAGCATACACATGTGGTGCTCCATAACTTGATAACTACATTTCACAAACTTTTACTAACTTTTGTACTGAATAACATATGCAAAAAAAAAAAAAAAAAAATCAGTTTTCAATCATCCAAAATGCAAGCTTCCATATTTATAATACTACATTATGGCAGTTTGTTCACATGTCTTATATGATGTTGCCACAAAAATTTTGTTTCCTAACATATCCCTGGTGAGTTTTGTTGACTACTAAGATTGAACTGCATGCACTTTCTCAGATAATAATGTCAAGTGTATTCCATATTCAGTTTTCTAAATACCTTTTTGATTGGATGGGGAATCGTATTTTGAGCATGTATGTTGCAGGTTTCAGAACTGAAACATTTGAAACTCTTATTTTGACAAAGGGATTGCTGTTTCAGTAGCCTGGTTTAATTTGGAATTAAATAGGCTCCAGGAGGTCAGTGGAAACATATCTACCAAGATGTACTAACTTGCTTTCTCCAAAAGACACGTTACACTATTGTGTAGCTCATTGCCTTTGTTGCTGTTGAAGGGAGGCCTAAGTTCACAAAATGTTTATCAAAGAAAGGAGGATTTTAAGAAGACCTGCCATTCATCACATGACGATGGCAAGACGACACTACAGTCGCACAAAATGGCACTGGTGAATTCTTCGTGGCGGGAGATTTACCCTTTCCCTCAGCAGTTTGTTTTGTCAGCATATGGCAAGTTTTTAACCCAACTCGTATAGTTCCTCATCTAATGCAGAACATTTATTGTATAAATACAATTTCAAAGGTATTATGTAATTAAAATCGTGTTATGCTGCTGTAAACTTCAAAGGAAGGGCTGTTTCCTCAAACATTTTTTTGCCGCTGACGTAATAATTTCCCTTGGATATTTAAAATAAACACATTAGAAGAAGAATTCTAAGCTTGTCTCTGCGCATACACTGGTTTTGACTGGCATAAGTCAACTTCGTGAAGCAGTGCTGAAACCTTTCACTAGTTTAATACATTTTCAAACTCCCATGCAGTGTAAATTATGGGATAATAGGGTGCAGGCAATGGTGGGCTCTGTTTATACAATCCATTTCTTCACTCAAGTTCCCATTGCCTTCCCCTTCCCTTTGCAGTGTGTGGTGGTCCTCTGATCCTTCTGACCCCAGCCATGTGGTTTCACTTTTTCTTCTGATCTCAATTCCATGACCAGCGGGGAATGAAATACAAATTGAATAGTAACTATTCACAGGCCACCCTTTTCATACTGCCGTTAAGCTGTCTTTGTCTTGTCTGGAGTCTTAAAGATAGATGTTCAGTATTTTACAGGTTCATTTTCGACCACTGCGCAGTTGCCGCAAATGGTATGTATCTGTCTGTGTTCCTTGACGCCAATTTAAATGGCCCAGTAATGCCCTTAAGAGAAATTAGCTCAACGAAAACTTTCCATTGTTATATGCGTCATTTAAAATATAAATGAGGACCCATACCAGTTGAATGGGAACTCTAGTTTTCACCAATAAGCGAATGAAATGTGGGAGCTACAGGCACTTCATTTTATCATTAGTAAATGTTTCATTAGGCCCCGTAAACCCCCCATTTGAAACCTAGCCCTTTTTGCGAAGCTCGCTGGACAGCAGCCGCTTGCAAGTGGTACGGTATGTTTGTTCAGCTTTTATTGGGAGATGTGGTTTGAAGAAGTTAAAAAGACCCCTTTGTTGTTTTTTTGGGCCTTCGTGTTTTCTCTGGAGTTCGTCCACGCGCTTAGTTCGTTTTTAGCGTCGAGACTCCGTATAAGAATCGGGGAATAGAAACTTTTAGCTTTTTTTCCTTGCGAACTCTTCAGAGGGAATGAAGATGGGGAAGCACTAAGCTACTTAGGTTTTGTGCAAACAAAAAAGCTACCTCAGCTGCACTGCTTCATGGTTACTTCTGTCCTTTCGTTTGCTTTCATTGAAAGGTAGCCTATATCTTGGATGATTCCCACATGGACACGGTCTCTGTGAAACTGACTGGGTTATATCCTTGGAGTTTCACGACCATATTGAAACGTTGATACTGCAATAACGTTATTTGGACCATTGAATGAATCAATTGGCAATCACTGTGTTTTAGGACCAGTCACTTTTTTCCCACAGTTCTCTCACCCTGCGGTCATGGACGGCTACCTCTCAATTAAAAATAATGTTAAAATTGCCCTTGCCTATATTGTTTTTCATCATTTGAATTACTGATTTTTTTCTTTCCCAATTTATCTTTTTGTCAAAAGAAATGACGCAATGCTTATCACCTGCTTCGCATTAAAGTTTCACGCATTTTCCGTCTTCTTTTTCCCCCTTCTTAAATGATTCTTGTAAACTTTGCTCCGTTTACTTAGCCTGGTTTTCATTGCAGCAGTTTTGCACGGTTTACCTTTGTTTAGTTTATTAACCCACGGGGTTACCTAAACTAAACATCCCAGCCGAATGCTTCGGCTTTAGGTTTCAGAGATTTTAACAAAAATCCGATGCTGAAACTGATGGGAGTAAGGGTGTCGGACTTTATGGTCCGCGTTAGCAAATGTCACGGCTGTCAGTGGCAGTGCGAGAGAACATTACGGGTTTTAGGGTATTGCTGTGTTTTAGTGCAAAGCTGTGTTAATTCAGAACACGCGTTATTTATTCTATTAATTGTAAACAATTCGTTTGTCCATGAGTATTCACGGCGGCTCTTACATCTGCGTGTCATCAGACTCGTTGTGGGGACATTTTGCGTAATTTGGGTCCAGCTCAGTTAAAAAAGGGATCACTTCCCGAATAAGGACCAGTGGCATTGCTGCCTCGCACATTAACTTTTACTCGTGGAATTAAATGCAGGAGTGATTACCTCCACAATGTCTGATCCCATTCAGAACACGTAGCTAATTCAGTCCCCTGGCTGAAATTGTGAGCTGATCTACGGGAGAAATGCCTGTTTTTAATTGTTCCATTTTACAGCAACTTCATCAAATAGAATGAAATTCATATATTAGTCTCTGTTGAATTCCCATGCTCTGGAGCTGGGGCTAGTTGTGCGCTGCGGCAGTACTCATGGGTGGTCTGCCCCCCTGTGCCTCTCATTTTGCGCTTTGCGCTCCACATCATGATGGCGTTCTGCAGGAATTACACCGGTTATCGCTTCACACCGTCATGCATCGCATCAGCTTGCGCTGTGGCTCTCTGTTAAGCATAAGCTGTCTGCTTTGTGTAATGCACATCTCCTTTTGTTTGACAGTCAATTTGCTCTGTGCTCCACTTCTCATGAAATACATTTTGTTTTCGCGTTGGTATGAACAGCAGTTTGGCGCATGCACAGTAAAACCTGCAATTATAACCAAACTGAGCAAGTTGGTTGCAGAATGTTTGGATGTTTAAATAATTTTTATCTGTTATTTTAGGTATGTGGTAGCACGAAACAGACACATTCTGAGATCGCTCGTCCAATTAAAATCATAAAAGCGAAATGACTGGCACCTCTTACTGGCAATGCACAAACAATACTTGAAAAATTCTAAAGGATGGTATATATTAATGGAAAAATGCCAAATAACGTGTGAGAAATACAGTACAATTTTAATGTTCTAATGGAACCAACCAAAATCTTTCACTGATTTAATTCAAAATCTATATATTTCCTCCAGTGGCACAGATAGAACTGAGAACTGAGAACTGGGAACTGGGAACTGGGGGGTACATGTCCTTTATGACAACAATTAGTCCTGGCTAGTTCTCAATCATTTGCCTTTATTGATGTGTTTTCCAATTACTGTAACTGGCTACTGAAGACACAGTTTCTCTCCATGGAATCTAACAGCGATGAAATCATGGGCTAAATTCAGTACAGAAATGGGCTACTTGTGTGAGGGTCGACAGGTTTGCAATTTTGAGTAACGTTGATATAAATACAGCAAATACGCGTCCAGATGAATGATTGCCGTCTTACTTAATCTGAGAGAACGAGCAGCACCTGTCAAGTGTGGAGTACTCTCGGAGTGAACCTTCTCAGTTCTCAGTCATTTTCATAATTAACAAAAGGTTCTCTCCGAGAGCACTCATTACCAGTTATTGCAAATGTTTGATTGCAGTTGTTGTCGCCGAAGGTGGCACTACCAGTTATCAGGTTTAGGGGGCAATTACTTTTTCACACCTGACCAGGTAGGTTTGGATAGCTTTTTCCCCTTAATAAGTGAAATCATCATTTAAAAACTGCATTTTGCATTTATACCGGTTATCTTTGTCAAATATTAAAATTTGTTTGATGATCTGAAACATTTAAGTGTGACAAATATGCAAAATAAATAAATAAATCAGGAAGGGGGCAAATACTTTTTCACGGCACTGTATACAGGGAAAAGCACCTCATATCCACGGTTAAATAAGATAGTGGGTCCTTCATGTTTTGGGGATATTTTAATTCAAAAGGTCCAGGTGCACTGGTTAATATTAATGGCAAAATGAATTCCAACGAGTATCAGGATAATTCGGTTGCCTCCGCCAGAACGCTGGGACTTGGCTGTAGATGGACTCTCCAACAAGACAATGACCCAAAGCAAACCTCAAGATCTACATGACAATGGTTCCCTAACAACAAAATCAGCATTCTGCAGGTGAACTCAGTCACCTGACCTCAATCCTGTAGAACACCTGTGGGCTGAGCTGACGAAGGCAGTTGATAAATGCAAACCCAAGAATGTGAAGGATCTTGAAAGGATCTTTTTAGAGAAATGGTCCAAAAGACTCAACGCTGTTTACCTTGCCAGAAGTGATTGCACTTAGTACTAAATGAAGGGTGCCCATCATTATAAAACCTTTATTTTGTTGAAATTTATTTTGCATTGAATGATTGTTATTATTTTGGTTGTGTCCATCAAAACATTAATAAATATAAGTATTTCACATTTTTATTCTGTTTTTCTATAATTACATTGTTTATTAATTTAATTTTTTTGAATTGTTTCTGGATTGCAAGTCTGGAGAGCCAGTAATTTTGGAGCCCACTGTACATGATGTGTTTAGTATACAGTGCAGACAGAGCAGCCCATAGATGTGTTTCTTGAGTTAAACATGCAGCTTAGAAGTTTAATACCTGTGCATAGCAATGTGAAACAGTGGCACAAGAGCTGAAACCTGCCTCAAACATTTTGGTTGACTGAGAGGAATAGATGTGTGTGGGAAGGATGGTTACATATTGCTTGGTAAAACGCATTCCTTCATTCCAGCAGTAATCTACATAATTACACTAAGATTTCAAATGGAACTATGAAAAGGTAGACTATGGGTCATATACAATATGAGTGTGGTTAATCATTACAAGTTTTATAGGTTTTACCAAGGCCTGTGTGCCCAATATGATATTCAGATTGTCTAGACCACACTGCTTTGGGTTAAAAACATCGCTGAAGCCTAAATCTGTTCGAGCACTGGAGCTGCATCACTATGAATCTTCTCCAGGATTGTCGAAGAAACAGACCAGACTTCAAAATTAAGGTTGCACTTTGGGTATGGTCCACTGAGGTGAATCGGCCAATGTTTTTCACCCCAACAAAGTTCTCTTTGGAGAAACCCAAGGAGCAATTATCCCATTTACCACAACATTTGTGTATAAAGCTGAGGTCAGTCCAAATTTAAGCTGAGATTTTATCCTATTAGTTAAATAAAAAGCTCATTGTAAAGGAGACGGAATTTTGTCAACAATGTACAAATCATTTTCCTTGCAGAAAAAACTCCAAGACGCTTGGTTTGAGAAATGTATCAGCACAGTCGAATCTCATTTATATTCTTAACCATGAAGTAGGAATATTGCTTTCCTTGTGATATAGTTATATAGTTTTCTCACGTTCTTCACAATTCAAAACCTTTACAATATCTCTGATCAGTCACCGCAAATTGTCTGCTTATTTTACTGAAGTGTTTTAGTGCTCACAAAAGTTTGGCAGCTGCTCTTTAAAAATATTCAAATACTATACCCTCAACTCTGAAAAAGTTGGTTCATCACGGAAAATGCCAATAAAATCTAAAAGAGTAGCTTGAAAATTCAATTTGCCCACAAATATCTTGAAAAAAACAACAAAAACACATCATTTTATGCTTTAGCTAGTGAATGCAATGGTCATGATGTAAGCTTGGGAATACTGTGGGAAGCATTCATCAGTGAACACTATTTGCAACTGCATCAACAAATGCGAATTAAAGCTTTTCTATGCACAGCCAAAGGCACGCATCAACACTTTCCAAAAGGACTGCTAACTTCTCTAGGCTGAGTGTCATCTCAGATGGACAGTATCACAGCTGAAGCCAGTTTTATAGTCCAGTGAGTCAATATTTCAAGTGTTATAAAAAAGAAAAATGGTTGATATTAAAGGAAAATCCAAGCTGTTATCAGCACTGGGACCAAAAGCCAGTGCTTGTCGTAGTACGAGGGTATGTCAGTGTAAATGACCTGGGCGACGTGCACATTTGCTGTCAAACAATTCATGCAGAAAGATCTGTTTAAACCTGGTGCAACATGTGCTGCCATCGATGTTCTCTTCACCAGGGACATCCCTGCATTTTCTTGCAAGGTGATGGCCCACTGCCTTCTGCACAGAATGCAAGTGCATGGCTTTGTAAGCAGAGAGTGCGGCTGCTGCAGTCCTGATCTGTCTCTGAGAACACACCAGTCAGCAGCAACATTAAAACCACCAGCCTAATATTGTGTTGGTCCCCCTTGTGCCACCAAAATGGCTCTTTCAAGCTGACATCCACTTGCATTCCTGGACTCAGAAATTTCCAGCAGAGCATATTTTAGAATATCACTCTCTTTCCACCAGTTGGTCATCTTACTACAGTGCTTCCTGTTGCCATCTCTTCCCCAGGTAAATGGTGCACATGTACCCCACTGATGCACATGATGTTAAAAAAACAAAAGAAAGAAACTCGCTGGACAAGGCAACTATCTTCAATTTATGCATAGTCCAGTTCTGATGATCTGAAACGTATTAAGGGACCTTTCAGCGGTGGACTAAAAATTTAGGGCTCTAATTTCTTGGTGCAGTGCATGGTGGCGCAGCCCACGCAGTGGTAATTTCGTCTGGTGCAGCCCGCGCAGTGGTAATTTCGTCCGGTGCAGCCCGCGCAGTGGTAATTTCGTGCGGTGTAACACCGCGCGCAGCCACTTTGGCGATTTGATAGATGGACGTGCGCTGAGATGGGTGTGGCGTTTTAGTAGGGGGAGGTGTCACATATTCATCATGATGCAGTGACAATTTCGTGGCAAAAGGCTCTGTCAAAAGTGTGCAGAGAGCTCGCCAGCTCCAACCTGGTTTATTCTCTGCGCAGTGGTAATTTGGCTGACCAGCGCACAGTGCGCACACGTCACCGAAACCTCACAGGCAGGTTTCCATAATTTCATGTCTTTGACTGCAAATTCCCCTGTCTGCAACGTGAGAGAGAGAGAGAGAGAGAGAGAGAGAGTGAGATGCGTGTGCATGTGGGCACGTGAGTGGGCGTGTAGGCTATGTGGGTATGTGTCCTTCAGCTGCTTTCAAACCGGACGCCAAATGAATTTTCTGCACGATAGATTACATTCAAAGTCAATGCAAAGATGCAAATACACACGTTTTGCGTGTATTCGCATCTTAGCATTGACTTTGAATGTACTCTATCGTGTGGAAAATTTGTTTCACGTCCAGTGTGAATGCAGCTTTAGAAATACAGCCTGATCTGGGCAACATTTATCTAAACATTATTATTATTATTACTATTATTATTGTTGTGCACTATTAACCTATTAAAGGTAGTCTATAGGCTTTCACAGTTGTCAAGTGCACCCCTTGTCGCATTCGTTCTGCTTGCAGTAGGGCTACGCAATTGGTCAAATGTTGACTCAAGTTGCTGTTTTCTCATATGACGTGTTTGTCAGCATAATTAATTATTGTACGTAATAAATTCATATGTATTCATTGGCAATTTTTTTTATTTCATTCGTTCAAAAGCAATACATTGTTGATTACCTCTTTATAATCACGCAATATTATGAAATGGCCTCACATTTGCCCCGCTGTGAAAAAAGCAGCTGCCGCGGTTCTAGGGGGGTTTAGAATTCCGCGGCTGCTTTTGCATCATCAGCCCGTAGAGGTCTGTTCACTTGACCATATATTCGGCCACTGCAAGCTTGAACCTCCCAGACCAGAACATTAGCTTCCTCCTGGCTGAAGTTTGGCTGTCTGGTGTTGCTACTTCATCTATGTTGAACAAAATTTGCACGGCACATCGCCCACGGCAATTTTAAAGGTGAGGAGAGGAGCTCATTTGATTGGTGAAGATTTGACTCGGCTGTGTTAAACCCACTTACCCCTTCACTCCTCCCCCTTTGCCTCTTGCGCTGGCAGGAGGGATGTAGGCGGGACAGAGTTATACTTACGCCGGGCTGCGCCGGGCACGAAATTGCAAAATGCGCCTGGATACACCCGTTGGAGCGGCGCTCCCACCATTCACTGCGCCTGCGCCACGTCAACGAATTTAGAGTCCCATGTGTTCACTCTGTCTGCACTACTGCTAGAAAGTGCCGTATGTGGCAGGGTGCAATGCATCGTACGTTGTGACACATTCCTCATTTACCACTGTAATTGTCTGTGATTTGTGCAACCGTAGCCCTTCTATAAGTTAGGACCAGATGCGATAGCCTTCATTGTCCTTGTGCAGCAGTGATCCTTGGGTGCCTGATAACTTGTTCAAGGTTTGTTACTCTTTGGACCACTGTCAGAAGGTACTAACCACTGCTGACTGGGAACATCCTAGAAGTCTTGCAGATTTGGAAATTCTCTGATCCACTTATCTGGCCATAACTATTTGGCCCTGAGCCAAAATCACTCAGGTTCCATTTTTATTGCTATTAAAGGTCAGTCTGCAGACAATTATATGAATAAATATACACATATAAACCGTTAGCTGCTTCAACAGCTTCATCACAGCTTTATCACACCTTGGTGCGTGCGTGTGTGTGTGTGTATATATATATATATATACACAGTTGCAATCAAAATTATTCACCCGCCATTGCAAATTAGGTTTACTGGCAAAATTTACAAACTTTTCTGCTGTTTGCAATGAACAAATCAAACAAGAACAATTTCAATGGCTCAACGCAAAAAATACTACAAGTGGCTTCTCCAAATTCTACACAAAATGCCACTTTTAATGACTACTGCAGGCTCAAAATTATTCAACCCCTTCATGACAAGCATCTGTAATACTTAGTAGAGCACCCTTTTGCTGCTTTGACCTGCTGGAGATGTAATGCATAGGCAGACAACAGCTTCTGGCAGCATTCCCAAGGAATCTTAGCCCAGTCCTCATGGACAAGGCCTGCAGTTCACTAATATTCTAGGGTTTGCATGCTGCAACTGCCTTCTTCAAATCCTACCAGAGATTTTTTATGGGGTTTGAGTGAGGCGAGTGTGATGGGCACTCTAGAATCTTCCCAGACTTCTTCTGAAACCAAGCCTTGGTGGATGTTAAGGTATGCTTAGGATCATTGTCCTTTTGGAAGATCCAATGATGCCTAAGCGTCAGCTTCCCTACAGACGGCATGACATTTTCTCCTTGGATATCCTGGTACTTGACTGAATCCATCTTGCCCTCCACACTTTGCAGGTTTCCAGTGCCAGAGGAAGCAAGGCAGCTACAGAGCATCAAAAAGCCCCCAAAATTCTTCACTGTAGGCAGGGTGCACTTTTCAGCATATGCTTCTCCATTCTTCCTGCAGACATACCACTGATTCATAAGCCCGAAATATTCCTGTTTTGTTTCATCACTCCACAGAGCAGTATCCCCAAACTTCTGTGGCTAATTTATATGGTTTTGAGTATATTGGAGCTTGTGCTTTTGGATCAGTCGTGGTGTATGTCTTGGAGGCCTTCAACGTTTAGTACGTACTCTACTGTGCAAACTGAAACCTCAGTGCCTCCTGCCTCCAAGTCTTGCTGCGGGTCTCCTGCAGTCACTCGAGGGTTTTTGACCACCCGTCTCCTCAGGAATCTGGTGACAGCCATTGATAGCTTCCTCTTTCTGCCTCATCCAGGTACTGTAGCCACTCCTCCTTTAACTCTGAACCAGCAAACTATGCTTCTAACTGGATCTCAATGAAAATTCAGTGCCTGTGCTACCTTTTTGTATCCTTTTCCTTGTTTGTGCCAGGCAATGATCTCCTCCATTAGCTTCTCAGACAATTCTTTTGACAGGCATGTCTAGTATGCAATCAAATATCACTGTCAACAAACCCCTAGCGAGTGCAAGTATTTGATGTGTTTTATCTCAATTAAGCTCTTGATTAGTTGCATTAGGTATGCTTTAGACAACACCTGATTTGCAAATATGCTCTTAAAATGGATTCTATTCGGGGGGGTTGAATAATTTTGAGACTGCAGAATTCATTAAAAATGGAATTTTATGTTAAATTTGGAGAAACCACTTGTAATATTAGTTGTGTTTAGCAACTCAAAATGTTCTTGTTTAATCTGTTTATCACAAAGTGCTGAAAGTTTGTAAATTTTCATATTTAACCCAATTTGCAATGGGGATTGAATAATTGAGCCCCTCTGAACATTAGTGGTCTAACTCCAATGTTAGACCCATATTTTTCATGCTAAAGGTAAAATCTATTCATGCAATAATGGGCCAGACGATTGTTGGTTCAACCTCTGAAATGCAGATAGGAGTGCAAGAGTGGTCTAACTCCAAAATTCCAAAACATGCAAAAATAACTAAAATCATCAACGTTGACAACAAAATACTTTCTGACCATGAAAGACAGGTCTAAACACTTACTGGCATGCTGCATTTGACAACGTCAAAACTTTGGAAGCTGTTTTCTCAAAATGATAAAAAATATAGTTTGACCACTACTGTTCTGAGGGGCTTAATTTTAATTGCTATATATATATATATATATATATATATATATATATATATATATATATATATATATATAGTTTCTATTCACATTTCCCTGTCCAGATAATTGCATGGGTAAAAACAGGTCAAAGATCAAAAATGGCCATAATAACCCTCCTATAAAAGCTTAAAAAACGAGTTCTCAAATAGTATTTCCACTAACTGGCGCTCAACTTCAAATAAAGTGGTAAAATGTATTTCATAGGCTTGGCAAGGTCAGGCAGATGCTCATTTTCTTAACAGTTTCACTGAAGCATGACACACATTTACGGGACCGTAATGGGGGTAAAGGTCTGGCTTCGGGCGGAGTTTTGTGCGAGAATAAGAAGCAGGATGTTGAGTAAGTGTGTGACCTGCCTCTCAGGTACAGGTGCAAAAGCAAATTTAATACATTGAGCCTTTGAATCATTATTTGCAAATAAAATCAGTTGCACGTATCCTTGACCATAACTGATGGTTTTGCATGGAGTATTGCTATATTATAAGGAGGGCCTCTAACTGGAATAGTAGTTTTAACATTGTTACTGTACTAGCTTTTATAGCGATATTAGATGAGCTATTGTTGATATACTGTATTAACTATACAGCTATAAAAGTAATTTATCGTCTTTGAGCATTTTAATTTTTCCTGAATGTTTTCAACTGAAGTAATCTTTTATGGCAAATTAAGAAAGCTCAGTATTTAATTCATGCTTTTTTACAACCAATAACAGCTCTTGAACTCCTGAAACAACATTCAAAGATTGGTCTTCATTTGCTTCTCTGACCACTGATGGTGTAACATCAAGCGACAACTTCAAATAACAATTAAAATAATTCCAACAAAGTTTGTGAATATTTTTGGTAGATTTGTTTTGTTGCCTCATCTGCTCTAAAACGCCTTTTCACTCCTCCAGAACTTATCCAGTTATGAAAATGTTTATGAAAAACAGTTATGTCCATATTTTTAACCAATGTGTTTATTACTTTCAATATAACTTCAATCATTGTCCCATGGTGTGAATATATTTGGAAGACAATGCATCTCGTCTCTGTACAAAAATAACTAAGATTTGCAGCTTTTGACAGGTTCATAACTGCATCTCACGATGCCCTGTAGACACATGTATGATTCGCAAACCCATGTTTTTTTAGTTATTCTTGACCTTCAGTTTTACAAGGTGGCAATTACTGTTCAATTGATTTGGCCCATTTGTTTGTCATTCTGGGTTGGGTAGTTTACTCTTGCCCACAGAGCTCTCCTTTGGACACTAATGATTCAAGACCACATAAAGCCTTGCGCTGTGTTTCATGGTAAAAGCAATGATGCGGCCGCTCTGTCCACAGCTCTCTGTTTTACAAGTGCCGCACTCGTGTTTATGGCCTGTTCTTTGTCTTCTGCTGCTGCTATAATGCCGCAGCCACGCAGAGTGCAAACACACTTTGCGACAAATGCCCCAGAAGATTGTTTCCATCTTTGTAAATGTTTTTCCTGTCTTTTTTTCTGCGTGCGTACATGCGTGCGCCCGTGCTTATAAATGCACTGCCATGCAAGATGGCTGTTCTGTACAGAACCACACAGGAGGCATAATCTCTTGTTGACTGGTATGAGATCACTGATGGAAACATTACGCTTGATTATGCTGACTGTGGTGCTCATGCAAATGTCTACGAAGCGTATGAGTCTGCGGTCAGTGAACCTGTTGAAAGCTTTAACTTTCCCCACTGTAAACAGTAGAATGTGCTGAAAGTCTAAAGGTTATCATATTGGAGGCCGCTGTTGGTTATGCTGTATTTATCATCATGTCAACTAGTGCTCTTTGATTGTTCAGCATGAATACATTTATATAACCATTCTATAGTTGCTTTTCTGTGTTCATGTCTCCCAATGATCTTATTAAAATATTGCTCTGTAAACGAAATATGCATCCTGTGGAAATTCAAATCTGCGGGCACACTGGACTGATAATATGATGGCATACTGTTGGAATACTGGACTTATATTATAGTAATAACATACTAATTTTAGTACCTGTACACGTCTTTGAGCTAATACAGTATCTCTCATACAGATCATAACCTGCTGTCATACTGGAACTATGACATCAATACCAAGAGTTACATGGACGCTCTGATGATGGAGTTCAGACTGTGTTTTTGGATGGAGGTGATGCCATCATCATGTGAACACATGAGGTCACCGTCTCGTTCCTCCAATGCCTGGATGGTCTTTTCTAGTGAGGGCCCCCCATCTCAGAATGAGGCGTGTCTCTGCTGTGGGGCTGCCCTTCTGCCTGAGAACACGGTGATCCTGGGTGAAGATGTCTGGGACTTCAGCACCTGGCCCGAAAGAGCCCTTCTATAACTCTTAAACGGCTCTTAAGGAACGTAAAATACCCTGAAACTGCCTCTACGGACCTGCGGAAATCAATTTGAGATTGAGTAAACAGAGAAGGAATCTGGAGGTGCAGAGCTCGCCGACGTTGATTTAAAGCCTCGGCCGGGTCTTCGCCGGCCTCCACTCCTCGAAAAAATTCCAGCCCCAGTAGGACGTCCGGGGTCACATGGTGCGGAGGGGCGAGGGTCCTCCTCCTGTTGTTCTCACCGACTCATGCAGAAACTGATGTGGAAGGT
Source organism: Gymnothorax reevesii (assembly GCA_029721435.1). NCBI lineage: Eukaryota > Metazoa > Chordata > Actinopteri > Anguilliformes > Muraenidae > Gymnothorax > Gymnothorax reevesii. The sequence continues at coordinate 75,808,849 of CM056583.1, forward strand.
GGAGGGACCGAGCATGAGAGTAATGTGTTTAATGACTATAAAACCGGCGGCCATTACAGCAGTCCTCTCAGGTTTTCCATCACCTTATCCCCCATCCCCGATGCGCGGAGATTTAAGCCACGGACATTTTCTCAACTTTGCATCAGCGTAGCTTTAGCTGTCACACACATTTCAGCCAAATGTGACTGATTTTTTTCATTTGCTTGTGAGAATTTAATTTCTTTACTTTGCAAGGCTCTTCAAGGAATATTGAGCATATTGGTTGCCTTATCCAAACATCTGGTAGCATTTTTGAATGTTAGTTAAGGCCCCCAACACACACACACACAAACACATACACACACACAGGTATGCACACAAACACCCACCCACACACACGCACACACAAACACAAACGCACATAAATTCCCACAAGAATACAATTTTCCCATTTTAGGTGTGTATCCAGCAGTGCATTGACATGCCCTCCATTTTCAACCAGGAGAAATAACACGCATCGTTTGTTGTTTCTTCTCGTCTTCCCCACTGACAGTCGCCCCTCCTCGCCTGTGTGCCGGTGTCAGTGTGAAGATAGTCGCTGTGTTTGTGTGTGCTTTCAAAGGAAGGTAAATGTAACTCAAGACTCTCGCAAGGCTGCCAAAACATACCGAAGCCAGGTGCCTAATAGGTCCAGATAAATGACCACTGACCAGCACAATAAAGGATCACATTTGAAGTGGGACGCCGAGTGACTCCCATCTGCTAAATATTATGGCCATAAGATGTTCTGTTTGTCCAGGCAATATTATGAATGGGTGGTCTTGAGATAGCAGAACATAAGGTCCTCTGTGTCACAGAACTACTCCGGCCACTTTCTCCTATTTTCAACGGAGTCCTAACAAATATTAGTCTGTCAACTTTGCCTGCATAATTACCCACAGCGCCCAGATGGACATAAATTAAAAAATATTGAGTCGTAGCGCCATAAAAATCACTGAATAGAATTTTTTTGTTTATATGTTAATATTAGAATTTTAATTAGCAACTGGCACCATCTGGTGGACTGACCATATAACTTACCCCAGGACATCCTTAAGCGCATTATGGCACACCACTCCAGTTTACAAGGTGCCATCTGCATAACGAAGAGATTCGCATCAGTTCCTGAGAAGAATGTGAGCGATGATTATAACATATTAAAGAATTAGCTAAATTGATAAATGAGTTATTACCTGTATCAGTAGATATAAATGAAGCATGCTTTGCATTGAATAATGCATTATTTATTTTCACTAGGCACGGTCCATTTCAGTAATGAGGTTCTATAACATGTGTTTTACTTTCCAATGAGTCTGTAAATTGGTGAATGGACATCTGAACAGAAAATGAGCTTCACACGGCACAATGAGACTAAATGATAAGCCCATTGTTGCTCCGATGAATGACATGAAACCCCAGTTAGGGACTGAGATGAGGGGGGAAGGGTGTAGGGTGTAGGGTGGAGGTGGTGGAGTGTGGGTGGCTCCGGGGGACATCCCCAAATGACAGATCTGTCAGACGGACAAACAGATCATCCCTGTATTTAAGGAGTTAATCTCCTGGGTTTGCCATGGACAGAGAGATTACACACCGGGATGGTGCCAAACAAAAGAGACACGGAATCTAATGTCCCCCAACAGAGAGGGACAAAGAACTGTGCCAGAGCGCTGGGGCAGGGGTGGCCAGCGAATTCGGGGTCTCACCTTTCGGACAAGATGATGATAAGGGGGTCAGGGAGACAACCAGGATAAAGCAAGGCTGCTTTGCAGGTCAGCTGTACCTAAGAGGGTTACAACATGGACACAACTATTGGAAAAGGCCATTATGAGGCATGTATGTTTGTACTGATGAATCAGCTCTCTCCAGCGAGTGCAAAAGAAATAAAAAATGCACAATTTCTCTATGTATAAAGGAGATATGATATCAGTAAATCAGTTTGTTAAACAGATGAAGAATTGTAGAAAAAAATGTGGTCTTAGCTTAAAAAGTTAGTACCCAGGCCGCCTTAAAATTTTAAGCTCATTGAATTTGAGACGACAATTTGAGGTAATATTCAACTTCTAATCTTAAATTCAGTTCACTTCAAATTTTAAGTAAAGACAACTTTTTTTTTTCAGTGAGCATTTTTATTTTACAAAAGTATGACAAAAGATGTGAGCTCCATAATTAGGTAGTTTTACACTAAATCCTTTTTACAAACCCACTCTCTTAAATCAGCCTGAGCTTGGATACTTTTATTCCCTTGGAAATTAACTACACGCAGAACATTGTAGAATGACACACAGACGCATTCTTGTTTTCAGAGATGAGACCTCTGTGTTAGCACTAAGCCATTGTTCCATAGGTAAATGGTCTCTTTAGAAAAGCACATAATGCCTATTTGGAAAGAACATGAGGTAATTTGGATTTACTCTATTGACTACAAGGACTGAACACACATTGGAACGTCCCCATTCTCTGTCTACTTTTGTTTGAATTCTTTGCGTAGAGATTTGTAAAAATCTAAGGATATCACAGAGAAAGATTTGTCTTTGTATTAGCTTTAAAAACGAAGATTACAAGTAATCCATCGGGTTTTCTATGAAAATTTTGAAGTAAAACCACTGAGGCGGAAATTAGGCTTATGAGCCGACAGAGAAGAAAGGTTAACATAGTATCCGGAGGAACAGACGTGCATTGATCTGTCACATGACCTAAAAGCAATACCATGATTAGAGCACAGATTTCTTCCTGATAGCGTACACACTGCACAGCTACACAAGCCGCCCCTCATGCAGCTGAGACACATAAACATCTTTACTCCATACAAAATATATCACGACTGAGAAAATGTATCATAAGCAGTGCAAAAGTGCTCAGTTTTAAAGTAGACTTTTAGTCTCATCAAAACTGATTCAATTAGAAAGGATAACAGCTGGGCCTTTGCATTATGCATGAGCAGCACAATGAGATGCTCACAGTAAGAAACAAAGACAAAGGATGACTGAAGTCCCAAATTGAATTTGAACTAATACAAAACTTCTTTTCTATCACGCAAATGCTAAGGAAGAGTAATAAATGAGAAAAAGGATATTAATGTTATTGTCTCAAAGGCCCATTTTGTCCTCACCACTATTCAACTGAAATTCCCAAGAAATGTACGATCGCTTGGGCTTTTGTTCTGCCCAATTATTCCTTAATTTCAAGGAAACATCTTGAACTAGTCTGTGCAAAGGATGTTTTTTCCTGCTTGCAGAAGGGGTTTTCACTGAGACCACCAAAGATGTCTCCCAAACTTTCCCAAATCAATAGCCCTGCACAGTGAGGGGGGTGCAGTGTATACACACTCATCAGTAACACATTCTGTTCAAGCACTCTGCCCTATACTAAGCACTACAGAACACTGGCATGTGGTGCACTAATGCACAGGGCCCACGTGGCAGTTGAGAGTAAAAGTCACAGTGTTCAGACTGTACCGGGTATAACTTCTCTTTTTTATAAAAGGCAGGACAGTCAGGCATATCTAAGTGGGACAAAGGTGAACGATCTTTGACATTTTACTCCATACTGAGGGGGTAGAGAAGTGAAGTATGGGCATTTTCTGCAACAGAGCATCACTTTGAGTAAAGACGCACAGGTGCCATCTTTAATGCTGAGTGCCAGATAAAGACAGGGTATGGAGGGAGGTCAGGGCTACAGTGCCTTGAATCAACAGCTGAAGTTTCTTTGAAAGCACTTTGCCAATAAAAGCCTGCCATCAACACGCATAATCTCTCAGCTGAGCCCATTGAAAGCTGGGTCTCGGGGGTTAATTCACCCATCGCCCTGAGTTTGAATCAAATCTAAACTCACATTGAGATGAAAGCCGCGGAGTCCCTCGGCCAAACCAACGCCGGCAGAACCCGGTGAGATCAGCCCGACTGGGGCGGATTACTGCATGTTCGCCTGTTGGACCTCCATCAGGACAGGGAAACTGAAAAGAAAAACAATAATTAGAGATAATTGCTTGTGTCCAAACATAAGCATTAAAGCCCCCTTCCCTTTGGTAGTATGTGAGCTGGAATGAAAAAGACACCCCCTGTTTTGACAGCTGGGCAGGCGAACATAATTTGTGACAGCTGAACTGAAACGTCTTTAAACATGAACGCAAAGAGGGAGAGAGAGAGAGAGAAAGAGAGAGAGAGTGTGTGTGTGTGCGTGTGTGTGTGTGTGTGTGTGTGTGTGAGAGAGAGAGAGAGAGAGAGCATTGGGAAAGGGAAAAAGTAGTGGTGGAAACAGTAAAGGTGTAAAAGAGGATATGCTACATAAAGTACCAGGAGGGTCGGATTCTAAACGAGCCGAAAAAACAGACCGGAGAGGGAATCTACATCAAAAGCAGGGGGCCTGAAAAACAGAATATTTCACGAAAGAATGAGACTGAACATGGTGTCATGCCAAGTTTGACGCATTGGATTAATTTGCTGCTCCGTAACTGTGACCTCTCACCCCTGGGGTCTCGGGTTCAAACTGAACTCAGAGCGAGGCAACCAGAATCACGTTAGTCTGAACGGGGGCAGAGGTCATGCATGAGCTTCTTAGTTTTTAGGCCAAACAAGGAGCACATGTCGAAGGTACACATCTGCAACATAAATCATTTCTGTTGTCCTTCCCACCCCTGACCTCCCACAGGTATGGTGATCGATAATTTCAAGAAGTCAATAACTGGTATTAATGATCAATTGACATGATTTTAGCTGTAATCTCAATCAAATGACAGATGCTTCTCTGAAGGTAAAGTGGTAATAATAGCTCTTAACTACTTCCAACAATAGACTACCGCTCAGAAAAATTTAATTTTAGATTAACTAAAAAATGTTATTTTAACTTGCTCGATACAACTGAGTGAAGTGCCCAAAGTACCTTCCAATTAAATAAATTAATTAATTAAACCTGAAATCTTTGAATTAAATTAGAAGTTACTTAAAACAGTTGTGAAGAACTTGCTGACATAACATTCTTTGAAGTAAATATTTCTTTTTTTGAGAGAGAGAGAGAGAGAGAGAGAGCATATGTTTAACCATTTTATGATCATTATAGTGTCTATGTTTTTTATGCATTAGAGCTGCCAATGTTACACAAAAAAAAAAAAAAAATGCAGCCGGACTGATGTAGTTTTACTGCCCAGAGGATGTCACAGCCCATAGCCAACCGAGGGCTCAGTGTCCAAATGAGTAGTTAACTCTGTGCAACATGTGATCTTTTTTTTTTTAAGAATTTTGACTCTCAAATAGATGACAACAGTAAACAGAATTAAAAAAAAGGTTAGCTAATAGTACAATATGATGTGGTGAATGTCAAATGCCATGCTTTGTGTGTTAACGGAAAATAAATAGTACTGCACACAGTAATACAAGAGTAACAGATAATTTGTTGTGTCGATCCTGTGGAAACATGCATTACATACTTCCTACAGCCACACTCATGCTTATTCACATTGGAAGTAGTTTAGATTTACTGGCAGAAATATTCAGTTCAGATAGATCGGGCCAGGTGAATGTGAAATCTAAGTAAATATTTAACTTCCTGAACTTAACACCAGTGCACTTTCTGCAGTCATCCACTAAATGTGTAAATTGAAGATGATCCCGCCATTGGGGAAACTGGCAATGATTTGTAAAAGTTAAAAACTGTGAAAAAGTCAGAACACAAAAGCATGTAGTAGGCTGTTATATCCAAACTGATGCATCTACTCCTTGTCTTGGCACGGGAAGGTTGAAACATATACTCACCATTTTAGCAAGAAATTTTCCCCAAAAGTGAAACTGTAAATCTGTAGTAGAGGTGAAAACATCTTGCGATTCAAGCAGTCGTTAAATGAGTTTGGAGCAAATGATTTTATCAGGCATACATTCCTTGTAAAATGAAAAAGAAAAAAAGATGTCAAATTTGACACAAGCATAACATGACCTAATATGCAGGCAATGATCAGGTTAAAAAAAGTTCACTTTCCTATCAGTTCTTCGAAGGGGAATTATTTCCAGCGTTAAAATTATGCAGCTGCCACATGTCTATACCTCCCTTGCTTTCTTGCTTTCTGTCACAAACACACACATAGAAGCATGCACACACACACACACACACACAGTCTCACACACGCCCATACACACGCACACACACACACACACACAAACACACACGCACACACACACACACACACACACACACACACACACACACAACAGCTGCTTAAATAACTGCACTTGCACATGAATGTTATCCAGTTAAATTGAGATGATTGGATATATTTCTTTTGTGTTGCACAATCCCTGTGATTGATCACAATACCTCCTGGTGGAGGTACTCAATGTCAAGCGTTTGAATTCTTACTGAGGCAGACAGTTTGCTTTAAAGGCATTTGGCCTGTTTGGCAACATATTGAACAAAATGTACAAATGAACTCATAGATGAGAAAGGGAACTGACATCTTGCATCAGTCTGAAACCCCTTGCCAAAGTATGACAATTGTGAATACAGAAAAAAAAAAAAAAAAAATTAGGAAAGTATTCCAGGATGTCATCCATTGATGCTCTTGGCTCAGATTGATATTATTTTACAAGTCGGCTGCAGTAGAGTCACATATTGTAAAATACAACAAAGGGATTGAAGCCACATTTCAAGACTGCTTTGACCTGCTTGTTGAAATAAAAACTCTCATGTATTAAATGTAGGCGACAACAAGAGATCAAACGCTGTGATTCTAAATTGAATGTTATTCCTGGAATTTTCCGTCATATTCTGCAGTTGCTAACATGTAATATGCTGAACAAATACTTATGCACAAGACAATATTCTCTATTACTCCTGTGGAACAAATATTTACCCTTTCGATCCAGCCATAATAAAATGAATAGTTGAAATCAAGATGAACATTATTTTCCAATGCTACCGTATATCAGAGGTGGAAAATCCAGGTTCTGAAAGTAAAATTCCACCCCAAAATTTTGCTCTAGTGACCTGGATTAGTCATTTTGCACGATCCATCCACCAGGAGGTGTCACTCATCATGAAAATCAGCTGGACCAGTTAATGGGTGATAGAAAGTCGTGGCAGGACTTTTACTTTTCGTCCCCTGGATGTTCCACCTTAGCCATATGGTCACCATTCATTATGATACATGGGCAGATCCGGAGCTGAGGAGCTTGCTATCTGGGATATAGTTTATCATTATTTAAGAGTAGTAGCTTAGTAATAACAAGGCAACGTGATTAGGCCTACTCGTCCTTCGCCTATTCATTCTGCCCACCTCTCCGGTCGTCCTTTATTTATGTCGCTAAAACGATGACGTGTCGAGTACGAGTACGGGGCGAGTCATACAGATGGGTAAGAGTCATACAGATTGGTTTGCTTTGTTGGCCACTCGCCTGTTGTTTTACAGTGCGGTACGGTGAAGGGCTGCTACATCGTACTTTGAATATAAAGACGTATACTTCGCATATTGAACGGTTTAAAAAACTGTTGAATCCGAGTTTACAATTGTTCACTCCGTTCTTTCGAGCGAAGCCAAATTTTAGAGGCTCCTTGGAGCACGCTCGAAAATGAATAAATGATTGATCGCGTTCGCGCACAGTATTAGGCTACGTATATATGGGTCTTTATCTATTTATCTGCTTACTCTTATTGTTTGAATTTATACTATTTTGATTATATTGCGTACAAAAAAATCACTGCCCATTGGCGATCTGCGATCTTATCAGAGACGTTACGATACCTCGCAAGTTAATATCAATAATTATCTATAAACTTTGTGTGCCTGGTATACCCTGCGTCGAAACTTATGTTACGTCCTGCAGAGATAATTTCGGTCATTTTTTAAGGAAATGAGAGCTATTTCAGTATCACCAAATACCTTATAAGACTCTTCACAGCGTTACTGCCAAATGTTTCTTAGCCATTAGACACTTCTGATCACGTGGTCAGCTATCGTCTCTGGAGACAACTGTCTTCTTTATGTAACTGGTCGCTCTTTTGTGGACCTTATGATTAAGCTATTCATAATTATTAAGCAAAATAATGAATGTATTTATTTATTTATTTATTTATTTATTTTACTCAAAATGTTGGCCTATTGCCGATCATTGCATTAGCTTTTAAATACCTATGTCAGTCATAATTAAGTACTCGGGCTACTATCAGAAAACAAGAAAATTGGCTAACCTAAAGAAGTGAATTATTACCACTGTTATTTCCACCTCTGTAATGTGCATCATGTCTTAAGCTTTGTCAAATACCTAATTTAATGTAGGAATGTGGCTATAACAGCATTTCCGCTTCCAAGCGGTTTTATTATCACATGCATTCAGTGCCATGCGTGCCAGTGCAAATTCTGATCGAGACCAGTTCCTAAAAAGCTCAGTTCAAAGTTAAAATGCAATAGGCCTATAACCTACACGATGAGTCCTCTCATCTCACCCACGTAGCCTATTTGATATTTTGGAAGATCAAAATAACACATCAGTTTGATTTAGGTTACACTTTTTTCTGCAAAGGTTTTCTGCAAAACTTTTTTTTTTTTTTGGTCGTCCTTTCTAAAATTTTTGGAAGTTTCATTATTTTCCCGATGACCTATTACAATGGTTATGGTCAGCTAGGAGGCCAAGAGATTTTACCTATTTTTCGTATTCACGAACAAGGAATCATACTGAGTGATATAGGCTAGCCCGCCCTTATAGCCGAAGAATATTTTACCATCACCAGCTAATAACTAAAAAAAAAAAATGTAAATCGCAGGACGAGCTGATAATCCCACTTCAACGGCTGCTTTTGTTGTATTTGTAATTGCATATGGCGAATTATGGAACCCCAATTTATTTACAGCTGTTCAATATTCATCCAGATCTCGAAGATATTGACACCTGCGTAGACGGAGAAAGTCATTAGAAGAGTGACTTAAAGTATTCAATACTTAACATATCACGTAACAAAGCGATGGCAATTCCATTATTCGACGGTAAAAGCCTAACTCTGTTGGTTAATACTAATTGTTCGTTGTATGCATTTTTTTTCGAGTTACTCCTCCCGTGCTTTTACTTCGGAAAGCCTTGAAGCCTTTACCCCAGCCGCTAGAATAAATAGGGCGTTTCAGCAGAAACCCATGGGATGACTCAGTTGTCATGCAAAGGACACTTCTACAGGACCATGGACAGCTCAATTCTGGACGTATATGTCAGCTGTGACAAAATGACAAGGGGTAATTTAACGTCGGGCTATCCATACCTTCAATTGCCCTCGTCAATACTATTAATATAATTTCACCCTTTTCTGTCATGTTATTATGAAAGATATATCATATTTACACAACGCATGGACTCCAATAGTTATTTAAAGGACTTTTAATTTGACAATTAGAAAGGTCTGTGACAAAAGCAACAGTCTACTTTTTTTAAGTCTCTCTCAAATGAAAAAGGGGGCATCATGTTTTCAATAAATGTCTGTTATTTGACATTGGTTTTTCTGCCATTGGTAAAGGAACTTTAGGCTCGCTAAATTTAAGTCCAAAGTTGAATTCTTGAGCACCCACTTCTTCAGCAAGTATACAATTTGATAGATTTGTTAAGATAACATAGATTTTGCAAATTCTGTTCTTATGAATACAGAAATTCACATTCAGCACATGAATGTTGTATTTAAACATCCACAACATCTCATGGAAGCAAAATTCTCCTTTGCCCTATACAGTTCGTCATGTTAGCACCTACAGAGCTGTTATTTCACAAATTGATAGTCCACATACATGTGCTCTGGTAGATAACATTTTTAAACATAATCAACCACCCACTAAAGAAATATACAACATACAGTAATGCAGTATCTGTCTACTAAGCTTATATTTCACTTCCGGTGCATAGCATGGGCTTATGTCTCTAGTCAAAAGCTAAATATAAAACATTTAAAGTTAAATGGCAGCATTATGTCAAACTGCCTGAAAGAGGAACAGGAAATATGTCATCGTATGCTGGTGGGGCAGAAGTGGGTAGAGTCTCGTCAGCAGTCACCTTCCCGCCTGGCATGGTCTCGTTCTCAGAATTCCTGCGGGAGGTTTAACACAGCATTGTGACATCATCAGTCTTTAAATTGTATGAAGTTTGTTGAGTGATTTGCATGATGGCAAATAAATCACAAATCACAGCAGAATTACATATGGACACAGAGAGCGTAAATGGCATACATAAGTCACAGTCATTTTGCATCTGCAACGGGTGGTAGAATCATCAAATCTTTGCAAAAAATACTGCCATTAACACAAGAGCTTTGTGAAGAACATGAAGTAGTGTTTTTTTTTTTGGGACAGGTGCTGATAGGGACTGATTTAATTCTCTGTTGATTTACGGAGCTGTAGCTCATAGTTACCAGTAACTATCCCACCAGGGGTCTGTCTGTCCCTGTAGGACTTTTGGCCCTTGGCCACAGACCTCTTTCGCTGCTGATGTTTTTTTGATGTTTGGCCCACAACTTCAAAGCCACTGAAGCCATTGTCCCCAGGAGCTTCTAATATTTTCCCCAGCCCCTGTGGGTTACCTGTGTTTTGGCTATATTCCCACTTTTCCCACACAACTGAAATCCATGTCATTTACAAGCATGTTGATTTAATCAAATCACAAAAATTCTACACCAGTTTAATTAAACCATTCAGTTCATGCCATAAATATTTAATAACAAAAAGTACAATTATCATGCCACCTTTTGTTAGCTCTGAAACTGTGATGCTTGATCCATAAGGCTAAAAATAAAGATAATGCAATGTTTTTAAATAGAACAAATCAATCAAGTAGATGGATGCATGATTATTTTTGCTTAATTTCTGCATTTTAAGTGATTACATTACAGATAGAATGCACAATTATTCTGTATACAGTAATTTAATGACTAATCTTACATGAAAGGCAATTGCTTTGGCTTGATTGGCCACGTAGATGTGTCCTATTTCGTGTTTCTGTGATTCATATATTCTGAAAGAGAACAGCGTCTAGCCAGTGCCAATTTATTGTTGTATAGATTGTTTATATTGTTTGGTTGATTGATTGACTGACTGACTGACTGACTGACTGAACTTCACATACATACCCAACGTCACAGTTGTCCAGCCTGAGGCATTCAGGGCAGGAATGATCACTTGTTATTGTGTTACCAAGAGGATATATGGAACAATACTGAGGTGGACATGTAGTTCTTGAAACTCCAGGCATTATTCCTCTGGACTGAATCATCTCGGAAGTACTACCATTGTGGGTCACATGGGCATATGGTGGAGGAATACATTGAAGCACTCTGGCCCCATGGAGCGTGATAGGTCGGTTAATACCAGTGAAAACATAAGATTGCCCATGCTGTGCTGGTTCTTCATCTGATGGTCTTTCATCACAATGTTCACAAATCTTGCAGGTCAACATCTTGAATTTACAAATGCTAGTAAGCACAAACATTGCACCAACTGAGAGAAGGATAGGGCCGAGCAGCTGCGTCCATGCAAAATTATTGCTGTTCTTGCTATTGTTGTAATCCATCCAGCCCATGACTGTGAACGCTATTCCGACCAGCCCTAGAGAAACTCCAGAAAACAGTAAGATCACCCCAGCTTTGTCCCTTTCAGATGCCTCAGTGTCGGATCTTGAGGGAGGCAATGGGGTAACAGAGAAGACGTTCACTGAAAAATCTTCATTGCTGTTGTTTCTGTTGCATGTATTTCCACTGTGAAAATCCATCATTGACACAACTCCAAAGACACGTCTATGGTCTCATTGTGCAGAATGTCCACCGTCTGGGAGCTGTGTTACTCACATAACTCTGCCATGCTGAATGGTACAAAGGTCCGAGAAAACAGTAAAATTTTAACAGGAGAACTGCAACATTTAAAGTTACTGATTTAGTGTGGTTCTGCCCTGTTAAAGAATTCTCATATTTATGCACTCTGGTTAATATTCAGTACACTTTCATATTCCTGTGATAATTATGCATTCTTCTAAATTTGTTATCAGCATAATGATGATTATAATGTTCAGAGTACATCCGTCAAGTGAGACAACTTTAATGTAATGTCTGTCTTCATTTAGAGGCCTGAGATATCAAGTACCTTTTGTACTTTTCTTAACATGCTGGCCAAGCCCATACAAAATCTGGGTTCTGGAAACACCTCAAGACATTTCGGATGCTGATTTATTCAGGCCACTTCTCCAGACGACAGGTATGGTTTCTAAAGTTCCCACTGCAATGGGGATGACATTAAGTCTTACATTCTGCATGTTCTGAATTGTAGTTCATTGTTCTTCTCAGTTTTCTCCAATTCTTTCTCGTGGACTTTGTGGTTCGCAGGAATGGCAACTTCAGTAATCTGGCACACATTATACACCTTTTTGATGTGATATTAGGCTACAGGTGTTCAGTAACTCTGTTGACTGAGATGGAGAAATTGCATGGACATTGACAGTACCATCTTCAGTTACCTTTGCTGGTCAGTGTTATCTTCAGTTACCTTTGCTTGTGAACGTTGATACATCCTCCCAGCAACCTCAAATCCATACTTCTTGCAGATTAACCAGCATACCTTACCAGCTACATTGTCAGGTTTGTTCTTGTATGCTTTTGGAGCCAAAAAGGAGCACTGTTTGGCCATACAATCAGCATTTCTTGGAGAGGTCTTGATGGTAAATCTCAGTCTTAACACAGGGCCTGTTCCATGATTAGGCTTTCAGTCTCTCGTTTCAACTTTCCACTGGAGACACTTCCAATAATCATTTTGATTGTATCTTTCAGTTTATTTCAGCTGTCAAATTATTATTATTATTATTATTATTATTATTATTTATCAATAGTAGTAGTGGTAGTAGTACTTATCAAGTCTATTTTTGTATTATTCAATAAGTATAGTACTGAATTCAAGTGAATTTGAATCAAAACTGGTGTGAAATCAAATTTAAATGAGCTGGTGTGTAATTCGATTGTATGTATGGCCTCTTAAATCAGTTCTGAGGCCCTGTAAGATCTTTAAGGGTTTGGGAAAGCAAGGGATGAAAAACAAATAATGGGATGAAGCCCAGGAGAAGAGTGAAGGTGCTTGCGGAGGTATTGGACCTTCAGAACAAATCTATCCTGTAAATTTTGGGCATGTCATTTTCAAGCCAGAGGCTCAGGGCTTAAGAGTTTAAATATTAAATATTAACCTCAGATACAGTACAGATTCCAGGTTTCCAGGTATAAAATCCAGCCAGAATGCCCTGATGACCTCACAGTTGGTACGGAAAAATCCAGCCTGCTCCATGCAAATGGCCATGGCAAGTTTAGCAGTAGTATTCAATATCTTCACTGGATGCAAATTCAAAAAAACAGTGAGTGAGTAGTGAGAGGGCACAGAGGGGCAGGAAAGGAAATGCTATGATGGAAAGAGAGATTGGGAGGTCAAGCAAGGCTGTGAGTACACAGAGAGCTGGTAGATGTGCATCGTAAGTCTGTTTGTGATGCAATAGACACCAGAAATTTCAGACAGCATGTTGCTGAATGCTGAAAAGTAAAAGTGGTCTGGTGGCTAAACTAGAAGGTCCACAATATTATCGATTGTTGGAATGTTGGGTACAGTGGAGGTCATTGTACAGGTGGACTTAACTGTGATTTTTTTTCCCCTAATGTAGGTGGACAGTTCTTCAGAAAGTACAGATTCTGTATTATAGGTGCTGAGAAAAGGCACAAACCAGTCACCGTGCACAGCAGAGAGCACACTAACATTGTCCTTGCTAATTTCAGTCAGTTCAGAGGTGTATCACTAGCTCTCTAAGATATTATACCAATCACATCTCTATTTGAGTATAAAGTATATATAAAGTATATATCTTCACGATGATTGTACGTTACATGCATTGTCTTATTTTAGATCTTCAAACATACACAAGAAATTGTATGCAAAAGAAAAGGCAGGAATTTTAAAAAATGCTGCAAATTTCTGAATATAAATTTTCACAGAAATATTGGACTGTCTTTTTTTCACATCTATTCATAAAATAGACAAAGGCTAAAAAATGAAAATATAGTTGAGAGGTTGGGAACTGACAGATTACACGGCCATTCTCAGCAAATACTTTCTAAAATTTAAATGTTTTGGCTTTATAATATGTATTGTAATATTATTTATGTAATATTATTTATTGTAGAATTATCATCGTCTGCGGTGTACCATGATGTACCATCTAAGGTTCAACCTAACATCACGTTTACAACAAACAATTTATAAATTATAAATTATGCAATTCCGATGCAAATGCTGCCATGTTCTGACAAATCTTTTTCTTGTGCAGAAAATATTGTAACTCTGGCATTGTGGCAGTTTGACAAAAATCTTTGACAAAAATGTGCACAAATTCAATTCAAAGCTTCAAAATCTGTCATATATAAATTCATCTTTTTGCATTCTCCAACTGACCTCACAATTGTGATCCACACTCCTAGTATGAGGGCAAGTGAAAGATTTACATTAATGCATTGTTTGTTATTGTATATTTGTACAAAATGCTTCAGTGGTCTGCCTGACTATAGAAGGAACTTGAGTGGATGGAAGGACCCTGAAAAATGGCCTAGAATAGACCAGAAAGAACATAAAATGGCATCAGACTTGCATTCAGTCGTGACGCAAATTTCTGCATAAAGCATTTTTCCTCTAAGTATTAAACAATATGTTCTTGCCTGATTCTCGCAGACAAACCTGTTGTCAAATTTGAAATATTGATTGAAATTGCAGAATCACCAAGAAAATAATGAGTTTACCTGACTTTTACTGTTAACAAGGCATCACTCTTTGCATAAATGATGGGAGGGAGTTACATCCAGGTGAAATGAGTTCTGAAATGGTCTTAAGGTGATTAAGAGGACAGTTTTATTATGACACATGAAACAGACGTCACATAAATAATCAAGTAGATAAGACAAAGCAGACCAATCAGTTTTGGATTTGACTTCTCAGCAGACATTACAAATATGGAACCTGAGATTCGATGGCTCCACCTTGCCTACATCCTCTAACATCCAGCAGGACCTGACGGAGGTACGGAGAGACACAAACCAGGTCACAGGCCACACTGACACATAACTACAACAAATGCGTGTGGGAGAGAAACACCAGGAAGGCCGGACTATGCAGTTCTCCTGCCGGCACACACACACACACACAGGTCTCTCATGCAGCAAGCCAACACTATGCAGCAGCACAAAGGGGAGAATCTTTACCTGAAGAAAGCCACTGCACTGAAACAGCGCAGCTCTCCTGCATTTGGAACCGAGCTGGTTGCACAAGTCTCCTACTCGTTTCCTCCTCCAGAGGAGGCGCGCGTGCTTTCACGCCACCTTGCGTGCGATGCCTGATGCACGGGTCTGTGCTTTTACACATCGCATGCACTGCACCCCGAGGGCTTGGGTGAATTTTCTCGAACGTCTGAGCATCAGCTTTCAGAGTGGCTCCTTTGTTATGAGACGGTAATGAATTTAAGGACAGCGCAGACAAAGAATCGATGTGTTTAGGGAACACTGCAGAGCTTCAGCATCGCAGACTCTTTTGATTTAAAATTTCCAAATATTTGTAATTGGGACATTTCCCCTCGGCCGATCCCCGGACCCCTGCTGTTTACCTTATTTAAAAACATGAGGGGGAGTGTGGAGCCGATGTTCTGAAGAGCCCCCTGCACTGGGGGAATAGGATTTTGAGTAACCATGAGGTGCGACATCACGAACTGTCTCTCATGCGAATGACGAGGAGACAGAAGGCAAACATTGGACAGGAGGTGTGCGGAACAGCAGCCGGAGGCTAACTGCTGACTTAAGGGAAACTAAAGCAAGGATCTAAGCCTTTTAGGTGAAAGGTCACAGTTAAGTCCATGAGTATTTGGACAATGACAACAATTTTAAAGGGTTCAAATTCCTGTGTGGTTCTCTCGTGCAGTTCCCACCATAGAATGGCATTTACGTCCATATTAGAACCATGGACAAATTACTGGCTTCTGAAAGTCTGTTCTATCTTTCTGCAATTAGTTTTCTCTTGACTCATTATTGCAATGCTCATGTTAGGATCACAAATTAAAAATGCAAGCGATGCAGAAAAAGAACTCTGACATAAAATTTGAGCAGAATACTAATATCACCAATTTTTTTCTGTTGTGCATTAGCTTATTTTTATAACTCAGTATTTGTGCCACAGAGACTGTGGAAAATTATTCCAGTGAAGCCAGACGTTTGGAAATTTAATTACAGAATTGATTAGCAATTATATTTTGGAATTTACGGACGCCGGCGTCTAAATTTGTGTGGAGGGGTTAAAAATAAATGGGAAATAAGTTATAAAAAATTTCAAAAATCAGATCTTTAGACGTGTCACCAGGACGAAGATTTCTGATGTGTTTTTCCATTTGCTTCTCTTATCACCATGAAGTAGCAATTTATTTAAGGTATGTGCATCAAACAATGCTCTTCAAGTTGTAATAAAAAGTTTCAAATAATTGTAAGATTGATTCATTTTGAGGGAAATGTGACCTCAAACATGAATTGTTTGCGCACAAGTAGCGTTTGAAGGGAAACACAAGGACGAGTAGTATAAACCAGCACATGAGCGGCTGTTTGATTCAGCCAATGTTGAACTTGGAGTGGTACTTTGTTAACTGTTCCAATCAGGCTAGTTCCGCAATATGACGTCAACTCATGCCTGTGAACTCTCAGTGTTGACTGTGGACATCTAATAAGACCCAGGCTTACATGCTTTGTTTATTTAGTCTGGAGACTAATTGGGAATTAGTCAATATCTGAGAATCTGGTCCTGAACTTGGGGAAGAATGTTTTATACAAAACACGGAAAAATACACATGCAGATATTTGTTCTTTCATTGATATGCTTCCTGTTTTATGACCCCTAGTAGTCCTTAAAACCATTCTTCTGCTCATCTGTCCATGTCAAAGGCAATAGTGAATGACTGGCCCCTTAAAGACTTGCGCGTTTTCTTTATTATACAATTTTGAAGTCTTTCACAATCAATAATATATATTTCCCTATTTTACAATGGGAATGGACCTTTTACCAACGTTTGTTATTCAGACTAAAACGCGTCAGAACTTCTAGGAGGCAGTTGTAGATGCAGCCTCTCCTTTATGTTGTATTATAAGCCCATCCCCTCACAATGCATTAGCAATGGCCAATTGCACAAAGCCTCTCGCTGCACGCAAGGCCTACAGAGGTATCAGGCACCGGGCCTCGCAGTAACAAGGGCTGGATGGGCGGGTAATCTGCTCCCCATGACATAATTTGGGGATCCACCTATCCTCTTTGTGATTGGTCGCCCTTCCCGCTCGAGCGCTGGGTTCCGTAGCATGTGCCAGCTAAGTCAACCTCAGTGGGGGAGCAGGCCCCTCACCGGCCAGTCCAAACACACCTAACATAACAGCCTCCCCCCCAGGTCTAATGGGTCACAGTCTCCCCAAGCCCATCCTCCAGTCCCACCGAGCTCCTCAAAAAGTGTTCCTTCTATACCCCGAAAGCAACAGGAACCAAGCACGGGATTCCTTTTTTTTTTGGCAACTAACGGTTGCAAAAACAGCTTCGGTGTGAAAAGGTGTTTTTCCAGCTCTGTGTTTCACTTCCATAAATCCCTGAATAATTGGCATCATGCAGTTCCAGCAGTTTGCTCCCTCTGCGCATGAGCTAAGCAGATCAAGACAGATTTCCTCTCACAGAACGCAATCCCAGCCCCCATATTTTCCCTTTCCTCTCAACCTCTCAAGTGATATTAAAACGACTACGATGTTGCTACATGTGTTTTACATCAGCGCTTTTTGAGTCTTGTCACCAGGGCACCAGATCGCAAAGGAAATTCAAGGTGAGGCAGTTTACAAGGCATCTCCGTCATTTCAATGACGGTTCTGACACCTGCAAGCGGTGCTGTCACTGTGGTCAGGAATACAAAATTGTATGTGCTAGCAAGTAAAATTCCCAACAGTCACAAGTTCTAACAACCAGTGTTCATAACTACCAGCCATTTTTGAGTCCCATTAGGACTTTGGTCTGTCAAACTTCCAACATACATATAACCTGCTGACAATCAGACCGATGAAAGCAAATAGCAATGTCTTGTGTAGGTTAAGTGAGGGACCATGGGTATAAGATTCTACATTTTGTCATAACGCACAATACATAAAGGCCTTTAATATTCCATATTAGAGCCTCTAACGATAAAAAGTACATTTGAAATTCTAGATGCTAATTAAAAGAAACGTTTCAAAAATAAATGTTTGTATTCCATTAAAAATAGCCAATGTAGATATTACAGTCTTGACAGAGCCTTGATGTCAACATCATCATGGCTGTTTGTAATATCTTGGAGGGATAAATGCAAATGAGACCATCAGTCTGTATAGAACATTGGCAAGTTCTCCATTTTGCTTGGAGTAAGCAAAAAGTCAGCATTCTAATAAAACTACTGCACAACAGGACAGTGTCCCAAATTTTTAGGTATAGTCACTCCAAATAATGGTTTGGCTTAGTTTTTGGCAGTTTACAGCTCTATTCAGCACATTTTAGTTATTAGAAACTTTTAATTTCATCAATTTTGCAAGCATATTTGCCCTATGAAATAGCTTTAAATGTGCCTAAGATTTTTGCCCAGTACTGTATATAAACTTGAAAAAGCACACAAGAAAACTCAGACAGCCAATAAGCAGCATTGAGATTAGCATAAGTGCACGCAGTGTGTCATGTGTCAACAGTAGAGTAAGCTTCGTGCAGTATGTAGGAAACATGAGCTCACACATTTTCTCCCGCCTGTCAGTCTCCTGGTGGGGTTCTGTGGAGAGAATTGGCCGGGGCAGCAAGGTTTTGGGGCGGGTGGTGTGGGTAACTTCCCCAAAACTAACATTACTTCTATCAACTGTAATGAATCACTCTCTTCAGCACAGAAGGCCATAGCATTAACAAAAATAGCATTCCTCATAAATCTTGGTGATCCTAATTCAGGAATTATGCTCCTTTGCTATAACAAGAAAGAAGTGAAGGAAAACATTGCTACATAAAACAGGCATTCAATAATATAGCTGCTTTCTTGTAACATTGCCGAGTTGGATTGCTGGTGGATCCTTTACCTGCCCACATTCCACATCTTGATAGAGCTGGGTTTTATTCACTTCCCATTCCCCAGCTAACTCTGTAATCTCACTTCACGATATAGGACTAGATACCCTGCAATCTTTTTCACCATGAGTAAGCCAGGACCACAGAGAGTTCGCAAGTCTCCAGCTGCTAGCTGACAAAATCCCCGGAAAAACACTTAATAGCTCTTGAGCAAATGAACACAGGCACTGAGTATTCACCATCTCCAGAGAGAATAACGAGACGGTTCAAGATCACTGCAATCATCACATTGCAGTACGTGATGCAGAATTCTGACCTCTGCAAACCCAACTGGTAGGACAGCATCAGAGGCGCAGAAAAGAATGATTTAGACAAATGGAATTGGCTCAGTATGATGAGAGAATCCCATTGCTTAGCAACTCCAGCTGGTGAAATATAGCCCAAGCTGGTCATTGGAAACACTAACACTAGCTAATCCACCCCAACAGATGTCTAGCTGAATAAACTGCAGCATGATGGTCTTATAGAAATTTTAACATGCAAGCATGGCACGGCATCATGAATGCTTTGCAGCACTGAACAATCATATCAACAATTGTTTGAGGGGGCCATTTGCTTCGTAATATTGCAAATCATTTTAAGCGTATTACGAAGGCCAAAAGAAAAACTGCCAATCTGTCATTATAAATTCTGTGAATATATTAATGCTCCAACATGAGATTCAACCTGAAAGGCAAACCCTAACCCAGCCAAGCTTCCAGTATTTAAATAATATGATTGTTAATCCATAGGCAGAGCTGGCATGACTTTGTGTGCGGGACGACGAGAAAATCCAATTAAATTTAAGACATATAAGATTTTACTTCAATGAAAAGTATTTATTGAGTTGATATACATTAACAACCCTGGAACAAAATGCCAGGAGTAACTAACTTGTCACAATGGAGTAGTGTAAATATGTTTTCCAGACTGTTCTGAGTGTCAGGTCGGAGGGGCTGATTTAGCTCCCCTCTCTGCTGGAGGGAGCTCCGTCCATATGCTCCTCAAACACTGCCTGACCAGTTCAACCTTTGATTTACATCCAAGTCCTCAGGGCTTTGACAGGGAATCCACATTTAATGCAATAAACTTACACCATCTCTATTTTTTCAGATGTTTTTGCTTAGGTTTAGCAGAGATCAAATGGGCACATCTATTTTAAATTGAGCGTGAATGTAACCGATGTTCGACACATTTGCAAGGCCTAAGTAACTCAATTTTATTGGCCCGATGGGTCATTGAACAAACACTGCCATGACAGCATTTCGAAAATATGAAAAGCTCCCTGCACTCAGCAGGTAGTCATTTTTCAGCTTGTAAATAACAAACCTCCTACACATCTGCGCACCGGGAAACCACAATTAACGTCCTCGGACGTTGCCCTGCATCTTAAAGTGATCTTTTCTTCCTCTGGGATTAGAACTATGCAGGCAGAAATTCCCCGGGTCCAAATTTCTCACCAGGTGAGAAGAAATAGACAGAACACGAGACCTAGATACCAGAACTACAGCACATACCCCAAATCATGGCCCTTTTATCATCGCCACTTAATGGTCTCTTCATGCAGAACCTTCAAGACAACGAATGCCCTCAGGCCCAGGAATACAGATCAATACAACAAAACCAAACAAAAGTCACAACCCTACATTCCTGGAGACTACTGCATGGCCTCTAGAACACTGCACTCATTGACCGAACAAAATATTGCACGTTGTCTTTACACTGCCTCTACAGCCGCAAAAGCTGATTCTTATTCAAAACCTTACACAAGCACATCCCCTAGCAGTCAGATGTTATTATTCAGACTTTAACCAGCAGGATGGACAGTTAATCATTTTCTTAACCATTTCTTAATCAATAAATAATCAATTAATTGATCAATAAATTGGCACTTAGGCAAAATGCCTGGAGATCAAAATCAACTGCTCTACAAAATGTTTTAGGTGGACAGCACAAGGGTAATTGCATCTCTGGGACAAACTCAATAAAATAAATGTCTTCAGAAGGTTCTGTGGATGTTAATATATGTTAATTCACAAAATCATCTTTCAATAGCTCAATTCTGAACTGCTCCCCAACACCATTCATGTCACCATTTGAGAACCTTATAAACAAAAGGCCCAATCTATATTTTACTGGTTCTAAACTCAATTTCTTTTCATTTTTCCAAATAAACACTGGGGTTGCGCTTTCCTTTTCTTTCGGAAATCATCTTCATATTGGAGAGGACTCGATACCAGCTATTTGTTGACTTTAGTCTGAAACAGTTCATTTATATTATTTACAGACCTGTCCTGAGTTAAAATAAACAGGTTGGTCAAGAATGTGTAACAGGGTCTTAAGCAAGGTCAATTTCTACATTCTACAAGTTTTTCCTGCAACATTTCAGATATGGCAGTGGAGAACTCATAATACCGAACATATCCTGGGATTTATTTAAAATAAGCAAATTAAGCGAGGCAAATCCTGTAGTTTATGCTATAAATCAAGTATACAATAAATTATTGCTGACATACAGAACTGCTCAGGAGTATTGACTCAGAAGTGATTTTCACGCGGATTGAATGAAAGATACTTGATGATGCAAGCAAGGCAAATACCAAAAACATGCATTCAAACGCTGCAGGACAGGAAAGGAAATGACAAAATAAGGAGTGGCTATTTCAATCACCAGATATAAACTACACAGAGCTATTGTGGGATCTAGATTGTAAATATGTTGATCTTTAAAGACACACTAATGGGAAATAATTCAGTACACTTGCAAATACATCAATAATGACACGAGTAAAATTCATCTCGAATTGCAAAACTTTCCAAACTTGGTGGATATTCTGATGAGATATCACTAATAGATATCACTGAATTGCTGGATGACAAGGTTAGCATTTACCAAAATTGCAAATCACAAACTCAAAGAAAAGGCATATTCACAAATATAGGAATAACTGCGGTGTGTAAAATAAATAAATAAATGTAGTTATTAAATAGACCACTGCGATATTAAGACACAACTCCATGTTTAAGTTGTAATTTTTATATATGTATATATAATATATATTACACATTTATTACAGGCACATTGAATTATAAAGACAAAAGTGGCAGAGATATTGTAAAATTTACATTTCATGTGAAATCATTTAAATTTACAGATTGTTTACTTTCCTTTTGACTATATGATCTTTTCTTTAAAAAAAAAAAAAAACCTTACAATGAAATGAAAACAAAAAGCTCCAAATTCCATTGAGTTCGACTGACGATGCAGAGGCAGCAAGACACAATTCTGTGTAGAGAAGCAAGAACCAGCTCGCTAAATACGGGACTATGACGTTCTGATCCTGTGCACTTATACTCTGCTAACGACAAATAAGGTCTGCCAGTATGTTATTTTCATTTATAGAAATAGTAATGTCTGTCCCCAACAAAACTTTGCAGCGAGCAGATTTCTCTGTGGTGGGCAATTGCATCAAAAGTGATCGCTTTACAATAATTACTTTAAAAAGACAAACAGTCCCCTTAACATTTAGTATGAAATAGTGCAGTGCAATAAAAAATGATGCAAAATCACAATACGGCCAGTTATTTTGAGACTTTGCTTGACTACAGCCAAAAACATAAATTTTTCAAGAGTATGCAAAGCAATAACGAAATGCACTCACTGTAAGGGGGGATAAGCTTTCTTGACACTGAAAAGCTTAAGGGTCTCGTCCTTTTGGAATGATGTCCATTTGCAGGACACAAACACGGAAAGCTATGGTTTCACTGCATGCTAATAGCATGTACGTCACTGCCTCCTACAACAGCGCCACAGTTAATAATGTTTAAATGAAAACAGGACAAAAGAATACTTCATCAGCTAATTTTTGCCAATCGTATTTTTGTCTGTTAATCAAATATACTGGAAGCCAGCGGCTTTTCTGAGAATGTATAACACCATTGTGTTACAGACATTACTGTTTATTCATCCAGAAATGCTAAATAACAACTGGGGACCTTTAAGCAGTTCACAATCAGTGTTTAAAGATGCCCTCTCATTTGGTGGACGTCAGACACTTTAAATTCACACCACGCAGGGAGAAAAGCTACAAATATGCAGTAAAATGGATTCAACCAATGCGTTTACAGCACTGAAGGATAATCATAGACCTCCATTAAGAAAGGCAGTTTAGTCAGAAATCCTGAAAATCCTACTTGTAATAAATTACTTACTCGAACATGGTGTATTGCTACCACTGACTGTAAAGTAGCCCTTTTATCGGTGGTCTCCAAATATTTCGAGCAGACATACTTCACTAATATTGCATCGGAGAGATAATCGAGAGCACCAGAAATGAATTAGTGAGTAATATACAAGTGATAATTTCAGTAACAAAAACCTTGAGATCACAATGTAAAAACAGAATAATCAGAAACATAAAATGGGAGAACATATTTTTAGTGGCTTCAGCAAAGACCCAGGTTTAAAGAGGAGCCATTTCCCCTGGCAGGAATTTCATTAGAGAAGAAAACAGTTTAGCAAAAACAGGGTATAAGAGCAAGAGTAAATCTACATTCTGACTTCTGTATTAAACATATAAGTTGGGGTAGTGTAAAATATAGCTTCACAATCATATGGAAATCAGTACAACCATTTCCCAGAGGTATTCAGACTAATTAATTTTCCAAACAAGGAACTATGAAATGAAAATGTACTGATGAGGGAAGACTGTCTGCTTATTTGGAGTCAGTATTTTCCCCATTTTTCCACTCATATTTTCAAACAGCTTTTATTTTTTGGAATAATGCTACATTGCTGAAGTGTGTTAACCCAAACAAGCAATATTTAAAGATTTAATCATACATAATAAATTACAAGTATGTGGCACCTTTTCTAAAGCAACACAACGATTTCCTTATGCAAATGCAAAACTCTCTCCTCTTTCATTTTAGTGTTTCGAGACATTAATGCAAGGCATTAAATTATGAAGTACTTTCAAATAATGCTTAAAACATGGAATACAGTTACTCCACTGAGATACTGCTGGCGCCTCTCTGGGTATTTCAGGACTCTCTAAAATGGTGGTTGAGAGGTCTCAGTTTTTGAAGGGGAGACGATCATGTGCTAGTGAGGGGACTGCTTAATGTTCAAGTCAAGATGCACGTGACAGCTCTAGCTAATCATGAGTAACAGTACAGGATAATAACATCTGACTAAACTAGCGACACTAATGGGAGCATTTATTACCAGGAGGCCCCACCTAGTCTGAAGTTGAAATTGATTGAATTTGAAAATGGCAAAAAAAAAACTGATATTCATAGTGTATGTAAATAGCTAAACGCACAAATAATTTCCCTCAGGGATCATTTTGGAAGACGAATGCATACATCAGGTTTGCTTTTCAAAATGTTGCCAGGTCTGCTTTCCCTTCAAAATCCCAGTAAAATAGTACAAAAACTGTAGGCACAAATGATATGCTATCTTGCTGTACTACAAAATACAAAAGAGGATAAGAAAACAGAAAAAAAAGAAGTATTAGAAAACCAGGCACATTTTTGATAAATGCTAATTTCCTAATTAAAAAAAGAGGCACTGATACTGTGAAAGAACTAATTAGAGGTTTTCGACAGTCATATCCAAGGGACATGAATTTACCAGAGCCACCCTTCTCCCCAGATCATACTACAGTTCTGTTTAGGACAGCTTATATAAGAGTCATTGCACATGAGCAGATTTAGTTAAACTATGTTAACTGAACTTGGCTGCCACAGTTAACATTACACCTTCCTAGTAAATTTAATGGTAAATGAACACTGAGGAAATTTTAGGAAGGCATGCATTAATATGTTACTCTAATTCCAGCATTAACAATTTTTCTGTTCGTCATTGGCAGGGCTAAAGCTGAATTAACATTAGAGAAAATTAACACTTATAAAACTGCAGGAAAGATTGTTAGTGCAGGGTTTTTTGATTTTTTTGCAGTCCATTATACTGGTATTACACAATTTTCTATACATATCAAACAAAGACTACAACTGTGACTTTATAAAAGCCTGAATAAATCAAAGCTAAATTGTTTTTTAATTTTATAAAGTTCCTGATAGCCCATATCTTCTTACCTTTTTTTTTTTTTTTTTTACTTAAACAGTGTTCAAAATTCAGTGCTAATTTTCACATAGTAAAAAAGAAAAAAAAAAAGCTTCTTCCAAAAGGTGCATTCCCATTTATGCAAAGATGTTCCAAAATTGTCAAGAAGAAACAGAAGAATTTTGAAACCTTTCAGATGTTTTCATTCTCTATAAATAGGACATAAAAATGTCATACAAACAGTAAGATATCGAATGGATGCTTTCATCAGTGAAACTGTACTTTGCAGGTCAAGCAGTCCCAAGTCATCAGCAGTCTGCCATGTATCGTCCTACAAGTAACAAGACAACCACAGCAGCAAAAATTAGATAGAGAGAGATTAGATGCACGCATGCACATTGACAATGACTAATATTCCTGATTAAAGTGCAGTACCCTTCTACATCTCTGAGGCAACCGCAACACACAATAGTCATATTGCAAATTAGGGGTGTAACGATTCTGAATCGATGTTTTTTAATGCATAGGACCGCCATGGGGCGAACATCCAAGCTTTCCCTTTTCCTTTATCAAACCAAATGCAGTCTTGAACTAAAGTGTCAAATATCAAAGGGCATGAAAAATGCTTCCGGAAAAAAGACTTGACTGACATTAGTATTTTTCGGCGACATGCTGCGCGGAGCCAAGTGAAGGACACCTCAATCGTCAGCTTTTAAGCAATTAAGTTACTCTAATCTTGTCCCTGTTTACTTTGCTCAATTAGCAATCAAACAGGGGTTTTGCATATTTACTTTGCTGAATGAGTACAGCAGTTTATTAAGACAGCATGTTTGATTGCCGCATTCAGAAAGTTAAATGAGTATAGATTTGCAAGAAGGCGTGTTTGGCCATTTCGTGTGATTGTGATAATTTACAGCTCACAGTCACGTTTCATTCGCCTTAATGTTTTCTGCCTTGTGTATTTTTCAGACGCTTGAAATCCAGGGCGATCTGAAAATAAATCTCTTTATTTTTATTTTATCATTAAAGATCTCCAAAAATAGTACAATGAGAGATGAAATGCTAAGTTGGGATGTGGCGATGTTGAACAAGGATTTTTTTTACAGTGTGATCGAACAACTTGCCATCATGGGGTGCGTAGGCAGTCGCATGTAATTTCTTGAAACATACATACCTGAAACGGCTTAAAACGATTTTAAAAGGCGTCGAGAAGAAGCCTGAGTTAAGATTTTGCTAACTGCAGGTGCTCCGCCCTTCCTTAAATCTGCTCCCGTGTACTTGGCCTAAATAACAATCAAGAAATTTAGCCAGTAGCTTATAACGATTAAGATGTGATGGTAAAAAGCAGACAAACCTAACAGGGCTACGGTGTTAGATTGAAAGAATGCCAATTTGATTAATTAGAAAAAATCTTCTCATTGCAGCATTTTAGGACATTATTCAAGATTAATTTAAAACAGATTTGATACAAGATCGCCCTGGAGTTTAAGCGTCTAAAAATACACAAGGTGGAAAACATTCTGAAAAGTACATGAAACGTGAATGTGAGATATAAATTATCACAGTCGCACAAAATGGCGTGGCAATGGCAATCGTGTTCAAGCAATGCTGTTCTATGCCCATTTAAATTTCAAAATGCAGCAATCAAACATGTTGTCTTAATAAACAGCTCTACTCATTCAACTTAAAGAGTAAACGAATCCACCATTTGATTGCTAATCAAGCAAAGTAAACGGGATCAGGTATACGTTTCTTAGAGTAGCCTAATGCGTTAATAGTAGATGATTTTGTTTTCATTTGCTTGGCTCCTCTCAGCACGTTGCCGAAAAATACTGATGTCAGTCAAGTTTTTTCTGGAAGCATTTCCCGTGCCCTTTGATGATTGGCACTTTGGTTCAGGACAGCACAGGGGTTAATGAAGGAAAAGGGAAAGCTCGGATGTTCGCCCCATGGTAGCAGGTGGTGTTACTACGCTTTAAAAAAAAACTACTTCAAATACTGTATTTTCTAATGATTAATTCAAATATTTTAGATCAGTTATTGGTAATTATAATACAAAAATACAAAAAGATAAGCTATATTGGGTCATGTGAAATAATTGGTAGGTTAGCATTCCCGCCCACCTCAGAAAGCGCCTCATGCTTTCGATTTTTTTATTAGAAAAAAAATAATAAATTCTGTTAAAATTGCACCAAAAATACGCAACTTTGATTTCAGTTACTTTGTTATTTTAAAATAAAAAAAATTTCCTCTCTTGCTAGCCTGAAAATTGAAATGTGAAGGATGCTAACCAACTAATTTTCTTGAACATGGCCAAATGAAGTTGTAATCAGAAACTGTAACATCACACCTTACTGGGTAGATGAACAACAGCTAGCGCTCCCATTACAACCTGAAATATTCCTACAGGTAAACAGGTTGACTAGCTGTGCAACGCAGCTGTGCAATCTGGAGTCAATCAAATCACTTGCACTATAGGCAGAGGAGAGAAAAAATGGACGTTTTACCTGTGGCAAACCTCTTCTTCACCAGGGAGAGCCTGTAGCCCGACCCGACGAGTTCCATATCGACACCCGAGAGACAGCTTCCCTCGCTCAGAAACTGCACGGCGATTGTGGTGGGATTACTGGGCCCATCCGACAGCTCAAACTTCGCCCTGAGGGATCCAGCGCCTGAGGCCACACACAAACACACAGCCTGCATGTCTCAGCCAGACTCTGCCAGTCTCTTCTACACTTTAAAATCTTTAGGTCTGCATGTAATGCAGTCATTTGCAGGAATAGACGAGATCTCCTGGCATCTAGTTAGTAAAAAGGCACATTTAAACCACAGAATATGTGACAGGTTAAAAAAAACTGAAAACTTTAGCGCTAACTTACAGAAAGTTAATAAATACAGAAAGGCCCATGTAAAAATACATCACACACAATCATATGAAGCAAATTTTAAAAAGCCAGAATACTCTTGCACAATATGAACACAGGCCTTGTCTTTCACTAGCCCCGGGCCACAGTGACGTACAATATCCCCACTTAATAAAATGCTTAATTTACACACCTGCATTCTCACACTTCTCTGAGATGTCACTCAGCTTCCATAGGGATTTGTTCTGCTCTCCATTCCTGCATGAGACGATACAGAAAACAGTCAGGTCAGAGAAACCAAAGCAGGGTCATTTCACAGAATCACCATCTACCATATAAAGCCAGTGATTCGCAGCTCTCCAGTGTATGGATTCATTCCAGTCAACTGAGACCAATGCTTCCAGTATCCATCAAAGACACACCAGCATGCGCATAGCTGTAAGCATAAACATGACACGTGTTCATTAAATAGCTAATCAATAAGTATTAACCCTTAGAGAGCTGAAATAAATGTAAAAATATATTAATTTAATTATCTTGTGCTGTTGAAAACTTATCATGTGTCCACTTGTTTAAAAGAGCTCCCCTGCAGGAGCTCTTTTAAACAAGTCACCAAATGATCGGTTTTCAATAGCTTTGATTTTGATATCTTACATCGTTGAGTAACAATAGTTGCATTTAACGCTCTAAGGGTTAATAAATCTTTAAACGTGATCTTGCATTAACAGAGGGCCAGTAAAACAGTTTTTTTGTGTTTTAATCCAGTAAATCTAAAATGAAGGGTGCAGCGCGTACATAATGACAGACTTGGGTCCATGTTCATAGACGATCTGAGAGGGATCGGGTTTACCTGGGTGTTCATGGGAGGTAAGAGTAGGCTAGAGACGAGGGAAAACTGACCCTAGATCACAGCTCCTGTTTTACGAACATGACCTAGTGTGTTTTATACTTATATGCGGCACCACAGACTGAGCGGCATTAATTGCTACCCTCCTACAGTCATGCCCACCAGATGGCAGCAGGGAGGGACTGCATGTTGGTCACCCCTCCGTCCACAGGCACCAGGACCTGCACGTTGCTCAGAGGTCCCGGGTTCACCATGGACTCAGGGTTGTATCTGTAGTCCACCCGCAGGTCTGTGGTGGTGGGGGTGCACTTCCAGTACACAGCCAGGTTCAGCGGAGTCGACTGGATCCCGTTGGACGAGACCTGGACGAGAGAACACACGGCTCGACATGTGACTGACCTGCCAAAACACTCTGTGCCATAATACAGCTGTTTCAGTGGAAATTATATCGTACTTACTTAGACAGCATTGGATTTAAGTTACGCAAATACGATCCCTTCACCCCAGTATTGACAGTGAAAATTATCAAGGTACCACCCCCCCCAGCTACGAATTAAAGAAGCAAATAGG
The DNA here is from genome assembly GCA_029721435.1 of Gymnothorax reevesii. Classification (NCBI taxonomy): domain Eukaryota; kingdom Metazoa; phylum Chordata; class Actinopteri; order Anguilliformes; family Muraenidae; genus Gymnothorax; species Gymnothorax reevesii. Next base: position 75,838,353 of record CM056583.1, read on the forward strand.
TAATAAGTTATCACAAACATCTTTGCTTAGACAGAATGCAACAACACCACCCCCTTTGGGCTTAGCCCTTCACTTTCACTGTCCGCCAATGGCAATTTCTACTTTTTAAAACCATGTATCAAAATTAACTAAATATTTACTCTTAACCCATCTCATTCAGGGTAACTCATGAACAAAGGACAGCTCGGCATATAATTCACAGAAATTATCTAAACCTTTTCTGTACCAGAACAGCACAATTCACAAAATGCCTGAGAACAGGCAGTAGAATTCTGGCATTCTTTTCTTCATTAGGACACAGAGACAGGAGAAAGGAACTCTGGGAAATGAGCTGACAGGTGTGTCTGACCTGGTACTTTAAGATGTCCACATTGTAGTAGGAGGCAGCCGGATTCTGCTCCGATGCTTTCCTGAGGTAGGCAGTGAGGGCTGGCATGTTCATCCAGAAGTCTTTAGCGCCAGAGTCACTCTGTGAGGGATCGCTGCACATACAGTACACGCACAGCAGCACGTAAATGAGCATGACCAGGTGCAAAACAAAAACAGAAAAAAACTCAGGATAACAAAGAGTCCCCTGTGATGGTCAATAAATACAGGCAACATGGCTCATGGCCTCCACATACAAACAGCACATGTACAGATATAAACTCCCGTATAGGACCAAAAGCAAGGATAAATCACCCTTTATGCCATGGACTGATTAAATTCTGAGCCTCATAAAGTCAATTGGGCATGCCATTAAGAAGCTGAGCTGCCTAGGGCAAATGGGCTAAGAAAATTCTGGAAAGCAGTTCACCTCAAATAAAAAGTCTGGAAGCATCATGTCCGACTTAAAACAATTCTCAGAGGTATTCTCAGAGGTGCCTCATGCTCCTGTTATTACCCCTGAGGAAAAGACTGAGTAGCCTAAGCCTCCGAGGTCAATGACTGAGCGACCTCTGCATCAGTAAACAAAGGCTGAGAACAAAAATATAACAGTGTAAACTCTGCCTGTATGGAGAAGAGCTGAATAACTATGTAACCATCGCCTCTCAGCTGAATAGCTGTATAACTGTGTAACCTCAGCCTCAATAGCCAATAGCTGTATAACTGTGTAACTTCAATCTTGATGGCAATAACTATGTTACTGTGTAACCTCAGTCACTAAGGACAATGACTCTGTAACCTTAGCATCTAAGGGCAACGGCCGTGTAACGTCAGCCTCCAAGAAGAATGGGTGTGTAACTGTGTCACCTTACACTCAAGAACAAAAACTTTGTTACAGGGTGACCTCAGCCTCTATGAGCAACAGCTGTGTACTTGTGTCATCTTTGGGCTCCAAGGACAATGGTTGTATAACCGTGAACCCTGTGCCTCCAAAAACAATGGCCACAGAAGTATCACAGAGGACAAATACCCTTACACTGAGGTATCCCAGTTTGGGAACTGTCTCCCAGAATCTTGGACAGGTCAACAGACTTTCACCAGATGTTCGGCATCTCGAGGAGGAACACTGCAAAGAGCCTTAGGGAACAGCAGAGGCCACTCACTGCTGAGTTATGTTGAACATTCCTACCCTGTATCTTCCTTAGAAACGGCCAATACAGGCTGTGACTGAATTACGAGAAACGGGCACCAGAGGAATGAGAAACACTTGTGCCCACTCGGCATCAATGGGCTTTATGTGTGTCTGCGGCGAGGTGAGGAGGCTCAGGTGGCCCAGCGCTGGCACATATGCAGCCGCGGGATTCGGACCTGTAGAGCACTTGCTGGTTGGGCAGGATCTGCTCGAGCTTGCTGCAGTTGTTCAGCCGGAAGCTGAGGACAGCGGGGGAGGGGTTGTTGGTGAAGATCTTGATGACACCGCTGGGGAAGGACAACGTCATGTCGCCGGTGATCTTCACAATGCACCTGAGGCAAACAAAACAGGACAGCCAATTACAGCCATGATAACAACTCTGCAACCACCGCAACCTGCCAGCCTGTCAAATAACATAAAGGAACTTCTTGCTGAGCTGATTTTACCTTCAGTGCAGTGAAAAAATATTTGCCCCCTTCCTGATTTCTTCTTTTTTTGCATATTTGTCACACTTCAATGTTTCAGATCATCAAACACATTTTAATATTAGACAAAGATAATCTGGGTAAATACAAAATGCAGTTTTTAAATGATGATTTCATTTATTAAGGGGAAAAGGTTATCCAAACCTGCCTGGCCCTATGTGAAAAAGTAACTGTCCCCTGAACCTAATAACTGGTTGTGCCACCCTCTACGACAACTGCAATCAAACATTTGCAATAACAGGCAATGACACTTTCACATCACTGTGGAAGAATTTTGGCCCACTCATCTTTGCAGAATTGTTTTAATTCGGCCACATTGGAGGGTTTTCGAGCATGAACACCCTCTTAAAGGTCTTGCCACAGCACCTCAATCGGATTTAAGTCCAGCCTTAGACTAGGCCACTCCAAAATATTCATTTTGTTTTTTGAAGCCACACAGAGGTGGACTTGCTGGTGGGTTTTGGATCATTGTCCTGCCGCATAACCCAAGTGTGCTTGAGCTTGAGGTCAAAAACTGATTGTTGGACATTCTCCTTCATGATTAGAGAGCAGAATTCATGGTTCCATCAATTACGGCAAGTCGTCCAGGTCCTTAAGCAGCAAAGCAGCCCCAAACCATCACACTACCACCACTGGTAGTGGAAACACCATGTTTCACTTTTGGTATGAAGTTCATTTTATAAAATGCTGCGTTAGTTTTACACTAGATGTAACGGAATGCACACCTTCCAAAAAGTTCAACTTTTGTCTTGTCAGTCCACAGAATATTTTACCAAAAGTCTTGGGGATCATCAAGATGTTTTTTGGCAAATGTGAGACGAGCCTTTGTGTTCTTTTTGGTCCGCAGTGGTTTTCGCCTTGGAACTCTCTCATGGATGCCATTTTTGCCCAGTCTCTTTCTTATTGTTCAATCATGAAGACTGACTTTAACTGAGACTTTAGCTGTTGTTCTGGGTTTTTTAGTGCCCTCCTGGATGAGTCGTTGATGTGCTCTTGGGGTCATTTTGGTAGGCCTCCTGGAAAGGTTCACCTCTGTTCCAAGTTTTCTCCATATATGGATAATGGCTCTCACAGTGGTTCACTGGAGTCCCAAAGCCTTAGAAATGGCTTTGTAACGCTTTCCAGACAGTTAGATGTCAATGACTTTGTTTCTCATCTGTTCTTGAATTTGTTTAGTTCGCGACATGATGTGTTGCTTTCAGAGATCTTTTAGCCTACTTACATTTGTCAGACAGGTTCTATTTAAGTGATTTCTTGATTCAACAGGTCTGACAGTAATCAGGCCTGGGTGTGGCTAGTGAAATTGAACTCAAAAAACGTGGTTAATCACAGTTAATTCATGATTTAACAAGGGAGGCAATTACTTTTTCACATATGGTCAGTTAGGTTTGGATAGCTTTTTCCCCTTAATAAATGAAATCATCATTTAAAAACTGCATTTTGTATTTACCGGGGTAATCTTTGTCAAATATTAAAATTTGTATGATGATCTGAAAAATATAAGTGTGACAAATATGCAAAAAAATAGGAAATCAGAAAAGGGGCAAATACTTTTTCACTGCACTGTACCCAAGCCAGAGGTGGACTATCATAAAATGTAGTAACTGGCATAATACACAAGAAAGTAGGAAGAACAAGTCAGCATAAGTACCTTGCTGAGTCCATAGATGGAGGAAACACATTGCAAGGCATCTACTGCCAGAACCCTGGACCTTTCACTTCCTTCCCCAGCCCATCTTAACTGTTTAATTCCATCATCTGTGTGTTTTTCAAGCATTATTTTGCGTCCTTAAATCAGTTGAAAACTCACAAAAGAACGTGCACAAACGCAATTTGAGAAAGACAGAGACTGTGAGTGTGTGCGTGCGAATGAGTGGACACGAGTGCCTGTGTAGAAAGTATATGGAAATACATTTACAACAGTTTCATCCAACCCCATGATTTGAATGTGTTTCTAAAAGAAATTCCATTTCAAAATCCTCTAAAATGGAGGCTTTTTGCGCAGAAGCAATTATCCAATAAAGGCATGTATGTTTTTGCTGCCGACACTTATCAATTCTCAATGTGAGTTATGTGCTTTGAAATAATGGTGTCAGGAGAACGAGGTGAAATTTTCCATGTGGTGTACAGTATAATGGACACTTGCCCATGACGGGCGCTTGCAGGAGCGTAATGTGTCCCAGACACGGCACGGATAACTCAAAGACGTCTGATGGAGTCCAGCCCTCTACTCCATATAGGCTTCAGAGATATTAGTCTTCGGGAAGGGTACTCAAAATATTCAAGTAGTTGACTCTACTCGAAGTTAAATGCAGCGGACTGATACTTACTTTGTTGGATCAGCGCCCTTGAAGTAAGCGTTGACAGATTCAGTAAAGGCCACTGCTATAGGCAAAGAATCCTGTGAACCCAGAGTGACTGGACTGGGTCCACGGGAGGTCCCTACAGGAGAGAAAATGCAAGACACTGCGTAAATATTCACATTTGCGGTCAATTTGAGACACGCTCGAAACCAATATTTTGGGTAAAGGTTGTGATAGCCGAGTCGGGCAGATTCATACAGAATTCAGTTAAGTAGACTTCATTTCAGTCTTATCCCTTAGTCCTGCCACAAAGCTATTGCATACGGGGAAATAGCTACCAGGGAACGACATATCGACGACCGGCACACTGGGAAACGAGTGTGGGTCCTCTCTATATTGGCAACTAGCAAGACTAACATTAATTTTCAAATTGTACAGTAAATATCTAATCGTAAAGCTAGACTTTGACTTTTTGTTTCAATACTATTGCAACTATGACAATACCTAGGACACCTAGCGATTAGGATGCCTTCATTGGTGAGAGGTAGAAGGATGTAACATACAGCATGCTAGATCAAAGAGATCGACAAAATTATTTGGAAATTTCACACGCAAGGACGAAAGCCAAGAAAGAAACGGTAGTTACACATAGCAAAGGCATTTGAAACAATCATTCGGTTGCTTAAATGAAGGTCAACACAGAATGCAGAAGATATGCAGAGCAACACATGAAAGAAAACGTAGAATACTCCATGCAGTCCTTAATTTGGTCAGCATACTTCTGTTTCCCATTACAGATATTTATTAACTTTCATACTCATCAGTAAGCCAAAACACTGTGACCACCTGCCTAATATTATGTGGAGTCCTTCAAGTGCCACCAGAACAGCTCTGACCCACCAGGACATGAACTCTACAAGACCTCTGAATGTGCTTTATAGTACCTGGTACCAAGATGTTAGCTGCTGCGCCTATAAATCCTGAAAGTTGCGAGGTAGAGCCAGAGTAGATCACATTTGTTGTTCCAGCAGGTCTCACCAATGACCGATCTGACTATGATTAGAGGACTTTCGAGGCCCAAGTAACACCTTGAACTCGTAGCTCATCTTCAGGATTCTGCTGATACAAGCCAGTGCTATTGGGAAATATCATTCCCATGAGGGGTGTGCCTGAACCAGAATAATACATCCAGAATTAATTGCCATCTACATGACTATCCCAACTCAGGGTTTCCAAGCAGGACACTGGCCAAAGCATCACTCTTCCTCCTGCTTGGCTTCTTCCCACAGAACATCCCAGCGCCATCTCTTCCCAAAGTAAATATACCCCAGCCATTCAAATGATGTAAAACTAGACTACATTTTCCAACTGCTCCAAGGTCCAGTTCCAAAGCTCCCATGATCTTTGCAAGCACTTTCGAAGAAGGACAGAGGCTAGCATGGGTACAATGACTGAACTGTGACTATGCAGCCCCATATGCAGCACCCTGCAATGCAAAGTGTGTTATGGCCCATTCCTTGTGAAAATATCAGCAAAATTTTCGAAGACTTGAGCCACAGCAGCTTTTCCATCAGTTCTGACCAGGCTGGATAGCCTTCAGTGAGCCTTGGGTACCATGCACCCGGTGGCCTGGTTCAAGTTCCTCTTCATACCACAGTTGAGTAGATACTCATTATTGCACCCCACTAGCCTTGCTGTTTCTGAGATGCTCTCACCCAATCACCTGGCCATGATGATTTGGCCCAGGTCAAAGTTGCATAGGTCTTTATGGCTGCCCATTTTCTCCTGCATCAAACACATCGCAAACAAGAACTGAATATTTGCCAACCGTCCAATACAACCCAGACCTTGATATATGCCCTGGTTACGAGATAATCAATGTTATTTGCTTGATCTGTGAATGGTCATAATGTTTTGGCTCAATAGCGTCCTAAAATGCTTGGCTAAACTAGCCGTGTACACGACTACCCTGTTCTCAACCGCCCCCAAACCACACGTGAACACGAGCTCCATTTTCATCTTCTCTACCATGGCAATACCCATGTAAAGTAGGCACAGCTACGGAATACATTGAGATGGTGACTTGGCCATCGTAAAATTCAACACACTGGTTTCTGCACTCGACTCCTTCGTTTTTAAATGGTGTCAGAAACTGTTCCACCATCGGACCCACGTTTTACCACTCCAGCAAATAAATAAACACAGCCTGACTGGTGACGTGCTGTTCACTGCTGATTTCACAGAACATAAGACAGAGACACAGACTGTGATGTTTTTCCAGGTCTGAAACAGTCCTCTGACTGAGGGGTTTAAGGAGAAAGAGGTTTAGAGCTGAAGCAAGGCAAACGTTAGTATGATGAACACACCGAGGGGACGCTGGTCCGCTGTTACCATACCTGCGGGGGTCTCGCTGCGCTTTTCAAAGGTGGGCAGTTTCTCAGTGAATGCATCTTCGTCTTAGGCATTCATGCAAGAGCCCAGCAAAAAAAAAAACAAAAGCCCAGAACATGCATGATCATGAGAGGAAATGTGACGCAGTATGGGAACGTGTTGCACAAGCTGCAGTGCTCCATCGGGCCAGTTACTATGTTGGGAACAACGGCGGCCAACCCAAGCTAATGACACAAATCATTCCCAACAAGGCAAAATAGCAACAAACTGCATTATTTGTGATGATCTGTAATGATCCATTATACATGAAGCATCCAAATATAGATGGGTTCAACACAATTTGAGGCTGGAAATCTTGAAGTTTCAGCCTTTTCCCATTGTAAACAAACCAGTCAATTGTGAAAGCTGATCAGGGGGATATAGTTCACTTCATTCATTGGTAAAAACACTGGTCCAATGAGCACTGCTTGATCATACCAGTTAAACCAATAAGGCCACATGATGGGTGATGGTAAAGTTAAAGGTATGTGTTGCATTAGCTATGGGCGCATGGACAGCATTTACCTGCGTGAACTAATATAAGATGTTTTGCTTGTTAAATGCACGTTGGAGAAGTTTGTTTGCCATTACAAGTGAAAGGCAAGATGAGGCTAATGTCTGAAAAACTCATATCACCACACTAACATCTGGCCATACAAATGCAGCTCCGCCACAGCTGCAGGGAATGCTGCAATGTTTTCAGTCATTAAGTCAACTCATAAATCCAATTCTTTTAGTGTTTTTTTCCCCCATTTACCAGCATGCATCCCAATGAGATGAGTATAAATGAGTTGCAGACAGATATCTGAACTCACAACAACTGAACAGTCCCAAAAGTGTTTGCTGCATTAAGCAGATAGAGAGAGAAAAGCACATCTGTAATAATAAGCATCTTGATACGCAAAATATGTTCAGAGGCTTTTGCTTAATGTTGCCTGACACTCCAGCTCTGGAAAGCAGGTGGTACTTGTGTGACATTAGCCCACACAATAGGGTGCCAGAATATCAGTTTATTGCGTCGTTTGTAGATTTTAGGCGGCTGTTCGATTACTTTTGGGCACTTATTCACTCTCAATCTACATACTTAGAGAGCTCGCATCACAGTCCTGCCCTGAGCAACAGTATAGAATTAACAATACAAAATAGAGTAGACAGGAGGCATGTACACAGTACTGTACTGTGACTGGTAACTAACACTGCATTAGCAGCCGGCAGCTTTACTGCATTGCCCAGCTGATATGATGATTAGCATCTGGAATTACAAATTAGCAGTTAATACTGAGCCCTGACTTACTGCCAAGTAATGCAGTAAAATGCTCAGTATGTCAGTCCTCAGCCAAACCCACAAGAGAGGGGAAGTGAACAGGATGGATGTGAACCACAGAAGTGAGCTGGCTGTGCGTGGAGTGAGTTGGATGGGAGGAGCTCCGTCCGTGATGCGTTAGCGGGGGTCGTGTGGAGGCTCTGGGACTCACCCACAGTGGGAGTGTTTCCGGCACTCAGCGACGCGGTGGAGGACAGGGATGAGGAGCTCTCGGCTCGAGCCAGGGGCGCCGCGGGGGGTGGGCTGGCGTTGGACGTCTTTGGTGGGCTGAATGGTCTGACCTACATGCCGAGACAATTATGCGTCACCAGCGTAATGTCTGCAGACTTAATGCATGCACAGCTCTGATGGGGCCTGCGCCTGTACTCACGATTTCATTGATTCCCGCCAGTTTGCCGGCAGGGAGTTTTGGTCTGGAGGATGGTCGAGGTGGAGGCACTATGGTCCCAACAGCCAGAGGGGTGGTGGGTCGGCCCTGCAGAGGTACTGCTGGGGGCAGATTAGGAGGATTTAGAGACTGCTGAACTGCACTGGGACACAGTTTTTCTGACTTCCAAAAATTCAAAATCACTACAAGTCACACAGCTGTCTTTTTCCAACACACAAATGAAACTCCGTACGCTCCCAGGAGATCTCCTTATTTGAACAATGAACAGCTCCACACCAACGAAATCATGCAACCGTTAATTTTATGAAGAAATAAAACAAAATATAAATAGATATTAATTTCTTGTAGTAAGATGCAACATGAACTTCACAACACTTACAAACATGCGCACTCCAAAAAAAAAAAAAACAAAAAAACACAATCTCAAAACTGAAACACACAAACATTGGAATCAATCGAACAACCATGCAAACATTATAACAAACCAAGCATTGAACAGACATTTATTCAAGAGTACAAAAAATAAAATGATAGAAATAAATGAATAAATAGACCATTTTGAAACAAAATATTTTATTAAAGAAACCGCAGTCAAGCAACCAAAAAAAAAAAAAAAATTAAAGCATTCTCATAGTGTAGGGAAGAAAGATTAGGGCTTCAGGACTCTGTTATGAGGAATATGGATACAAAAAGCAAATCCTTTCAAAAGGCAATCAGGACACACGCCACATGCCCCCGATTACCGTTGTTGGCTTGGTTAGCGGCAGGCTTCCCGCTATCATCTGTCGCAGCCGGAGAGAATCCGGAGGGCGAGGGGCTCAGCTCCCCGAACGGAACAGCACGCCACGCTACTTTATTGTACAGGTCATTGGGGTCATCTGAGAAGAACCGGTAGGCTTTGCCCTGCGGTACGGACAGTGGTCTTTGGTAGTCCTTCGGACCGGCGAATGGCCGCTTGGACGGAACAAACTCGTCGTTAAAGGCTATCCACTGGCTCTGGGACCAGGAGACGGAGGAGAACAGGTCCGCTCCGTCTTGCGCGGGCTTAACCGCGGTGGCGGTGCTGTCGGGCTGCGTGGGTGGGGCACTCTCGGCTCGCGGCCGTGACTTTAGCGCCGTTAAGGGCTCTTTTGCTAAATCCCAAGGCAGCCCAGAGGCGGAGGCGGGGGCGGGGGCGGGGGAGCCTCCCTGTTGCACGAGAACTTCGGCTGAAGGTGAGGAGGAGAGCCCAGGCCAGCACAGAGAGAAACATCAACATCATCCCCGGAGAGTGAGAGGGCAGCACATAAACACCCAATAAAACACCACAAGAAACCGCATTTACAGGGAGGCAGGGCAGAGAGTAGTAACAGAGAATTATAAAGCACACAATAAACTCCCAAAACTTGGCTAAACAGATAAAAACAAGAGAGCAAAAGCTGCAGTTTGGTGTATTGATTAGCTTAGATCAGAAAGGAGTTTACCAGCCGCGATAGCAATGGGTATTGTTTTCACTTCATCTATGTGGGTGCGTCTACGTGTGTGTGTATGTGTCTCAACTACAGCAAAACCACTATAAAACCACCATAAAACCTGCTTTGAGCATTTCTGCAGGAGTTTTTATGTACATAGATGTGTCCGTTTGTGGACACTTCTTGTGAGCACAACAGCAGTGTTCTCCACTTAGTTTTTCAATGACTGGGCGGTGGGTGGCATTTTTTTTGCGTGAACGTTTCATTTCATTGAGTGGGGGGTGTTGAGAGACGTGTTTTCTTTTGTTCTGCGGGGGTGGGGGGGGGGGGGGGGCGACGATGGCGGTAATATTGCACACTGAATCATTCATCTTCCAGTACTTTTTAAGTTTTGTTTCATTTTTGATCGGGCGGCAGAAACCTCTGAACGGGTGCATATATTATGGCCCGCCCACTCATTAACGATAGTGGAGAACCCAGCAATTGCATTGCAACCATTTAAGATACAGTCACAAAACACCTCAGGTGGGTAGTTGGGACCAAAAGAAAGGCTGAGTTTGAAGGTAGGTTTTGTTTGAGAATGCTCTCACTGAACACATTATCTTGAGAACTGCTATAAAGAAAACAATATTAGCATGGCTGTCGCGGCTGGAGCAATCCAAGATGGTCTCTAGTTAGCAATTAAAAACATTTTGAAGTATAATAGATCAACCATTTTCAAATAAAATGAGTTGACCATCGTGGCTTGATTAAGTGCATCTCAGGGAAGATGCCTCCTTAATTTTCGACTGTCTAGGTATTTACTGAGCGAATAGTTTTTCAGCTCTCCTATTAAAATCAACTTGTGACCCACATTGATTGTTCCTTCAAACAACTGCAGGGAACTCATCCCATTAAACAACGTGGAACCATACGTCAGCTAACAGATTAAATTTAAACGCTGGGTTTAAAAACATTTCCCTCGATGGTGGACTTACAGAAAATAAAGACACACTAGCCATGAAGATAGCAGAGTTGTGTCAGAGGTTAACTATCCCACTAGCAAACAATGCTGTTTTTATCTACCAGCTTGCCATATTAACATACAGTAGATTTTAAAATTCTCAGATCCTGATGGTTTGTATGGAAAATAATTGGCTAGTTTGCCAATCTTTGGAATATTTCAAATAACCACCATTACCTTTCAAAGCATAAGCAAAGTTCTTTACAATTTATTATTGCCTGTATTTAGGGGCAGTCCCAAAATTCACACAGGGACAGCATTTAGCTCTGCTCAACAATTCTGCCGATAGCCTTTAGGCCAACAAGAGGAAGTCAGTGTACAATCACTGAGGCTGAGGAAGGATTAGACCCAGCTCACTGAAGTCAAAGAGACAAGCCAAAGGCATAATCACGTCTCTACTCACTGTACCAGGCAGACTTTGGATAACTGACGATACGGCAGGTTCAAATGCCTTTAAAGGTTAAAATTTACATTTTAATTTCCATCTTTTTATTAAATGTATGCCTACATAAGCAGATTTTCATCTAGTGAATTTTTCAAATATATAAAACTGATAAGAAAAAAAAAAAAGAAACGAACAGGCAAGTCCATAACTGTCTGTAACTGAAAAAAACTGAGCATTGACAAGCTCATAAGTTTAAAAACACACAAGGGCTCTATAAAAATACATTCTGCAGCAGTAAATAAATCGCCATACAGGCCATCATAAATAAGCCAACACTGCAAATAAAGTTGAACTGATCCCCCAATCCTACAGATCCTTGTATAATATAATATAATATAATATTGTATTGTATTCTATTGTATAATAATATACAATCCTTGTATAAAAAATCCTGTAATATTAGGAGTACTTTTTTCTTCAAAACAGAAGCAATGCAACTCATCTCTAATGTTTTGTTGGCAGTCTAGTCCGTGAAATAAGTAACAAATGTTCTTATTTGCAGTGGAGACCATTTTCTTCTCGGGAGATTAACCAATCACACTCGGGGGGCCTCCATAGGTTAAAAGAGATTAGAGCATAATGGATTCCACAAACATAATAGAAAACTGGGGGCAATGGAAAATTTAAGTAAGCAGAGAGATGGAACCAAAAGAAAACCATGATTTAAACATCTGTCATCTGTGAAAGAGGTTAGTTCCAAACCAAGGGTCTCTGATTTACAGTAATTTACCTTTTTCACTAGTAGTACCAACTTCAGGCCCTTTAGTTTGTGGACAGGGAAGGATATTTGATTGAAAAAGGGAAGCAATTTCTGAGGAAGATAGCCAAAGGAGAGAAAAGACACAGAGGACACAGAAAACAAACCGAGACAGAATAAAGATTTTTCTGAACTCTCACTAAATAATCTGTTAAGAATATCATCGCTGACAATTTGATTTCAAAACCCACATTTCTGATTCAAATTGTCATTTTTGTTTGCAGAGGTCCATGGGTTAATCCCAGACGCACCTTTCACATGTAATATGCAGCCTTAGTGTGCATATTGTGTCAGTGGCATTACTTATACCTTTTGTGACTGAGCAAGGTGCCAATTATCTGTGGATTAAGACCGGGTTTCGTAAGGGTCACTGCCAACATAATGCTCCTTAACCAATAGTGTCAAACAGCAACCCCAGAGAGTCTACATCTGCTAAATACGCTCACACCATTTTGTGAAGGCACCAGGGGGAAAAAAGAAAATGGAAATACAAAAAAAAAAAGAAATGAATATATAAAATACTGCACACAGTCACACACCAAATCATACTCACATCTGAAGACAGCCAAATGCATACTAAATAGAACTGCAGGAATTTCCACAAATATGTAGATATTTTACATACAACTACATGCTAAATGTCATTTAGTGCATTGATATTTACTTTGAAAAAAACCATCAAAAATAAATGCAATTATAAATCACTTTTACCTGAAAACAGAAAAAAAACAAGAATGGACAAAGATAATAAAATGAAAACTGCACTATGGTTCGCTAAAATCCTCGCAATGACATACAATGACGTAATTTTGTCGCAAACTAAACAGCAACCGTCTAAGACTCTTTCCCTATTCTCCAAAATAAGGATGTTCAGTTCAGTTCAAAATGATTGACAGGTTCAAGAGCCCCATATATCATGATGCAAAATAAACATTTCTGGCTGTTCTCACCTGCTTTTGAAAGTTAGAGGCTACAGTAGCGAAAGGAGGCATGCAGCCCTAATGCGACATCAATCTAGCACAATACAGCTATGGTAGCATATGTGCTTAAAATGATCCTAAATTTCCTCATTGTCTGAGTATCAGGAAAGTTCAAACAGATGAGATACATTTCATGACCATACGAATGGCTTTAAAAAGTTCAAACTTTATTTCTGTACATTTATATGAGAAGTATTGGTAATTGTTCAGCTAAGTCAAAATGATATAACATTCCTAAAGGGCCAAAAACAGAACAATAAACGTGGCTAAAGAAATAGGCGTATCGTTACTTTTAAGTACAAAAGTATTTTTGTATAAGATATCCTAGGTCCACGACATAACGGCTATAATTTATATTACAAATTTCTATTTTATTTTATTTTTTTTACATTGAAGCTGCTGAAGTTTTATTTGAAGAACCTTTAGCAAGGCATTGTGATTCTGCTCTTTTCTAAATATCCAGACATTCATGACAAACCAATTCATGGAGGGACCAAAGTCAATCCAAGCTAACTATGGGCAAAAGGCAGGAAAATATCTGGGACAGCTTGCTAATCCATCGAAGGGTGCACCACACCATTCACACACAAAATCATACCTATGGAAATTCTAGAGTCTCCAATGAACCTAGCATGCATGTTTTGGGCTGTGGGTGGAAACTGGAGTATCTTGAGGAAACCTACACAAACATGTCGAGAACATGCAAACCCCCCACACAAAGTTCCAAGGTTGGATACGAACTGAGGCAACAGCGGTACCCACTGCTTGATGCAGATGTGGACGCAGCCATGCAATTTAAGCAATTCTTACCTTTCTGGCATGAGGCACAGCACTTAGTAAAAATTTGAACATGAACAACTCCGCCTCCCTCCAAAGTCCCACCCTCTTCCCCCCGCCTGACCTCTGAGGCTCCCCTCCTCCCCTGACGCGTGCAGTGAGAAAGTGAGCAGCGCAAATGAAGCTGCTTTCACAAACAAATTTTTTGCACGACAGATTACATTCAAAGTCAATGCAAAGACGCAAATCTTGCGTGAATTCGCGTCTTGGCATTGACTTTGAATGTAATCTGTCCTATGAAAAATACGTTTCACGTCCAATGTGAAAGCATTTTGAAATGGGGCAATGGAGTCCGATTCAGAGGCACCGGTTAGTGAAAACTAACCAACAGTAATAACGTAATATTCAATTCTATATGTGGTATAAAATAAAATGCCTCCTAACGTCTGAAGAACTACCATTAACGTTATTATAATAATTATAGCATTGCAGCGCCTGTTTGTTTACAGTCAGTTGCATCGTTTTTCGGCAGAATATTTTCTTGTAAAACTGGTGTCATAACGTCTTACCTCACCAGATTTGTCCCGGTAATGTTAGTCATTAAATCAGGAACAGTTGCAACTGTTTTATTTGCAGGCTAACTTTTTTGAGTACCTGTTATGTCTCTACCGCTCTGCTGCTCTGCCAGAGAGGCGCGCCACTTGCAAGCGGTGACAGCGGTAGGCAACTGGGGACGCGGCGACGGATGACAGACAGGAAGCATGGCAAATCATTTTATTCGGACCGAAGAAAATGATTGGTCAGACTTTTATCAGAAATATATGAGAATTGAATATTGATGAGTTTGAACACCGGGTGGATATCTTTTACATTTTAGTGTGCCTTACGCTTCTTAGGAGCATTTTAAGATTACGAAAGAAAAGTGTAAAAATGCCAGAAAGGTAAGAATTGCTTGAATTACCACAAACCATCAGTCATTAACAGCTCTATGCTGTCTAAAAAGGGGTAGCTCCTGACATTGTAGCAACCAGTGCTGAATAGAGCATTAACTAATTCCCGACTACATATGGAAGACTGTTATGCTCAGGAAGGGCAATAGTAGTGAAATGACAAATCCCAAACCCCACTGATATTTGCAGTGGATAACGGAGAATCCTGCTTCAAAGCTAAGGAGGGAGGTATCACCTGTGGATGAGGAGAGGGAGGATGAGGAGCCCGCCTGGGAAGGGGCGAAGGGATCCAGGGAGAGGAGGTCATTATTGGTCAGCTTGCTGCTGCATAGACAGAACAAGCCAACCAATCAGCTACTCAGCCAGTGTGAAACTCAGTCAGTTAGTCAGCAAGTTTTCCTGTCAATCAGTTAGGCAATAGGTGAGTCTCTATGTAAGGGAGTCAGTTAGCCTGTCAGTCAGTTAGCCAGTGTGTGAGCTTGTTAGTCAGTTATACAGTGAGACTCTCCGGCAGATAGTCACTCAATGAGCCTTTCTGTCAGTCAGCCTGTCGGTGAACTTCTCAGTCAGTCACTCAGGAAGTCTTTCTGTCCATCAGCCAGCAAGTCTCGTACTTCCTCAGTCAGTCAGGAGAACCTCTCATTTATGCACTACTTAGCCATTTAGTTAGCCTGTCAGTCAGTTGGCCAGTCACAGAGCCTCTTAGTCAGTCAGTGAGCTTCTCTATCAGCTAACCAGTAAGTGAGCCATCAGTAAGTGAGCCTCTCAGTTTGTCAGCCGTTAAGTCAGTCCCTCTGTCAGTTAGCCAATCAGTGAGCCTCTCGGTCAATTAGTCAGTGAGCTCCTCAGTCAGTACTCCAGGTAGTCAGCCTCTCAGCGCAGTGTCAATTTAGGAAAGTCATTACGCACAAAAATGACGGAAATTCCAAAGAAAACCACTCAAAATAAATGTGCATAGTTCATAACCTCAAATTAAAGCTGACAGATTTCTCTTTAACCTCACATTCAATTTCATTTTTTGTAGCACTGCGGCCAAAAATAATTCCAAATATAGTTTGAACTGTATAAATAGTTTCACAGTTTATGTAAGACTTTTTATAAACATACAAATTTTCATTAAGTTTGAGTAATAACATCTCAAATCATATTTTTTTCTTCCATTCTCATCCCGTATATTCCAGCTTTTCTTGTGACCGTGACCATTTCCCAAAGCTTGTTGTGCAAAGAGACAATAAATTATAACACTTGTTCTCATAAATAATAACCAATCATAAACAATATGACTGTTGCAAAGTCCAAAAAGTAGAGCTAAACAAACCGGAGATGAAAAACAGGAAAACATATGACTTCGCCTGCAGTCAAAGTATCTCCGGACTATCTAAAGAGATCCTCTTAATTTTTATGGCACTTGTTTGCATGGACGCATAAATAACTGGAAGCATTCAGTTTCCACTCGAAGAAGAAAACAAGCTAATTTGGACTGGCCTGAAGTTGCAAGAAATTTGTCCGTGCTTTTGGAAACATGGAAAAATTGAATATACTGAGTAAATTATAACCAACTGCAAACAAGAGAAGGGGGAGAACTGGGTTGGAAGTAACATTTTTCACCCAAAAGTAATTTATAGGCAGATCGCAATAGGCAGAAATAAAAATTCTTCTGCCTTACACCCTGTAACTGTCCCATCTCAAATACAGTCATATTTACAGAAATGTGTCAACCTGGATCCAGGAATGTAGGCAATGATAATTTTGATCCTGCCCACTGGGGCAAAAGTGATAGTCAATCGGGGCAAAAGCAACAAATAGGCAGAAAACGCATATCCTCAAAAGTATGTCTGTATTTCTATACATTAACGGATTGTGCACACATCTTTATATCATACGTATTTAATTATGGGAAATGCATCAAAAGTAAAAAAAAAATTAACGATGCGCATGGGGTTCTGGTACGCAGATCAGTGGCCACCTTCCACAACATCAGAGTAAGCCAGTTTTTTGCATTGCCCACAGTCTAATTATTGGCATTTATAGCAAGTGCAACGCAACTCAAGCAGACTTATGTAAATATAGTTGAAAAGTAAGCGTCACTACCTTGGCGGAAAGGCAAAAGCAACATCATTGTGACTTTCCTCCAAATATTGACTTTAGCCATTTGTGCCAGTCAATCATCTCCACATCTCAGGAAGCCAAAATGCTAAATGTCACTCTGGGGTTAATATAAGCACTAACTGTACAACTGAATTACGATTAAATACGCAGATTAAATGGTAAGCATAATATCATAATTGAAAATAAAAGCACTCAGAGAGCGCAGCACCTCCGCCACGCTATGGCAACTCTGTGCATTAGTTATTTTCGTTTGCTGATGTAGTGTGTTGTTACATTCCACGGCTAGGTGGCAGCAAAACCAAAAAACACGCCGATTGGAAATCGGCCCATTGGAAAGACTTCAAATCTCTGCCAGCATAGCTGGATTTGAACTTTGGCCTATATCTCAGCTGTACTTTGGCCTAGATATGCAAAATTTAATAACTTTTTCCTCCTGGGCTACTCCAAGATCATGCAAAGTTTGGTTAAAATCTATGCAGCCATTTTTGAGATATCCTGCTAACAGACAAACAGACAGACAAACAGATAAACGCCGGAAAAAACATACACCTCCTTGGCGGAGGTGTATTACAACCAGCAGTAGATTTTTAATCACAAGGCACTTGTTTACATGGACGCATAAATAAGAGGTAACTAACTTCAGTGGTAACTAAAAGAAGGTTACATTCCAAGATACAGGTATATGTTCCTTTTGTTCCATGTTACTTTTCATGCGGTTCTCTCCTACGACATTAATTCAGCAAGTTTATGAGAGGGTTATATTTGAGAAAAAATAAGCTTGTAAATATGAAATTAGCTGGGAAAACAAAGAGCAGATGTGTTATTGGGGTTCAAATTAAAATAAATGACAAATAGCCAGTGGGAACAAAATACTTACTCATTATAAGATGATTGCTGTCTGGACCTCAGAAGTTCATCACCTATTACAAGTAAAAAAAAAAAAAAAATTATATATATATATATATATATATATATATATATATATATATATATATATATATTTAGAATGGATTTTAAAAACATTCAAATATTTAAACTTCATTAAACATTTTCCCTCTCCTCAGTGAAGCAGGTTGAAGCACCATGGGAATTAAAACAATCTTCACAATAATGAGACAAATATTATGTTCCAACAATAATAAATACAAAATGACTGCCTTTGAAAGGGAGGGAATTCTTATACTTTCAGTTCTGACAAGTCTCCGGACACGATGACACTCTTTAACCCTTCAGGGTACTACAACAGCGGAAATACATATCAACAAGACCACAACCTGCAAAGCACCTTTGCCCGTCCCTAGCAAAGGTGAAATTTATAGCCATGCGCAATCATTAAAGTGGTTAAAGGAAAGATAAGTTAGTTCTGGTGTCACATGACAGGCTCAAGGCATGGACACCACTTTCAAGCTGAAGCGTGTATAAGGGAGGGGAAAAAAAAGAAAAAAAAAATCCAATAGTTGCAACCAGCAGTACACTTTTCCCCTCAGCGAGTTTGGCAGCATGGGCATTGGACAACATCTGCTTCTCCCATATCAGATTTGAGTGTTTTCACAAAATAATATAACAACCCATCAGTGCATCTGTCTGTACTCTCGTGGTTGATTTAAGCTGCCAGGCTGTTGGGGATTTGGAAAGGTTTGGACACACAAAGCACAGCTGGTGTCCAGGGAACCTGGCGTGACTTGGAATTATTAGATGGAGTGTTGGGAGAGGGGATGAATCACACCAGTGGTGTATTTACACCACTTTTTAACCAATCACACCCTTGAATCTAAAATCTGAGTCGACTGCACTGGGGTTGGCATTCGTGATTTAATTCAGTTTTGCACCGCGTTGCCTTTTCAATGTTTCTGAAGGCGACTGCGAAAGGAAAAGCAGACAAGGCAGGGCAGAGGGGGCACTGGCAGCGGACTGGAAGTGCCCTGAATACCGCCAAGCAAACAGAAGCCAATAGACTTTTTGGGATAAATAATTAAAATTTACTATAAAAAGAAATAATAATAAAAGCAGTGAAATTACAAGAAATTACTATCCACTATGCCATCTCACTTGTTTCTATGGCTCCTAAAAAATAATTGGTCATACAAGTACAGTTGTACTTGCCTACTTGAACATGCATTCATGTACAGCCTATCAAACTAGCCCCGGACTTTGACACTCAAATCAATGAGCTCTTTGCAGCTTTGCATCACACATATTATCAATGACAGCCCTTCAGGTCATTTGAGCGACGGTGTCTGTACAGTGCAACTCAACGGATGGACTACAGAGGAGGACATGGCTAAGTTATTTTAAATTTCAATATGGGAGACTACTTCAGTAGCTGGAGAAAAGCTTAGTCAAAAAACGCCAACTATTCCCAAAGTGCTACGCAGCAACATACTGATATAGAAGTTGATTTAAAGGAAAATTATTCCAGCTCCCGCTATTGGCTATTGGCAGTGTAATTCCATTACAAATAAATAATCAGTAGTAAAAAAAAAATAGTCAGTAAAAATTTGTGAACTTGGCTGACAATGGGACTGAGACACAAATTATTGTTATTCAATTAAGAGGGAGAAAAATGCACAAGGAGGCATTATTTCAGAAAATGGTGACTTGTGCATCTTATATTAATACCCCTGCTTTCACATCGAAGACAGCTTTATCAAGCCAGATAAATTTCCATGAATGTCTTCAAAAGAAAACAATTTTGAAAATACAATCAAGAATAGCAATGAATATGGGTCAATGATGTGACATTGTCCGAATGCACAACTTTGGTTTAAAATAATTTTAAATGATTCATTATAAGCATAATTTTATTCTATGAAACCAATTTAATTTGAACATATTTCCAGTTTATCATAAAAATAATATGTATTTTATGTTTTGCCATCTCAAACCCTAAAAATATCAGGCGGTGCAACCGTCTGAGCAAGTTAACAAAATTTGACGTATTAAATATGTAATTTAAAATACAAATTAAATTAATATTGATATGGGAGCATTATTTTATATTGAAAACCTTTGAAATAAACAGAGTTTAATAGTTTATTTGTTCTTAAACTGTTTGGAAAACGAAATACCCGCCCCCTACAATAAAGAATCTTCAAGTTACTTTTAATACCAAGCTCAACTAGGCTAATGCCATCGGAGGCGACGGCTGGGGGTATATCCCCGAACGCCCCCAATCCTCCAATTCCCCAATCCTTCAATAGACCTTGAATAGGCTTTCATTTGAACTTAATTTCAGGTCAATCGGTCAAATGGTTCTGAAGATATGGCCAAAATGGTAATTTTCCATCACAAAGCGCTACCTGGTGACAAAATATTGAACCATACAGGTATGATGTCATCATGTGACACATTGTGAGGTCATGACCTTGCAGTTGCACATAGTTTCATGTCAATTGGACAAATGGTTCCAAAGATATGGCAAAAATGGTGAATTTTATGTGACAAAGCTCTACCTTGTGTCAAAATTTTGAACCAAACAGGTATAATGTGGGACACATCCTCAGGTCATGACCTTTCATTTGCACTTGATTTGAGGTCAATCGGACAAACATTTCCAGAGATATGATAAAAACTGTGATTCTTCAGTTTTTGGCCCCTGGTGGCCATTCTAAGAATTGTAAATTGTCCAAAATAGAATCAGTTCTTCCTCATTATGATACTTGCCTATATGCAAAAGATGAAATTTCTAATTGAAATTTTACTGAAGTTACCGCGTTAACACGTAGGGCGCTGCCGCGGTGGTTGGACCAAAAACATAATATCCCCAGAACGCCTTGCGGGGATATAATTACAAAATAGTAATGTTTTAGGCAGAGTAGACACTCTCAGGTATACTTAATAAAAAATAAAAAAAACACTTAGAAAAAAAAAAAAAAGAGGGAAGTGTTTTCTTCCAAGAAGCTTTTGGTTGTGCCATCTGACATTTTTTGGCTGGTGAAATTGCAAATACAGTCTAAAACTGTACTAAAACCCTGTAAATGTTGTGCAGCCATTAAGATTTGTTTAAACCCACTCTTCCAACTTCAAATAAGTGTATTCTGTACATTTTTAAAGATTTATTAAAAAAAAAAAAAAATGTTTTTAAGGCTTATTTGTCATTGACCCATATGCATTTTTAAAATAGCAAAAGATAAAATGTACACAATTAATAATTTAAATGCAATGAGGATAAAAATAATAACGACCAATTTGTACCACACCACCAGGAGAGGTTCTTTGCAGCATAATGCAAGAATAGTTTAAATGGACACCACCAACGCCCAGCATGCACAATAAACTAGGAAATACTTGGCCAAAACCCCCCAAATTCACCACTGCTGGAATTGTTTGGTTTAGTTATAACATGGCTAATTATCATACCTGCTGATCATGGCTTTTCTTTCTGAAAACAAATTATTTACTTCAGCAGGACCGTTGTACACATTAGTTGTTTTTCTTCAAATGTCCATTTTGCTCATGCGATCTTTGTTTGTGCGCCGCAGTGTCTGGCCATGGACACTGAAAATAAACAGCCTCATGGAACCGTTACGGACTCATCTCACTGTCCATAATATTGGGATACACGCGGTATGTTAGAAAATAAAAAGGGGAGCCAAAAAGTGAAAAAAAATTTGCAGGTATTCCAAATCCTTATATTTGCAGTTGTATTAGAAAAAATAGACATCTTGCATTAAAACTAAGATAGCAGAGAGCTGAACAATCTCTTTGATAACCCATCAGCAATCCTTCCAGATGCACCACCATGACTGTGCCCATTTAAATTGATGGGGAAATGCTTGATTGGCTCTCTTGTCCATCTTCAATGCGAGTACGTACTGCATGACCTGAGGTAATCGCAGCTAAACCCTGTGAAATTTCTTTTTATTGTTTAATATAGCAAAAATGGACTACAGAAGGCTAATGTTAATCTTACAGGTGAAGACTGGTTAGCAGCGGTAGGGCTTCAGGGTAATTTTCCCTGAAACTTGAGAACTGAGGACCAACCACCAGCGCAGTAGGCAAGAACTCGCTGAAGTACAGGCACTTACCTGACCCCTGTGAGTCTAAAGATGCTCGAGAATACAGTCCTGACCACCCTAAGTCATGTAAAATATATACTGAGGACAGATTTCTTCTCAGATATATACTTGTGTCTTATATTTTATGGCATTGCAGCAAATAGTGATATTCCCACACAGGAAGAGTTACAGAAACAACATTTGATATTCTTACGTTTTAGAACAACCAGAAATATTTACGCACCAAGTCACACATAAATGAGATACTTTCACCCCTTGTCATCACTATTGCTTCACTCGCCAGATAAAATAACCCGAAGTCCATTCTCAAAGTTCAGAATTTTTATTACAATTATTTATTTTTAACAAGCACGGCAGATGCAATAAAACATATGAGCGCGAGCTTGTATTTGGGAAACCAAAACATTTGAAAAACTTCAAGTGTGACCTTCAAGGAAAATATGCAATTTCGTCATAAATCATACTTGTACATTGACAACACAGGAATGCACGGCACAAATAACAGTATTCCCCTTTTCTTCTTGAAATACCGAAAGGTCTTAGAAAAAATAAACAAGATTGCTTTTGTGTTCCTAGCCAAGAAAAGTAAGTTAAGTCAAAACTGTAGCCCTTAAACATCCAACCGGACACAAGAAAGAAAAATAAAGGAAGTGAAATACTCACTGGATGTGTTTCTCTTCAGTTGACCCTGAAAGAAAAATGAAACATTCACTCAAACTGTCACAAAGGGAGACAAATTCAAAAATACTGACAAAAAATGTCATGCCACAAAGCACAGACATTTCACACGAAAGCCGTTTTCAGGAATGGAGGGGAGACAAAATACAAACATGTTAAGAACAAGTTACACAAATGGAAATTAATCTGTCGTCAAACAAGGCCATAACATTTTGAAGTCCACAGACAAATACTTCTGGAGCATTTAAAGCACTGTAACAGTGTGGCAATGCCCACTATTTAAAGCAACAAGGCAGAATGGATCAAACATAGAGCACGTCAAGGATTAAACAAATGACCTCAGATCCATATGTCCATATGTGTGGTAAGAGCTTCCTGCAAATATGAATTATTAACCCCATAAAACCTACGAACCCACATATGGGTCCGTCAAATGCAGCAGCTGCATACAAACCTGTGGAACTTCTGACCCATTTTATAATCTAGCGGAGATGCCAAGGTTTCCAACAACCCCAAGTATGTCCTGCTGAATTACGAGGAAACGTAAAAATTATAAAATTATGAGAAGATCTAGATATTTTCTACGAGATGCAATGCTGTGGCCATTATAACACGGCATCCTGGGTTTGACCATTTCTCTCAATGTAAGTGTGGTGTAGCATCAGTGACGTTGTAGCAACCAGAAGATACAGACCAAGTACGTCACAATGCCCTACAATATGACAAAAACAGCTTTTTCTTACTTTGAACCTACCTAAGGGAAAATCTGAATGAAAAGTCAGAGTTTAAGGGGTTTGTTTTAAGATATGTAGGCCATTACATCAATGGCTGTTACATCCAAGTAAGTGAACAACACAATGAACATGCGGTAAGGTTAACGGTGAAAAACACTAACATGCTCATTTACTGTGGAAGCGCATCAATACAGGCCAAAACTGGGCAGAGACAACGGATCAAACAAATATAAAGCAAATGTCTCCTGTCATACTTACCAGGCTATGTCTCTAAAGCAATGACAAACAAGGGGGAAAAAAAACAATGCCTACGTTATAATTTTATGCTTTTTTTTACGTTGGGAAAACCGCTTTTAACCATTCCCAGTAGAGATACATTTTTCTTCTCTCTGAGAAAAAAAAGCAGTACATTTAGTGAGAACTTAAAAAATACATACCAGACATTAAACCTAAGGTAAAAAATGCAGGAGGACTGAACACAATGTTTAACCCCGCAGAATCGTCAATCACAGTCACCGAAAACATATCTGACTCAAGTATGGACCACTAAATTACCACTGACACTGCAGTGCAATTGAGGCATGTACTTCCATGGAAGTGGACCGAACCTTTGCGTATCAACTTTAATAAACTATTGCAAAAAAGTTAGGGAAATATAGTTAAACTGTTAAATCACGGGAGACCAATAAAGCTAGTTGATCCCACAGGCATTAAGGAGCAAATGGGTTCAATTACTGCAATCTGGCCACACACTAGACTTCCACTGCTATTCTAATAAAGAATTCCACATCAGGGAGTTGGAAAATAGGTTTAAATATAGGATTGGGGGGGTTGTGGGGGACCGTTCAATAATTTACTCCAGATGATACAACATTTGTCATCATCTACATTTTTAAACCTGAGAAAATCAAACACAGAATGTATCCGTCAACATAAGCAAGAGGCCTTGGAGAAAATGAAAAACATGTTGGGCCAAATATGCAATATATTACGGTGGAAACAAAAGTCAAGAAGAAATAACACTTCATTGCACTTTTTAAATGCGTAAATATTAGTAAAGTTAAGGCCCCTCGTCAAGGAAGCAGAGTTAGGCTGGGTTATTCAGCAAGTTCAACTTCGAAAAACAAATCCATTTTTCCAGGAAATTGTCATTATGCTTGAAGTTAAAAATACATCACAAAAAAGTCATGGACCTTTTACAATTTTGTTGAAAACACAGATCTACGGAAAAAAAATCTATTTATGTTTTTAATTTGTATGAATACAGACCAACATCATCCCATTTTACAGTATTCATAGACTGAAAATACACATGGAAGCATTGGATTTACAAGTGATAGAAAACAGACAATTCTCAAGAGGTCAAAATGGGCCAAGCCATGCTTAAAGCAAAATAAATACAATAAACTGTGACGGAATCTTTTGAGGCAGACTCTGTAGAACTATACCTAGGAATAAAGAAATTAAGTAAACCCACACAACCATAACATTACGAACATATTAAACCTGCTTCATCAAAGAGGAGGTATGGAAATTCACTTTAGAGCAATTTCCATGAAACGTCTACGTGATGATCTACCCTGTCGATTGTGTAAACAGTAACTATTGCTGCTATGTAAATACAGCTGGAGCAGATTCTTTTACGCACAAAACATATGTGATCAGTGTAATCAATTTGTGTCCTATAATGCAGAATGTATGAAAATATTAGACGATACCACAGCGCTAAGGAGGTAGGCAAAAGGGATTTTAAATACAGCTTTTGAGACCTTTTCACCATCACCAGCAGGGTTTTTTGACCAGTGGATGGGTGTGCAGGTTTCTCCACGTGGAAACGCACAGGACAGAGTTCAATACCCACAAAGAATAGCAAAGGATCATCGTCAGTCATTTTGATTTCAAACCGCACAGTCGCAGTTTAAATTAGGCAAAGTCATTAAGCTACTAGCGACCTGCAGCCATTGACAGCAGGACCAAGGGCATAGTGTCTGCAATAAAGGCTAAACGATAAAAAATGAGGAACAAACTATTCCATTAAAGGAAGGGGGGTGATGATTATAATCATCTCAGTGCATCTAACTCAACTCTGAATGCAGTATCACCAACGCATGTGCAAATTTGTTAAAATGTGTTATTTTAGTTAAAATTAGCAAAGATTTTAAAATTTAAAGAACATATGAAACACTTCAAAAAAATCACGAGGATTGTCGAAGTGTCCAGACCAATGTGAATAACATGGACCAACGAAAACAGAGAACTAGCGTACAGGAAAGATGGAAGGGACAAAAAAGGTGTAATGACATAATTGATTTCCTGCATACATAAAAATGGCTTTTCCAGAGATAATAAGCATATTTCCCATAAACAGTGGCACCACGCACTATGTTTTCTTAGACAACGGAAAACCCAACCAATTTTCCATAATGCAATAAAAAGTGGAAAGCATACCTACAGCGACAGTTACATAAAAGCGACAAATACAGAGAAAAGCAATTTTTTTATAGTTTGTATTTTAATAAGCAATGAACACCATCAGACACAAAATCCAATGAAGCCATCAAACTCATCAGAGTTTTTGATTGGACGCACGGGTTTACTATGGACAACCTCCTGAGGCCTGAAAGGTTTTCATTGGGTACTGTGGGTACGGAATGCTGCTACACCGGGCAGTGACACCATATATAATGGGCAATGACCACAGCTGACCAATGAGGCTTGGTGTCCAACTGTCCAGAGAGGAATTCTTAAGATGTTAATAGTATATCTGGTCAAAGGGAAAAATAAATTTTTACATTTGAAATATACAGTAAATTTAAAAATACATGTACTTTTTCTTTTTAAACAAATGGTTGTCAATTAACATAGGATTGCTTTTTAAATGGGGCCAGTACAATGGCAGATTTCTCTTAAAAGTTATTATTGAAGGAAGGCTTCATTCCAAGTTACTAATAGACTGCAAACCTGGAACCTGCAATTATGTATTTTTGTTGGTTTCATAAATAGATTTCCAATGTAGGTAAACTTGTTTGGCAACTGCGTTTGTGTATACAAGTCTGTCTCTTCCTCTCTGGTTTTAGTCTCTGGCCTTTGCTGCGTATTCTCAGAGGCTGAGATGAGCTCATTATCCTAGAGGGTATATATTTAATAGGTAGCAAATGTCCAGGAAATAATACATTTCAATGGGGTTTTTTTAAATTCTGTAAGTCTTCCTTTTGGACAGGCTATAAAAACTACAAACAACATGATATTGGGACTTTAAGCCTGAATTTGCTTCGTCGTTGTCCTCCGATTAAAAAACTCCATATAATAATCATTTTACTCCATAAGTGCATCTGTTTTGAAAACAATGGCAATGACTTTAACCCAGAAAACTCAGAAATCCTTAACACAGATATGTTCATAAGGAGAGGACAAAGTCCGTACAAGAGGAACTGGTCGATGAAGCTTCTACAGCAGGAATCAACTCATGGTCCCCATGGGCTACAAACTGTGAGCCTCCACTCTCTCTATGCCTGGGAGTCAATTCTAAATGCAGTCTGGCCAATCATGAATAGAAGCATGAATTGTTCAGTTAATCAGAAAATTACTAGGGAGAAAATAAACGCCGAGAAAGGTTTGGATTCGAGGGCCAGATTTGGGAACCTTCTCCAGAAAGAGCCACTGTGGGTGCAGGCTTTTATACCAACCAAGGTGCTACACACCTGATTCAACTAATCAAGGCCCTGAACAAACATTCCAGAGGTTGATTTGGTATGAAAGCCTGCACCCACTGTAGATCTTTCTGGAGAAGGTTCCCTACCCCTGTCTATAACCACTAGCCCGGACTGGAGTGTATCAATTATTCAGGAGTTTGAGACGAGGTTTGCCCCTGTACGACAGCGGAGAGAGCAGGGAAGAGTAGAGAGACATCACAGCAGCCGTTTGTGCTTTCACGTAACACCGAGGGTGGGCATCGAAGAAAAGACAGAGAGCCAGAGTATGTGCTTAAGCTAATTCACTGTTTACACTCTGCAGGATGACTGACAGCAGCTTCCTCTTCCTGTAAACTTGTCCACTTGCCATGGTAATCAGCTGCTAAAACCGGAGACCAGTGGGCAAAATTACTGGGCTAATTTAAATTGATGAAAAGCGCGTGTAGCAAGCCTTGTCAGTTCAGCCTCCTGCTTGTAAGTGTACGTTTTGAAAAACGTCTTTATTTTCTGAGATATTACAGTGCAGGCATTCGCGACGGGCTTGATCCTAAGAAAACGAGAAATCACAATGTTCAGGTGAGAGCAGCACATTAGCATTAGCACTTCTACATACCGAGGCAGAGGGAGACAGACTTATGTTCACAATAGAAGCCTTCAGCTCGTCTATAGAGGCCTGTGATTGGTGGTTCCCATTGTTTGGCTGGACGGGTTTGATCTCCACGTGAAACTTCCTGGGTTCATCCTCATCATCAGAGTCACTCGAAGAGTAGAATGAATTTTCTTTGGCATGTTTTGAGCGAGTAAAGGAACTGTGCTTCTGAAATCTGAAAGAAACTGAATGTTGCAAAATGCAACATATTTCTATATATACTGTACAAAATGTAGGACAAAATGTAGGCACATGCACACAGGCTCAGTATAGATTAAGCTATGCCAGGATATCATTTTCATTCGCTTCAGGTCTGATGCAGAAACCCTCGTCATCCACCCGGGGAACATTCTAGAAGACAAAGAATGATCATTACTGCCAACAGCCATGAAATTAAAATATATAACAACAAAATAATAAATCAAGCAAAGTATATAGACTTAATCTTATCCAAGTGCATTTTGTTATTAAACATGAACTGTACAAACATTTTGGAATAAGCAGCCATTGCATATAAGGACTACAACAATGACAACAGCAACGACAACAACAATAATAATAATATTTATTATTATTATTATGATTAATATTGTTGTTGTGTGAACAAGATGAGCAAGGAATGTGAAATAAGCCATCCTCTGTCTTGGTTATGACATACGTATGTACAGCAGGTTGTGAAAGATTGGACTCGGCTTCATAACACTGATCTGCCATTACACAGATATTTCCAAATCTTCATGTGATTTCAAAACTGACACATGAATATTTATGGCCAGTCAAAGCCAAAAGTGTGATCTTACAAGCCAGGGCCAGTGTTAGCGAAGCAGGCCAGAAGCATTTGAACCCACTGAACGGATATCAAGTCTAACACAACGCACTCGCGCCCCACTTCAGAGCCACTAAAATAACAATGGCAAGAGTCACTCATGTGTGGAAATGGATTGCGCCCGCAGCAGTTTACTTACTGCATTCTGAAAATCTATTGTCCCGTAATAGCCAGGGGGCGCTCCATTGGAGGTCTTCTTTAATGATAAGCGTACAGTGTACAGACAAAGAGGGGTTGCTTGAACACAGTGCACAACAAAAGCAGAATAGAAGTTTCCTCCACGGGTAGAATTAATTTTGGACTATATACACAGGGTAATCATTCATCATAAGGCAATTTCATTGTTTCAGACTAATATGTTATCAAAAACGTAGAGAATATGGAAGACGATGAAAAAACACTATTTGACAGACAGATGCTCACCCATCTTAAGTACAAAATCAACTTCATATTAATTGCGCAAAATAATATTCCCCAGTTTTATTTCTTTAGGCAAATTTCAAGTCCTATGGCTAATTGAGAGTTTTAATGGCAGAAAAACAAATGAGTTTGGCTCACAACAGTTCTCACCACAGATTCAGCCTCAGTGGATTCCCTGAGAGAGACAAAAGAAGAGAGGAAACCTTTCTTAGCGCAATCACGTTCCGTACCTTTTCTTTGCTCGGCGTTCTGTTAAATCATGGAGGAGAAAATCAGAACCAAATTAGAAGAAGATATAAACAAATTTAATGAAGTAGCCAGCAGGATTGCTCGTATCTGAAAGCACTGAATTACAATGGAGAATTTATTTCACATGAACTCTGAACGATATTTCATAGTTTCACAGGGGAGTTAGGCTGTAAATTATCTGTAAAAATGTATAAAAGCAATGTAAAAGATATTCATAAAAATTGTGCAAAAAGGTTTGGAGAACTTACGTTGAATCTGTGTCCTTGTCTTTTCTGCGCCCAGGAATTGCAAAAGTTTTTCTCTTCCGAGGTTTTGCTCCTAATTAGTTAATTTCAATAAATAAATAAATGAGCAAATACAAAAATAAATATTGATCAATTTAAATCCTGTGCCTAATTATTTTTAAAATTATTATCCAGAGCCTAATTAAATCTAACCAAATTTTACATAGAAATATAATTAATGATCAATTATATTGGCAAAATATACACAACATGGGCGCACAAGACTATATTTCTGCTTCCATTAAGATGATCAATATTCTAACCCTGAATACAGACAAAACTAAAACTAACAATGAAGAAAACTGGAGAATGAAAAAGACCATACAAACAGTTAGATAAACTCCATCTGAAACAATTCACCTAACTTGTGATGATGAACAGCTATCTTTTTTAATCAAAATACAAGCAATTGCCATGGTTTGTTTCATATTATTTCAAATTTAAGAAGTTCCATAAGGGGCATTACATTGCATCAGATGACTAACCTTCAGTTGCAATGGCAGTATTGCACTCCTCAAACTCAATGGGTCCTAATGAGAAACAGTACAGACAGAAACCGAGTCAGTGGTGACTTGCACACAGTTCGCTTGCAGTTGCAAAGAAGGGCCTGTATGCCACACAGTGGGAGAACTGAGTGATGGCAGTGGTCTGGTGGTGGTCTGGTGATCATCAGCGAGATCGGTTACCTCCATCCAAAACAGAGTAAACACCAGACCCAGTATACACCAGACATGCAAACCTTCACCGATAACAAACAGCCAGCAATTAAAAGTAAGCAAATGCAAATGCCATTGTCTAAACAGCTCATTCTTCTACAAATATGTGAGGCATAAACTCAGTGCGTTAAAATTATTTAGGTTTTGGAAAACATAGAAAAAGAAAAACTAGAAAGTCTAGAGTACACTTGTGGATTAGCGTGATCTCATCTGCAATAAAAACAGATGTATGAGTGTTTACAGTAGGAGTCATTCATACATGCATAAACAAAAACACCCAAAGAAGAAAAACAAAGGCCATGCTTCATTTCCTGCTCATCAATTTTACATATTTTACCTCCCGGCGCTGCTGGGATGTCCGGTTTTTTATGTTTCTTAAAACATTGCAAGCGCCTGAATTTTTTTAAGGGTGACAGATTTTTAAAATGTGAACTGGATGCCAGGAAAAAGACTAGAGGCTACACTCATCATGAATATTCATTAGGGTCTGCAGACTCTCACATGCACACTCTAACCAGTAAAAGCTAGAGAGGGTCAATAAATAATGCAATATTCATAAAGACGGAACTGAGACACGGCCAGTTTCTACACAAGCTATGCAAGCATGCTAAACACCCCGCTGCTTTCATATAATAATAATTCTCCACGACAGTTCAGTTAAAGAGATGACATATATTAGTCTAAAAAGCAGAAAAAAGAATGGTCAGTTAAAAACTGAATCAGTGTAAAGTGCCAAGTACATTAAAAACTGCAGAGTAAATAAGTACAGGAATTTGCAGCACACCCAATGGTTCGGTTCATTCAGAAAAAATTAAAGAAGACACTCATTTGTGTATAAAACAGCACAGCAGTCTATACTGTCTCAACACAATGGAGAGAACAATACAATATTTGTAAATATAAACGAAAGCAGGATAAATTCAACTCCTACCCTAAAATTCATAAAAGGAAGGGGAACAGCCATCTTCAAAGTGCTGTTTATCTTTTCTTTGTATTTATCAAAAAAAGCAAATGGATAAATAGGAAATGGAAATGTTTGCCAACCAGACCACACAGGGGCCAGAAGCAGCGAATTATCATCACACAAAATGCCCTGACCTGAGGGAAAAAAAACAAATGATATTTAAGGCAAATAAATATGGCGCGGGTTGAATATGGTTTCCCTAGAGATGGGTCGTCAGAGGCAGAACTGACGTGCTGCTCAGAGGTCTGTGCAGACGCTGGAGACACGAGAGGCGTGCATCAGCAAGCGAAGTGTGTAACGTACATCAATAACTGATCTACTCTACTGTGCAAAAATCAGGCTTCTCCATTTGCACTCCACCCCTGGCCGACACACTGACGTGACAACACCGCGCTCCAGTCCAATCCAAACCGAAATGTCACGCTCAGCAGAAAACAACACCACAAGGGACGACCATCCCCAACCACCAAGCCATTGCCAAACAGTCTCCAGACCTTCAGTGCTCAAAGCCTTTGATTTTAATAGTGATGAGGCAAAGACAACAAGGATGACGCAGGCCTAACTGGAATTATTCTCGAGACCCGAAGTTCGGCTTTTCGTTAGAAGCCTCCTGTAATCCCCTAACCAATCAGCCAAATAAGGAGAGCTCAGCGAAGGCCCGCTCTGATTGCTAATGGGAAAGCTGCACATTCCCGTTTACAGGCTTCACAATTCATGACTCGGGTCATATGTTGCGGAAGGCTACAGAACAACAAAGACACCGTAACACAAGAAAGACAATGCCACTACTGTGTGACTCCATTTTCTAGCATTTATGCACACAGACACACACCATGACTTCAAGACGCACAGACGCAACTGCACAAACAAACATGCCGAACTTACCCAACTCGGGGTGCCATTAGGCATGGTTTAAACACACTGTAAGCACCCGGAGGACTTCGTTTACATAGAGGGAGAGGTTTCTGTTTTAGTCAGAGGCTCGAGCTCGCCCATGAGAGAAGGATGTTTTTTTTTTTTTTTAAATTGCACACGCTTCATGTGGCACTCGGAGCGGCTCAGGGATTGCGTGCCTGGCTCAGTGCCAGTTGACAGCTCAGCTGGATATCAATGCACACACTGACCCCCCTCGCAGCGTGTCACTCCCGAATTGTTTCCGCAGTAGAAAGTTTATTCAACCTCTCTCTCAAAAGCACTGGACCGGCCATCATTCTGCCATTTAATCACTGGGGGACAGGTTATTTTTCTGACAGGCCCAAAGCCGGTGCGCCATTTCTAATGACCGGCCAGATAGCAGAGGAATTTGAAATGTTTTAGCCTCAATTAATTCTGCTGTCAAAACAAATGATCACTCCTGAAGCTTATATGTTGTGTCTGGACACAGAGGTCAGCGCGGGTGTATACGCAAACACACTTAAGGAACTCCTTTGTTTTCATCGTCTGATGTAATAGAACACAAGGGCTGGGAAAATAATTAACGCGCGCCATCATGGCAGTCTATTTTGTCTACTTGGCCGTTTGCTTTGTTAACAACTGCCTTGTAGCCTGAGAATGAGTAACTTGCTGATCAGTGCTTTATGGCGCATTTGAGTTAGACGCTACAGCTCCAACGTGCTCAGCAGTCACAACAGCCTTAATGGGTACATTACTTATAGGTCGAAGTGGTACTTATCTGAGGTCTAGTTAAAGGTCAAGCTCTTTCTTTCTGATACAAAAGGGCAGCAGTGCTTTTCAATGCAAATGCAAATAAATACTTTTTTCACTAAGAAAATGTCAAAAATATGTTCATGCAGCCAACATCTACCCAATAATTTAATAAATGACCCAGGGGTTACAATTGGGCAAAATTTCAATTACTGATTAGCAGAAGCAAGGAATGGACATCATAAAAGAGAGAGCGTTCAAAAGCAGGCAAACCGGAGGGAGAATTTGAAAAAAAAAAAAAAAGAGCGTGGTAATTAGAGCCCAGAGAACCTATCAGAGTCAATAGATTTAATCTCCTGAAAAGGCAGGCAGTCTTGACATTCCAGTTAGCATGTGACAAGTAGTGCGGCTTTGCTTAACTTCCAGGCCGACTGGTCAAAACAGCCTCTTATGGGGTCATGACTCAACAATTACTCCTGTGTAAACTGTGCTATGCTACAGTAATCAAGGGAAACTCCACAGCTCTCCGCTGTTCAGCTCGAGAGGAGCCCTTTGGCTCCAGCGACGATGTTCAGACGTGACGCTTCTGGAAAACCTCCATTCGAAAGTGTATCTGAAGGTGACATAAGGGGGTTCCTCACCCTCACAGTGTATGTGGAGAGAAGTTCAGACCCTTACCTGGTCTTTCCTTTCCAGTGCCCTTACTTTCAGCAAGTTTTTGTATCAAGTTTTCCACAGTGGTGTTCTCCATGTTGTGTACAAACTCTTTGTGAACCTGCAAAAGACCAGTAAAACCTGTGTGTGAACACCATTGAAGAACTAAAATTCAATAATCACATTTCTTTTTCTCGTGCCAATGCCAATCAGACAATAGGCGGTGATGTAGCATGACCTGAAGTTGTAAGGCGCTACATTTTGTTGAATATGGTGATAAATGCTGTCTGACATTTAAAAAATATATATTTTCAGGATGCATGGCATCGTCTGGCCCCACAGTTCCCTTTGCCTTTTTGAACTCCCTGGCTGGTGTAGCCTGTGCCACCTGACGCTTTTGGCAAACTCATTTTACATTGTGCCATTTAGCCTCGACCAAGCAGCCCAGCAGGGAACTCGAACTCGACGCTGTATTTTGTGAGAGGGAGAGGACGGGAGAGAGGGAGCCATACAGCTATTAAGATGTTCGTGCTCGTGTTAGCGCCAACCCACGGGAGCCCCCCCCCGCCGCCGGCAGAGTGGATTGCATTAACCCGCTGCGCCACGGCGGGTGAATGCAGACCGGGAGAGAGAAATGCTCACTCCGGCGCACGCAACCAGTCAGGAGGGGCTCTCACTGCCGCCGCAAGGGAGAGGGGCGTGATGTCATCACGCGTGCGACTGCCACCGTCCGCCGATCCGCGCACCCGAGGAGACGCTGCCTTCAGCGTAACCGTAACAGTCCACGGTGAGCCATTACAATTCATAAACGCTATTTACACACTCAATTATTAAAATTTATTTAATAGAAGACTACAGACTTAATAGTGTTATGTAAACAAGATTTTTTGAGTTAACTCTGCTAGGAGGGAACTGGTGCTAAAAACGAGATGTGCCTAAAGAAACTTTCTAGTCAAACATTTAAGTTCTAGGGCAGGGGGTGGATTTAACTGCCTTAGGGAGAACAAAACTGTGGCTGCAATTTTTAAATGGTGACAAGCTTGTAAGGCACCAACACAGGAAGTCAGGCTCCCGGAATGTGAGACTCAAATCAGCATAACACTGAATTAAACTATTTTAATAATCACTTTTACTTGAATTGCAGTAAACCGTAAAATCAGACAGTGCAAATAACACCACAAAAGACCAATCATAAAATAATATAATTTCCTGCAGTTTTATAGCTAAGCAAAAAGACAGTGAAGTCACTTAGATACGCTTGAATTTATTACCTAGAGCA